>CM036940.2:5998108-6622034 GCA_020352615.2 Yoshiicerus persimilis | reverse complement strand
AAGTCAGGTCCATACTGAATTTCATTTTCCAATATTTCTCTGTGGAATGTTAATGATATATATGATTACAGCCACAGAAATAATAAAGTAAGTCGTTATATCTTGCCTTTTTCGGTATTCAATATGATAAAGTGAATCTTCATCTGTTAGTTAATGAGGATAATAATGATAATTATTTCTGTACATAAAAAAATATAGCAATGTATTAGGGAATTCAATATTGTCTCACCTTCGAAGATTTCCAGTGTGCTTAGGATACTGTTGATCAGTAAGAGAATGCTGCCTAGCTTACAATACAGAAATAATTGCGTTACAATCGATAGCAAAAATCCACAGTTTACAAGAAAACAAATGAAATAGTATATTGAAGTATCTCCTGCTATTGTCCTAATCGCGAATTGTATGGCATAGTAAGTCACAGCAATGAGCCACAGCCCAATGGTTATGTAGTGTCTCCAATTATCGTAGGTAGATGCAGACTTTACAAATATTTTCTTTTTCTCGCAATAGACAGCTGGAAATGCACCGAAAATATTTCCCATTTTGACAATAAATTGGAGACATTGTAAGGTCTTTACGAGATTTTTACCCTGAAGCCTCTTTTTCCGTCTGTTAGACTCCATCGTATTGTAGTTATTAAACTGGCATGGATTTATGCTGCGGAACAGAAACGGAGAAAAGTAATAAACGTAAAATGACGATTGAGTCAAAAGATTAAATAGGAGTAGTTGTAGTTATTCTATAACTTGGCAACAACATTGGATTAATACAGTTACTTAATGCACGCAGTCTTGAATAGCTCACCCTTCGACTACATAAGCATCCTTATGTTAGCTTAAATCTAAACTTAAATGTAAGCTTAAGAAAATAGTAAACATTAATCTTGCAATTTATTTAATTTATTAACTTAATTTTAATTTACTTTACCTGCGAAAACTAGTTAGGCAAATATATATAATTATCCCAAAATGTGAGTATCAAAAATACAACTTGTTTGGTGAGGAAAAATGAAAACGTTAATGAAAATATCTAAAGAATTGCTTTATTAGCATGTCAACCTACTTGAATGCAAAAGAAATGGCAGTTTTAACTGACAGAAGTGCAAACCGACTTTTCCGTAAGGCAACTCAATATTACGCAGGCCGGACGACACTGAACCAAGGTCTATGTTAAAATATTAGGCAAGTCAAATAAAAAAGATTTGTATTGATTGTTCTTTATATTCTTACACATAGCGCTCTACTACTTTTATTTTATAAGCGTTTAATTTGCTAAAGGAATTGTATTAGTACAGTAGGATAGTTTAAATTAAATTCTTATCAAGTTTACTGGGAGCTCTTCTTATCAAGTTTTCAATCCAACCTTACTTTGTTATTCATGAATTACTTTAAAACAGCAATCCAATAAATCTGTGTGTTTACTTTGAAAATATTATTTCTACATTTAAATTAGAATGTGGCACTAAAGAAGCGTGCTAGCAATAATTTTAATTGAGCCATAACCAAATCTCACTTTGTGATGCTAAAAAGAGTCAGTTTGGCATAAAATAATTTTATTGCCTCATGCTTGATTATACATAAAACAATAATTTAAAGATGACACAAGAATATCGTGCAATCCCATAATTTTCAGTCAAAATGCCATAATTTTATTAACATTTATCTTCATTTTAATTTATCAACCATCACTGAAAGAAAATAAATACTTTCATTTTTAACATAATTTTATTTCCCTTTACGACGCAGTACTAAAACTAACTTTTAATATTATCCGTTGGAAACTATACAAATATTAGTACTTTTTATATTCCACGGGTATTGTATTATATCAATATTAACATTAGACAAGCTTGTGATATAATATTCTGTAGGACGCCAGTTCACAGAGAAAAAAGTCGAGTTTCGTAGTTGGGAAAAAAACTTAAATCAGTTTATCCTTTAGAATACACTGCGACGGTAATGGTAGCTGAGGTATATGGGTCAGAAGATGCTGAAAGATTTCAACACACTGCTAGAAATCTTTGTATTTGTAATATTGTTAGCGAGGCCGACATTGTTACTGTAGTATAAAACATTTTTTGTGCTGCCATTTAAATGCACTACCACGAAAACTGAAAGTATCACCAATGAAAGACCTGAATGAGCCACCTTTATATGATACAACCAACAAATCCTTACTGAATGCCAGAAAAACTGAACCGGCCACTTTTTAAACTGAAATTCCCACATGTTTAAAGTCATTTGTGTCGTTGAATTTTGAAAATTATAGTTAGGGAATTTAGTCCCAAAAAACCATAAATCATAAATCGTCATTTTCTCAAACTTAGAAATTTGTTGTCGGAATTAAAAGGAATTTGCCAAAACGGCCATGATCGGCCCTCCTGTATATTGTATGGATTTTTGGTACAGTTAAAAAGTTAATCTGTAATCGGTAAAGTTAAAAACTTTATCTGCGCAGAGGTTTTTCAGATTTCTGCCTTTCATCAAAAGTTGTTGAACTTGTCAATCTTAGTACTCTATGGTTGAGATTTGCTCATTGATGATGGTAGTCTCATTGCATTTGTGTCAGAAAAAGTAATCCTTTTATATTACCTACTACCTAGGGGGACTATAAATATGGGCACAAATTTAGACGGGCTGCTAACCCGGTATTTTAACTTTTCATTTATTGAGCATTATTATTCCCTGATTCTCTAACATTTTATTTACACATTTCATACACCAAATCTATATGGAATTGCTTATGGGCAAAAATGAGTCATAAGCAAAGAGAACGTACTGCAATTTTGCAGCTTCATGTAAATAAAGAGAGCTTTGCAGAAATATTCAGGGGCTCAATAATTCTGATGTATGAAGAACAACTGCACACATAATGCCATACAAATGTACACTCACTCTAGCAGTATTTGTTACAGAAAAGACCTGGCCGACCTCTCAGTAAGCGCACTCAAACTATGGCGAAAGCGTTCAAGGGAGAAAACGGAGAAATCCTCGTCGTTCAGAACAAAATGCTGCCCTCCATTTCAACCTGCCACATAATACGTTGAAGAGGACCTTGGAATAAAACCTGAGAATTACACATTTAAAAAGAATTAGTTGTCATTTCCTGATTTGCAAAAATAAAGAAAATCGTTATTATTACATAATTCTGAATGCTGACTTGAGCATATATTCTAGAGTGACTTATAGTCTGGTCGATTTTGTCTTTGCAAAATATATCATAAATACTAAAATATATAAGGATTATAGTTTTCGATTTGAATGTCAGTTAAGTATCGAAGAATGAACCACACAGATGCTTGTAGAAAAAATCTGATAAACGTAAAAATAGAATTTTTTAGTTTGTATTTGAAATTGAACAGTATTAAATTAATACATTTATTTCTTTCAGAATTCAGTATTTTAGAGTGCTAAACAATTGTATATGGAAGGAGCTAAGAATTTCCCTGTTTATCCTTGCGACTTGTCGTGTATTTTGCGGTGTTGTGTCATATTATCTTTCCGATTGAAAGATTTCCCACAAATGTCACATTTAAAAGGTTTCTCTTGACTATGCGTCATTTGATGCTTCTTTTGGTCTTGCTTTCTGAGAAATCTTTTGCCACAAACATCACACTCAAAAGGTTTCTCTCCAGAGTGAAACCTGTAATGTACCTTTAATGAAGAAGCCGTACTAAGACCTTTACCGCAAATATCGCAAACAAAAAGTTTTTTATCGCTGTGAATTCTTCCATGAATCTTTAATTTGTAAAAATTTTTAAAGGACTTATCACTCATGTCATATTTGTGCTTTTTTTCTGATTTGTGTTTTCTTAAGTTTCCTTTACGTTTTGCAGCAGGGTTTTTATCTGTACTAGAATGAGAACGCAACAAGTGAGTTCTTAAATGTTGAGGTAATTTGAACAATTGTAAACATATGTTGCATTCATGTTTCTTCTCGGCATCACCCTTGTCATCCCTTTTACTAGGCCCTTGGTCCTCTTCCTCGGTCGTGCTTAGTGAAGATTTACTCTCACGGGGACTTTTCTTGGATTTTCCAGTAAAGGCAAATTGGTCCAAATTGTCATTTGCAAACTTCCTTAGATTATCTTATTGAATTGTCTCGCAATTGTTCTGTTCACAGTCAGATGTATTACCGGATTGAGCATTGTTTCCAAAACCTGAAGATTCCAAGTTGCAATCCATGTCTTCATTTTCTAAAAATATGTTTGAATAACGTATCATTCATAAAATATAGATTGCTAACTTGCATTTCAATCTCTTGTTGTGAAATGAACGCAAAAAATATTAAAAAACCCACCATTCAATGAAATTTCGTCTTCACTCTTTACTGTATTGATCACTTCGAAGAGAACAGGTGTGATAGTGGATCCAGTTAAGTCTACTGTGGGGTCTTGAGATATTACTGGCGCTATCAATTTGTTTTGGTCAAAGACATTTCCATCTTGAAATATTTCTGAATCCGTTTCCGTCTCATATATGTTAATGAAACATTTAGATATATAGGTAACCAAAACCATAAATTAAAAAAAATTAGTTGGGCAATATTAAAAAAGAACGGGGAAAGATAACGTAAATAGAAACGAACCATTATTAAATGAAATTATGATGTCGTCTTCGGTTTTTACTGTATTCATTTTGTCGATCACAACAGGTGTAAGGGATTCAGTTAAGACTTGTGAGTCTTCAGAGTCTTCGGATCCTACAGGCGCTGGCGAGTTATTTGGCTCTAAGTTGACATTTCCATCTGGAAAATTTTCTTCTTCCGTTTCAGGATCATTTGTGTTAATGAAATCATCAATTTCTAAAAATGAATTCATTTCAAGCGTATAGAAATACAGACAAACTCTCTAAATATTTTACTTCATGAGTACATTAAAACAGAGAAGCATGTTACCTTGTGTGATAAGATGAGATCTGACAATTGCTTCACATTTTGATTCAGCGCTAAATGGTTTCTTGGGGGATTTTAGCATTGTGGTTTTAATATTGGACCGCAATTCCTCGTACTGCTTTTGAAACAATTCTGCTTGTTCTAACGCCGCTTTGCATTTCTCCACCAAATCCAAACAGGAATCACAGCATTCTATCCAAACACTCGCGTTTCCAAAATGTTCACGCAGAAGACAACACGTGGATTCCGGAATCTCCAGAAGTTTCCGCAGCAGGAATAGAATTTTCAACTCTATGTCACCATTATCCATTCCTTCTGCTGCAAAAAATATTAAATTTCATAATCAAAATATGTACCACAGGAGATTGTGTTAAATTAAAATACATCACGCCTAATTTCCGCGTAGGTTAATTACCTTGTTTACAATTGAAGTTTTCGGCAGATGGAGAAGTTGGATTTGCATCCTGGGTACCAGATTTCATTGGAAGACTCTTTTTGCAACAAATGAGACACCTTTTGGGTACCATATTGGCCATTCCGAAATTTTAGAAGAGAACTTCAAAAATCTTTTGACATGGTGGCAAGATCAGAAGTTGGTCAGAGAATCTCTTCAGGTCCCTTAAATTGCGCGGGCGATTTCACTCGCAACGTTTAGAATCATATAATATTGCTTTGACGTTTTCTGTTGAAAAGATCATTGAGTATTTCAAAGTTTACAAAATTTAAGAGTAAAACAGTAAAATATCTTTAAAAAATTGCTTGAATCCCTTCTTTTATTACCGTATCTTTAAGATGTTTTACATACGGATACCCTATTTAGCCACTAATAAGGGAAATAAAAACTTATTCACAAAACATTGATTTAGTTGAAATAAATTAAATCTTCTTTGAATATTCATTTTCAGTTTGAATGTTTTATGAGAAAACAGTTTCATAAATTGTATGACATCCTTTTTGGAGTGATTTCTAGTGTTGTTTCAAGCTTACAAAGATTGTTAGTACTCTATATGCAGAATTGAAAGGATATGTCTATTTCAAATCGCAATTGTTGACTACTTTAGTGTATCTATAAATAAATTCTCTACAAATAATTTGATTTAAAAAAGGTGCAATAAAATATGCGATTCATTAATTTGTCTATATACTATGATCGAATGTAATCAGAAACTAATTAATTAACGAACAGTTCGTTTTAACATTTGTTACCCATCATTGAGAATCGTTATTATCTCTATTACAATGTAATTAAATAACAAGAAATAGTAAAGGCTAATAGTTTTCTCAATGGAATGTCACATGAATATGAAAAAGTGAACCATAATGGGGTTTGTTTATACCGAATAAAATCTCAGAAATGTAAAACCTGAATTTTTTAGTTTATATTTTATTTGAACAACTTAATAGGGTCTCAGACATAATTGCACAGTATTAATTTAATACCTTTAATATTTCTTTCCGATTTCAGTATTTTAGAGTACTAAGCAATTGCATATGAAGATGAACAGATTTGCAAATATTTCTGTATCCGCTTTAGTCTCAGGTAGGTTAAATCAATTTCTAAACAAGAATTCATTTACGCATTTAGAAAGCCCGACAAACACGATACATTTGATAAAATTATTATATAATATAGTAATAATAATAGAAAGTTCCAACATAACATTTGAATTCACAAACTTACGGTTCGAAAAAGAGACAATGAGGAAGGTGACCCCCAAAATTGGGTTATAATCTTTGTTGAAAAGACCGAAACAAAATAGATGTATGTAGTTTTACTAGTCTTACATCAAATGGTCGAATACATGCACAAGTATTTGTGCAGACACCCTATCAGAATTTTTGTCGCACAATGGATACTCTACTTTACGGTAAAGTACCCCTCCTTAATCTATACTGCCAATAATAAGAAATCGAATTCACAGCAAACCCATGTTTAGTTTGAGAGTACCACGGCTAATGCTTAATAGAAAGTTGGGGACACTCCTTTTTGTGACGTCGGTACAGCTTCCAATGCTGTAAACGAACTTTTTGCAGGAGGCATGAAACTTTTTCATGTATTTCATATCTGCTGGATTCTTTGAAGAAAATTGTGACACAGAATCAGTGATGGCGTTGAAGTCTTCGGACAACATACTATAGATAGTCATCAGGAAGATACACCAACAAATTGACGCTACCGCAGAGAAGGAGCAAATTGCTATCGCGGAGAACGTTGGTATTTCTGAGCTGTATTTCCATATTATTACATTCGAGATTATGATGACCCGATTGATTATGACCTGGACCGCCTGGACAGCCACCGTCGATATTTCTGTGAGGAGTTTTAGTTCCAGCAGCAACATTCGATGGTATTTCACAAACACCTCTGGCGTCCTCAAATCACCATGGGTCAAATATTTACAATTTCCAGATCTAAATTATCAATAGGAAATTTTTGCTTTAAATATGTCCATTAGGGTGCATGCACATAGCTAAACATAATATATACTTCTATTACTGTAATTCATTTAAAAGAATCCGAATGTATGCATTTGCAAACACAAGTCCCATCAGTATAAAGCCGATAATTATGAAGACCCCAGAGAATAGCCACCACAATAAAGCGTGAGTGAGAAGAGCAACTCCGATGTGTCGATATTCTTCTGGAAGTTGCCCATAAGGAAATACTGGATAGATAGATAGTTTATTGTGCATCATAATACAGGCCACAGCCCACAAACACATAATCGAAGTACATTTGATATATTTTATATGAGTTAAATAGTAAATGGTTAGTAATTATATAGTTTACTCGTTTATAATCCAGGCTCTTAATCTAAGAAATACTGGATAATCGAACATAATGGCAACAGTGCCACCCAAAACATAGGGGTAGACACAACTTAAGACAAGCATCCATTGGACGATTTGCGAATCCCTCGAAGTCAGGTCGATACTCGATTCTATTTTCCAATATTTCTCTGTGGAACGTTAATGATACATATAATTTCAACCACAGAAATAATAAAGTAAGTTAGTTATATCTTGCCTTTTTCGGTATTCAATATAATAAAGTAAATCTTCATCTGCTAGTTAATTATAGGGTTAAAAATATTGTCTGCCTGGAAAATATCCAGCGCATTTTAAATGGAAAATAACAAATCAGGGCTTTGACAATAATGATAATTATTTGTACACAAAAATAATATAACAATAATATAATAAATTTAATAATGAATTTAATAATGTAATAAATTTAATAATGAATTTAATAATGTAATAAATTTAATAATGAATTTAATAATGTAATAAATTTAATAATGAATTTAATAATGTAATAAATTTAATAATGAATTTAATAATGTAATAAATTTAATAATGAATTTAATAATGTAATAAATTTAATAATGAATTTAATAATGTAATAAATTTAATAATGAATTTAATAATGTAATAAATTTAATAATGAATTTAATAATGTAATAAATTTAATAATGAATTTAATAATGTAATAAATTTAATAATGAATTTAATAATGTAATAAATTTAATAATGAATTTAATAATGTAATAAATTTAATAATGAATTTAATAATGTAATAAATTTAATAATGAATTTAATAATGTAATAAATATAATAATGAATTTAATAATGTAATAAATTTAATAATGAATTTAATAATGTAATAAATTTAATAATGAATTTAATAATGTAATAAATTTAATAATGAATTTAATAATGTAATAAATTTAATAATGAATTTAATAATGTAATAAATTTAATAATGAATTTAATAATGTAATAAATTTAATAATGAATTTAATAATGTAATAAATTTAATAATGAATTTAATAATGTAATAAATTTAATAATGAATTTAATAATGTAATAAATTTAATAATGAATTTAATTATGTAATAAATTTAATAATGAATTTAATAATGTAATAAATTTAATAATGAATTTAATAATGTAATAAATTTAATAATGAATTTAATAATAATCGACCTTATGTAGAAATGGGTCCATCATTTTTTAGTTGGAAAGGATCTGTGGTCTTTCTACAGAAGTGTGATAGACGATGTTATGATGTGCGGAGAAAAAGAACTAAACGAGCACTTCAAGATGGCAATTCCAAATATTGATGAGCCAACAAAAAGAACTGGTATGCATTACATAAAACATTATAGTAGGAAGTTTAAAGTCACATAAACCCAGACGCCTCGAGTACTGAGTAAAACTAGCAACTATTAGGGAAAAATTAAAGTTTTTCGGCTTCAGTGTCTTCGAAGTATCTTCAGTATCTTTTTCAGTATCAGACTTCACAACCGAACAAATTCTACTGTACTTTTTGCAATTTTCTGATATCAACAAGCAACAATGAAATAATGTGTTTTTCTCTAAACACATCATTTTAAACAAAATTAGTAAGCTTCATAACAATTGTAGAATGTGGCAATTGTTTAGTACGGAGGATTTAGGGAGCATTGAAGTATCTGCATTTGCAATATCATAATTTGGTTCTACTTGTTACATAATTTACTTAATTTTGTTTTATGATAAAATTACGGTCAATTACGGTCGTAACAGTCGTAAGTGACTGACCATATGTGCTTCCTCAATACTTGTTGGCTGACTAATGACTACTTATTGCTTTAGTAGTGAATTCAACACATTTTTTCACTAGTCAATATTTATTGTTTCACTAGTCATTTTAGGTTGCTTCACTAGGCAATACTTGTTGTTTCTCTAAGTTGACTAAGATGATCCTGCTCAACTCGTGAAGGAATTAAATCGGCGCTTTAATTCAGACGCTTTAATTGTTATTATATTATTCCCCTTAATGATTGATTTCATTTAAATGTTCTTTGTACATAATAATTCTGACTTACGATTGATCCTCTGGTTACGACTCTGGCCTGATTTTGGAGTAAGGTGATTGTAAATGGCGATTGCCTTCGGTTCGTATTGTTGGTAAAACAAATCATTTATTTGTATTGAATTTTTATGCACTCCGACTGGTCAAACTTTCACTTGTGCCTAATAGGAACTTTGCCTAGCTTTAAGCACTTTTAAACCCCATGCCAAAATCCTAGATACGTGCCTGCCATACGAATTACAAATTATAATTAAAGTGTCATTTTTCTTACCACCTAGTGAAAACCGGTCATTAGCATAGAGAGCATACGTTCCTACATTTCGAAAATATTTAATAAACGTTTTAATAAACGAAACGCAGGCGAGACACGGAGGATCTTGGAATGCATCCGCTGGAGCGGCTGCCGCTGCTGGTAGAGGTGCTGGAGCCTTTTCTTGCTCTGTAGGAGTTTGTAGGGATTCTTCAGGTGCAGGAGAAGGTTGTAAGGCCTCTCCAGGTGCTGGAGGAGGTTGGTTTTCTGGTGCCTCTTCAAGCTCTGCAGCCTCTTCCGGCTCTGCGAGATTTTCGGGGTAGGCTTGGTCCTGACCTGGAGGATCTGCTGCAGGAGCCTCGACGTCCCCGGGGGGACAGCTCTCTTCCGGCGTCTCCAGATGACGAGGAGGACGATGGCAGCTGCTACCACAATCACTGGCAAGGTCACCGAAGCTCCGATGGCCCCGGAATCGACATCAAACCGTACAGGTAAGGTAATTTTTAAAATTTGGACTTTAAAATTAAATTATTTCAATAATATTTTATTTTTCATTACCTGTAGGGTTTTCCACCAATGTAGTTGCAGCTTCTGCTGCAGTCTCCGAGGACGTAGGAGGAGCCGGAGGACAAGTCTTTCTGCGAAATATAATCGTTCCGAAGGGGCGATTCTTAAGTGGCAGCCAATCCTCTCCGTCTATTGGCAAACGTCCCGGAGGCACACCTCGGGGAAAACTGATAATAGGGCTTTAGTTTGGCTGCACTCTATGAAAGACGTAAATAGTAAATTCATGCGTTGGGCTCTTAAAATACAAGATTTCTCTCCCAAAATTACACATATTCCTGGAAGGCATAACAAAGTGGCCGACGCACTCAGTCGAGCTGCGGTCGGTACACCTGAAGTAGAATCGGAAAATAATATCCAATTAGATTTTTAAGTGTCTACTTAAAAGATATTTTAAATCTGTCCAAGTAGAGGGACAGTAATAATTTTAAAAGACTTTTAAATTAGATAATGACAATGATGTTAACATAACTCCGGATTTTATAAGAGCTAAACACTGTCCTGCATGCAACATTGGCTCAGAATTTCAACATCATCTTATATATACTTATGTGGAGTATTATACAATTGTTAGAGTTCCACAATGTAGAGATGGTCTTAAAACTTTTGAACTTAGCTTGTCACAGAACTTAGCTTAGCTTTGATCAGCTGAACTTAGCTTTGATTTATATCACATCTTTAAGGGACAAATATCTTTCTTTTGGGAGACACCAAATATTCCTTTCCCCAATGATGAAATATTGTCGACCATACGTTTTTAGACACAAGTGGAATCCTCGCTGTTGATTTACTATAACAAACGGTTTCTAAGACGTACTTTAAAAATAATCGAAATCGGTATATTTTATGATTGATTTATGATTTAGTGTAGAATTGTTCGGTTGACTGAGTGATCAAATCAAATGATGCAACATAAGCAATTGAATTTGGTATTTATGGACGGAAATTAGACACAGGGTACTAAGTTCTTCATTTTTACGCAATTGGTCAATTTATTGTAAGTATAAAGTTATGTATGTCAAGTCGGACAAAATGATGATACCAATGTTTATTTTTATACATACAAAGTATTATTTTACAATTCCATATAAAAAATTTAATGGAAGATGATTAATTGCATTTAATGATAATAGTTATCTAAATTTAGGTTAACAATTTTTTATTGATAATGCATTTGCTTTGTAGTCATTTATTTAATTATTTGCCAAATGAGCCGAGACCACTGCGAGTCCTGACCGGCTCATCAGCAAACCAACAATTTTGCAGTTCGACTTTAGGAGTTCGCAGTTAGGATTGAGTGTTAAAGTAAAAAGAAAAGTATTTTTAATGAAATTTCTTAAATTAATTAAAAACGTTGATTACCTAGTTAAATCGTACCCCGCAGAAAACGGTGTAGCTTCGGTAATATTTGATGCTGGATCATTTACTTTATCAATAAGCAGTGTACCCATCTTAAAAGAACTTTTAAAATTAAGATAAATGCAAGCAATTGTAGCAAAAAATAGTTTGAATTGCAGTTTGATCTCGTATTTGTACGCAATTATTCATCCCTACTTAATGAAAAGCATGACTGGATTATTACTTTACGGAAATGAGGATGCTTTTTAGTAATAAGAAAAAAAGAAAGATAAGAAAAAGTTATTAACTAAATTATTACCATAGTACATTAGAAAAACTAAAAAACTTAACTATTATAGATTTCAAAAAAAGTAATTGAAATTAATTGTTTGACTGGTCCATTGTTAATGACAGCCAAAGGTAAAAGTTTTAGATCACAATCATAGGTTCGCGAATCCAAGAGTAGGAAGTCATTTGATCTGTAATGCCAAGTTCGAATGACGATAATAAAATTCCGGCAATTTTTCACAACTTGTCCGTTTACGATGCTCACTTTATAATAAGCGTGTATTTAAATATTTTCGTTATATTGGCTTAGAATCGTATAAACTTGCTCCAGTGATCTACATTAGCTTACCACTGTAGACTTTTGACTGCCCGTTAAAAATGACATAAGAAGTGGTAGAGTTGCTTACCGAAATCGACATGCATGAATTTTTTAATTTGGTATTAGAGGCGTATAATCATGTATAAAGTGTTGCATTTTATTTCCAGCGTCCAACCAAACGTGGGCAATTAAAATCTCATTTACTGGTCTATACACTGTAAAGGTTATGCTTCGCCTCAGCTGAACCTCAATTATTGACTTCATAAGTTGGCTCTTTCTACTATTGTTGACGTTCGGAAAGATTTTGCATCTTTGAGGTAAAGTGCATTAGTACAAAGAGGAAATGTTTTAAGTATCCCAATTACGGTAACTAATTTCGAATTCCTTATCTTAAATGTACTAAAACGTACCGTAAAGTTTCAATTAATTTCAGAAATCTGGATAGAGGAGTGTTTAGAAGCAAACCATTAATTGACTTTTTATTGCCTGTGAATTTAAAAACAGTATAAAACAGAGTAAAACAAGCATATCCCACTCCGGATGCAGTTTTGCCCTTAGCCATTTAGCAAATGGTATTAATTGATTATTATGTTGTTGGTTATAGGATGCTATAAAGCCTGACAAGGTTTTTAAAGTGGCGCTATCAAAATGCCAATGCAACTATGAAAAATAGTAGTAGACCTATGCCTATTTTAATATATTCAATAAAAATTTATGGATATTTTACTTTATTTTATGGATACAGGTAATTTATTCTTCAAAAAAATGAAATCGCAAGATTGAATTTATGATGACCTTGAAGATTTTGGCTATAGAAGAATAATGAGGATGAAAATATTTTAGTTATAAAAAAAACTATAAAAAAATTATTCTACGTCGGGGAAGAACAGCGTCACAGCACAAAAATCAGTACAACAAGCTTAACTATGTATAATTGTCAATGTATATGTACATCATCATCTATGGTTATGTTGTAATGTTGATATCTTATCATTGAGAGTGGTTGTAGCAGATGAAGATGAAATGTTTGTCACTATGTTAGAGTATTTCTGTTTCTCGCTATTGTTTGAATAGTGGGATTTGTGTTGGTATTTTGTGGTGATGGTCATCAAAGGTTGAATAGTATTTGTTTTTCTGAAAATTTGTTTCTCCTTTTCAGTAATTATAGGGTTTTTAGGATCATATTGGGATGTTTGTGGTTGATGGGGAAGAAGTTTTTGTAGATGGGTGTTAAATTTAGGTTGGGTGGGTTGTGGTTCTTGTGCCATGAATTTATTTATTTTATTTAGTAAATAATGATGTTCTATACCTCCGTGTATTGAATATTTCGTAAGATCTTTGTGCTTGGGTCTATAAGCCTTGTTATGTAGAATACACTACGTTAGCTTATTCTTGACTGTGTCATGATAGCGGTCTTCCATGAGATCCAGTTAGCAAGATAAATTTCGGTATGTCGTAAGGGTGTGAGTTGCCGCCAGGGGCAACTTTCGTTAGGAAAACAATGGTTGGGATAGTTCTTGAAGCGTTCCTTAATGTCGTATGAAAATCTAATTCTGGGATTGTTGACAGGATGATATTTTTTATGTCTGAACATCTGTGATAAAGAATATTTGCATATTAGAAAGATTTTGTATTTGTTAATAGTTACTATTATAGTATTTTAATTCTATAGTTTGTAAAGAAATTATTTGTTTTAGGTTGAACAATATTTTTTTTATAAATTATAGAATGTTCTAATTAGTTTATTTCTTAAAAGTTATTTATTATAATTAATGAATTAATTGTAAGTAAGATGTAATTTTGCTTCTTTGATGTACTATTCTTTTAAAAGAATAATTATAATGATGGTAAGTGTATAAAGAAACCGTGTATGTTAGTGTAGAATATTGGGTTTCTGTATGTAGTAAAATTGATGGTCTATGTTGCATTCTTACTGTAAATGTATACAGCTCTCTGTTTAGTGATGTTGATGCAGACTTTTAAATTATCCGTTAAAAAATTTGGGAAATGTATATTCGTAGATTCGTAGATTATATAGTGATGTTATTATGTTGGCTTACGTCAAAAAAATATAATAGAAATAAAAGATGACAACGATGATAATGATAATAAATGAATAAATGTGATAAATGAGACAGGGATAGACAGATAGATTTCATAATATATCAGCCAAAAGGAATGAAAAGCAAAGTGATACTAATACTTTCCCAATATAGGAAGCCTCAAAAGCAATTCGTATATAACAGTAAATTGTGTGAATATATAAGTGGTGGTTTGGAAGGGGTTTGGAAAGTAGGAAAAGTTTTTTTGAAAATTCGAAATACCCAACAAAATATGAAGCTTTACGGTGCGAAAGGGGTCATGTGACCCATCATTCGAACAGTGTGGGCGTGCACTATCAAGCAGGGTACCTCCCAATAAAATCGCCCGCCTTAGGCGCAAAGGTCCCGCCGCTAGAGTTGAATTAGCGGGGCCAGACCGGTGTCTTTCGACAGCAGACATGAAAACCTCTCGATTGACACCATCGGTTCGCTACGGCGTGAAATGCGGTTGGGGCGCCTTCCGGAGTAAAATTGGCGGCTTTTGAACAAGCAACCGGGTACTTGTTTAATCCTAGAAGCGCGTAGAAGAAGAAAAGGAAACCCGCCGAACCTCTCACCGCCGTACCCCCGCTCCTATACGGAAGGGACTTTCGGGAAATGGAAGGAGAACATAAAGGTCTATCAAATGGCACTAGTTGGTTTCGGTGCGACAATCGTGTAAAATACTCGGGCAGGAGGATTGCGGGCATCTGCCCTACCGCCCGGAGTCCGCAGGCGGAATCCCCCTGTGTTTGGTGCCAATGGATAGCCGTCGAATATTTCAGTCGAATGGTACCACCGTCAACAGACGGTGGTACCATTCGACCATAGGTTTTGAGCAAAGCATTCAATAATGCTTCACTCTACTTTAAAGTGTAGCATTTCACAAGAAAATAGAAATGTTCTTTGTCACCCAAACAGACTAAACATCTGTAAACTAAAATTTTCTCAAGGAATTGTGTGGCAAAATGTATTTCACAGTATTCACAGAATTGTCCGGCCATAAATTAAGGAAAAGTGTCATGTATTGGTCCATTTTTGGCTTTCTCACACTGCAGGGTGCACTTTTAAGTGCACTACTCGGGCTTCTCACACAAACAAACAATGGCTTTTATTATGTAAAGGCATGCTTTACTGTTTTCAGTTATGCACTTATGAGACAAAGTAGCCTTTTGCATTTGAAAGACTTGCCTACGCATAAGCATACAAGCACTCAAGCAATCACAATCTTAAAGACTTTCAAATCATTATTGTCCACTGCACTGTCCACTCCACTTCTCTTAACAGTTCAAGTAAATACCTACAACAGAACAATTTTCAATTAAAATTTTGAGTAAATATGGTAGTTTTAGTGAAAATTTCACACTGAGTGAACTACTCACCGCTTGAGTGAAACTTTTACAGTTTCACTCCACAATTCATCCAGTGAACAATGTGAGAACCAATGCAATTTGTCAGTGAATACTGTTGCTTCAGTCACCATTTACTAATTCTTCGAAACTTTGAGATTTGGATTTTAGTGAGAGCAATGCAGTGTGTTAGTAAATTTTGCTTTTTCAGTCCCCATTTCAGCAATTCTTGGGGAAATTTGTGATTTCTAAGTTAAACTTTTCATTTTAGTGAGAATGTTGTAGTTTTAGTTTGAATGTTGCAGTTTGTGAGCAAGTACTGTAATTTGAGTGATTACGTTGGAATTTAACTGAACAATTTTGCAATTTCAATGTACACATTACAGTTTTAGTGAGAAAATTGTTCAGTCATAGTGAAAATTGTTTAGTTATAGTGAAAACTGTTTAATTGTAGTGAAAACTGTTCAGTTATAGTGAAAACTGTTCAGTTATAGTGAAAATTGTTCTGTTATAGTGAAAACTGTTCAGTTATAGTGAAAAGTGTTTAGTTTTAGTGAAAATTGTTCTATTTGTGTGTTAATTGGTCAGTTTGCGCTTGTTGTGTGAAAATCTTGTAGTCTAAGTGATAATGTGAAGATTTGATGGAATATTTGGGATTTCAAAGTATGATTACCGGTGCTTCAAAATAAATATTACAGTTTTGGTAAACATCTCACAGATTGCATACAACAACCAAACATTGAAGTTGTCATTCTAAAGAATTGCTGTAATAAAATAGAGAAATCTTGAAATGAAAATAGAGAAATGGTGTAGCCATCTAATAAACGAATGATATCATTTTTATATATTAAGTTCAAGTGCACGGTTAATTAGCGAAACGGAAACCAGCAGAAGTATTTAATGTTTGTCAATTACACTGGAAGAATTACACAGCAGGAATGGGTAAAATCATTGCTTTTGTTTATTCAACCTACTATATACTGAGTTGCTTACTACATGGTGCTGTTTGATATGTTTGTTCAGATAATTTAAGCTGCAATAATTTCAAAGTTCAATATGTAATCCTAGGCAAACAGTTAGCAAACATCTTTTCAAAATGTCATCTAATCACGGATTACGTACACATTTTAGTTGTTTAATCAACACTTGTAGTGTGACAGCGCTCCTATTTATCAAAGCCCGTAAGCAAAGGAAGATTTCAATCTGCGGTAATTGCAATCTGAAATACTAATAACTAAAAGATTACTGAAAGACTATTTTGAAATTTTAAATTGTTGGTTAACTAGAAGTTTAAAATTTGGAATGCAGTCGCCAGTCCTGACCTTTTTAACTTTCTTTAAAATCAACAGTGTAATTAAATGTTACACATTCACGATCTGTCCACCAACGAAGATTTTATTTCGACTGGTACGCATTTTGCTACTCGAACATGTCCGAGACTATATTTTAGCTCCGTTAAGATGTAAATATGTATTTTAAATCGCTTAATAAATAAAATAAATATATGAATAAATATAAATAAATTAATGTCGACTTTTAACAGCTTTGTGTGCACAGTAAGGGCAAGAAAAATTGCTTATGTTTCCTCCCAATTTTGACCATATCTCAAATTCCCTGTACTTTCTCTCAATTTTAACACTTTTCAAAATCTTTGTATTATGCCCTAATTTTATCCACTTCTTCTCAAATACTTTATATTTTGGCCCAATGTATTTCACTTCTTAATTTCTTTATATTTTGTTCCGATTTTGTTCACTTCTCAAATTAATCTTATTTTTATATGAATTTTTTCTCATTTTTTGCAAATTTTGTCAATTATTGCTCAATTCTCATTATGTATCAATTTTACCAATGTTCTTTTTGTACCGTTTGTCTTATTGCCAGGATATTTGGAAACCAGGTTGCTATAATTACGCTTTCGTAATTTGGAATGATGCTTCCAACAAGGTTACTAACAAGCATTGACTCTAGCAACTGATGTTAATTTTATTCCAACAGATCCTTTAAGGGCGACCGTACATTGTCAGAATCCGATTCTTCCTTTCGGCCTTGCAATATACAGGACACTTTAAAAGAATAGCCTACAGTTTAGGTCCCATAACTCGGTATTAGAACTTTGTCAATATCTTCAGCTGAGATATTAACGTGATCAAAGAAGAGAGAGAAGAATTTTCTTTTTTCTATGGAAATCCTCCATTTCGTCTTCTTTGGAATTGTATACTCCATCGCTCTTCACAATCTACTGAGCGTCTTCATCGGAGCTGATCCAAAAATATGAAAGCTTCAAAGACAATTGCCTGGGCAGGCAATTGTCTCTGCCGATGATTGGACTTAATGGTTTTAAACGCTATTTTTATTGCTTACAAGCTAGCAAAAAAGTAGTAACATGATGCTGCTGTATTTCCAAATTATACAATTAAATGCAATAAAATTAAGATCTTCCAATGCAAGATATGCAACACATGTTTACTACACCAGCACCTCAACAATTCAGCAAAGGTACGTAAAGAGCGTTTATGAATTCCATAAAGATTGGTTTTCGGTAGTGCACTCACTCTCTCACTGCAATCTCACTGCAAAAATTTGAGACCTGGTCTAAACCAATTAATGTTCGGAACAAGCATTTATTGCATTAACTACAATGCAACAGATCTTGTACCACAATTGTCAAAGTCATTCTACAGACTGCATTGAGGAAGCCATTGACGACCGCAATTTTGATTTGCCTATTGAAGTTGAAAGTTTGTTGTCAATGACGTCGGTAATATACACACAAAATACTGACTAGATAAAGATTTTGGTCTGCCAATGCTTAAATCTTTTCTTTACCTTTCAGTCCATTCAGTACGAGCACGCCCACAAGCTATATCAGGATTGGTTAAGTATATTTCATATTACTTTGAATCGATCGCGGCAATAAAAGGGACTATTTCTTTAATAAGTATGAGGAGTCACATACCGACACGTATCCAGGAGGGTGGCTTGGGGGCTAAAGCCCCCTGTCAACAATTTAAATGGCCCTTTTTTAATGAACTACCCAAGAAAAATTTTAGAGTCAATTGTTGTTCACAGATACAAATCCTTCAACAAGGCTTGAGGTTATGAAGACTACCACCACCGCTTAAAAGGTCTCGTAGTACAATTGGACAGTATACAGGAAAAGTTGGACTACCACTATACAGTTTTATGGATGTACTGATGTAATATGGTTTTGTTTCGAGTTCTTAAGGGACATTCTCTGTCGAAAAAAGCGGGTTGCAGAAAGCGGGTTGAAGGTTGCAGGCCTAGCAGCTGGTAAAAACTTTATTCTACATATTGAATTAAAATGAATTTACACAACAATATAATTAGAAAATTCTATAAAATAAACATTAGTCAATTCCTTGAAACTATTTTTTTTAAAGTTAAATTGTTCATGAATGGTAATAGAATAGTAATACATTTAAGAATTAAGAAAAACAAAGTTATATTCATGACATTTCATATTATTTACAGGGCAAAAAATCAGTATGGACATTGACTGTCCTGTACTAATCAAAGTTTTCTTTACTGCATATGCAAAGATTGGCATGAATGTAAATGCCTTGGAGCAATGTGTTGAGCTTGGGAAAAAATTCCTGGAAGAAATGAAGCAGTTACAGGTTGAAAATACTACAACTCTGTAATCTCATAAGCGTCTTCTTCTGGATCTTCTAATGGAAATGAATCACCAACATTAACTTCCATTGATGACGATGGTTCAATATCGTTCAGGGAAAGATCTACAGAAGAAAAGTCATCGTTGCTATTTCTTCTGCTTTTTCCGAGGTAAAAACCAAAAAATGTTGACTCACTGGATGTGCAATTTATTTATTATTATTAATAGTCACAGAAAAATTATTAGTTGCGGACCACTAAAAGTTTTCTAAACGGATTTTATTTTTTAAACGTTCGCTTTATAGCAATTACTACATATCAATTTAGACATTGTATTGTATATTCACTTTTTACCAAATAAACACATTAAATATAATTCTTCAAGAGAGAAATTCTAATTACAAAATTTATTACCAGGACAATGAAAAGCAAAATAATTAAATAAAATAGCTAACAAAACAAACTTTTATAATGTTTTATATAGTATTAGTGTTTAAGAAATCCTATTTCTTACATCATAATTATTTTGCATACTACAAACTATTGAAAACAAACTATTAAAAAATGACAAAACACACAATATCGTATTTTGATAAAGTTGTACACCTGGAGAATTTGCTTGCCTCTACATTCTTTTTACTTTTTATTCGAACGTCGACCAAAAATTTGAGAAAAGGTGCCAACGAATGTTGACGTAAATCATCATACAATAGATAATTAGACCAATGCTCCAAAGTAAAGATGAAGCTGCAAAGATGTAGCTATAAACTCAGGTTTAGTGCTTTCCGTTAGTGTCCACTTAAAATTGACCATTGTGATGGAATTAAGTGGAAAAGTTCTACATTTTCTTCGTCGCCACAATTTTTTTTGGCAGACGACAATATTGTTTCTCAAAAAATAGCTTTCACTTGCAGAGCTACTTCAGTTCAGACAAAAGTGAATTTCCCGTGACTCACATACGACACGTCCCCCGTTAGAATGTAAAGGGGTGATAATGAACATATCTGAAAGTGGTTGTGATATTCTCAATTTAGCGGAACTAATGCATCTCAAATAGCAATCATTCGCCACGCTGGCAGAATCTTCCTTCTCAACTGTAGTTTTGAGATTCTCTCCAGTGTCGGTATTAGGCTAAAATATTTTCATTAACTATTAGTTAATTGAAATAAAATTTGTTGTGACAATAAATTTAGTGAGATAAGAGATGTTTCAAGTTTACTTTTGCACACTCCTGTTTCTAGCGGACTAAAATTCCTTTCATCCGGGCCTCTTATTGGGTATGCTAAATTGTTGTAATTGTCCTTTGCAGCATAGGTTTGCTCAATGTTTACGGCACATGTTAATGAGTTCCAGGCGTAGGATGGGGTTTGAAACCGATGAAGTGATAAATTGGATTTTGATTGCACAAGTAGGATGCCTATCTGGATGATAGAGCCATCATCATCATATATGCACCTATTAAGACTTGCTGAGTATAGCTCTATTATATTACTAGGAGAAACAACTAACTTAAATTCGTTTTCCATTTTAGATTGTATATTTTCAACGTCCTTCGCCAACAGTTGAGGTGGGATAAACGCAAAGTAATACAACCATCCCTGCAATCAGAAAGGGGAGAAAAGGTAAACCTGACTAATAACTGTGTTTAGTAATAATGAAGCTGTATCTGAAGTCATTCTTGGGTGGTTAGCAAACATTTCCCAGATAGATTTTAACTGCATACGCAAGATTTCCAAATTTTCCAATATGCTGTCTTCTTTAAATTTACCCAACAAAACCGTTTTTAAATATTTTTTATGCTTCTCTAATTCTTTGTCAACGTAAGATTGTACAACCACCTTCTCGTCTCATTCCGTTTCCTCCACCACCTTCTGCGCCACCTCAGCAAAACTGGCAGCAATTTTCAGGAGTCGACTTCGCGGTTGAAGAGCAGACAGCTGCACGTGCTCAGCTGCCTGTAGAAGGGATGGAGGAGATTCCTCTTGAGGATTTCTCCCCTCGACGTGGTCGCGGTCGTCACCATGGACGTGGTCGCGGTCGGTCCTGTTCGTGCCATAAACAGGAGCCCTTATTCTTTCCGTGAGCTGGTAGACCGGTTCCGTCATCGTTAAAAATATTTTAATTTTTTAACTAAACTTTTACAGAGCTGTAGTTTACATAAACTTGCAAACTAATCAACAGTTTTATTTTATTTTTAATATGTGCATACATGCGTAGGCATATATATTTTGATATATTTCTGTTTAATAAGGCCTTATAATTAAATTCACTCTGGTCATCTAAAAATCTAGAATTTATTCATTTATCCCTGCCTTCCATGGGCTAGGAAACACGTGGTATTTGAGGCGGTACCCCTCATATCCTCAAAACATGTTTGAGGTGGTCTAAACCTCATTAAACCCCTCTCTCTCACACACCTTATTTCCTGATCTTAGATGCCTCGGATAAATTCCGGCTCGCAAAATAGGAAAAAGTTGGCTTTTTTCTTTAGTATGAATTTACTGAAGTAAAATGCAAATGCCAATAAGAAAAATACACTGAAATGTACCCAAGCATACCTGGCTAGGCGGCTTACGTGAATAATCAATCTCTATGTCTGCTGTCGGGTAGTGGGTTCGAATCCCGCTTGGGGTATAAGGCCAGAGGTTGTTTGTGCGACGCACGAATGGAAAGATAGATAAACTAACTATGGGACAATGGAACTATAGTATCTGAGAGGCCCTAGTGGAGGGGGGATTCCAGGTACAGTAGGGCAGAACCCCATCAGGCACACCTCGTGTGTGTAGTGAGGCTATGAATCCATCTAATGACAGCCTTTGACCTCTCGGCATTAACTAACAACAATGCCTGTCTCAGAGGAGTTGGCAATGAGCCCGATTATGTGGCCTGAGCCCTGGACACCTTCTCTATAGAAGGTTGTTCGCCTCTTATAACAGAACAGAACAGAACAGAACACTGAAATGTTATCCTACTCTTATTATTCAAGTGGAATTCAGCACATCGTCCATTATTACTTTAATTAATTAAAACCTGTAATAGTGTCAAAACACTTGAAAATGTATAAATATCTTAGTGTAGAAATGTACACTGGATAGCAGTTGGGGTATCAAAAAGTCAAAAATGCCACAAAGCTGGATTTTTGGCTCTTTGCTGAGCTTTTCCTTCCTTGGCACATTGGTCATAGAATTTTCAATTTCACCGGGGGCTGTTTTTTTGCTTTCTAGGCAATATTTGTGCCCCTAATCAAGATTCCATGGCTACTTTTCCTCCATAAATTTTCCGGACCGAAAAAACCGATTTCGGTTTGTGACATGTTATCCTTAGTAACTTTTGAACAAATCATTGTACAGCGTTAAGACTTGCATCATTCGAAAGCTCTTGAAAGTAGCTTTTGATTGATATAAGACACGACTAAGGTTGTCAGGAAATGCTAAGGTCCAAATTTCATTTTTACCGATTTTTGAAATTCTTAATTTTCGAAAGGCGCAACAAGGCGCAGCCAAATTTTGCTTAATTTTGTTGTTCTTACTAAGGACGTTGAGGATCTAAAATTAATTTTACTGGACAGGGGCAGACACATTGAAAAAAATAGGATTGAACTTCAACTTTAAAAATTAAAGTTATTGTAAAAATGCTAAGTCCGTAATACAAACTCCATACCGACTTAGTTTTTTTGCGATCCTATTACGTTCACTTTGCGTTCACATTCTGCGTGTAAATGGGAAGTATAACTATGGTTCATTCAGTTTGAGTTACAAATAGGAAATGGAACGAAAACAAAACTAAAATGAAAAGTAACTATAACTACTCCGTTCTTTTTCAACAAATTGAATCGGGAACTGCCACAATCTGATGGAGGCCAATCGGCAACTTTAACTCTTAATTTACATGCAAAATCTTAAACTAAACTGAATCGATCATTTTTGACAACTATACTTGACGATCACAAAAGCAAAAACTGTCATAGCGCGAAATAATTTCAAGGTAATTGTAACTGCGAAGATTCAAATCTTTGTTTACCAAATCTGATGCACGAGGAGGCAAGGTGAACAGATGTTCATTTAAACTTCAGTGGGGCCTTGCAATCGCACCTTGTAGTAGTTTTCTGCTTCGCCATTGGTCAAAAGCTAAACTGATTCAATTTGCATCAGTTTCCAATTCCGTTGGCGTTGGGTTCTTGAAAAGTGATACGTTTTGGGAGAACTGAACGCAAACTGAATCGGCAACTGAATACTTACAAGACCTGAATCGTGAACGACAACAGAAACTCACTTAAATTCTGAAAAGGAAGTATAGTTGCTCGAAACTCACCGGTAACTGAAACTAAACTGGATCAGTAACTATATCTATGAAATCAGTAGGTACAACTAAAAATCGTTAAGTTTTGGTCCAGAACCAGCAACTATGCGTTAGACTTAAGAAATTAATGAAAGATATTTTTATATGTAGATCGAAATCAAGTTTTAGGATATTTATATACTTAACTGCAGAAATTCTCTAAGGATTACAACAATTTCTGTTATATTTACTACAAATTAGAAACAAATTCAATTTTGCATTACTTTTCTGGATTTTTCTTCCAAACTTCAGAAAATTCTTGAAAAGTTGAAAATTCAACCTTGTTAGATTAATATGAAAAATTCAGGAAAAATCACTCGTGCAAAATAGATTGCAGCTGTAAAAATATTATTTCAATAAAAATTCTTTTCGGCCATGAATAATCCGAGTCAACGAAAACCAGGCAAATTTTTGTACTTTTACTTTTTAAGGAATTATTTGACCCAATTGCCGTCAACCGAAATTTCAGCAAAAGTTGATTACCTTGTTGACAATTGCTGAAACTCGTAGGAAGCTGTGTATTATGTAATTATGTTATGATCAAGATTTCATTGAATTACTCAAAATTGCAGACAAATACTAACTGGGAGATTTGAAAAAGGTTTGTATCCAGGCAGCAATTATGAAAATGTCCGTTGAAAATGCTATCGACCTTCTAATTTTAGGGGATATGTACAACACTACAATGTACAATGAAATACAGGGCTATGGCGTTCATCAATAGCAACAAAGCTAATCAAATGTTTTCACAGGAAAATGAGAATGGAGCTTTGGAAAATCTTGCGGAAGAACATCCAAAATTGATCTTAGAGATTATAAACATCTTCGAAAGAATGGTGTGGATGTGCATTATTCAGGATATTCTGATGAAACCCTTGAAGAGGTCACCAGATTCACAGCAAATACTGATGACTAGCATTTTTGAAAAGCTTTCATGGAAATATGCAATAGTATGCCAAATTAATTAATTGCTGTCTCATTTAAGTCACAATACTTACTGTGTATACAATATTTTAGCCTTTATTGTAACATTAGCACTGTAATTTAAAAATACGAATTTAATTCATGAGAATCTAATGAAAGTATCTCTGAAGACTACGATTTAAGTTAAAGTGAATGAAATTCGAAGAGTTTTAATGTTAAGCTGCAATAAAATATGCGATTCATTAATTTGTCTTGTAAGATCTATAATAACATTATGTACTATTATCGAATAACTAATCTGAATTATCAATAATTACTTTGTAATCTAACAATTATAAGATTATAGATTTAATTGATTATATATGTATTATGAATTATCCTTAGCATAGTTATGAAATTCAACAATTTGATCGGGTTAATAACAATTTGTATTTTTTGAGTTGACTATTGATTAATAAATGATAAACCAAAAAAACTATGTACTAGTAAAGATTATTAGCATTACATATTCACATAAATATATTCTTATGCCGAGCCGAATACAAAGGTAAACCAATGGTGCACCAATGTAATTGCACCAAGGTGTTGCAAATAATTCCATGCATATTTATTAGCCATCGTTTATCAGGTAGTAACAAAATCAAGGGGGGCCACAACGATTACAATAAACAAGTGTACCCAATGTAATTAAAATTATTTGGAAAAGTTTCTATATAAAGATGCATTAACAGATGCAAAAATAAATGAATTTGTTTCCTAAAAGTTGAAATGTTTTATGTACTATGTCCTAATGTAATTTGCACGATGGAGCCGTAGTTGCCAACTATCCGTACGATTCGATTCCAAGGGCAATCGAGTTAGCAAACTTTTTACTATTTTTAATTTTCCTAATTGTTAGATAACTAATATTACTAATAGCAATTGTTTATTTACAACAGAGATATATCTTCGTATGACCGATCGGGCATTGTTTCGTTGGCGCCAGATAATGATCTTTTAAGAGAACTTGCTTTTGAATATTCTTCTAACCATGCCACAATGTCAGATGCTAGCCACACAGAAAATACGTGTGGTATATTCAACGCCTTTCCAAATGGTATAACCAATGGTGCACACTGGTACAGTGTCAAAGGTAAGTTTAAATAAAAATAAAATTTAAATGCACCACCAGAAATACTGAAAGTGCCACCACCTAAATTCGAATTTAACACCTTTATAGGATATTAACAGATAAATCCTCACTCAATGCCAGAAAACTGAACTTGCCACTTTTAAAACTGAAATTGCCACAAGTTTTATTAATTATTAATTTTATGTGTGACAATGTTGGCAAAATTTATAAAATTTGTGGCAATTTCAGTTTAAAAAGTGGTCAGTTCAATTCTTTGGGTATTGAGTAAGGATTTATCTGGATATGTCATAGAAAGGTGGTCAGCTCAAACTATATAGGTGGAACATTCATGTATTTTGTTGGTGATACTTTCCCTAAAATTACTACTTCAAGTTTATAAATGATTTTGTGGTTTTCAGAGGGAATGCAAGATTTTAATTATGTGTGGTCCAATTGCATAGAAATAACGGTTGAAATCTCCTGTTGCAAATTCCCGAATGCGTCACAATTATTGACAGAGTGGGAATCAAACAAAAAGAGTTTGTATGCTTTCACGGAAACTGTTCTCTCCTGGGGGGTCAAAGGGATTGTGATGGACGAGGGACGAGTTCCGATTCATGGCGCCAGTGTTATTGTCGAGGGAAATGACAAACATGTGCGGACCACCCGGAGAGGGGAATACTGGAGAATGCTCAAACCCTCTGGAGAATATACTCTATTTGCAGAATTCAAGGGGTATTTCTATTTAAAGTGGCAATTTATGACAATTTTAGTGTATCTCATAAATAGATGCTTCAAGATTCATTGAAATAACATTAAATTTGTGTATAATTTGGGGATTTTAATCAAAATTATTTTTTTTGTAGATGCGATAGCAAAAGACAGAAGATTGTCGTGAATATAACGGAGAATTCTCCAATGCAAATAGTAAACTTTACTTTGCCTCGTTGTCCTGCTCTGGAATTAAATTCTTCTCAATCTACAGTCCTCGGACAGAATATTTAATCACTGCTTTGCTAATTACAATCTTTGTCATTTCCTCAACACATAATGTACACGTGTAAGACTACTTTTTGGTACGCTATATACGAGTTCCAATGGCAAAGTCATGAATATACATCTACTACTTGATATATTTAATTTTCTTCGGATTTCTTAGCCAAATTTGTTTACTACTTTATGTACATAATTTTAACATTATTCTGAATGCTGACTTGAGCACAAATTCTACAGTGACTTATAGTCTGGTCGATTTTGCCTTCGCAAAATATATCATAAACTAAAATATATAAGGATTATAGTATTTTGATTTGAATGTCAGTTAAGTATGGAAGAATGAACTACACAGATGCTTGTTTTTTCAGAAAAAATTTGATAAACGTAAAAATAGAATTTTTAGTTTGTATTTCATTTTAAAAACGTAATAGGGTATCGGACACTATAAATTGCACAGTATTAAATTAATACATTTATTTCTTTCAGAATTCAGTATTTTAGAGTGCTAAACAATTGTATATGGAAGGAGCTAAGAATTTCCCTGTTTACCCTTGCGACTTGTCGTGTATTTTGCGATGTTGTGTCATATTATCGTTCCGCTTGAAAGATTTCCCACAAATATCACATTTAAAAGGTTTCTCTTGACTATGCGTCACTTGATGCTTCTGTTGGTCTTGCTTTCTGAGAAATCCTTTGCCACAAACATCACACTCAAAAGGTTTCTCTCCAGAGTGACCTGTAATGTACCTTTAATGAAGAAGCCGTAGTAAGACCTTTACTGCAAATGTCGCAAACAAAAAGGTTTTCACCGCTATGAATTCTTCCATGGATCTTTAATTCGTAAAAGTATCTGAAGAACTTGTCACAAATGTTACATTTGTGCTTCTTTTCTGATTTGTGTTTTCTTAAGTTTCCTTTACGTTTTGTAGCAGGGTTATTATAAGTGCTAGAATGAGAGCGCACGTGATTTCTTAAATGTTGAGGTAATTTGAACAATTGCAAACAAATGTGGCATTCATGTTTCTTCTCGGCATCACCCTTGTCATCCCTTTTACTAGGCCCTTGTTCCTCTTCCTCTGTTGTGTTTAGTGAAGATTTACTCTCACGGGGACTTTTCTTCGATTTTCCAGTATGCACAAATTTGTCCAAATTGCCATTTGCAGACTTCCTTAGATTATCTGATTGAATTGTTTCGCAATTGTTCTGTTCACAGAGAGATGTATTACCGGATTGAGTATTGTTTCCAAAATCTGAAGATTCCAAGTTGCAATCCATGCCGTCATTTTCTGAAAATATATTTGAATAAAGGTCTGTCAACGTTCACCCATAAAATCGAGATTATTAACTTGCATTTCAATCTTTTGTTCTGTAAAGAACGCTAAATATAATAAAAGAACCCACCAGTCAATGAAATTTCGTCTTCACTCTTTACTGTATTAATCATTTCGAAGAGAACAGGTGTGATAATGGATCCAGTTGAGTCTTCTGTGGTGTCTTGAGATATTACGGATGCTATCAATTTGTTTTGGTCAAAATCATTTCCATCTTGAAATATTTCTGAATCCGCTTCAGTCTCAGATATGTTAATGAAATTTTCAGTTACTAAAACATTTAGATATATAGGTAACCAAAACCATAAATTAAAAAAAAATTATTTGGGCAATATTAAAAAAGAACGGGAAAAGATAACGTAAATAGAAACGAACCATTATTAAATGGAATTATGATGTCGTCTTCGGTTTTTACAGTATTGATTTTGTCGATCAAAACAGGTGTGATGGATCCTAATTCAGTTAAGACTTGCGGGACTTCAGTGTCCTCGGATCCTACAGGCGCTGGCGAGTTAATCCGCTCGAAGTTGACATTTCCATCTGGAAAATTTTCTTCTTCCGTTTCAGACCTTGTGTTAACGAAATTATCAATTTCTGAAAAGAAATTCATTTCAAGCGTACAGAAATGCAGACAAACTCTCTAAATTTTAATTTTCCTTTATGCCTACATTAAAACAGAGATGAACGTTATACCTTGTATAATAAGATGAGATCTGACTATTGCTTCACATTTCGATTCAACGCTAAATGGTTTCTTGGGGGATTTTAGCATTGTGGTTTTAATATTGGACCGCAATTCCTCGTACTGCTTTTGAAACAATTGAAGGGTTTAGAACTAAAAGTGCCGCTTCTTAAATTACCATGGGTAGTTAGGGAAATATTTATATTTTCTAGGGATATTTCAGAAATAATTTCGCGGTATTTTTGAAACGACATAAATTTTCCTGATTGCAATAACATAGAAAACTACATCTGAATTTCACTTATTTATCATAAAATTGGCTTGAGTTACTTAATAATTTGAAGATGGAGCATCCACGCATGAAAATAAAAATTTAGCATGCCCTGTAACAAATACTTGAAAAGAGTTTTTCTTGAGCCAACTATGGATCTACAACTTTGGTGTGCATAACTTAAAGAGCGGAGACTGTCACATGTTCACGTACAGTGAGCATTTCGGCCGAAAAGGCAGTAACGAAGTGGTCAGTTTTGTAAAGTATTTTATTGAGCACTTTGTTCCGGAAACTATAAAGACTTTACACCTTTTCGCTGACAATTGCTGGGGACAGAACAAGAATCGATATTTGCTAGCTTATCTTCACTCATTATGCCCTAGCCGATTTGATTCCATAATCTTGGTCTTTCCCGTCCCCGGACACAGTCGCAAAATTGACTCGGATTTTGCACTCGTTGAGAAGATAAAATGAAAATCAGATAAAATTTATTTCCCATCTCAATGGGTAAGAATTTTAAGAGAAGCCAGACCCTCAAATCCATTTCAAATAATTTACGGTCAGCACCCTGTAACCGACGACCTGCAAGATGACGGAACTCCAATTGCTCGCATTTTGAACTTTAAACAAACTCTTGATCCACTGTTACGCCCTGCTGACGGCATTAGCAAATTTAAAGAAATCCGATTTTCTAATAATACAATGAGTGTTAGCAATAGCTGTCATGATGGTTCTATTTTTACGGAATATCCCTTGTTTAAGCGAAATGTTGATGTAACTAGAGTTAGCGAAATACTTCAACAGGCACCTCAAGCGTATACTGATTATATTCCCGTAACTCTAACAAAATTTAATAATTTACATACTTTAATGCAATCATTTTATGTACCTCCCGACAAAATATTTTACAACTCTAACACATTCATAACAATGCACAATGTCGCCTTCATAATCTCCGTAGAGGTACAGAACTTATGTCAAGTTGTGTTTCTTGCTTTGAAAGTATTCAATAAAATAGCTTCTATCGAATGAAAATGTTTCTGTTGAATAAAAATGTTTTTCTTTAAGTTACCAAGATACGATTCTGTGAAAATTATTTCTGAATGCTCCCCAAAATTATATTTTATTTTGATATAAATTTTTTTTAATTTAAGAAGCGGCACTTTTAGTTCTAAACCCTTCAATTCTGCTTGTTCTAAAGCCGCTTTGCATTTCTCCACCAACTCCAAACAGTAATCACAGCATTCTATCCAAACACTCGCATTTCCAAAATGCTCACGCAGAAGACAACACGTGGATTCCGGAATCTCCAGCAGTTTCCGCAGCAGGAATAGAACTTGTAATTCAATGTCCTTAGTATTGTTCCCATTTGCTACAAAAATATCAGTTACGTCATGCATATTATTTATTCCACAAATGATTAGTTCGTCTGCACTAAAAGTTTGTTGATTACCTTGTTGACAATTGAAGTTTTCGGCAGATGGAAAAGATGTTGAGTTTGCATCCTGGGTACCAACATTCTTGGAAGAACTTTCTCTGCAACAGATGAGACACCTTTTAGGTATCATATTGACCATATCGAAATTTTAAATGAGAATTTCAAAGAAATTTTGGTCTGAAAGAAAAACAGTAGGTCAGAGAAGCACAACCTGTTCAAGTCTTTTAATGCGGGGCGGGCGATTTTACTCGCGGTGTTTAGAATCACTTCAATAGGACTTAAGTGGCTGAACGTGATTTTTAAAGACGTTCGTTTGAAATTCTATTCAGTAGCAAATGCTATTACGAGAAACGTAATATGTATATATGTGTCATTTGGCCATGTTCTGCCTGACTGTGATAAAGAAAATTGCTCGTACATAAAGAAAAGTTGAACTGGACTGGAATTTTGTTTCAGATTCCAGAAAAGTTGAAAATTCAACCTTGAACGATTATTATCAAAAATTCAACCTTGAACGATTATTATCAAAAATTCAACCTTGAACGATTATTATCAAAAATTCAGCCTTGAACGATTATTATCAAAAATTCAACCTTGAACGATTATTATCAAAAATTCAACCTTGAACGATTATTATCAAAAATTCAACCTTGAACGATTATTATCAAAAATTCAACCTTGAACGATTATTATCAAAAATTCACGAAAAATCACTCACATAACACGGAGTGCAGGTGTGGAAATATTATTTCGAAATGTTTTTTTCGGCTGCGAAAAATCCGAGTCACCGAAACCAGGGCACATTTTTATACTTTTACATTTCACCGAATTATTTGACTCACTTACCTTTAACCGATTTTGACCAAACTAGAGATTTCAATGTAACTTTGTACTAGCTTTCGAATAGTGTAAACAGTTTTGCTTTACTATCTCCGGTTCTTTCGGTACAGGGGTCCACCTTAGTTTATTCGCACTGTGTAGATGAATCTATACTCCCCTTTAAATATTAAATATATCAGTCTTGCCCTACGGTACTGAAACTTATCTACGTAATAGCCTTCCGGATGCATCATACCGCAAAATGGATTTCTATTAACACTCCCGATATTACTTGTGTACATAGGCTATATAATCTTCATAATACATAGCTTCATACATCTACATAGCTACCTACAACTCTAGTTCTTTTATACAAAATGTCATTGAATACTATTAAATAAGGGTTATTCATATCGTCAACCATTTTTTTGGGTCTTAGTAAAAGTCAACCAATTTACCTAATTTCTGTACTACACCACCGCTTGATAATACGGGTGAGTCTGTACAGTGTGGTTGACTTTTGCTATAACCGGGAAAAATGGTTGACGATATGAATAAGCCTTAACTGGCCATTTTAGTTTGAAGCGGGTACAAACGCCAAGAAAGCAATGGCTTACAAGTATAAGAAATGTTAGCAGTAATGATAATACAAATTTGAATTTCTATTTCTCAAGATTTACAAAATAAATCATGACCTATTGCATTGGCCATTGCATCATATAGTATTTTCCGTTAAATATTAAAGATATGTAAATGCAATTGACATAAATGATAAATGCATAAATGTTCATAATTGAATGAAGTATTCATTATGATTCCATACTGTTGTTTATTTGCAATGCATTTGCATACAAATAATGTACATTAACAATAATGTAGACTTTCATTGTTTACATTATTGCTAAATGCCAGGGTAAGTTAATATGCACAAATATACAATACATTTTACAGTGCATATATATAGTGTCTTACAAGTTAGTTACAAGTACACACTGCACTACGTGTTGTACAATCTTAACCACTATAATTATAAACCAAAGATTAGACTTGTACAATGCGCGTACATTCAGTCAGTGCACATTAAGTGAAAAAGAAAGGTGAACGGCAACGTTGGGGCAATACTTAAGGGCCTTCATTTTCCACCTGGCTTAGAACAATAGAATGTAAAGAGGTCGCCTAAGCTCTTTATACGGATCAACCAGTCACCGTGTGGACAACAGTAAAATTCAAATGGTCAGCCATTATTTCCAAGAGTGGAAACTGTATGCTGTATAGGAACTCTTTCATTAACAAGAAAATATGGAGACGAAGCACATTACCAACTACGGCCAGTGTCCATTTCTTCTTTATGCCTAAAAAGGATGCGTTTCTTATGAAGATTTTTAGTTCAATTGGTCCACGAAATTGTCTTTGATTTTGGTACATTGATGCTTTCTGATAATTATTAAAAACTTATCGTTAGGTTGACTATTTCCTTTACCAAATACAGCAGGGAGTTCCCCAAACCCTTTAAAAATGTTCTGTTGTTCCACAACTGTGTTTAAGATATTCCCATTTCTGTTCAACAATAAACGGTGGTCTTCACCTTCACCTGTTCCTTTGTATTTGGAAATCCATTTCTGTAGATTAAAAGTTTTGGCATCAATTACGGTTCGAGTTGAAAGTATAATTTTATCAAAGACATAATCCTTCAAATCATTTGGGTATGAAATAATGTCAAAACCATAATTTGCAAGTGGTGAGGATAGAATTTGGCATTCTGTACTGAAAATATAAAAAGAGAACAGAACAGCTAGAATGTATTTTGGAGCAGAAAAGTGAGCAGAAAAGCATACCGTAGAGATTTTACAGATGACTGTAGTAACGAAGAAGAAATGCTGCTACCTCAGATAATGGAACTCAGAGAGCGCCACAAATGCCTATGCAAGACATTAGCATGCAGCAGCAATGATGAAAGTAAGCAATGCTTTTTAAAGGTATTGAAGAACCAATAAAGGTGCACAAACCTTTCAAAATTAGATGTCGTTGTGTGTAATTCGATTAAACCACAACGGAGTAAAGATCGTTACTCAAGGTTATGAATGGAAGATGACACCGAATATGTAAGCCATGGCGATCAACAAGGTTTTTATGGATAGTTGCACTGCCGACCAAAGTGGTTGTGTGCTGCAATTCAAAGGACATAAAAGATCTAGTAGTCGGAACCCAAACATATACTATATGACAGCAAAAGCGAGGTGCTCAAAAGACAAACACCGCGATGTGTTCTTCAATATAAGGTATGTGCATATGTGCAAATTTTCGTTAAGCTTTTTGAATGAAGAACATGGAGTACAAAAAACCAACACGGAAATATATACCTGTATTGACAATAATGTATAAACCAACAGGTTGGCTGACATTGCAATTGTGTGGTAATGCCACTATATGTATTCTAGATGCACAACAGTAATCTAAAAGTTTGGTAATGTTTTTAAAAAGGGACGCTGAAGGCTAAAGGGAGGAAGGTAAAGCTATCAGGTAGGTATTACTACCTTACATGTGGTGAGTTATATTTAAATAATATTTTTTTAACAAATGTAAATTTCTATTTCTTGTGGGCTATAACTGATATCATGATGTCATTCTTTTTTGCAATTCCCATGCTTGCGCTTAGCGTCACAAATTTCTATAAAATACATACAAACCCAAATTAAGACGGAAGTAAAATTCCTGTTGCCTGAGCAACCTACAGAAAATGCACAGAGGTAATACATAAAACAAGGACTTGTAGAACATTTTTAGATCTATTAGTTAGAACGCACACTTTTCTGTCAAAATTGTTTATTACATTTTTTGAGAAGTTTTGCCATTGTTTCTCTCGGGTTGGTGCTAAACGTGCTTAAATAAAGCTTACCTTTCTAGAGCTTTCATGGTCAAAACGTATTCTTATATTACAATTTGACAGCCAGTAATACAGATTTTGAAAGTCCTTCATGGCATATTTGTTTTTCACTAGGAGGACTTATGACTGGTTTTCGGTAGTCGTTTATGGGACAAACATTTCTTGCATTAACTACAATGCAACAGATCTTGTACCACAATTGTCAAAGTTATTCGACTTTGACAGCATTGAGTTTGCCGTCCATGACGTCGGTAATATACATTGCACAAAACACTATTAGACTAGATCGTCTGCCGAGGTTTAAATCTTTTCTTTACCTTTCAGTCCTTTAAGAACCTGCACCCTCATTCATATGTAAAAATATCGCAATTAACTGAAAAACAAAAGACTTCGCGGGGATTTCTTTATCAAATCTATACTCCAAATCCCATGAAATTTATCCAGCAAACCAAGAATATTTAAATTGCTTAAAATCGCTTTGTAAAATAGTATAATATTGTAAATAGCTTTTCTTTTTTAATTGCTTTTTAAATTTTAAATTTGTAAATTTTCGGCCGAAGTGTAATTTCGAATGTCATCTCACAACCGACTGGTCAAACTATCACTTGTGCCTAATAGGAACTGCCTATTGCCTAGCTTTAAGCCCCATTTAAACCCATGTCAAAGGCCTAGATACGTGCCTGCCACACAATTTAAAAATTACAATTAAATTGTGTCATTTTCCTTACCACCTAGTGAAAATCGGTCATTAGCACAGGGATGAATACGTTCCTACATTTCGAAAATATTTACTAAACGATTTACTTAATGGATAACTTATTTTTTAAGCCGTCCGATATAAAATATTGCTTAATGACTATTTATAGCGAAATTTCCTGAAGGTCTGCCTTCAGGAAATCAAAATAAATAAATTGTAATGGCTTACGTTGATGTATTAGAAGCACGTTGGTTACTCTAGAGTTTATTTTGAAACAGAAAACCCGTAAATCCTTCTAATAAACTTATTAACAATTAATTAGAGGTCTACACAGTAAATAATTCAACAATTACTAACTACATAAATAACTTCTCATTATGTACATGTAACTTGTCCAAAATGTATTGTAGAAGGAACTCAAGCCATTGGGTTGCCACCACTTGAAAAAATATAGAACTTGCATGCGTAAAATAAATTATTTGCAAATTAATAATATATACATAAAATATATAAAATATAACTTACCAAGTCATTATATCTAAAAGTTAAGTCTTTCAAAGCGAACTACATTTTTCCAAGAGGCATTTTCCAATAAATTTAAAAATTTAAGAAGTGCTTTTTTAATGCAACGTTGCTATAATCGACAAAGCTGTCAATTGAACTAAGTGTATTTAGGTTACTAGCAAACCATTTTTATTAATTTTTTGCTCGCAACAGTAATCTAAAATTGCATCTGGTTGTGATATGCCTATTATCATTGTCCAATGTTGTAGGCTATAATCTTTGTCGTTAACATTTCTTGATATTTCTTTTAATAGCGCTCTACCTTCGTCTATGATAAAAGCGTCGTTTGCTGAAAAGAAAGGATTAAAAGATTAAAAGACTCAACTCGGTACATTACCTTATTACAGTTATTGTTTGTACCGTTATTCGCGTTATAGAATTAGTAGTTTGATATATAGTTTTTTATATAGTTCTGTAAAAAGATTGGGTTTAAAGAATACTGGTGCTTGTTAGAGTTATAGATAAAAGGATCTATTGCAAGAGAAATAGTACATGTTCTCGACATTATAGTTTTTTTGTTACATACGCAAGTACTTAAAGAGAGAGAGGGATATACAAAGCCTACGACCCCCTCAGGGGATTGCCACGCAAAAAACAAGAATATCTAGGCCCCCTCTCCAGCTTTTGCCTACGGAGGCGAAAGCGTAGGGGTCGAGGAATCCACAGAGCACGCTCTGGGTTTCCTCTGATACTTTTCTAGGCTGGAGAGGGGGGTAGAGTATCCTTTAGAGTATCCTCCGGTTAAGGAGACGACCTGCAAACGGCATGTTGTCTATGCATCCCTACGACCCGCAAATGGAGCAGGCGAGAGACGGAGGATCTTCGAATGCATCCGCTGGAGCGGCTGCCGCTGCTGGTGGAGGTGCTGGAGCCTTTTCTTGCTCTGGAGGAGTTTGTAGGGCTTCTTTAGGTGCAGGAGAAGGTTGTAGGGCCTGCCCAGGTGCTGGAGGAGGTTTGTCTTCTGGTGCCTCTTCAAGCTCTGCAGCCTCTTCCGGCTCTGCGAGATCTTCGGGGTAGTCTTGGTCCTGACCTGGAGGATCTGCTGCAGGAGTCTCGACGTCCCCGGGGGGACAGCTCTCTTCCGGCGTGTCCAGACGACGAAGAGGACGATGGCAGCTGCTACCACAATCACTGCCAAGGTCACCGAAGCTCCGATGATCCCGGAATCTTTAAAATTAATTACTTTAAAATTAAAGTATTTCAATAATATTTTATTTTTCATTACCTGTAGGGCTTTCCACCAATGTTGTTGCAGCTTCTGCTGCAGTCTCCGAGGACGTAAGAGAAGCAGGAGGACACGAAAGTCCTTCTGCAAAATATTATCGTTTCGGAGGGGCGATTCTCATCAAATCCTCTCCGCCCATTGGCAAAGGTCCCGGAGGCACTCCTCGCAGGTCAGCTATCGCTCGCACCTTGCAAATAGTAATAATAATAATCATAAAGTGCGAACTAGCAGACAGTAACTTTGTTACTGATTGCTAGTGTTGGCATATTTTGACGAAACTTTCAAGGTCTTGCCGGACCTCATAATATTTATGTGCGTCGATTTGGGTATTATTGTAATATGTTCTACGGGACGCGATATCTCTGTAAGGGTCTGGGGAGTTGCAGCGGGTTGTCAGCGTTCACATTGATCTCTACGCTCTGTAACTTCAAGACTACGTTCCGTAGGCTACTCTGACGTAATGACAATCATGAGTCATAATCCAATGACAGGATGATATTGTTTGTGATTCAAAAATTGAATAGCCGAGGTTTTTATCGGTGTATTTAAATTCTGGAATAGTCGAGGCATGATATCCCAATAATAATTCGTAAAAATTATAGATAATACAGTATTTGCTGCATGCATTGCAGGGCTACGTTCTTGGTTACGATCATAATCTTGCCTAAATGTCTGTTGCTTTATGAGCAATGCGCGCGAGATTAATATTATTTGAATCATGTTTGGTTGTTTGGAATTTTAACTCTGAAATTATTATCTGATTTACTATTTTGGATGGTGGTTTTAATTTCAGATTTCATTCGGGTAATGTTTTTCTACATATTTACAATATATTAAAGAAGTTAATTGGGAATTTTCATCGTTATAGATAGTTAGATAGATTGTTCTTCTATTGGACTTTTAGGTAGGTTTGGAAGCTGTTTTTTACTTTCAATTTGTCTATGTTGACTTCTGGAGGGATGTTTCATTGTTACTACCGTGCCTACACTAGGAGCAAAAATTGTACGTTTTCTTTGTAGAAATTTTTCTTGGATTTTGGGTAGGGTTTTTAGGAAGTAATAAATGAATAGGTAAATTATCGTTCTCGAGTTCATCTTTAAATTTTAGTTGTTTTCTTGGTTTTCGAATTGGGGGATTCTTCTGCGGAATCAGACGAGGATTCTTCTGATTCCGACAGCTACCAAGACGACGACCACATAGACAGCGACCAAGACGACGACCACATAGACAGCGACCAGGGCGATGACCACATCGACAGCGACCAAGACGACGACTACATAGACAGTGACCAAGACATCGACCACATAGACAGCGACCAAGACGACGACCACATAGACAGCGACCAAGACGACGACCACATAGACAGCGACCAAGACGACGACCACGACCGAAGTTGTTTTGAGCTGAAAGGACTATTTTTTCTTATTGCATCCCAATCCAATAAGTTTTTCGAAACTGTGAAATTTTATTTTCTGTACCCATCCAACAGTTCGGAAATTAACAGGTCGATTAACAATTTGTTTTAAAAGTCATTGCAGTCATGATACAGTTTGTTACAGTCAAGTAACAATAGAATGGCCTACATGGCTAACTCCTGTATTTTTGAAAATTTGCAATACTTATTTGTTTTTTAGGGAGGCTGAGGAGATGCCGGCTCAGCCAAGTGGACTGGAGCAAACCATGTGCCATTGGGCAACGGTAGGTTTTTCCAGTATTATTATTATAGTACTACTAACTGCTACTTATAATCATTAGCTTTTAACAATGCCTATTCATTTATAGGAAATTTTACAGGGAACGTTCAAGGAAGCTCGGATTCCAAAATATCATGTATCTCAGCGAATTGGTCGTACAAAAGCAAAACGAAACCGGAGTAGGAGGAAAAGACCATATGACGAAAAAAGCAATGATGACAAATACGCTCATAAGCGGCAACGGTGAAAACGAAATTTTCAAAATTTATGGACATTAAAAACAGACAAAAATTTTGATTTTGGTAATCAAAATGCAGGGTATTGGTTTAACTGATACCTTCAAGGAGTTCCACTCGAGCAAAGACAGCATACACAATATGAAGATTTTCTTCGGATGAAATTAAAATGAAACTTTCATTACCCTTATTATTTGTTTTTAGATTTCACTAAAATAATAAAATATAGTAAACCACAGTTAGTTTTCATTTATCTGATGCAGTGTTTTTACATGTAATAAAAAAATCGGAGCCAAAAACGGCAGCGATTTGGAAATTATGAAGTGAGACAGACGGTGAAAAAGCTGATTTCAAAATGCCATATCTCGGAAAGTATTAGCAATATCAAGATGAAATTTACAAAATAAGCTCTCTAATCTAAAAGACATGTTCAATGTTAGTTTCAAGCAATTCCCACCAAAGGGGGCGAAGTTAGCCCCAGAGAGGGGTAACACCCCCCAAAAAATTTCCCACCCAGAAATTATATATACTACGGTGTTTTTACATGGTCCGGCATCGCTTGAAATGGTTTTTGTAATTTCGATAATATCGAGCATTTTGGTCTGTACCCATCCACACTGTGGATTCTGGGTCAAACGATATGGACATACTGGTAGATCGGGCATCGACGTCTGGTAGATGCCCTTTTACACGCATCTCAACACTATTTTTAGAGCATTTTAATTCACAGCGCATAACTACGTCAGGTTCATCTAGTTTTACAATCATATTGTAATGTTGAAACTCATGCGTTAAATGGACAGGAATGAAGAGACCTACCGATGGGCAATTAAAAGAAGAGACATTTTGCCCGACATCGACACGCCCTTCTATTGTAAGTACCGATCCACTATTGCGCGAAAAACAACCAGATAATGAAACACCTGACCTTCACAAATCGCGTCTTCTACTTCCTTTGTCAGCTGTAAATTAGTGCTAGTCAACTGAATTTCAATCACGGAGCCTACCGAGGTCTCATAAGCTACCGAATTCTCAGTTGGTACCAATACACCGCCTTGCAACTTAAGGGGAAGCATTTTCTGCCAAAAATTTACTTGGATCTACAAGGTCGGCTACGCATTTAATTCCTAAGTCGTCAACTACCATTCGTACTAGATTCGGGTTTGCAAAACAGGTTTTAGCTACTTTCATAGCATTACATTGAATTTCTCCTAGCATACCTGGAATGACTGAACCACGTCTATTGCAGCTCGTCAAAGCATATTGACGATTGCCTTTTAAAATACATCGATCCAAAACCGGTGTAGGAGGAGTTGATACCGAAATCAAAGTAAATTCTATCCCTTGTAGATCTACGGTCTCTCCTGCATATAATATATTTTCATTTCGAGTGATCGTTTGTCCAAAATGAAGAAAAGTCCGAACCTTCACTGCATTAATCCATTCCGGGCAAGAGAAGACCTGATAGGCTGAACTGATTTTAGTCTCAAAGTCTACCCGGTTAAACACGCAGTCGTCAGTTAACCAGAAACCACAGTCGGATAAACGAATTGACCTACAAAAACAAAATCCTAAGTTGTCTATAGTATGCGCAAATGCTTCTATAGTGTCATTGGGGCCAAAGTTTTTACATTTTCTTCCACTGCAATTTGAAGAGCTATACAATGAGAAACACTGACTGAAGGAATCACAATTAACAGCTGCTAAAGGCACATAATATAGTAATTCTTTCTTACAATGCAGGGAGATACTTCTTGTCTCGATTTCTATAGTACCAAGAATATTGTCCCTAGAGTCAGAAATCTTTAAACAACTGGTTTGAGCTATAGGAGATAAAGCTATTCTCATATTCAATGTGGCTGAACAAGTCCGTTGAACACTGGACTGAACAACTATTAAGTAAATGTTAGGGGTTACTTGAAAATTATCAATTGTGATATCGACTGAGAATAGCAAGAAACCTTATTGAGACCCAATTTTAATGTACAACCCAATCATTATCCGGGAATTTTAATTTGTCCGCGAATTGACTTTCATTGACAGAACGAAAAATAAATCACAATAAACAACTGTCAGTGTAAAAATTGGTAAAAGGTATAGATAAAAAAGTTGATTTTGTAAATTACTACAATTTATTTTACATTGGATTACACAGGACTAATTGTAATATTTTTTGTATTAAAGTAGCAATCCAGAATTTGGAAAAATAATGTAAAAGGAAAACTACTTTTAAAGCACTCTTATATACTAAAGGTAAATATACTTCAATGGCATACTGTTAAGTAATTAATTTATGTATAACGAATGTTGAATTACTATCTTATTATTGTGTAATTGTGTTGATTGACTTTTTGTTGGACTAATTACATAAACCATTTAACTAATTATTTTATAATATGTAACAGGACTTGATAAAAATTTGAAACTAGTCGTCCAGTGCGGAATAAAGAAATTTATAAAACTAACTTGGATTCGGGGAAGACATTGTTCATTTATTTCTGCAATATGTCGGAACCAGAGTAGCCAGAACGCCGCCTCCGCCGCCATCGGCGCGCCGCTGGTCAAAATTTTCTGGCGCCGCCTTCAAAAATTAAAAATTTTACAAATTTTGGTCTATATTTATAAAATTTTTCTGTAAATAATTGTTTTAGTGTTAAATTCAATAGCGCTATTTAGGTTTTTCCGGCGCGCCGCCACCGCCTAGAGTCTCCGGGGTACCACGCCGCCGCTGCCAAAATTTCATCGGCGTCGGACTGTGGTCGGAACACGAATTATAATTATTGAATTCCAGGTTAGCAGATGTTGATTTTAGCGTAGCGTGTTTTAACCTTGCGTGCGGATTCTAAAGTTCTTTCAACTATTACGCTAACTGGTGGAAAAACAGCTTTTTCTAGGAATTTTTGAAGAATTGTTTTCCTTTTTTCGTATTCCGCATCAGAAATTTTTTTTTCAGTCAAAGAATTATAAAAGTATTTATAAACAGAAAAGAACTAGGTACTTTTTTCCAAAGATTTGTTCTTCTACGAAAAAATTTGAATTTTTTATATGTAGTAGCCTTAAAAATGGGGAACAATTTTGGTCCTTATAATTTTTTTCCTAACCCCCTTAGTTTGACCCCTAAAAATCATCAAAGGTCAGCATTTTTCATTGTTGATATGTATATTTTTGCGTAACTTAGCTTCCTTCCATTTTAAGGAATTGAAATCAATTCTACTTAACACATTATTAAATAGGATGGATGGTGCATAGGCTGTTTCCAGCATACCCCCCACAGGAGGAACCCACCCCTTAGGGTCAACATTGACTAAAACCATTCATATTTTCATAAAAACACGTAGTGGCATTAGGAACACGAAATAGATCACAAGATTATCAGTATTACCGTTATCTAGTCATTACCAGTGATCAGTCATTACCGGTGTTTAGTCATTACCGGTGTTTAGGCATTACCGGTTTTTAGTCATTACCGGTATTTAATGATTACCGATGTGCAGTCATTACCGGTATTTAATCATTACCAATGTACAGTCATTACCGGTATTTAATCATTACCGATGTGCAGTCATTACTGGTATTTAGTCATTACCGATAGCTAGTTAATACAGGTAGCTAGTCATTACCGATAGCTAGTTAATACAGGTAGCTAGTCATTACCGATAGCTAGTTAATACAGGTCGCTAGTCATTACCGATAGCTAGTTAATACAGGTAGCTAGTCATTACCGATAGCTAGGTAATACAGGTAGCTTTTACAAAAGACGTGGCCTTGCCTTGCCTTTACAAAAGACATGGCCTTGCCTTGCCTTTGCAAAAGACCTGGCCTTGCCTTGCCTTTACAAAAGACCTGGCCTTGCCTTGCCTTTACAAAAGACCTGGCCTTGCCTTGCCTTTACAAAAGACCTGGCCTTGCCTTGCCTTTACAAAAGACCTGGCCTTGCCTTGCCTTTACAAAAGACCTGGCCTTGCCTTGCCTTTACAAAAGACCTGGCCTTGCCTTGCCTTTACAAAAGACCTGGCCTTGCTTTGCCTTTACAAAAGACCTGGCCTTGCCTTGCCTTTACAAAAGACCTGGCCTTGCCTTGACTTTACAAAATACCTGGCCTTGCCTTGCCTTTACAAAAGACCTGGCCTTGCCTTGACTTTACAAAAGACCTGGCCTTGCCTTGCGGAGGGAGCCAAAGTGAAGTAATGGTGACGATTTTAAAAGTATTTGCCGCACTTTGTCAGAGATACGGCAGTAACACTACGCGCAATACAGATACTACTACAGGCATACTACTACAGATACTACAACTCATTAGATAATTCGAGAAATGACGCCGGTGATGACTAGCTGCCCCAATGGCAATATCGTTACAATGATACGACAATATGAAGTAGTAACTAGATGCCGGAAATGACTCGACATTGGGAAAGGCTGGACACTGGTATTGATAAGATACCTTTATTGACTAGCTACCTGTATTAACTAGCTATCGGTAATGACTAAATACCGGTAATGACTGCACATCGGTAATGATTAAATACCGGTAATGACTGTACATCGGTAATGACTGTACATCGGTAATGACTAAACATCGGTAATGATTAAATACCGGTAATGACTGCACATCGGTAATGATTAAATACCGGTAATGACTACACAATCGGTAATGATTAAATACCGGTAATGACTATAAACCGGTAATGCCTAAACACCGGTAATGAATGACTACTGGTAATGACTAGATAACGGTAATGCCGATAATCTTGCGATCTATTTCGTGTTCCTCATGCCACTACGTATTTTTATGAAAATATAAATGGTTTTAGTCAATGTTGATCCTAAGGGGTGGGTTCCCCTAGTGGGGGGTATGCCGGAAACAGCATATGCACCATCCACCCTATTTAATAATGTGTTAAGTAGAATTAATTTCAATTCCTTAAAATGGAAGGAAGCTAAGTTACGCAAAAATATACATATCAACAATGAAAAATGCTGACCTTTGATAATTTTTAGGGGTCAAACTAAGGGGGTTAGGAAAAAAATTATAAGGTCCAAAATTGTTCCCCATTTTAAGGGCTACAACATAAAAATTCAAATTTTTTCGTGGAAGAACAAATCTTTGGAAAAAAGTACCTAGTTCTTTTGACAATTTGAATTTTTCCCACGAATCAAATTATTCATAAAGGTATATTTGCTATTTACATAAATCTTGCATTGCCATGCACAGATATAGGGCTTAAATAAGTTATTTCCTATTTTAGAATCTTTTTAAAATTATCCACTAATTCTCAAAGGGAAAAACCTCATCGAATCAAAGAAAGTACATGTACATCTCACATGAAAACTTAAATATTTCTCTTTATTACATGGTACTAAGTCAATTTTACTAAGTCAATTAAGTAAGAATGATTAAAAAATTGTTAAAAAAATTGCTACTTTCTGTTTTTGTTTGAAGTTCAAGTTACACGAAAAAGGACAGGTGCCTCTGTAGGAGCTTTACCTATGATTATGATCCCTACATTTGGCAGAAAGCTCCTTTTCGCATACATGACATTTTTTAGCAAGAAAATAATTTTGTCATTCGACTTTTCTTTTCACGACTACTTTTCTTTTGTCGTACGACTAACTTTTTTACTAACTAAAATTACCACTAACTAAAATTTTTTGAAATCCGCCAGTAATATCTTTTTCCAGATTTTGTTTTCAATGGAAATGAATATCTGGAAAAGCAATCAATGGCTGTCAAAATACAGTTATTTCCCTTATTATCTTTACCAAACTTGTGCAACACAATTAAGCCTACCTTCCATAAATGTGTCTCTTCAGAAGAGAACCGGAACATTTTCTGTAAGGAATAAGAATTACTGCGCCGTATTGATGTAATTTGGCGCAATAATTCTTATTGCTTACAGAAAATGTTCCGGTTCTCCTCTGAAATGGCACAAATAATCTTTACCAGGCACGAACTTCAAAGATGACTTGTATTGTAGTAAGCTTCTTTCACAATGTTATCAGCCATATCTAAGCTCATAGACAGACATATGAGAAATGAAAATTATTAAGTCTAGCAGAAGAGTTTTGCAAAAAAACTAAGACTTACGTAAACTAATCAAACCGTGCAGCTTGATTAGATTTCTTAATAGGAGCTTGCCCATCAGTAGAGCAAGTATTGTAAATGGTGCTTGGTAACCTGTGCTTTGAAGACGTGTTTTCCGAGACAGTTCGAACTCTTCTTTTCAAACCTCGTAGTAGTGATCCTGCATTTCTATTGAAAATGCTACGTAATTTTTAAAACCAACGTACATACCCTTTGCCGAGTTCGAGCTCATAGCTTAGTGCACTGCTATTATTCAATCAATTGTCCTTGAAAAGTCGTTTGTACAGGAAAGTATTCTTTTTATTTCTTCGTTGTGCTGCAAATTCATGTCAGCGATTTTCTGCAGGACAGATTATAACATTTTTCTACTGTAAGTTAATTCACTGTAAGAATATGGGACTGCGTACCGGGAGCCGGCACTTCTTGACCGTTGAGGTTCTGCACATGGAAAACTGCAAGGATTTATTTCCACTGAGGTTTCCCTTTCTTGTGAAGATGCATTGGTCACATAATTAGTAGGAGATGTACTAACCTCAGCACCGTTCATTTTTTTCGTTTGCCTTTTCACCGTCCATTTTATAATTTTTGTTTGAATTATTAATGTTTTATAACTGTAATGACTTGAACTCTTTTTCACGTGTTGTACTCTTACCCATAAACTTGTTGTTCCTTTTAAAAAGACTTTTTCTCTCACTGGATGTCCACTATGCTGATTTTACGTATGTCTTTTTAAATTATGAAATTCCAAAGTGGTGTCGCAGTAGTAGCATGTAGCATCTCTATTGGAATTTGTATACGACTTTGACTTTTTCCTGGGAGCACGGGTTTGCATTTTGGTATTTCGGTTGTGTATAAATTTATATACTCCTGTACATGCAATTGTAATACTTGGTATCGCTAATGGAACAAATTGTAATGACATATAATATGATATAATGATATATTGTAAAGACAATGTAATGTGCATGTCTTCATTTAGTAGTACTTAAACTGACTTTATACATTATACATTGTTGCTTCTGTTGGCTTTTTTACCATTGCATAGATGCATTGAAATGAGTCTTATTAATTCGTAATTAAGTCTTACTTTTTAAATTTTTATCCAATAGTGCATACTTTGTAAGTAGTTGCAATGACCCAGAACCGGACAGACCTAAGACCATTTACCGAGGTTTTTATGAAAACAGTTGCAAATCAGAAGGACGCTGGCGTTACTCTTAATGACATCATTGAGGGCTAACGGCAAATAAAAGCCATAATGCACTGCGTGGTTTCGCCGAACAAATACTGTCAATTTTTTCCAACAAAGTCACATGAAGTTTTCGGCAGATGGAAAAGATGTTGAGTGAGCATCCTGGACACCAGTTGTCATCGGGTCTCTCGGCAACAAATAAGACACTTTTAGGGTATCGTCTTCACCATTCCAAAGAGAATTTCAAAGATATAATGGTCTGAAACGTAGTTGCCGTTGATCGGAGAAGCCAGTTCAAGTAATTTTAATTCTATTAATCGCTAAAATTTACTAAACGATTTACTTAATGGATAACTTATTTTTTAAGTTGCATATAAAATATTGACTTGGCTAAGGTAAAATAGCTGGTCTGCCTTCAGGAAATCAAAACCAAAGTAAATTGTAATGCCTTACGTTAATGTATTAGGAGCACGTTGGTTGCAGTAAAGTAATTTTGAAACAGAAAACCCGCAAATCCTTCTTATGCAAACACCGAGTCCTAGGCAAGGCACATGGGTCGGGCAAAGGAGCAATTTTTTGGGGAGTACTGAGATTTTAGCATAGAGTTGACTCCAATGACGTCAGAGGGACATAAACCTTGCTAATACATGGAGTCCTATTTCTTCTGTTCCCGATTAGGGGATTTTGTCTATTTCGAAATTAAAAACTGATGAATTACTTATCAGCTAACTTTCCGTGATCTATCCAACCCCACTTTCAAAAAATAAATACTCGCATTTTTAATATCCCCATTCATTTTTCCCTATCTAATAAACTCAATGGTATAAGAAGGCAAAATGAGATTGCAAAACAGAAGAAATTGGCCAAATGCCCTCACCCGTATATGTATATTTCTACCACCCTGGGCAAGACATAGGACGTAATAAACTAATTAACAATTTATTAGAGGTTCACGCAGTAAATAATTAAATGATTACTAATTATCTAAATAACTTCTCATTATGTACATGTAACTTGTCCAAAAAGTCCTGTCCTGAATGTTACGGGAAGATTTTGGTTTGTGGATAATTTTGATTATGTCCTTTGAGCGGTGGTGGTGGCTCAACTAAAGGCAAACTAAAGATCGAGAATGCCATCGTGAAAATAAAGAATTATCGAGATAGGGGAAGAATTAGGCATTTATAAAGGTAGTTTTATAAATGGCTAATTAACATCACACGGGCCAACATTACCTTATTTTATATAGTTTAATTTATGCAAAAGAAAGTCTCGAATTACGTGAAGGCCTAATTAATTTATTTAATTAGTCATAATGAATTGTATATTGCCATTCAAGGTTTTTTTGTTAGTCAAGAAAGAGAGAAGGCTGGAACAGTAAAACATATTTGTTTCACATTGAAGAACTACTACTTAAACAGCTGTAACATGCATTTAACATGATGAACACGAACAGACGGTACATTGGTGATTCTGGACTTCTTTAGTGATTTTCAATAAGGCTTATTCGTAATGTCAACCATTTTTTCCAACGTTTGGTTGACGCTGGAAAGTGTATATCAAAGGCAGCTGACTGAGTTAGAAAAATTTGGTTGACGCAACATCAGCATACGTGTGGTTGGCGGTATGTGAAATGTTGGCTGCCTTCATTTGCGCGTTTGGATGACTTAGACGACTGCTGCTGGCTTCAATACCAATGGTTGCTATTACGAATATCGCTTATTGTTCTGTTGTCATCTGTATTTCAAGGAGGGTATAGGACGAAGTAGTAAAGAGTATAGCATTCTGTTCCTGTGATAGTATGCCGTTACTCTTAAGGGAGTTTCCTCACTTAGTTTGCTGGGGCTGGTCAAGTCCGCAGTACAATATACGTCGTTTTGGTTTACGATGGTACGTACGATCGTCGAGAGTATTACATTTCTTCTAGCTTGTTCAATAATACCTCTTCTCGGTTATTGCATGGTGCCATAGCGGCTTGGTTGCCCTTCATAATTATGCATTTGTTCAGTGTTGATGTGAGTGGAGTGGTGTGGAGTGTAGTTAGTTTTCACACTGTTTAATCTCCTTTATGAAATGCTACTTCGACTTCTCGGCATTCTTTGCGAAGTCGCGGCCATGATAAAACATAATTCCAGTGTATAGAAAACTTTAGCATTTGATTACGCTTTGACAGGTGGTCTTCGCTTGTGGTACATAATGCAGTATTTGCTTCAGGCAGTGCAGGTCTACGTTCTTGGTTTCGATCATAATCGTGCCTAAATGACTGTCTTGTTTATCTTGGATTCGGAAACACAAGACTTGTCTAAGCGGGCTGAGTGCGATTTTGGTATTTACCCTAACGGAGCAGGTAGTAAGTTGTTCCATCAGGGGAGTCATGACATATGCGTAATGCTACTATCAGACCGCCCATTAACCGTGCTCAAAAAAATGTAACTTCGTTCATTTCTGTGACTAAGGGTGGTCCGCCGATATGAATTGTTTGATATTTCAAGTAGAGCAATGCCATCTTCCTCATTATTTGTTTGATAAACATCTTCTCTGCTTGGATATACTGGGTATTGGTAGCATTTTCGAAATGGCCACAGAAAACAACGTAATGCATTAATGAAGAGGGTTCCTGTAATAATCATGAGGATTGTTGGTTAGATTATTAGAAAACACACTTCCAATATGGCCCATTGAGTTGTGGAATAGCAGGATACATTTATCAATCCCAACGTAAGTGACAGGATATGAGATCACAAATGGGAATTCGTGGGCAGGGTAAAGAGTGTTTAGTAGGATGGTCTACTCTTGGCAGTCTTGGACCCAAACCTCCATGTGATTCATGCCAGAATTGAAGAGCATTTGTTTGTTCGATTTGCTGGAGTTTGTTGTCGCCTTAGGATAGTAGGACACGAATCGGTTCCGTTAAATAACACATGTAACCATGTTACTGTGTCTAGACATCTTTTTTCATTGTGTTGATGAATTTCTTGAGTTTGAGCCCCATTTCCGTAGTTCAAATGTAGCAGAAGCCATCATTTTGTCAAGTTCCTTCTTTAATTGTGTCGTCATCTTCGTGACTAGACATGTAATCATCCATATAAAAGTTAGCACGGACAGGCTTAGCCGCCAAGGGGTATTTTTCGTCTTCGTCGATTGCAAATTATCGGAATGCACGACACGCTATGAATGGAGATAAACAGACTCCGAAAGGTACTGTTGTGACCGTGTAGTGTTTAATGTGCTCCTTTGGAAAGCACGACATTTTGTATGTTTGTCACGAGATCCCGCCAAGTAAGTAGGAAATTAAAATTGGAAAATATTGTTGCCCTATGCACAACCATCTATCTTTTCAATCAGTTCGAATAGTTTCACTCTCCGAGTAGAGAGAAAAATGTCAGCTCCTCTCAAACCTGCTTCTAACAGCATATTTAGTAAAAATAGATTTATATTAGTAAAGCAGATTAGTACCGAAAATCCGCGACATATAACAAATTTTGGTGGCCTATGAGTGTTAGATAGTCAAATGTAAATCTATCTATTCAGGAGAAATCTAAATGAACACTTTATAATGTCGTTACAAATAATTCTTTCTTATCACCCTAATTCTGTATCTCTCTGAATTCCAAACTCTATTTACCTATATGATAACTACTAATTATCCAGGCAAAAATATCCATTCTTATTTTTCAGAAAATAAAATTGTTTTAAAATCTTTTACATTCCTAGAAATTCAAGGAATGGGAATGAAAGGAATCCTATTACCAGATAACACCCGTATCAACATTATTATTTAAAATAATGGATACTATTCTTTACAAAATTTGAATTTATCACACTGAAACGAATACTACAATTATCAATGAATTAGACAATTATTTTACTTCCCATTATGGCCAAATATATCTGTTCCTTTGTGTTAACTGAATAACAAAATCAGTATACAATATTTCGAACCAGATTTTATTTCAGAAGCTAGTAAATAAGCTAGTAAATAAGATAGCAAAATCCGGCTGATATTGAAAACTGATACAGCAAATTGGTAGAAGTTTATACCTATGAAATTATTTTACCTTACAAATCAACAAGCTTATTTGCACCAATTATTAATAATATCATTCAAATCCAATATCCTTCAAAAAGGATAATAATAGATAAACAGAATAGTATAATATTATTTCAATATTTTAAGTAAAACGGAATGCGAATATTGCATAAACATAAATATTACATATTAAAATTCAATGTAGGTACTTAAAGCTAATTATGTATATAGCTTGTTCAAACTTGTACATAGTAATTTTTATTAAAAGCTTGAATTTTAATATTGTATATAGGTACCTCTCATAATTATAGAATTATACTTTTAGAAATGGCCACTAGAATATTATTTCAATATTAAGAAATATTTCAAACATTTCAAAGAGAAACTAAATTTATGGAAATTCTACGAAAATTACAATGATAATACTGCAGTAAAAAAATTAATTAATAAAACAATTGTAAACTATTCTCACAGTAGAATCTCGTACTTACAGAAACGTAACTACGATGAAATACAATTTTTAATCCGTCATTTATACGGATATTTACGACCTGTTAATCCTACAGCGTAAATATTATCCTCCCCTTCACCTAAACGGAACACGTAGTATAAAATACTATGTACCACAGAACAGCGATAGGTGGCGTGGGCTTTTCCTTAAAGCATCTCTAAGCAAAATCCCACAGTTCTGTGACTATGTACAATAAAAGTTCATATTTTACACGAAAATGCTAAACCCAAAAAAGGTATGCATTTAATATTATTTATACAATTTTTAACAAGAAACACTTCAAAACTGTATTCTTGCATTCTTATACAATATTAGACTAAATCATTCCCTTCAAGGAATGGGCATTCTCAGAATAGCCAAGGGTCATACAAACACAGTCCCTTAGCATACAGAAAGTGACTAGACTCTACAAAATATAAATACTTCAGAATAATTTCAAAAAATTTACCAGTATGAATTGCAGATCATTTTTGTATCTACAAATTTTTCCCGTGAACATAATACGGTTAATTTAAAAATCATAATCATAGTTTACACAAAAATAATATTTCGACAAAATACTATCTTTTAAAAAACAATCTTCAAGTGTAATACTTAACAAAAACTGAATTCAAAAATTATATATGCGTAATATTTGAAGATCAGATAATCCACACTATAAAACATACACAAAGAATAAGATTACATTTCACATTTTTTATATATTTGACAATATTATACTTTTATGTCTAATATTGACAAATTAACATCACAATTAATAAAGTAGTTATCATAAAATATCATTAATTAGATATTAAATTGGAGTAAAATACAAAACTTATTCTTACTAGAAAATGAAAGAGACAAGAAACGAAAGAGACACCAAATTAAAAAATACCAAGAAAGGTTTAAAGCAAGGTAAGCAGCCATTATTTAATAATGTATGTAATGTTTTAGTGCATGGTTCATACATGCATGTTCTACAGTACATAACATACATATTTATTTAAGGAGAAGGTGCTACGGATGCCACAAAAAAAAATTTCCAATTAAATGCCGAAAAAATTAATCTACTGCCGAAGCGTAAAAGGCTCCCTACAGCTGACGCTTTAAATTTTATTTTACCTATTGTAATTTAGAGCGCAATTGAACTAGGGGAAAATCCCTGAACATCTTACATAGTGGAATACAATACAGGTACGTACAATTTTTCAAAGTCATTCCAATCTTCCTACTTTCACCATCTTTTTAATACTTTTATTTTACTTTTTTTAGGATATCCACCTTCCCTGTACACTAGTGTACAGAAGGTGGATATTTAGAGCTACTGCATAAATCATTCACATATGTTAAATGATTAGGGATCTCCCAAATTCTTTCTGTAGAACTGACATCATCTTTAAAATGATTAGCGATATCAATTTAAAGTTTTTAAAGTCATTTTCTTTTCAAACTTTTTAATGTTCTTGATGGCAGGAAAGAAGGAAATGTGTTACTTTGACCAGCTTGATTTCTTCGCATGGAAAAAAAATTTTCCTTTAGGTAATTCTCTACAAAATACTTATCTTCAGCAATATTTTCCGTAACACAATTATGTTGGCTTAGAATGAAATCATGACTATGCGTGACATATATACACTTATTCTCGTTTGATAATTTTATCAAGTCCTCTTTCCAATGAATGAAAATACATTGTGCATCGTACCTAATTGCTTCTTTTCTAACGTATTGCCCAATTGATTTAAACAGTACCATTTTCCTTTTAATCCTGATTGCTCTTCGCCTATGCCATGGTCAACACATTCCAAATAAATATTTTCCATTCCTGCACAAATTATTATCACAAGCAGTTTCCGTTTTGAAGATGTACAGTAGCAGAAGTAGTACAAGTCGTACAGATTGCACAATTCTGCTGCCTGATATGCAGCATTGTTTAGAAACTGTAAACATTGTTACTTATCAGTGTACTCAGGAGCAGATTGTGGAGTTTTACTTTGACTATTAATCCTTAGAACCACTATTAATGCTAAAGTACGTATGCCCTGCATAGTCTCCACAAGAAGGCTTTAGTTTTGATTAAATTTATCTTTCGATTTACTAGCAGACCTGTGGTTCATAAACTGTTTAATATGTTGCAAATGACCTGCACACAAGCTGTAATTTGGGTCTAATTTAAAATATTTAACATACTTTATTAAGGTGGATATATCGATGGCAATCTGCTAATGCACCAATAAACATGTTTAGCTGACTGTTACAATACTTATACATAGAATAATACTTAAGTATCCATATAATAAATAACGTAGAATAAAATGTTCTCTCAATATACAGAAGGAAAAAATCAAAGTCATAAAACATTCTTTCTTGAACCTTTGAATACATATAAATCAATTTAGCCATTTCATAAATACCATAAATTTCATAAGTAATGTACAAGAGAAATAGGTCAAGAAAGAAAACAACAACTGTCTTTTTGAACAACTGTCAACTACTTTGTTCTTCACCTTTAAACAATTGGAAAATAAAGTAAGACTTAACTACTACAAAAACATGAAGGGGGTTTGAGTGTTCTGTTATCATCATTATTCCTTTAAAATCATCTCAACTGCTATCACTACAAAAATGCTTCAATCCTCATTACTTAGGTAGAAATAGTTCATTTCATATTATGAGATTCTTCACACAAGGAATATACAAGAGATTGTTTTTTTAAATGGTCCAATCGTGAGAATGCTAAATATTATTCGTAAAATTTAAACCCGACTTCGCATTATATCTTAAATCATTACATCACTGATTTTAATTGTCAACACTAAACTGTCCAACATGCTACGAGGAATTTATTCGCTCCGCGGCTTGTTCATCTCCGTGAAAGAGTGCGGGAATTTTTTCTCCGTCTACTGATGGCGTGTATTTATTAAGGTTGTCTAGTATTATAAAGGTACCCTCAACAGTAACCTCATTCTCATTTATTAATAAACAGCTATTAAAAGATGAAATGCATTCCTATCTATTGTTTCAGGGTTACCTGTAAATGTGGTTACATGTGAAGTATTTGGTGAAACTATCTTATTTTAAAAACATAGCATACAGTACTATTTATAATCTTGTTTTTCGTTGAAGGACCTAGATGTCTACTTATTTTATGTATATTTATATTATCAAAAACGAAGAAAAGGAAAGTTCCTTTGGTTTTCTAAAAATTGAAAAGAAAAGTGATACTGAAGTCAGGGTATTTACTAAAATATTTGTTTCATAATTCTTAACTATTTAATTCGTACCATTTTCCACTGTACTTATTTACTGTCATACTGTCGTACACGTGAAAATGCATATTTGTTCACAATAGGGGTTATTCATATCGTCAACCATTTTTTTGGGTCTTAAAGTAAAAGTCAACCAATTTACCTAATTTCTGTACTACACCACCGCTTGATAATAGGGGTGAGTCTGTGTAGTGTGGTTGACTTTTGCTATAACCGGGAAAAATGGTTGACGATATGAATAAGCCTTATAGACTACAATGCTACGATATAAATATTATTTACTACTACCTACGTACAGGGTCAGCCATATATATATGTTAACAATGTCTACAAGCTCTAGCAACCAAACGGGGGCTGCTACCAAAATATGGTTTACACCATTGAAAAGGGGAAAAAATTTGCAATAAAACCAGATACTATAATATTTCTACGATTACATCAAATGCAAGTAATTTAAATTGTTTCAAGAACTGTTTATGTAAGTTGCAATAAAAGTTGCAAAAATAATAAATTTGTTTCGTGAATAATGTTTTATGTACTACTGTCTTACGTAATCAGAAACTAATTAATTAATGAATAGTGAATTTTAACATTTCCTATGTGTAATGACAGTATTTATCTAAAATACCATGAAACAAATAAAAAATTGTAAAAGGCTAATATATTTGAAAGTCAGTTAAAGATGGAAGAATGATCCACAATGATGTTTGATTTTACAGAATAAAATCTGATTTTTTGAGTTGTACTTAATTTTAAGAATCTAATTGAGTTACAGACACGTCAAATTGCACAGTATTATTTTAATATTTTTATCTCGTTCAGATTTCAGTATTTTAGAGTCTAAGGAACTGCAAATGAAAGCCAGTATAATTTTCCTGCTTGCTCTCGCCATTTAGGATATTTCCTCATCGTGCATTTTCCGGTGTTGCCTCAGACTTTTTTTATGCTTGAAAGAAGTATCACAAAAATCACATTTAAAAGGTTTGTTTTGACTATGCGTCGTTTGATGCTCCTTTAAATGAGCAGAAATGCCTTGCCACATACATCACATTCAAAAGGTCTTTCTCCAGAGTGCCCCATGTAATGCACATTTAATGAACAAGGCTTAATAAAACCTTTACCGCAAATGTCGCAAACAAATTTGTGTTTCTTTTCTGCTTTGTCCCTGATAAGGTGGTTTTTTAAGTTTTCTGTACGTTTTGTAACAGTAATTTTATGAGTTTCAGTGCTAGAATGAGAGCACAACAAGTGAGATTTTAGTTCTTGAGGTAATTTGAATAATTGCAAACATATGTGGCATTCATGCTTCTTCTCGGCATCACCTTTGTCACCTCTATTACTAAGCCTTAGTTCTTCTGCTGTGTTTAGTGCACATTTACTCCCCCAGGAACTTTCATTTGGTTTTCCAGATAGGACGAATTGATTCAAATTTCGATTTGCAGACTTGCTAGGATTACCTAAAGAAGTTGTTTCACAGTTGTTCACAGCCAATTGTATTACCGGATTGAATGTTGTTTCCAAAATCGGAAGATTCCAAATAGCTATCTGTGTCATCATTTTCTGAAAATACATTTCAAACATTACTCATTAGTTAGGGAACTTGTACATAAAATAAACGATATAAAATAGGAACTCGCCATTAAATGCAATGACGTCCTCAGTTTTTACAGTATTGATTCTCTCGAAGTACACAGCGGCTACGGATCCAAGTAAAACTTCTGTGTCTGGGTCTTCGGATCCTACAGGTCCTGTGAAGTTATCTGGATCGAAGTTGACATTTCCTTCTGAAAATATTTCTTCATCCGCTTCAACAACGGTTGCGTTAAGGAAGTCATCAATTTCTGTACAGGAATTCGTTTCAAGTATTTAGAAAAGTAAACTCTCTTTTTAAACTATTTAGATTTGCAAATTAGTCCTGCCCAAAAGAAAGCAGAAAAAGGTTACCTTGTATAATAAGATGAGATCTGACAATTGCTTCATATTTAGATTCAGCGCTAAATGGTTTCTTGGGGGATTTTAGCAATGTGGTTTTAATATTGGACCGTAATTTCTCGTACTGCTTTTGAAACAATTCTGCTTGTTCTAACGCCGCTTTGCATTTCTCCACCAAATCCAAACACGAATCACAGCATTCTATCCAAACACTCGCATTTCCAAAATGTTCACGCAGAAGACAACACGTGGATTCCGGGATTTCCAGAAGTTTCCGAAGCAGGAATATCATTTGCAATTCAGTGTCCCGATTATCGGTTGTTTCCGCTACAAAAATGTCACCCATGTGACAAAGTAATAAAATATTCCATAGGAGATAATATTATGTTAAAGTACATTCGAAGTAAAAGTTTCTGCAGGTACGAACCTTGTTGACAATTGAAGTTTACGGCAGATGGAAAAGATCTTGAGCTTGCATCCTGGGTACCAATTTTCTTCGGATAGCTCTCTCCGCAACAAATCAGACACCGCTTGGGTGCCATATTGACCGTTCCAAAATTTTTTTTTGCTTTGATGGCGAGACAGTTGGTTAGAGATCAGGGCTTTTAATTCGGTGCGGGCTACTTCACTCGCGGTTTTTAGGGTCACATCAATATTAATTTTAGAAGTAGTTGGAGATGATGTTAAAAAGACACTTGTTTGAAATTCAATCATTCAGTAGCGAAATCTACACTGCAGGAAACTTGATGTGTTTGTTTGAGTGACGGTAGCCGAACAAAAGAACGTTTTGAAATTTTTAGTTGAATTTGAAAGGATGAATGAGTTTTCTAGGGAGTAAAATGTAGATTTCTTTTCACAAATTGGCCATTTCTGACCATTGACATAACATAAACAAAAATTTAATAAAATACATCGAACATTACTTGTGACTTGTGCTAACATCTTTTGTGGATTTTATTTCCTAAATATCTATATTACAGATAATATACCATATTTATGTGACTATTTTACACCCATCAAATTAGAGCATTTAATTATAAGGGATTGCCGTACTCAAAGAAATATTATGTCATGGCATTCATATAAAGTTAGAAAAATTTCATTTTAATTACGAAGATACAAAATTCAGCTAAGAGTAAAACAATAAAACACCCCCAAAAAATTCCTGGGATCCATTCTATATTCATCATATATTTTCTTTTACAAATTTTTACATGCCCCACTACTAAAAAGTAAATTTAAATTTGTTCACATAAGATTGTTTTTTAATGGAATAAATTAAATTTTCTTTGAGTATTCATTTTCAGTTTGAATATTTCATGAAAAACAGTTTCATTTTCCGCAAATGCAATCAAAAGAGTTAGCTGGTTTGAGAAACTCTGAAATTTCATCCAGTCTCAACCACAGCTTTAAAATTGGATTTCTGGCATCTTTTTAGGAGTGATTCCTAGAGTTGCTTCACACTCACAAAGATTGGTACTCTGGAATTCAATTCTTCTCAATCCACAGCCATCCGACAGAATTTAATCAAAGCTTTGCTAATTACAATCTTCATCATTTCCTCAAAATCCGTGTTTTTCGGAGAATTATTTGCACTCTATTTGTAGTGCAACCTGTAATTCAATAATGTTCATTTTGGAATACATGTTTGAACATGAAAGACTATTTTTTGGTGCACCATGTATATATATATTTGATTGCAATAAAGATTGTAATATATTTTAATACTTTACTATTTGATATATTTAATTTTCTTCGGATTTTTTCGTAGCTAAAATTAATTACAAATTCATGTACATATTTTTACATTATCCTTATTTTTTACAATAAGCACAAATTCTAGGGTAATTTATATGACCTGGCCAATTTTGTCTTAACAAAAAACATCTTAACCCTTCTATCAGGGAAGTTAGATATTTTCCCGTTAAACCAAAGTAGAATATTTTACTTAGAACCTACATTTTTGTGTTTAACTCAAGCGCCACGCGATCTTATAAAACAGTGTGGTGTATTGTATTGTATACGAACAATATGCACTGCGATAATAGTGAGAGTAATATTCTGTCCTGGGTGCGGTAAATGAATACTGTGTTGATAGTTGTGGTGGAAAGTTTAAAATACTTCTTTTAGTTCCCAGCGCTCACCTAAAATTGAAATTTTGAAGCAATCTTTAACAAAGGTAAGTTGAAATAATATCTTGTATAGATTTAGCTTAAAAACATTGATTAAAGAAGGTGGTAATTTTTGTGAGAGGGAGTTTTATCTTTTGTGTATATTTATAGCAAGTGTTTCATGCCCCTAGATAGATTATCAAGTGGAGATTCGTTTTGGATTGGCAGTGTTTCTAAAATGACTGATGAAATAAGAAAACGAAAAAGGAGCACTGAGGAGTCCAATGAAGATTTGAACATTTTTGAATGGAATATTACCAATTTTACACAAGCTTTGAAAAACAAAAGGGACAATGAGAGAAAGACATCGCCAGTCTTTGTTGGGAAATCCATCGATATGCCGAATAGTTTCTGGAATATAGAAGTGTGCCCCAAGGACGAAGACGCAGATGAAGAATGCTTGGGCATTTATTTAATACTCAGCAAAGAATTAAATGAATGCAATCCAGTTGTAAAAGCCCGGTCTGAGTTTTACCTGCTGAACAGAAATCTAAAGAAAGTATCAAGTCGTGAGGAAGACCCTGTGGATGAATACGGGCTTGAACAGCGTCGTTGGGGGTATCCTGCAATGGTCACCCATTCTGAGTTGTTGGATAACACAACTGGTCTTTTGGATGACGATATTTTACGCATTAAAATCAAGGTCTGGATTCAGAATGAAGAAACAAATGCAAACGCATTCAAAAAACCATATAGAGCTCAACTGCACAAAGATTTTAGTCAATTGCTTGCGTCATCTAAATCTTCAGATGTCGAGATTGTGACAGAAGATTGTACTTTGAAGGCCCATAAGGGTATCTTGTCCTGCCGCAGTCCGGTCTTTGATGCAATGTTCCAAACCAACATGTCCGAGTCTCTAACCAGCTCTGTTAAAATTGAGGATTTCAATGGAAAGACCGTCAAAGGAATGCTCCAGTTCATCTATTCAGAAAATTTGGATTGTGTTCGTGAAGATTTCATGGAATTACTAAAAATTGCAGAGAAATACCAACTGGAAGAATTGAAAGCCGCTTGTACTAAGGCAGCGGTTTTTAAAATGACACCTGAAAACGTCATCGAACTTTTGATTTTGGGGGATTTGTATAACGCTCCGGAATTGAAATACAGGGCTATGGCTTTCATCAATAGCAACAAAGCAAATCCCATATTTTCTCCGGGAAAAGAAAATGGAGCTTTCGAAAAGTTTGCTGAAGAACACCCCAAGCTACTCATAGAAATGTATAAAAATATTCGAAATAGTAATGTGGATGTACACCATTCAGGTGATTCTGATGAAGCTTTCGAAGAGGTCACTAGATTCACTACAAATGCAAATGACTAACGTGCCTTGAGAATTTTCATGTAAATATTTAATATGCCCAATTAATTAATTACTGTCTCATTTAAGTTCTTACACTAATACAATATTTTAGCATTTATTATCTAGTAATTAAAAGGGTCTCAAAATTAAAAATATGAATTTTAATTCAAAACAATTTAGTGATAATATGCTTGCAGTGACTGCCGGACTACGATTGTAAGTAAAACTGAATATAATTCGAAGAGTTTTGATGTAAAGATGCAATAAAGTTTGAGATTCATTTTATCTCCTAAGAGTTATAATAACATTATGTACTATGAGGGAATAACTAATCTGAAATGGTAAATAATTAAATTGCGAGCAGCAACAATTTTATGAAATTATATATTTAATATGTTATAGATATTATGGATTATCCTTAACATAATTAAATTTTGTAATTTCTGAGTTACATGTTTTCCAAGAAAAATTATTTGGAAAATTCCTATGTAAAAATGCAATAAAATAAAATATGAAAAATTATTAATTTTGTTTTCTGAACGGTGAAATACTTACGATGACCGAATGTAATCAGAAGCTAATTAATTAACAAACAGTGAATTTCACCAATTAATTAAACTTTTGTTATCTATAATTGAGAATTGGTACCTCTAATGCAAAATTAAGTAACACAATACAGTATAAGGTTATCTTTTGAATTGAATGTCAGTAAAATATGGAAGAAGGAACCAAAATGACAATGATGGCGGTTTTTACCCGAATAAAATTTTGGTAAATGTAAATAAATTTTTTTTGATTTACATTTTATTTCAAGAATCTCTTTCAGATTTCAATATTTTAAAGTACTAAGCGATTGCATATCAAAGCCACTAAGAATTTTTCTGCTTTCTCTCGCCAATTAGGATGTTTTCTCATCGTGCTTTTTGTGGTGGTGTGTCATACTTCTTTTAAGCTTGAAAGAACTATCACAAATATCGCATTTAAAAGGTTTCTTTTCACTATGCGTCGTTTGATGCTTCTTCAGGTCTGGTTTTCTGAGATATCCTTTGCCACAAGTCTCACATTCAAAGCGCTTCCTGTTATTACCTATATGTCTCAGTTGATGATCCCTTAGGTTATCCTTCCTAAGAAATGCTTTGCCACAGACATCACATTCGTAAGGCTTGTCTCCAGAATGCCACCTATAATGTCTCTCTAATGAAGAAGCCTCAGTAAGACCTTTACCGCAAATATCGCAAACAAAAGGCTTTTCACCGCTGTGAATTCTTCCATGATTCTTTAAATGGGAAAACTTTGCGAAGGTTTTCTCACAAATGTCACATTTGTGCTTCTTTTCTGCTGAGTGTTTCTTATGGTGTTTTCTTAAGTTTTTTGTACGTTTTATAACAGCCTTTGTATCCGTTTCGGTGCTAGAATGAGAGCGTAGCAGGTGAATTCTTAGTTCCTGAGGAAATTTGAATAATTGCAAACAAATGTGGCATTCGTGTTTCTTTTCGATATCACCCTTGTCATCCCTTTTACTAAAAGCTGGTTCCTCTTCCTCTGTCGTGTTTAGTGAAGATGTATTCCCCAGGGAGCTTTCGATTTGTTTTGGAGAAACGGCAAATTGGTGAAAATTGTGATTTGCAGACTTCCTTAGATTATCTGATTGAATTATTTCACCACTGTCCTGTTCGCAGTCTAATGTATAACCGGATTTAATGTTGTTCCCAAAATCGGTTGATTCCGAACTGCAAACCATATCGTCATTTTCTGAAAATGTATATGAGGCATTTCTTTATTTAAATTATTTCTGAAAAAATAAAAAATAAAATCACAGGAGACCACCTTTAAATGAAGTGATGCCGTCTTCATTTTTTACATTGATTCTCTCGAAGAGCACAGGAGTGGCAGAGCCAATTAAAACTTGGGTGTCTTGAGATCCCACAGGCGCTGTCAACTTGTTTGACTCAGAATTGGCATTTCCTTCTGAAAATATTTCTTCATCCGCTTCAACAACCGTTGCGTTAATGAAATTCTCAATTTCTGAAAAGGAATTCATTTCAGCGTTTCTAAAAATAACCAAATACTCTAAAAACTTGGACTTATTACAAAAGGTTACCTTGTGTAATAAGATGAGATCTGACTATTGCTTCACATTTCGATTCAGCGCTAAATGGTTTCTTGGGGGATTTTAGCATTGTGGTTTTAATATTGGACCGCAATTCCTCGAACTGCTTTTGAAACAATTCTGCTTGTTCTAACGCCGCTTTGCATTTCTCCACCAAATCCAAACAGGAATCACAGCATTCTATCCAAACACTCGCTTTTCCAAAATGTTCACGCAGAAGACAACACGTTTCTTCCGGGATTTCCAGAAGTTTTCGCAGCAGGAATATCATTCGCAACTCAGTGTCCCCATTATTGGTTGCTTCTGCTGCAAAAAATATTAGTCTTGTAACAATAATAAAAATGTATATGTATTTCATGAATTAAAAGATTCTGCCAATGTTGACTACCTTTTTGACGATGGAAGTTTTCGGCAGATAGGAAAGATGCTGAGTTTGCATCCTGGGTACCAGTTTTCTCGCGGAAACTTTCTCCGCAACAGATGAGACACCTTTTGGGTACCATATTGACCGTTCCGAAATTTCAGAAGAGAATTTAAAAGAATTGTTGGTCTTCTGAAAGCAAACTAGTTTGTCAGAGAAGCATAGCCTGCTTAGGTTTTTTAATGCGGCGCGGGCGATTCTTCTCACGGCTTTTAGAATCCCTTCAATATGATTTGTACGTTAAATAATTGTGATCCTTTTTGGAATTGAATGTTAGTTATACAAGATTAATAAACAAGAAGTGTAACTATACTCGCTTACCTGATAAATATTTTTAGCATTACTTTTCATAATATATTAATAATGTGTCAAATTCATAGGTAATGCATTTAAAAAGACTTAACTGTAATACATTTCATAAATAATGTAATTTTCACATTATTGGAATTACTTCGAAATATTACGTAGTAATAGCAATGAATTTATTTTTGAATTAATTAACTTCAAATGTAGAATATTTCTTCTAGATTGGTTAGTAGGTTTCGGTGCAAAATATATCAAGCATAAAGGGCAAATGAAAAATCGCAAAATATCATCACCTTGCTATCAACAATCTTTTTTGTTTCCTTAAAATCTGTATATTTAACAGCCTTCCAGATCTCCTACACTAAGTAAGTGAGCGAAAGGAAAAACCTGAAGAACCGATCATTTTAACTTGAAGGATCTTATTGCTGAACATTCTTAATGTTTATTTTAATGCTATATTTGTGCAATAGAAACTGATTATACAAACATTGATTTTGATCACTTTTGAATACTATGAAATGTAGTTAATGAATTTTAAAACTTAATCGGAAATAATTGAAAATTAAATCTTAATTGGAAGTAATTAAAATTGTTTCAAAAAGTTTCTATGTAAGGTTGCAATAAACGATGCAAGTAGTAAATTTCTTGAATAATATATATTGAGAATCGTTACCATTAATACAATAAAATTAATAAAAAGTAGTATAATACTAATAACTTTTGAATTGAATGTCAGTTAATTATGGAAGAATGAACCTTAATGACGCTTGTTTTTAAACGTGTATAAATGTATGCATGTAAATAAATAAACAATAATTTATAATTTATATTTTATTTTAAGAATTATTATTTTATTACTATTTTTATTACCTTAATTATTTTAGTACTTTTAACATGTCTTGCAGATTTCAGTATTTTGGAGTACTAAGCAATTGCATTTGAAAGTCCCTAAGAATCTTCGTGTTTCCTCTCGCCATTTAGGATATTTCCTAATCGTGTATTTGGAGGTGTTGTGTCAGATTACTTTTCCACTTGAAAGATTTGTCACAGGTATCACATTTAAAAGGTTTCTTTTCAATATGCGTCATTTGATGAGCCGTTAGGTTTGATTTCGTGATAAATGATTTGCCACAGACACCACATTGAAAAGGTTTCTCTCCAGAGTGCAACCTGTAATGTACATTTAACGAAGAAGCCGCAGTAAAATTTTTACCGCAAATGTCGCATTCAAAAGGTTTTTCACCGCTGTGAATTCTTCTGTGAATCTTTAAATTGTAGAACTCTCTGAAGGACTTGCCACAAATGTCACATTTATGCTTCTTCTCAGCTGTTTGCTTAGTAGGTTGATTTCTTGAGATTTCTTTACGTTTTGTAACAGCATTTGTATCCGGTTCGGTGCTAGAATGAGTGAACCGCAGGTGAGCTTTTAATTCTTGAGGTAATTTGAATAATTGGAAACAAATATGGCATTCATGTTTCTTCTCGGCGTCACCCTTGTCATCCCTTTTACTAAAAGCTGGTTCCTCCTCCTCTGCCGTGTTCAATGAAGATTTACTCCCCCGAGAACTTTCATTTGGTTTCGCGGAAACGATAAATTGATCCAAATTGTGATTTTTAGACTTCCTTACATCATCTGTAGGAATTTTTTCAAAGTTGTTCTGTTCCCGTATACAGACAAATGTTTTATCAGATTGAATGTTGTTTAGAATATCGGAAGATTCCATGTTGAAATCCATGTCGTCTTTCTCTGAAAATTTAATTCAATCATTCCTTATTTTGAATTTTGAAGCTAATGCAAAAATAAAATAAAAAATAGAAATCCACCATTAAATGAAAATGTGATGTCGTCTTCAGTTTTTACTGTTTTGATTCTCTCGAAGAGTACAGGCGCCAGAGATCCAATTAATGCTGGGGTGTCTTGACATCTCACAGGCGCTGTCAAGATATTTATGTCACAGTTGACATTTTCATCTGAAAATATTTCTTCATCCGCTTCTACCACGGTTGCGTTAAGGAAATTATCAATTTCTAAACAGGAATTCATTTCAAGCATTTTGAAAAATAATCAAGCTCAAATAAACAATCTGTATTTCGAAAATAGACTAATAGAGTGCAGACAAAGGTTACCTTGTGTAATAAGATGAGATCTGACAATTGCTTCACATTTCGATTCAGCGCTAAATGGTTTCTTGGGGGATTTTAGCATTGTGGTTTTAATATTGGACCGCAATTCCTCGTACTGCTTTTGAAACAATTCTGCTTGTTCTAACGCCGTTTTGCATTTCTCCACCAAATCCAAACAGGAATCACAGCATTCGATCCAAACACTCGCATTTCCAAAACGGTCGCGCAGTTTGTTCTCTTCCGGGATCTCCAGCAGTTTCCGCAGCAGGAATATTATTTGTAACTCAGTGTCCCCATTATCGGTTCCTTCTACTGCTGAAAATATTAGTCATGTCATAATCATTCCTCAGGAGATTGTGTTATAGTACGTCTGAACTAAAAAGGTTTTTGCGAATGCGAATGGTTTTACCTTGTTGACAATAATTAAAGTTTTCGGCAGATGGAGAAGATGCTGAGCTTGCATCCTGGGTACCAGTTTTCTTCGGATAGCTCTCTCCGCAACAAATGAGACACCGTTTGGCTACCATATTGACAATTCCGAAATTTTAGAAAAGAAATTCAAATTCTTTTTGTTTTGATGGCGAGACAGTTGGTTAGAGATCACGGCTTTTCATTCGGCGCGGGCTATTTCACTCGCGGTTTTTAAGGTCACACCAATAGTAATATTAGAAGTATTAGAAGTTGGAGATAATGTTTAAAGGACGCTTGTTTGAAATTCAATCTTTCTATAGAGAAAGCTACGTTGTACAGGAAATTTGATATGTGTCCGTCTGAGTGACCGTACCCGGACAAAAGAACGTTTTGCAATTTTTAGTTGAAAGGGTCATTGAGTTTCTAGGGAGTAAACTGGAGATTCCTTTTCAAAAACTGACATTTCTGATACCATCAATATCACTGTTATACAGACACCAATTACAGCATTTAATTATCAGGGATTGCGGTATTTTAAGAAAAAAAATTGCTAACTAAAAATACTAAAAATAATGTATGTAAATGTAAATACTATGTAAATGCAAGACGAAACATTAATTCCATAGACGACACACAATCATAGACGAAACATTAAATTTCGGTTAATTATTATTCAATTATTCATTATTCAATTAAAGAAATCTTAAAGAAGCATTATGTTCATTCATTGGAAACATTCAAATAAAAGTAGAAAAATTTGATTTTAACTATGAAGATGCAGAATTCAGTTAAGAGTAAAAAACAATTGCTGGGATCCATCCTTTAATTATAATATTTTTTTAAAAATTTTATATATCGATACCCCATTTAATCAAAAAAAAATTTAAATATGTTCACATAAGATTGCTTTTTATGAATAATACATAAGACTGAAATAAATTAATTTTCTTTGAATATTCATTTTCGGTTTGAATATTTCATAAAAAAACAGTTTCACATTCCGAAAGTGCAATCAAAAGAGTTAGCTGGGTTGGAAAACCCTAAGATTTCATCCACTCAGCTATAGTTTTTAAAATTTGATTTCTGGAATCTTTTTAGGAGTGATTTTCAGTGTTGATTCATCCATACAAACATTGGTACTTTGGAATTCAATTCTTCTCAATCTACAGTCATCCGACAGAATTTAATCAAAGCTTTGCTAATTACAATCTTTGTCATTTTCTCAAAATCCGTATTTTTCGGAGAATTATTTGCACTTTTTTGGAATGTGAACTTTAAACAAATAATGTACATTTTGCAATACTCGTGTAGTAATAAAATAATATTTTTTGGTACGCTATATGGGAGTTCCAATGGCAAAGTCATGAATATACTTCAATAATTTACTATTTGATACCTTTTTTTAATTTCTTCAGATTTTTTCGTAGCTAAAATTAATTACAAATTCATGTACATATTTTTAAATTATCCTGAATGTTATGTTGAGCACAAATTCTAAAGGTGACTTATATAACCAGGTCGATTTTGTCTTTACAAAAACTCTTAGCCCTTCTACCAGGGCAGTTAGATATTTTCCGGCTACAAAAGTATAGTAGAATATTATACTGAGAATCTACATTTTTGTGTTTAACTCAAGCGCCGCCGTTCGCTTTAATAAAATAGTGTCGTCTATACGAATAGTATGCAATAGTGAGCCATAGTAAGCGGTAAAGTAATAATCTTCTCCTGGATGCGGTAAATAAATATTGTGTTGATTGTGTGGTAGAAAATTCAAAATATTTCTTTTTGTTCCCAGAGGTTACCTAAAGCTGAAATTTTGAAGCAATCTTTAACAAAGGTAAGTTGATATTGTTATTTTGTATTTTACATTTAAAAATTGATAAACAAAGGATGTAATTTTTGTAAAAGGGCGTTTCATCTACTGTAATTATGCAAGTGTTTATAAAAACGTCATAATATAAAACTATTGGGTGTTCGTTATGAAAATAGTCCCAATATCTGACATTTGAATATTTGATGAATTTTGATACCCCTAGGTAGATTATCCAGTGGGGATTTTGCATTGATTGGCGATATTTCAAAAATGACAGATGAGTTAAAAAAACGGAAAAGGGGCACCGAGGAGTCAAACGGAGATTTGAATATCTTTGAATGGAATGTCACCAATTTTGCACAAGCTATGAAAAACAAAAGGGACAATGAGAGAATGACGTCGCCAGTCTTTGTTGGGAAATCCGCCGGTCTGCCGAATAGTTTCTGGAAAATAGAAGTGTGCCCCAAGGACAAAGAAGACAGTGCACAGGAAAAGCACTTGGGCCTTTATTTAGTGTTTCCCAAAGAACTAAATACACAAAATCCTTTTGTGAAAGCCAAGTCCGCTTTTTACCTGCTGAACAGAAATTTAAAGGAAGTCTGTAGTCGTGAAGATGAGGATGCAGATTTTGCGGATGAATACGGTCCTGAAAATATTTGTAACGGATGTTCTACAACGGCAACCCACTCTGAATTGTTCAATCGCAAAAATGGTTTTTTGGATGACGATACTTTACGCATAAAAATCAAGGTCTGGATCCAGAATGAAGAAAAAAATGCAGCCGCATCCAAAAATCCGTGTACAGATCAACTGCACCAAGATTTGAGCCAGTTGCTTGCGTCATCTAAATGTTCAGACGTCTCTATCGTCGTTGAAGATTTAATTTTGAAGGCACATAAAATTATCTTGTCCTGTCGCAGTCCGGTCTTTGATGCAATGTTCCAGAACAAAATGACCGAGTCTTCAACCAACATTGTCGAAATTAAGGATTTCAGCTACAAGACTGTCAAAGCAATGCTCGAGTTCATCTATTCAGGAAATGCGAAAAGTGTTGATGAAAACTTTACGGAATTACTGAAAATTGCAGAGAAATACCAGCTGAAAGATTTGAAACTGGCTTGTACTGAAACAGCGATTTTGAAAATATCCCCAGAAAACGTCATCAACCTTTTGGTGTTAGGGGATATGTATAACACTCCGGAATTGAAATACAAAGCTATGGCTTTTATCAATAGCAACAAAGCTAATCCAATGTTTTCTCCTGGAAATAAAAATGGAGTTTTTGAAAAGTTTGTCAAAGAACATCCTATGCTGGTATTTGAAATGTATCAAAACGTTCGAAATAATGACGTCGATGTTCATCATTCAGGAAAATTCAATGAATCGATCGAAGAGGTCACCAGATTCACAACAAACGCAAATGACTAACATTTGCTGGAAAGTTTTCATAGAAATAAACTATAGTAAGCCCAATTAATTAATTGCTGCCTCATTTAAGTTACAGTACTTATTGTGTATACAATATTTAACCATTTATTATCTACTAATTTAAAAAATTTTAATTTAAGAGAATCTAACATGAAACTATTTTGAAGAGACTACCAGACTAGGATTGTAAGTATAAATGAATGAAATTCGAAGAGTTTTGATGTAAAGAAGCAATAAAATGTGGAATTAATTAATTTTTATCCAGAAGTTACAATATTTAATATTATTATGTCCTATGATCGAATAACTAATCTGAAATTGTAAATAATTAAATTGCGAGCAGCAACAATTTTATGAGATTATAGATTTAGTGTATTATAGATATTATGGATTATCCTTAACAATTAAATAAAATTCCATTTAATGCAGAGTTAATAACATTTTGTATTTTTTGAGTTGAATATTGATTAGTAAACCTAAAATGTATATACTGCCGTAAAGATAAGTAAAATTAATTGGAAAATTTCTATGTAAAATTGCAATAAAATGAAAGATGAAAAAATTAATAATTTTGTTTTCTGAACGGTGTAATTAATACTTACTGTGATGATTTAGATTTTATTTCAAGAACTCTTGGCATCTCAGACAGATATACAGAATTAAGAAATTTTATGGACAGCTGAAATTAACTTTATAATTATCTTTCATTCATGTCATTCTAGATACATAAAAGTGAGAAGGATCTCAGACACAGCAAATAGCAAAGTATTAGTTTAATTCCTTTATCTCTTTCAGATGTCAGTATTTCAAAGTACTAGTTATTGTACATGAAAACCGCTAAGAATTCTCCTGCTTTATTACTCTCGCGATTTAGGAGGATTCCTCACCATGTTTTTTGCGGTGCTGTATCAGACTTGTTTTATGCTTGAATGAACTATCACAATAATCACATTTAAAAGCTTTCTTTTCACTATGCGTCGATTGATGAACCTGTAGATGCGTCTTCAGGAGAAATGCTTTGCCACAAATATCACATTCAAAAGGCTTCCTGTTATCATGTGTCAGTTGATGAACCTTTAGGTTATCCTTCCTGAGAAATGCTTTACCGCAAACATCACATTCAAAAGGCTTTTCTCCAGAGTGCCCCATGTAGTGTACCTTTAATGAAAACGCCTTCGTAAAACCTTTACCGCAAATATCGCAAGCAAAAGGTTTTTCACCACTGTGAATTCTTCTGTGAATCTTTAATCTGTAGAGGTGTCTGAAGGACTTGCCACAAGTGTCACATTTGTGCTTCTTTTCTCCTTTGTCCTTGATAGGGAGTTTTCTTAAGTTTTCTATGCGTTTTGTAGCAGTAATTTTATCCGTTTCGGTGCTAGAATGAGAGCGTAGCAGGTGAGTTTTTAGTTCTTGAGGTAATTTGAATAATTGCAAACAAATGTGGCATTCATGCTTCTTTTCCGCTTCACCTTTGCCATCCCTTTTACTAACCCTTGGTTCCGCTGTCGTTTTTAGTGAAGATTTATTCTCCCGGGAACTTTTATTTGGTTTTCCAGGTAGGACTAATTGGTCCAAATTGCGATTTGCAGAATTGCTTAGATTATCTAAAAGAGTTGGTTCACAGTTAATCTGTTCACAGACAAATGTATTACCGGATTGAATATTGTTTCTAAAATCGGAAGATTCCAGGTTGAAATCCATGTCGCCATTTTCTGAAAAAATACTTGAAAAATTGCTCATTTTGGAACTTTCGCACAAAATAAATGATAAAAATCGGAACTCACCATTAAAAGAAATTTTGTCTTCATTTTTTACTGTATTGATTTTCTCGAAGAGCACAGGCGTGATGGATCCATGAAAGACTTGAATATCTTCAGATCCTGCAGGCGTTGTCAAGTTATTTGACACAAAGTTGGCATCTTCATGTGGAACTATATCTTCGTCCGTTTCAGCCACAGTAGTAATGTTAATGAAATTATCGATTTCTAAACAGGAATTCATTTCAAGCATTTAGAAAAAATAGTCTCACTTCTTACATGTAAAAGATGCTCAAACTACTCACGTCTAAATGAAAGCAGAAAAAGTTTACCTTGAGTAATAAGATGTGATCTGCCAATTGCTTCACATTTCGATTCAACGCTGAATGGTTTCTTGGGGAATTTTAGCATTGTGGTTTTAATGTTGGACCGCAATTCCTCGTACTGCTTTTGAAACAATTTTGCTTGTTCTAACGCCGCTTTGCATTTCTCCACCAAATCCAAACAGGAATCACAGCATTCTATCCAAACACTCGCATTTCCAAAATGATCACGGAGTTTACAACACGTCTCTTCCGGGATCTCCAGAAGTTTCCGCAGCAGGAATAAAATTTGTAACTCAGCGTCCTCATCGTCGGTTCTTTCTGCTGCTGAAAATATTAGTCATGTCATAATCATAATATATTCCACAGGAAAATGTGTTATAGTACGTCTGAACTAAAATAGGTTTCTGCGAATGTTGGTTACCTTGTTGACAATTGAAGTTTTCGGCAGTTGGAAAAGATGATGAGCTTGGATCCTGGGTACCAGTTTTCTTCGGATAGCTGTCTCCGCAACAAATGAGACACCGTTTGGCTACCATATTGACGATTCCGAAATTTTAGAAAAGAACTTCAAATTCTTTTTGTTTTGATGGAGAGACAGTTAGTTAGAGATCACAGCTTTTCATTCGTCGCGGGCGATGTTACTCGCGGATTTTAAGGTCACATCAACTTTAATATTAGAAGTAGTTGGAAATGATGTTTGAAATTCAATCACTCAGTAGAGAAAGCTACACTGTACAGGAAAACTTGACATGTGTCCGTCTGGTCTGAGTGACCGTATCCGGACAAAAGAACGTTTTGAAATTTTTAGTTGAAAGGATCATTGAATTTCTAGGGAGTAAAATGTAGACTCCTTTTCAAAAATTGGCCATTTCTGACGAATAGCATACCACATTTAATGTCACTATTATACAGACACCAATTTAGAGCATTTAATTGTAAGGGATTGCCGTATTTTAAGAAAAAAAATTGATAACTAAAAATAATGAATGTAAATGTAACTACTATGTAAATGCATGACGAAACAATTATTTCGTAGACGACACATTAAATCATAAGACGAAAAATTCATCTGACGAAAATAACCAAAAAAACTTCAATCATTAAATCATTAAAGACGAAACATTAAATTTCAGTCTTTAAGAAATCTTAAAGAAGTATTATGTTCATTCATTAGAAACATTTATACAAAATTAGAAAAATTTGATTTTAACTACGAAGATACAGAATTCAGTGAATAGTAAAACAACAACCCACAGAAAATTGCTGGGATCCTTTCTTTAATTATAATATTTAAAAAAAATTTACATACCGATACCCCATTTAACCACTAAAATGTAAATTTAAATTTATTCACATAAGATTGATTTTTACCAACAAAATACATTAAATTTTCCTTGAATATTCATTTTCGGTTTGAGTATTTCATAAAATGCGGAAAAGGGGCACCGAGGAGTCAAACGGAGATTTGAACATTTCTGAATGGAATATCACCAATTTTACACAAGCTTTGAAAAACAAAAGGGACATGAGAGAATGATGTCGCCAGTGTTTGTTGGCAAATCCACGGGTTTGCCGAATACTTTCTGGAAAATAGAAATGTGCCCTAAGGACAAAGAAGATTGTGCACAGGAAAAGCACTAGGGCCTTTATTTAGTACTTACCAAAGAATTAAATACACAAAATCCTTTTGTGAAGCCTTTTACCTGCTGAACAGAAATCTAAAGGAAGTCTGTAGTCGTCAGATGAGGATGCGGACTTTGTGGATGAATACGGTCCTGAAAATATTTGTAACGGATGTTCTACAACGGCAACCCACTCTGAATTGCTCAATCGCAAAAATGGTTTTTTGGATGACGATACTTTACGCATAAAAATCAAGGTCTGGATCCAGAATGAGAAACAAGTGCAGCCGCATCCAAAAATCCCTGTACAGATCAACTGCACCAAGATTTTAGTCCGTTGATTGAGTCATCTAAATGTTCAGATGTCTCCATCGTCGTCGAAGATTTAATTTTGAAGGCACACAAAATTATCTTGTCCTGTCGCAGTCCGGTCTTTGATGCAATGTTCCAGAACAAAATGACCGAGTCTTCAACCAACATTGTCGAAATTAAGGATTTCAGTCACAAGACTGTCAAAGCAATGCTCGAGTTTATCTATTCGGGAAATGCAAAAAGTGTTGACGAGAATTTCGTGGAACTACTGAAAATTGCAGAGAAATACCAACTGAAAGATTTGAAAGCGGCTTGTACTGAAACAGCAATTTTGAAAATGTCCCCTGAAAACGTCATCAACCTTTTGAAGTTAGGGGATATGTATAACACTCCGGAATTGAAATACAAAGCTATGGCTTTTATCAATAGTAACAGAGCTAATCCAATGTTTTCTTCTGGAAATAAAAACGGAGCTTTTGGAAAGTTTGTCAAAGAACATCCCATGCTGGTATTTGAAATGTATCAAAATGTTCGAAATAATGACGTGGATGTGCACCATTCAGGAAAATTCAATGAATCAATCGAAGAGGTCACTAGATTCACAACAAATGCAAATGACTAACATTTGTAGAGAAGTTTTCATGGAAATATTTAATAGTATGTCCAATTAATTAACTGCTGTCTCAAGTTACAAAACCTACGTATATATACAATATTTTAGCATTTACTAATTAAAAAATCTGAGAATTAGAATTAATAATTTTAATTTAGGAGAATCTAACATAAAACTATTTTGAAGAGACTACCAGACTACGATTGTAAGTATAAGTTAATGAAATTCGAAGAGTTTTGATGTAAAGAGCTAATTAAATATGAGATTCATTAAGTTCTATCCTAAAAGTTATAATATTTAATATATTATGTAGTACTTTGATCGAGATTTACAACAAATGCAAATGGCTAATATTTGTTGAGAAGTTTTCTTGTAAATGTTTAATAATATGCCCAATTAATTAATTATTGTTTCATTTAATTTATAATACTTACTGTGTATACAACATTTAAGCATTTATTATCCACTAATTTAAAAAATCTTAAAATTAGAAATAGAATTTGAATTTAAGAGAATCTAATATGAAACTATCTTTAAAGAGACTACCAGACTACGATTGCAAGTATAAGTGAATGAAATTCAAAGAGTTTTGATGTAAAAAGGCAATAAAATACGAGATTCATTAATTTCTATTCTAAAAGTTATAATATTTAATATATATTATTATGTACTATGATCGAATAACTAATCTGAAATTGTAAATAATTAAATAGCGAGCAGCAACAATTTTAAGATTATAGATTTAATAGATATAAGAATAAATATTATGGATATCCATAACTTAATTAAATAAAATTCCAAACTGTAATCGGGTTAATAACATTTTGTATTTTTTGAGTTGAATATTGATTAATACACCAAAAAATATATGCTTGTAAAGATTTGTAGCATTTCTTATTCACATACTACATTCTTCGTATGCCGAGCCGAATTCACAGGTAAACCATTTAAAATGATTTATGTAAACCTTGATTGCGAATGAATTTAGCATCCAAATCTGCTAATGTAAGTAAAATTACTTGGAAAATTTCTATGTATAAAGGCAATAAAATAAAATATGAAAAAATTAATAACTTTCCTGAACGGTGAAATACTATTACCGAATGTAATCAGAAACTAATTAGTTAACGAACAGTGAATTTTAGCAATTAATTAAACTTTTGTTATCTAAACTTAAGAATTGGTACCTCTATCTAATGCAATATTAGATAACACAATATAGTATATGGTTATTATTTTTTAGCGAGCCAGAGGCTCACTTATGGAACCGTGTTGTCTGTCCGTATGTACGTACGTATGTGAACACCATAACTCTTGAAGGCATTAACCGATTTGGATAAAACCTCGGATTTGGACTCATCTCGGCCTAGTTAGGAACCCTATTTAAAATGGGCGTGGTCACCCCACCCCTTTCGGAGATAACGCGCGCTCACTTTATAAGCAATAAGATATGAAATTGTGGTTTTGGGTACAAAAATATCTTACACCGCTTCTAGTAGTTTGTTAGCCGGATAGTAAAAAATATTTTACACCGCTTCCACTTTATATTGAATAAGACAGTCAAATAGGATTTTTAGTTGTAAAATATAGTTTTTGGGTGTGTCCACTTTTGGGAAGCGGTATATTCATAATTTTGAATGCCTTTTATTATATAAAGAAGTAAGCTAACTTTTTGGGTGTTTCCCACTTTATGAAGAGGTAAGCTAACTTTTTGGGTGTTTCACACTTTATGAAGCAGTAAGCTAAATTTTTGGGTGTTTCCCACTTTATGAAGCGGTAAGCCAAATTTTTGGGTTTTTTCCACTTTATGAAGCGGTAAGCTAACTTTTTGGGTGTTTCCCACTTTATGAAGAGATAAGCTAACTTTTTGGGTGTTTCACACTTTATGAAGCAGTAAGCTAAATTTTTGGGTGTTTCCCACTTTATGAAGCGGTAAGCCAAATTTTTGGGTTTTTTCCACTTTATGAAGCGGTAAGCCAACTTGTTGGGTTTTTTCCACTTTATGAAGCGGTAAGCCAACTTTTTGGGTGTTTCCCACTTTATGAAGCGGTAAGCCAAATTTTTGGGTTTTTTCCACTTTATGAAGCGGTAAGCCAACTTTTTGGGTTTTTTCCACTTTATGAAGCGGTAAGCCAACTTTTTGGGTGTTTCCCACTTTATGAAGCGGTAAGCTAACCTTTTGGGTGTTTCTATTTGCGGGAAGCGCCAAATTAATTTTTGGTGGCTTCTACTTATACCTTTCAGTCACCATGGCAAAATTTAATATATTTCAATTTTTTGGAAAAATTCTAATCCATTTGCGTTGCCATGGCAAAATTTAATATTTTTGAGTTTCCATGAAGAATAATGTTTTCCATTATCTGAGAAAAGTATTAATTTAAGATTATCAAATTATAAATGAAACAAATAATTTATCCTCTGGCTCGCTTTATGTTACGGCTTGGCGATGTTTTTTTGAATAGACTGATTTTGACAAGTCTGAGACACAGCAAATAGCAATGATAAATCAGGGCTACAAAATAATGATAATTATTTGTGGACGTAAAAACAACATTTTGGGGAATGTAATATTGTTCTCACCTTAGAAGATTTCCAGTGTACTTACGGTATTGTTGAACATTAGGAGAATGCCATCTAGCTCAAGACGAGTACAGTCATACCACCCTATGTATGAGAGGTGGTGAATTTTGACCATCTTCAGGAATAGGGTTTGGGACCGTTATCTCCGTTATGGCTTTTAGTACCCATGGATACCCATTAAGATTACCAGTTTGGGACTGAGATGTGGGGAAATTTGTCCCAAACTGTGTCCCCGTAATCCTAATGTAAAATGGCCCAACTTTCACCACCTCTCATACATAGGGAGGTATGACTGTACTCGTCTTGCATCTAGCTTAAAAAATATCACCAATTGTGCAACAATCCCAATGAAGAATCCACAGTTATTAAAAAAACAGATGCAGTAGTATATGGAAGTATGGCCTGCTATTGTCCTAATCACGAATTGTATGAAAAAGTAAGTGCCAATAATTAGCCACAGCCCAATGTTTATGTAGTGTCTCAAATTATCGTAGGTTGATGCAGACTTTACAAATATTTTATTTTTCTTGTAATAGACAGCTGGAATTGCACCGAAAATATTTCCCATTTTGACAATAAATTGGAGACATTGTAAGGTCTTTACGAGATTTTTACCCTGAAGTCTCTTTTCTGTCTGTTAGACAGTTAGACTCCATCATATTGCAGTTATTAAACTGGTATGGATTTATAACAGAAACGGAGAAAAGTAGTAAAAGTAAAATGGCGATTGGATTGAGAAAGAATTAGGTTGTAGTAGTAGTAGTAGTATTTTTATAACTTGGTAATATCATTGGATTAATGTTATATGTTATATTGCTGTATACACGTGTAGTCTTTAGAAGCCCTAACTTCTAATTCTTGATTAGGATCCTTAATGCTGTAGCTCTTATACTCAATAGCATATGAAATAATATTATTTTAAACTAACAGTTTGCTTTAGAATTAAACCAAATAATAATAATAAATAACGAAGAATGAACCACTATGAATCTTGTTTATACAGAATAAATTCTGATAATGTAAATAACCAATTTCTTAATTTACATTTTATTTTGAGAACATGAAAAGGTTTTAGTCACACATTTAGGACGTTTCCTCATCGTGTTTTTTGCAGTGGAGTATCAGACTTCTTTTCCATTTGAAAGATTTATCGCAAATATCACATTTTAAAGGTTTCTTTCGACTATGCGTCATTTGGTGATTCTTCAGGTGTGCTTTAGTGACAAATGCCTTCTCACAAACATCACATTCAAAAGACCTTTCTCCAGAGTGCCATATGCAATGTCTCCTTAAATAATCAGCCGAAGTAAAACCTTTGCTGCAAATGTCGCATACAAAAGGTCTTTTGTTACTGTGAACTGCCTTATGCATTTTTAAAAGATACAACCACCGGTAGGACTTGTCACAAATGTCACATTTATGCTTCTTTTTTGTTGTGTGCTTCCTAGGCTGTTTTCTTAAGTTTCCTTTACGTTTTGTAAACGTACCTTTATTGGTGCCAGAATGTGATCGCAGGTGATTTTTTAAATGTTGAGGTAATTTGAAGAATTTTGAGCATACGTGGCATTTATTTTTCCTCTTGGCGTAACTCTTGACACTCCTTTTACTAGTTCTTGCTTCCTCTGCCGTGTTTAGTGAAGATTTACTCCCCCGGGGACTTTTATTTGATTGTCCAGGTAGGACTAATTGACCCTTTTCATTTGCAGACTTGCTTCGAGTATCCGATGGAACTGTTTCAAAGTTGCTCTTGTTCTGTTCCTTTGCACACACAGATGTATTACCGGATTGAACGTTTTTTCCAAAATTGGAAGATTCCAAATTGCAATCCATGTCGTCGCTTTCTGAAAATATATTCCAACAATGGTCTGTCAACGTCTTAGTCATGAAATATAAATTACTAAAGTATATTTCAATCTCTTGTTCTGAAACGAACGCAAAAAATAAACAATAGGAACCCACCATTAATAGAAACTTCTTCTTCACTCTTTACTGTATTGATCATTTCGAACTGAACAGGTGTGATGGATCCAGTTAAGACTTCTGTAGCTTCTGGAGGTATTACTGGCGCTGTCAGTTTATGGTCAAAGGCATTTCCATCTGGAAATATTTCTGAATACGCTTCAGTCTCAGGGATATTAATGAAATTTTCAGTTACTAAAAAGAAATTCATTTGGAGCATTTAGATATTAATGAAACACAGTGAATGAATTTAAGAAAAATTTGGGCAGCACTAAAAGCAAAAAGAGTAAGATAAAGTAAATAGAAACACACCGTTATGAAATGAAATGATGATGTCGTCTTCATTTTTTACTGTATTGATTTCATCGATCACAACAGGTGTGATGGATCCTAATTCAGCTAACACTTGTGAGTCTTCAGAGTCTACAGGCTCTGGCGAGATATTGGGGTCAAAGTTGACATTTTCATTTGGAAAATTTTCTTCTTCCGTTTCAGGCCCATTTGTGCTAATGAAATTATCAATTTCTGAAAATGAATGCATTTAGAAAAATAATCAAACTCCCTTTTTAAAAAATGTAGTTTTTAAAATTTCATTAATAGAAAGCAGAAGGTTACCTTTTGCAATAAGAATAGATCTGACTATTGCTTCGCATTTCGATTCAGCGCTAAATGGTTTCTTGGGGGATTTTAGCATTGTGGTTTTAATATTGGACCGCAATTCCTCGTACTGCTTTTGAAACAATTCTGCTTGTTCTAACGCCGCTTTGCATTTCTCCACCAAATCCAAACAGGAATCACAGCATTCTATCCACAGACTCGCTTTTCCAAAATGATCACGCAGAAGACAACACGTCTCTTCCGGGATTTCCAGCAGTTTCCGCAGCAGGAATAGAATTTGCAACTCAGTGTCCCCATTATCGAGTCCTTCTGCTACAAAATATATTAAATGTCTTAATCATAATTTATTCCACAGGTGATTGTAATATAGTAAATCTAAGTCAAAAGTTTCTGCAAAGGTTGATTACCTTGTTGACCATTAAAGTTTTCAGCAGAAGAAAAAGATGTTGAATTTGCATCCTGGGTACCAGTTTTCTTGGGAAAACTCTCTCCGCAACAAATGAGACACTTTTTGGCTACCATATTCACCGTTTCGAAATTGTAGAAGAGAATTTAAAAGAATTTTTGATCTGATGGCGAGATATTGGTTAGAGAAGCATAACCTCTTCATGTCTTTTAAGCGGGCGCGGGTGATTTCGCTCGCGGCTTTTAGAATCTTATTGACTTAATTTTTATAAATAGTTTACTATGGGAAAATAACCACAATGAAGCTTGGTTTTGCGAAATAAAATCAGATAAATGTAAATAAACAATTGTATTTTATTTTGAAAATGTAATAAGCAATTACACATTAAAGCCGCGACTCTAAGAATTCGCGGTTTACGATATTTCCTTATCGTGTCGTTTAAGGTGCTGTGTCAGCAGTCGTTTTACCTTGAAAGATTTATTGCAAATATCACATTTAAAGGGTTTGCTTTTACAATGCTTCAGTTAGTGATCCTTTAAATTGCCTTTGTGGCAAGTGCTTTCCCGCAAACATTACATCGAAAGGCTTCTCTTCAGAATGCCTAATAGAATGTCGCTTTAAATGACAAGCCAAAGTAAAGCTGTTACCATAAATATCGCAAACAAATCGTTGTTCGCCGCTATGAACTTTATGATTTAAATAAGAATTTTTAAAGCGTTTGCCAAATGTCAAAAAATGCCAAAATCACAAATGTCACCTTTGTGATTTTTTACGCCGAGGCTTAGGAGTTCCAAATAATTACATGCGTATTTATTAGCCATCGTTCACCAAGGAGTAACAAAATCATCGCGAAGGCTTCAACGATTACAATAAACAAGTTTACCTAATGTAAGCAAAATTATTTGGAAAAGTTTCTATGTAAAGATGTGGTAACAGATGTCCTACTGTAATCAGAAACTAATTAATTAACAAACAGTGAATTTTAACAAGCAAATACACTTTTGTTATCTACAATTGAGAATTGGTACATCTAATGCAGTGTTAGATAACACAATATAGTATATGGTTCTTATCTTTTGAGTTGAATGTCAGTTAAATATGGAAGAGTGAACCACGGTTACAATGTTGGTGGTCTTTTTAGAATAACATGTGACAAATGTATATAAACAATTTTTTATTTACTTTTTCCTTTATCTCCATCAGATTTCAGTATTTTATTCAGCCGTTAAGAATTCTCCTGTTTACTCCTGTCTACCTTTACTGATTTAGGAGGATTCCTCATCATGCGTTTTGCGGTGGCGTGCCAGACTTGTTTTATGCTTGAAAGAACAACCACAAAAATCGCATTTAAAAGCTTTCTTTTCACTATGCGTCGATTGATGAGTCTTTAGCTCTGCCTTCGTCATAAATGCCTTTCCACAAGCATCACATTCAAAATTCTTCTCTTCAGAATGCCATATGGAATGTTTCTTTAAAAGACAAGACAACGCAAAGCCTTTACCACAAATGGCGCAAACAAATGGTTGTTCGCCGCTATTGCTATGCACTGCCATATGATAGTTTAAACGGGAGAGCATTGGGAAGGATTTGCCACAAACCTTACATGTATGCTTCTTCTCCGCTGTGCACTTCTTACGGTGTTTTAAGTTTAAGATCCGTTTCGTAAAAGTATTTTTCTCAGCACGATCATGTGACTGCAGATGAGTTTTCAGATTTTGAGGTAATTTGAAGAATTTCAAACATACGCGGCATTTATGTTTCTTTTTTGCATCACTCTTACTAACCCTTGGTTTCTTTGTTGTTTTTAGTGAAGATCTTCTCCCCCGGGGAATTTTATTTGATTTTCCAGGTAAAACTAAATGATCCAAATTGTCATTTGCAGACTTGCTTCTTAGATTATCCGAATATTGAATTGTTTCACAGCTTCTCTGTTCAGAGACAAATGTTTTACCGGACTGAATGTTGTTTCCATAATCGGAAGATTCCAAGTTGCAATCCAATCCGTCGTTTTCTGAAAATATATTCCAACAAATGTCTGTCAACCAACGTCTCACTCGTGAAATGCAAATTAATAAATTGTATTTGAATCTCTTATCTTGAAACGAATGCAAAAAATAATAAAAAAGGACACACCATTCAAAGAAACTTCGTCTTCACTCTTTACTGTATTGATCCTCTCGAACACAACAGGGGTGATAATGGATCCAGTTAAGACTTCTCTGGTCTCTGGAGGTACTAGTGGTACTTTCCAGGTATTTTGGTCAAAGGCAGTTCTCCCTGGAAATATTTCTGTATCCGCTTCAGTCTCAGGTATGTTAATGAAATTTTCAGTTACTAAAAACGAATTCATTTCAAGAATTTAGATTCAAACACCTTAAATTCTAAATATTCATTTGGAAAGTACTAAAAAAGAAATAGAAAATTAAAGTGAATTTTAAGCCACCGTTATTAAATGAAATTATGATGTCGTCTTCATTCTTCACTGTATTGATCCCCTCGACCAGAACAGGCGCTATGGATCCTAAGTCATTTAAGACTTGTGAGTCTTCTGAGTATTGAGATCCTAAAGGCGATGGCGAGATATTTGGTTCACAGTTGACATTTCCATCGGGAAAACTTTCTTCCACCGTTTCAATCACATTTGTACAGATGAATTTATCAATTTCTAAAGACAGATGTCGAGCATTAAGAAAAATAATAAACCTCTATTTTTAAATACTTTAGATTTTACAATTCGACTAAAAGAAAAAGTTAGGTAAAATTTTGGCCGGTAAAATAAACGAAGTTTTCCGTAGCAAGCATTTTGCCTCTTTTTAGTACATAAAACAAAGAGAAAAACCTTACCTTGTGTAATAAGATGCGATCTTACAATTGCTTCACATTTCGATTCAGCGCTAAATGGTTTCTTGGGAGATTTAAGCATTGTGGTTTTAATATTGGAGCGCAATTCCTCGTACTGCTTTTGAAACAATTCTGCTTGTTCTAACGCCGCTTTGCATTTCTCCACCAAATCCAAACAGGAATCACAGCATTCTATCCAAACACTCGCATTTCCAAAATGTTCACGAAGAAGACAACACGTGGATTCCGGGATCTCCAGAAGTTTCCGCAGCAGGAATATCATTCGCAACTCAGTGTCCCCATTATCGCTTCCTTCTTTTACAAAAAATATTAAATGCCACAATCTTAATATATTCCACAGAAGATCTCTGAATTAAAAGTTTCTTCAAATTTTGATTACCTTGTTGACAATTGAAGCTTACGGTAGATGAAAAAAACGTTGAGTTTTCATTCTGAGTAGCAGTTTTCTTGAGAAAACTTTCTCCGCAACAAACGAGACATCTTTTGGCTACCATATTGACCGTTTCGAAATTTTAGAAGAGAATTTTAAAGAAATTTTGGTCTAAGGAAAGAGAGTTGGTCAGAGCTCTTCAGGTCTTTTGAACTAAGCTGGTGATTTCACTCGCGACTTTTAGAATCATACCCCGAACAAAAGAACTCTTTGAAATTTTTAGCCGGAAGGATCAGTGAGTTTCTAGTGTGTAAAATGTAGATTTTAAATTGGCTTTCAAAAAGTGGACATTTCTGACCAACAACATGCACAAAAATTTATTCAAATACATCGAACATTACTTGCGACTGGTGATGCCATGTTTTATAGTTTTATTTCTTAAACATAGTGTATGTAAATCATATTTAATGTCACTATTGTACATTTAATAATAAGGGATTTTAAGAAACTTGTAATGAAAGTATAAAGTTAAAAAAATTATTTAAACTACAAATATACACGATTCCCTTAAGAGTAAAACAATAGCATACCCACAAAAAATGTCTGGAATCCCTGTAATTATATCTTTACGAATTTTTACATACCGATACCAATTTAGCCATTAGAAAGGTAATTTGTTCATGTAGTATTGATTTTTAGCTGAAATAATTTTTCTTTGAATATTTCCTGAGAAAACAATATAATATTATTATATTCCTCAGGCAATATACATTTGAAATTTGAATGCTGTTATGCTGTCAAAATACATTTGAATTAAAAGTTTCTGCGATAGTTGATTACTTTGTTGACCGTTGAAGTTTTCGGCAGATGGAAAAGAGTTTGCATCCTGGGTGTCAGTTTTCTTGGAAAAACTCTCCACAGCAAGTGAGACACCTTGTGGGGACCATATTGACCGTTACGAAATTGTAATCAGAAACTTTAGTAACAAATAACAGCTAGTTTTCATTTTCACAATAGAATTCAGAATAACACAATATTCACATATAATGCAATGCAATTAAATAAGAAATAGTAAGGCTAATAGTTTTTTGAATTGAATGTCAGTTAAGGAGGGTTGAGGGGTTTTAAAATCCCTGATTGGGGGAGAATGGCTAAACGGAGAGTTTTGGGGTAGACATTTTTGAAATCGCCGCATATTTTTCTAGAGGCTATGAGGGCTTGATTTTCGAAAATGCTTTTAACGGGGAAATATTTGGGGTTCTTTGGAGTGGGGGAAATACATTGAAAACGTGTATTTCTATTTTTCTTACATAGTTGCAAACTGAAATTCAAAAAAAGCGGCCTCATAACCGCTGCTAAATTTTTTTTATCTTTTTTTGATATTTTTTTGAAACGTGTACGTTACTTCAAAATCCCAAAATCATATCTTTCCGAAGACGTCGGCAAATTTCATGTGAGGGAGCATGTCATAGAGTAAAATATATGAGTTACAGAGACGAACAAAATGCAACCAGAAATGAAGTCAAAAGTATTTTCAATCCATAGTAACAATCTTGACTAAAATCACCATTTATGAAGTTTTCTTAAAATATTTAACCCTTTCATACTGAAACTTGTTACTGGAAAATTATTTCGACAGTACTTTTGATAGCGAATATTTTCACGGAATTTTCGAAGGCACTAGTAATAATGTCGCAAATTAAGGTAACAATAACTTTGGCGGACATAAATCGCATGAATGAAGGCAGGAAACTCAAGATAAACGTAGGTGGTAGTACGGATGCCCAAAGAAAGTTCTTAAAGAATTGCGGTCTTCCATACACCGGAAGGAATGGAGCTCTTCATGATGACTTGGCAAAACTTCCTGCTGTAATTAACTAAATATCATAACTTAATAACTTATTTTTTAGTGAAATTCACTTTGGAATGAATTATTACAAACAGGAGAAAGCATGTAATGACAAATGTCAGAAGCAAGGGTGTCTCCTGTCGTTGCACGAAAAACAAACAATGAATAATGATTTTTGGAGGATAGGAGATGATAACTACAACAGACAATCTAACATTCTTCTTTCGCTCATTGAATGGTCAGTGCCAGTGAAGCGGACTGTTGATATTGAAATAAGCAGAAGAAGAGCCAGTTACTACTTTTACTTGATAAATCAGCATGGAATAAAAATGCCTTGCTGTGCTGCTACCTTTATGAATGTGTTTTCGATAGGAAAACAAAGATTAGAAACAATACGGAAAAACAAGAGAGCCGGGGTTTTAGCTATTGAAGAGAAAAGAGGCTGTCACAAAAATCGACCCCATCGTCATTCAGAGGAAAACATTTCACTAATCAAAGGACACATTCAATCCTTCCCTACCTACTTATCTCATTATTGCCGGGCAGTAAGTTTATACTTTGTATTTAATTTTAAATATTTGTCTTAAAAGTGGCTGGCTAAAAGAAGGTAACGGATTATTTTCAGAACGGTGATCCAGAGAGGCTTTATTTACAAGAAGATTTGAATGCTTCGATAATGTTTAGACTCTTCGTAAAAAAATATGGAGACTTCTATTTGGACTATGAAAAATTGTATAAAGATCTCCTGCGAGAAACAAAACTAAGATTTGGTGTGCCTAAAACGGACACTTGTAACATTTGCGACAAAAATCATTCAAAATTGTGCAATTGTGATCCGAATAATCATCAAGCTATACAAGAAATAGAAGCGCAAGGTGGTTATGACGAAATGAAAAGAAACACTGAAAGAGCTAAAATCGACCCAACGTTTGTTGTAATCGCTGATGATTTGCAGAAGCAGTTGCATTCGCCAAGACTCAGTCACCAAGATATGTATTATCTTCGCAAATTTGCATCATACAATTTGGCAATTACTTCACCAGCTACAGACGAATCAACGATGTATTTTTGGAATGAAAATGATGGTAACCGGGGACAAATTGACATTGGCTCTTGCGTTTTGAAATATATTGTCGAAAAATATGATAAACTAAATCCTGGAGAGACAAGAACGTTAAATATTTGGTCTGACAGATGCACGGGACAAAATAATAATTGCTCTACAGTCTGTTTACTAAAATATTTACTTCACAATCGCTATTTTACTGAGGTGTGACTCTTTGCACGCGTTTTGAGTTTACTAACTTTTATTTCAAATCTTAGTTATCTGATAATAAATAATTCTTTGAATATTTAGGTGAACCAAAAGTTTTTGGTATCAGGACACTCATTCCTGTCTTGTGATCGACATTTCGCTGCCATAGAAAGACGTCAAAAGACTTGCAACATTTTCACTCCCGATGATTGGATTGAAACAATTAGATCCTCAAGACTTGTAAAACCTTTTGAAGTCGTTCAAATGAAGTTTACTGATTTTCGAAATATTGCCTATCTGAAAGATCTGATCCCTAAACCGACTACCTTCAAAGTTAGCCAGTATCATTGGATACAGATGACTGTTGACGCCCCAAATATTATTAGGACAAAGCGAACCCATAATCCGAACACCGAATGGGAAATTCATAGAATTCTTAATCCATGTGATGGGCATACAAGAATTCTTAATAGGATTCCTTGGGAGCCTCACGGGATTGTAAATGTAACTATTCCCAACGCTTATGATGCTCCTATACCGCTTTCCGAGGCAAAGAAGGAAGACATTGGGAAAATGATCGATTATTTGCCAGCTTCTAAGAAGCAATTCTTTGAAGCATTACTAACTTAATATTGTGTTTATGAGAAAAAAAGCTTTTAGGTCGTTATTTGCAAAAAAGTTCATTAGAATATCCATAAATTCTATTAAAATGTTAGTATTCATATGTTAGTAGTTAGTACTATAATCTCAAGTATTACTTGAGTTAGTGTTTTTAATGATAAAACTTGCTTATTGTGTAAATTAAACCTTTCATTTGATTTTTGGTAATTGATAATTAATCTCTAGGTAATTTAGTATTGGTTCCTTTGCTTAATATTAAAAGGTAAAAAGGGTTAAATATTTTAAGAAAACTTCATAAATGGCGATTTTAGTCAAGATTGTTACTATGGATTGAAAATACTTTTGACTTCATTTCTGGTTGCATTTTGTTCGTCTCTGTAACTCATATGGCAATGTGATAAAACCTTCAACGGAGTAAATAAGTACAGAATCGAGTGGAGTTTTACATAGCTACTCCAGCATAACCAACTCAAAATCGGCCTTACGGTCATTTTTATTTAACGCAATTTCATTTTCAGTTTTCACAATATAATTTTCATTTTCCATAAAAGTACTCAAATAACTTTTAGTGTTATGCGTTGATGATTTTTAGTCTCCAACTGACAGTATTAAAAGTTATTTTTGCTGAGTTCTTATTGCTGCATGGTTAATGGCAATAAAATTATGTTGTAGGGAAATGAAATTTTAGACTTTAAATGACGGTCGATAAATTAAAGTGAAGATAAATGTCAATAAAATTATGGTAAATTATGGTATTCTTGTGACTTCTTTAAATTATGGTTCTCTGTATAATCATGTATAAGGCAATAGAATTATTTTATGGCAAACGAACTCTTTTAGCATCAGAAAGTGAGATTTGATTATGTCTCAAAAAATTAAGCGTATTAAATCCTCAAAAGCCCAAGAACATTGCAAGAAAGCTTAATTCTTTAGCACCACATTCCGATTTAAATGGAGAAATAATATTTACAGCTTTATTGGATTGCTGTTTTAAAGTATATTCATGAATAACAAAGTAAGGTTGGATTAAAAGCTACATTATTCCAATAAACTTGATAAGAATTTAATTTAAAATATCTTACTGTACAAATACAATTCCTTTAGCAAAATTAAACGTTATAAAATAAAAGTAGTATAGCGCTATAGGTAAGAATATAAAGCGGCAACATTAATCGATAAATGGTTGTGAACTGACAAGACTAATATTTCAACACAGACATTGTTTCACGGTCGCCCTTTGTAACTCTGTTGGCTTATGGAATAGTCTTCGTAAACATTTCTGTCCGTCAAAAATGACATTTTTTATATGCACTCAGTTTACAGTATACAAATCCTAAAAACTAGGATTCTAGTAAAGCGACTTCTATAGCAATTACCTATTAGCTCTAAGTAAAGAATAATTAATATTATAAAAATGTTTCAAGAATTATTTCTTTTCCAATAATTTTAATTCAAAATGTCATAAGTTTATTAACATATATAGCATCATTTCATTTCAGCCACCAATATTCAATACACCATTAATTCTTTTTATTTACCACAATTTACTTTTTATTTACCACAATTTACTTTTAATTTACCACAATTTACTTTTAATTTACCACAATTTACTTTTAATTTACCACAATTTACTTTTAATTTACCATAACTTTACTTTGTTTTCCTTAAATGTACTCAATAACATTATTGATCTATGAAGCAAGTGAATAAGTGTTCTTTATGGCGAACCGACTCTCTGTAATATGGCAAACTGTGGTTTGATTATCTCTCGAAAGAAATTAAACCCGCCATTTATCCCAGAGAACAATTTGGTAATCGAAAGGGTGAAATAATATTTTACAACAAAATACAGTTTTATTGAATTGCTGTTTTAAATTGATTCATGAATAACAAAATAAAGTTGGATTGAAAAAACTACAATTCTAATAAAATTGTTAACAGTTCCATTTAAAATCAACAGAAATAAACTCTTAGTGCTTAATAAAACGTTGTGATCTAAACAGGTGTTATTTTGATATTCACATTTTGGGATAATTAGCTAAATCACTTTGCCAAACTACCCTTTGGTGCGAAAGTAAGCAAAAATTGAAGAGCGGGTTATCCAAGACTGCGTGCTTTAAGTAACTGTATTAATCCAATATCACTTTCAAGTTATTGGATTAATACTACAACCTATTTAAATTATTTGGGCTCTATTACCATTTTACTTTTATTACTTTTCTCCATTCCTGTTCCAAAGCATAAATCCATCCCAGTTTAATAACTACAATACGATGGAGTCTAACAGACAGAAGAAAAAGAGAATTCAGGGCAAAAATCTCGTAAAGACCTTACAATGTCTCCAATTTATTGTTAAACTGGGAAATATTTTCGGTGCATTTCCAGCTGTCTATTGCAAGAAAAATGAAATATTTGTAAAGTCTGCATCAACCTACGATAATTGGAGACACTACATAACCATTGGGCTGTTGATAATTACTAGCACTTACTTCACGATACAATTCGTGATTAGGACAACAGCAGGCGATACTTCCATATCCTATTTCATATGTTTTCTTGTTACCTGTGGAGTCTACATGTCGATTGTTGTGCAATTATGGATATTTTTTCAGCTAGATGGCATTCTCTCAATGATCAACAATTCGGCGAGCACACTGGAAAACTTTGAAGGTGAGGATAATATTGAATTCCCCAAGATATTGATTTTATGTACGCAAATAATTATCATTATTGTCGATTTAGCCCTAATTTTTTATTTTCGATTTAGAATGCGCTGAATATGCCATAGACATAGAGAGCCCGTTTTATTGGCCATCATTAATATTAATAAAAGATATATTTTACCATATTGGCGATGTGAAGTATGAATGAAAAATATCTTAATTATTGTGGTAATTATTCTGTATACTGTATATATATGATTAATATTCCACAGTGGATTATTGGAAAATGGAATCGAGTATCGACCTGACTTCCAGAGATTTGCAAATCGTCCAATGCATGGCTGCCTTAAGTTGTGTCTACCCGTATGTGATGACTGGCACTATTGCCATTATGTACGATTTGCCTGTACTTCCTTATGGACTACTTCCAGAGGAATATCGACACATCGGAGTTGCTGTTCTCACTGTGACTTTACTGTGGTGGCTGTCGTCTGGGGTCCTCTTAATTACCGGCTTTTTGATGATGACACTTCTTTTCGTAAATCGATGCATTCAGATTCCCGGGAATGAACTAAAGTAATGCAAACAAATTATGTTTTTAGTTTTGCATGCACTCTAATTAACATATTTAAAATTTAAAAATAAGCTTACTATTGCTAATTTAGATATGGAAATTGGAAATATTCGACTCATGGCGATTTGAGGAAGCCGGAGGTGTTTGTGAAGTACCATCGAATGTTGATGCTGCAACTAATACTCACCACAGAAATAACAGTTATGGCCATCCAGGCGATCTACCTCATCATCAATCGCACCATCATAGTCTCGAATGTAATAGTATGGAAATACAGCTCAGAAATGCCAATATTCACTTCAGCAGCACTTTGCTCATGTTCTGTGGTTGCGACATTGCGATTTGGTGTGTCCTCCTTATCATTATGAATATAGCATCTGAGAACTTCAATTCAATCACTGAGTCTGTATCCCTATTTTCTTCGAAGAATCGAGCAGATGCAGCATACATGAAGAAATATCGTGCCTCCTGCAAGAAGTTCGTTTACAGAATTGGAAACTGTACGGACATCACCAGAAGAAGCATCCCCAACTTTCTATTAAGCGTTAGCCGTGGTACCCTTAAACTCAATATGGGTGTGTTCTAAATGAATTCGATGTCCACATATAATCACAAAAAGCCATCCATAAATTCTTCTGCTTTTTGAGTGCGTTTAGTTGCTATTCTCTCTGATGACTTAAAAAATTGTTTCACTTTCCTCAGAAATTACATTTCGAACAAATCTTAATCTTCTGACTATGCCAAATACAAAGTTTCACAAAATTATCCGGGATAATAGGATATTCTTTTCATTTTTCATCTTTTGGTTCTCAAACTACTCACTAAACTACTTCTTCATTTTCGTCATTTTCTTTACCGCAGTTTCTCTCTATTGAATTAGTAAAATTTTTCCCAACTGTGCACTGTCGACTCTCGATGATATTAGGCTTTTAAAGCTTTAAGGTCTTGGTCAAACGAAGACCAACTATTGGATGCGCGCGCACCTTATGACGTCACGCACTGCTTTCACCCTATGGTCTTGGTTTAGGTTTTTTACCTAGACCATGTTTTGAACCAAGAATGACTTCATTTATGGTTCAACTTTAGGTAAACGTAGTTTACAAACGATAACTGTGAGGGTGCTATTAAAATACATTTAAACTACTCTGTATGTAAGTTTTTGGTAAATAATCAACTATTACATTCATTTCTACTTGAAAATAGTCAAGTATTTATAATTATGACCACTGAATCCGAACAATTCTGTTTTAAAAGTGACATTAGATTTGACATTATAATCTTCATTTATGCCGCTTTAGTCTCACTTTTTACAGCACTGTATTCTGCATGTTGTGAATGAGAATCCCTGTGGGTCTGTGGTTGTCCTAAAAGTAAAACGCAAGCACACAACTAAATTCCGGGGTAGCTCTAACTCTAACTCACTTTACAAGCTAACCGGAAGTCAATAAGAGCAATTAGTTGAAGCGTTTGAAATTCGTCGGCGTGCCCTAATATACTAAAGGCGCAAAATTAATTCATCCTTCATACTGTTATCTGTACATTACGAATTTATTTATTTTCATTTTTTACATCATCTGTAACCATTTTCAAACAATATTTCTTGTATTTAAAATTGGCGTGTTGTAGTTACGAAACAAAAGCAAACTTACATAAATGTAGTAAATGTACCCATTGCACTACTTTATAGTCTTACATTTTCTATACGAGTATTTTATTTGCTTAAAATAAATTATTATGTTTAGGTATTGTTAAGGCGAACAAACTGCGGAGTTGCTTAAATTGGATTCTAAGCATAGTGCTTTTCATGTTCTCCTATTGCTTAAAGCCTTCAACTTGATTTTGTCGTGTTAGGTTAGGAAATAAATATCGTACCTCCTGCAAGAAATTCGTTTACAGAATTGGAAACTGTACGGACGTCACCAATAAGAGCAACCCAACTTTCTGTTAAGTGTGATACCGTTAAACTCAATATGAGTAAAACAGCCTATTCTAACCATGCAATAATTTTGTTAACGTCATTCTACTAATTTTTAAGTAGCATTTGTGCGGAGTGTGTACAAATACATCACATTTAGTTATCAATAATTAATTAATGAGTTAATGTTATTTATATTAGAATTAGACATATTTAGGGTAAATGTTTATTATTTATTAATATATCATTGAAATCATAAGTTAAACGTTTAGTTAAGAATTAAGTATGTATAAGCATTAGCATTAATATACTAAATTCAACCTAGATATACAGAGAAGGTAGATATATATACTAGTTTAGATATTTTGTGTACTAGTACTATATAAGCTTAGATATTAGGTATTTATGTATTTATGATTAGTGTATTATTTCATCTGTGTATGCAACGAGTTGAGCAATGCAAAATGCATGATTATTACTCTGATTATTGGAATTAATTAATGGGGCTTAAAATTTTCTGAATTTGTCTTTAAAAGGTATTTTTAGAATTTTGGCTTAGACTGAAAGCAGCAGCGTGGTTTTTGAATCTGGCTTATTACACGTTTTAATTAGGCTGAAACCAGCTATTTATAGCACTATGCAACCTAATAGCAATTTACACCTGAGAGTAAATTCGTCTTTTACCAGTCTATTTGTTGCTTCAACAGCGTTATTGGTTGACGGCTGACCAGGAGGTAACCCTTCATACCATACTGCGTTTTCATGCATCCATGTAATGGTAAAGTAGTTTATGAAAGCGATCACTGTGTCGTAATTACTGCTTTCCCATTTTTCAATCCATAAATGAGACGCACGCTTAAAAATTTCAATGGAGCTGCACAATTGAAGCTTATGGATATCTTCATAGCCATGGCACTTACAGTGAATAAGAAAATATCATGGTATCTATGTACGTGTTGGTTTTCATTTCCGAATTTTTCGCATCAAGCCAAACGCGGGCGATTTAAATTCATATGTACTACCTTATACACTGTAAGTGCTATGGCTCGCTCCTGTTGGTCCTCACTGTATATACGCATACACATATGAAGCAAATATTGAAATTTTGAGAAGTGGTTTTACTAAATTTACCAGAACAAAGCAGGAATTTTAATGCTATCTAGCTAACAAAGCAGTGGAAGTAAAATTCTAAACGCCAGCCACTACCCCTTTCTTGATTTGTTGTTTCATAATTTTGTAGTGACTTATTTATTTCATTTTCTTATAAACGCAAAACATTCAAATATTCGCAAAAGAACATCATATTTCTCTAATTAACTTAACGATATTAAATTGCTGTATTATTATAAACGCTGGATTTTGTTTTACGACCGCTTTTTCCAAATAACTATCTGCTTAGCCTTTAGGTCGACAACAAGTATTAGGAAAACCGTCTGGTCGATTTTCATGACCAACGAATTTAGCCTTTGATTTGGGTCAATTCGATCAAATCCGGGGTAAAGCCTGATTTTCAATCAATAAAAGAGCGTCATCAAAAAACATGACAAGCTAATTGTACAAGCATATTGTGAATGAGAATATCAAATTTGCTTGCCACCCCAATTGGAGTGCACCTTACGCCCAATTTGGAGGTAGCATCAAAATAATTCAACCGGTTGAATTATTTGACTGCAGCACTTAAATTGGGGACATGCGCAGTAGTTATTCATGAATAAATCTGCCTAGATTGGATTCATTCTCGTGGCAGGAATATTAAAAATTGTACATTTTGTATTTGTTTGATGTGTTCTATGTTGTGAGTTGGTTGTACTACAATTTTTAAGTATGACGAGTCCAATCAAAAGTGCTATGATTGCATTGAAGTGTACATTTTCAAAGTCTCCGAAACGCAGTATTATTTTGTATAATGTGTTTTACGAATTCCAATCGCAGGCAGTGTATTTTATGGCAAATTGTGTGTGGCAAGTAAATAGAACGTAAACATTCAGAATCCAAATGTAAACTAGACATTGGTTTTAAAAATTTTCTCGGTATTTATTGAAGCAACTATAAAATGTTTAACGGCAAATGTTATTATCAGCAATTCTCATTTTATTCGAATAACAATGTAAAGTATGCTATTTAATTCCAATTGTTGTATGTGCACTACATGAATGAGCTATCACATCTTAATGGCCTATCAGCTTTTCTATTTCAATAAATATTTCTGTCCCTGATTTTAATTTAAAGTATATCGTATTCTATTCTTGATGTTGATCAACCTGAAATCAGATCTTTTCCATTGGATAATCATAAAAAAGACATTCATGAATGTCAAGAGTAATACATAATGCTTCATTTGTACTTAACAGATAAAGTATAGTTGTTACACATGTAATTACAAAATATTACCGAATAGTTATTCAAAACTTGATGAACCAACATTAAAATTCTAAATAGTGTCTGCTAATAAACAAACAACCAGATGATCACAGTCCACTGCTTTAATTTAAAATCAATTTAATTTCCCTCCTGTCTCCTATTGTCGCAATGTTCAACGCGTTCAATTTGCATGTCGTTTAAATTGCCAATGAAAACGTTCTACAATTTTGGTGTAAAATTGAAGTGTCAAGCTAACGCATGAAACGTATTTTTGTGAGCACATTGCAATGTGAAACTGCCTTAAAAGTCTTTTTCATTTAGATATACGAAAATTAGAAACCGCACAGACAGACAAACCCGTTCTATAAGCCCAAGGTCGGGCCAAGTATACTTGTAAAGAGTTTTAGTATTACATAACCACATAATATATGTTTCATGAGCCGAGACGATTTCACAGGTAAGTCATTTAAAACGATTTATCTAAACCTTGTTTGCGAATTTTAACATCCTAATCTGCTATTCAAATTGTATCAAGTGTTCGAAATAACTACGTGCGTAGGTGTGTAATCACTGTTCACTAGAGGACAGAAGAACTAATAAAATCATTGAAGGGCTAATACAACGATTACAACAAAAGAGAGTACCTAATGTAACTGAAATGATTTGGAAAATTTCTTTATAAAGATGCAATAAAAGATGCAAAAATTAATTAATTTGTTTTCTGAAAGTTGAAATATTTAGTACCTATTCTATGGCCGAATTAAATCAAACTAATTAATTAACGAACAGTGAATTAACAATTTAATGAAAATTATCTATAATTGAGAATTGGTACCTCTAATGCAATATTTAACACAATACCTATATAGTATATAGTTATCTTTTGAATAGTATGCCAGTTAAATATGGCAGTTAAGACTGAGTCACAATGACAGTGATGCTGGCTTTTGCAGAATAAAATGTGATAAATGTAAATAAACAATTTTTTGGTTAGCATTTTATTTTAAGAACTTTAAGAGTCTCAGAGAGACAAACAGAATTAAGAAATTGGTATGATATATTTCATGGATAGCTGAAATTAACGTTGACTTAATAATTATCTTCCATTCATGCCACCCTAGATACATAAAAGTGAGAGGGTCTCAGACACAGCAAATAGCAAAGTATAAGTTTAATACCTTTATCTCTCTCCGATTTCAATATTTTCAACATATTCCTCATCATGCTTTTTACGGTGCTGTGTCAGACTTCTTTTATGCTTGAAAGAAGTATCACAAAAACCGCATTTGAAATATTTCTTTTCACTGTGCGTTGATTTGTGAACCTCTAGATGATGAATGAATGAATGGTTTTATTGATACTCCTTTCGAGCAAGTAGCCCATAGAATATGACATTGATAAATTTTACAATTGAGGGGCTCAGTTAAAGAAGTGCCAGTTTGACTTTTGACCTCATGACAACAAAAATTAAATAAATTTTTGGGGAAGCTTCATGTGTTTCGAGGTCAATTTATTTGCCAATTCTGCAAGCTAAGCCAATAAAATTTATATACCAAATGATGAACAAAGAAACAACTAATATCTTAAGAAAATTTAGCGAGTTTGAATAAACAGTAACATTTAATGGATAGTTTACCACAACATTTTTGACAGTTGAAGATGAGCAAAGCTTGAAAGCATTTACTAGTACACATAAATATATAGAACTAATGAGATGTATTAGTTCCCACTGAGGCTAATCCTAGCACCTGTATTACAAAACGGTCTGATTCCTAGATAATCCCTGTGACATGCAATCATGAAAACCCAATGTTTATGATTTTCAGCAACCCTTTAAAATATAATAATTTTGGCATTCTTTACCTTATAAAGTCATGCAAATAAATTCATTGTATATTAATCACGGTTTTTAAAAAACTGAATGCTGAAGTTATATATTTTTAATTTTATCAAAATTAGCAAAATTAGGGTAAATTTCCAGATCTAAGCGGCCTGCAGTCAAGAAATCAAAGTGTTAATCAACTAGGCCTGCTAAATCAAAGAGTAAATTTTTTAATTTATTAAAATTGGGAAAATTGCCAAAATTGGGGTACTGTTAGCATTCCGTCAAGAGGGTATAAGCCAAGGAGTTTCAAATGTGGCTACTTTGGTTAACACCACCTTTAGTAGTGTTTTGTTGCAATAATAGAAATATTTATGAATAAATAACACGCCTAACAATATTTTGGGGAATATTCCAAACTTTCGATACTCTCAAGGATTCTACGAAACGCGACCTAGACAGAAGCAGCTTGATTTCAGTGACTTATTGTATATATTATCATAAAAATATATATTAGCGGGTTCAATTATTTCAACAAATGCGAAAGTTAATTTTTTGTAGCGAAATATGAGTATTCATTTTGTGTGCATCAGTTTTAGATATTTCTGTTTCTTTTGAGTACTAAAACACATTTGTCAAGTGATAAAGTTAAGTGCAGGTGCTAAAAATTTAATTTTAATGTATTTTTCCATGGCTACTATGCACGTCTACCTCACATTATTTCAATAAATTTTGATTCGCACCTAGTACATGAATTACCTATTCTTGATAATTTTTAACAATTTTGTGCCTACATTTTAGTGGTTTATTTGCTCTCCATCGTTCATCCTAATTTAAAACCATTATCTTCGATTTTACTTCCCTTGTTGTCATGTTGGTAAAATTGGCAAATGAATTGACCTCGAAGCATATGAAGCTTCCCCAAAAATTTATTTAATTTTTGTTGTCATGAAGTCAAAAGTCAAACTGGCACTTCTTTAGCTGAGCCCCTCAATTTTTCTTATGTCTTAGTGTTCCAATTTTTCTAAACAATGATTACATAGATAAGATTGCATAAACTATAAATACGAATCCTTAAATCAAAATAGCTATTCCTGTAATACAGAGAATTATTGTTCAATTTTAATTGTGCGAGCATACTTAGGAAGATAGATAGTTAACTTGCAGGTTCACAGTATTACATATATAATAGTCAATACTCACATTACAAAATATTTAAATTGTAAACTGACAACTAATGACTTCACGTTACAAAAACCTGCTACATACCCGTAGACGAAGCCTAATGACCCTCCCTATGACCTCTCATCAGGGTGTACCCTCTAGCACATTGCAGAGTACGAAAATTACAATCCGGCGCTTACACAATATTTTGTAGCACACATCAACCTATATATACGCAGCACACATAACAAATTCAAAGTTACATTATTTTACGATCCAGAAATACATTTCACATTTTGGAAATTCAGGTAGTATTAATGAAAATTTGTCTTAATTAAATTAAATTTTTCAAATGACATAACCACAGAGATATATCGTATATAATATATATTTGACATTTATGTGACAATTTCAATTTTAAACATTTATTTTAATCATGGTCAATTCAATTGTGGTACGTCTTACCGATCGGTCTTAATGATCACCCTGTAGAAATTACCCGCATAATACAAGTAATATACGAGGAGAGTCGGTTCCCGGCATGAATTGCAAATGTTTCGCTCAAATTAGTGTGGTGTGTGAAATGAGTCCGGCAGTATTAAGTATACAATATAAATCACATAGAGATTTTCACCAATCCAAGTCACTTCATTGTGGTTAAGCAAGGAAAGTCAGCAGCACAGCAATCGGGGGCGCAGAAGAAGGCGGCGTAAGAAGAAGGCGTAAAGGTCCTGGGTCCATTCCTTTTGCCACTCGTTACACTTTTTCTTTGCGAGGACCTAAGCAGGAGCCGGTAGCCCCGCTAGCATCACGTCCACCGTCCACCCACTACTACGGCAGTCCCTCCTCCACACACAAGGTCAAATTCCTACATGGGGCTTCCATTTCTTTTTTCTAATCCATTGCCACGCTTCACAAAAACTTCAGATATTTTAAAATCATCTTTTCAAACAAGCAGGAAAACTAGGTGTTCGCAAAGGCCGTAAAATTTGGAGCACTTCGACACTACTTGAGTCGTTAACACTCAATTTTGCACTCTAAAAAACAGTTTTTGCCCAGACTCACGTCGCACGCACACTCACACATAACCGTCTCTTTCCAATGCCAAACCGACTCTTCTCTAGACGATACTTCCTGAGAAATGCTTAGCCACAGATATCACATTCAAAAGGTCTTTCTCCAGAGTGGCGCATGTATTATAACGTCTTTTATAAGGACTTAATCCTCTTTCTTGGGGATTTGATGTGTTCTCATGTCATAATCCTATAAAATATAGTCAGAGCATATAGTATTATTCTTACAATCTACTCATCTCACGCGAATAGAAATAGAAACATTTCCATACTATAGAAATGAAAGATTCTTACCATATTTAGATTGGAGGGCCTATTGTTCGGTGTGTCCACCTTAAGCTGACATTTCTTAGGTTTGTAAGTGTCCTGTAATAAATTTCAAGTTTGTTATTAATGAAAATCAGGAGATTTTGCAAAAATATGCATAAAATTTGTAAAATGTAACACTTACATTAACAGTTTTCTTCAAGTCTTGTAGAAGAATCCGCAACTATCAATGAAATGCGTGTTCGTGATCATGTAGCATTTTCTAAAACAGAAAAATTATATCATATGCTGTAATAAATTACGCAATGCTGCTGAATATGTAATGGTAAATTAAGAACCACTTACATGAGTTTTCTGCAGTGGACCTTCGAAACGGTTTTCCCCTACGAATCAGGGCCTTAGAGTATAGAAAACATGTTATTGATGTCTATGACATCTATAAAATACACCAATATATAATGCATCAGCTTATGGTAAGATTAAAATTTTTACTAACAGGAGTCCTAATATTTAAGAATCCAGGTAATATAGTGGATTATTAGTTTATGAATATTCGAATGCTTACATTATCACAGTTTTCTCATTTAAGAATCTAGGAATGACATACATACATGACTGCATAGCGTGACTAATATAGTTTCCCCTCTTACTAATACTGTGTTTGCCTACACAGTAGGGGCAAACCCGTACGCTACAAGTACAGAGTACAAGTGTCTCTTTTGATTATGCTGCCTTTGTCTTTTACTGGATTCTTAAATGACAACTGTGATCCTTAGGGCTAGGTCACGTCACGGTAACTTAATTACTCTTTTCACGATTAGTCTACATTATATGGTCTTCTCATTTAAGTAGATACTGGAGTCATTTTGCGATAATAATACAGACAGTAGGCAAGCATCTTATTAGGTTTTCCTATACCCTTAACTTGCTTTCTGCTGTTTCTTAATGAGTTGGTTTATCATGATTGAATCCTCATTTTCCATATTACAGACTGAATTAATAAATTAATTACCAATAACCATCAATTATACCTTCCTAAATGTTACCATGATTGAGTAAACTTGAACCAAAAGTGAACCTCATGCAGGGATAAAATTAAAAGAGAATCTCTACCATAGTATATATTTTGGGTTCAAGTGTACTGGAAAGAGTTGGAAAGAGTCTTTACTTAGAGATAATTACTCTATAATACAGTATACTCTATAATACATACTTAGTTGAACAAAAACTTTATAAGCATGCTTACATGTTCACTTAAGGGTATAGGAAATGAAATGAAAAAGGGAAACAAGAAGAATCACCACCGAAGACAAGATAAAGTTTCTTTTCATTATTCTTTTTTTTTAATTACCAAACAAGAAAAGATCAACAATCACAATATACAGCTAATCTCAATGCATATATTTGAGTAGGAGCCCTTATTTCGAACGGTGCTCTTATTGTTCGAAGAGCCGTTTAATGCAGGTTTGGCAGTAATAAGGACCCCAGGGGGCCCTCATTTCGGAATGGGCCCTTAATTTGGAATATATGGTAACATATTTTATTGCGCAAATGCAATCCTTTAGCAAGATATTATGATATCATTATGATATCATTATGATTTTGTGGAATGCTAGGTAGTCCAGCGCTGTTTGCATTTTTTGTCTTTATTCCGCTTATCAACGCTTTATGTAGCATTGTTTATTGTCTCTAATTCGTCATTTCCTTCACAGTTCAATTTATTATTTAGCATTGGATAGTTATTTAAAAACTTTTTTATAACGTTAGACGAATAAGTGGCAAAACGTGTCTGTGAGTGGTAAATGGGACGCAGACCATGGGATGTACCATCCATTAGTTTCTGTTTTTCAGCTTTTTCCAGTAGGCTTTCAAAGCCATGACCAACACTTTTGTTGGCTTCCCCAATTGTCTTGAAAGTTTCGGAGACCCACGTTTAACCATTTGCATTTTCCTCCGCTAATTCAATAATGTGCTCGGAGAAAATTTAGGGTGGAATCTTGGTTTCCAAGCAATTAGTCAAGAGCACACCAAGATTGTGGTACTGCCTTGGTGTAACCTCCGCATCTAAAAATAAGGAATAAAAAAATTAATAAACAAACTATAAATAAACTACAAATAAAACAAACAATAGTAATGGTAAGGACAAAAATATGTCGGACCACAGTCTTTGTTTTTTGAAAATATATTTCAATTACAATAACGACCATGTTTTATCTGTCTCACCATATTATAAGAATAGGTACAAATATATTTATATATAAGAATCTATTACCACTTTTACCATCTGATTCAATCATTCTGGTATTGCAAAGGGATACAGCAAAATGGTAAAAGTATATAAAAATGTTTTACCTAAGAATTCAACTCATTTATTTGCACCCATTACCAGTAATATAATTCAAATTAAATATCCTTCAAAAAAATAATAACAGATAGACAAAATGATTTTTTCAATATTTTAAGAAGAACGAAATGCGAACAACATTTCGATTTATTAAGCAGCAATTATTAACAAGATTGCCTAGGACGACAAAATTAAATCTTTATGATATGAATATCCCAAATGCAACATTGCATAATATCCAATTAGATTTTTAAATGTCTACTAAAAAGACATTTTAAATCTGTCCAAGTAGAGGGACAGTAATAATTTTAAATGACTTTTAAATTAGATAATGACAATGATGTTAACATAACTCCGAATTTCTTAAGAGCTAAACACTGTCCTGCATGCATAATTTGCTCAGAATTTCAACATCATTTTATAAATACTTATGGGGAGTATTATACAAATGTTGAAGTTTTCCGCAATATAGAGATGGTCTTAATAGTTTTGAACTTTAACACATCTTTAAGGGACAAATAGTTTTGTTTTAACACAGTAATTCAAATACATTTGAAATTCAGAACTACGCAAATTCAGACTTATTTTTTTGGGAGACACCAAATAAAATTCTTTACCACAATGATGAAATATTGTTGACCAGACGTTTTTAGACAGAAGTGGCATCCTCGCTGCATAAGTTTGTGCGCGCAGTAAGTTTATACAACAATAATTTACTATAACAAATGCTTGTTAAGACTTAATTCAAAATTAATTTTACCTTCATTGTTTCAAATTTGAAATGTAATAAGTAAGTAAAATAGTTGGAAGTAAGCAGAAAGGTATATTTTATGATTGATTTATGATTTAGTTAGTTTAGAATTGTTGGGTGGACTGAGTGATCAAATCAAATGATGCAACTAAAGCAGCGATGGAATTTGGTATGGACGGAAACCAGACACAATGTACTAATTTCTTCATTTTTACGAAAATGAGAAATTTGAAAATCAGAAATGGAAAAATGAGAAATTTTTACGAAATTTCATACTTACATATTTCTTGTAAGTATGAAGTTATGTATGTCAAGTCGGACACATTTAAAAAAAATGATGATACCAATGTTTATTTTTATACATACAAAATATTATTTTACAATTCCATATAAAAAATTTACTGGATGATGATTAATTGCATTCACTAATAATAGTGATCTAAATTTAGGTTAACAATATTGATAATGCATTTGCTTTCAATTATTTGTCAGTTGAGCCGAGTTCACTGCGAGTCCTGATCGGTTCATCAGCAAACCAACAGTGTATTTTGGTAACCTAATTCGCAAACTGGTGTCAACGATTATTTTGCAGTTCGCAGTGTTAAAGTAAAAAGAAAAGTATTTTTAATGAGATATGCAGATTTCTTAGGTTAATCAAAAACGTTGATTACCTAGTTAAATCGTACCCTGCAGAAAACGGTGTAGCTTCGGTAATATTTGATGCTGGATAATTTAATTTTTCAAAGAGCAGTGTACTCATCTTAAAGAAACTTAAAATTAAGATAAATGCAAGCAATTGTAGCAAAGCATTGTTTGAATTGCAGTTTGATCTCGTATTTATACACAATTCTTTATCCCTACTTAATGAAAAGCATGACTAGATTATTACTTTACGGAAATGATCAGTGCTTTTTGGTAAAAGAAAAAGAATATCATTAATGTTATTAACTAAATTATTATCATAGTATATTAGAAAAACTAAAAAATTAACTATTATAGATTTCAAAAAAATAATTGAGATTAACTGTTTGACTCGTCCATTGTTAATGACAGCAAAAGTTGTAGATCACGATCATAGGTTCGGAGAATCCAAGAGGAGGAAGTCATTTGGTCTGTAATGCCAAATTCGAATGACGATAATAAAATTCCGGCAATTTTTCACAACTTGTCCGTTTACAACGCTCACTTTATAATAAGCGTGTATTTAAAAATTTTCGTTATATTGGCTTAGAATCGTATAAATCTACATTAGCTTACTACAGTAGACTTTTGACTGCGCGTTAAAAATGACATGAGAAGAGCTAGAATTGCTTACTGACATCGACATTTATTAATTTTTTAAATTAGTATTAGAGGTGGAAGTTCAGCTGAGGCGTATAATCATGTATAGTATTTGATTTCAAGTGTTTCTTTCTCTCTACTTCTCTATACACTGTAAATGTTTTGCCGCGCCTCAGCTGAACCTCAATTATTGAGTTTACAGGTTGGCTCTTTCTACTATTTTTGACGTTCGGAACGATTTTGCCCCTTTAAGGTAAAGTACATTAGTACATAATAAAGATAAAACGTTAGACATCTAATATTACCCAAAGTTCACCAAAAAAGACAAAGAGGAAATGTTTCAAGCATCCGAATTCCTTTAGCTTAAATGTACTAAAACGTACCGTAACGTTTCAATTAATTTCAGAAATCTGGATTTGGGAGTGTTTAGAATCAAACCATGAATTGATTTTTTATTGCCTGTAAAAATAAAACCAGCATATCCCAGTCCGGATGCGGTATTGCCCTTAGCCATTTACCAAATGGTATTATTTGAAAACTTTTTATAACTGATGAATTATTTTGCTAGTTACAGGATGCTATAAAGCCTGACAAGGTTTTTAAAATGGCCAAAATTTTATATATTCACTCACAATATATTCATGAAATATAATATATGAAATATCTTTAAAGTGTAGGTGTATTAGGATCTTTAAATTTTACTATGAAAAATTAGTAGTAGACCTGTAGCTATTTTAATATATTCAATGAAAACCCTTATTTTATGGATACAGGTAAACCATTCTTCATATAAATGAAGTCTTCGCAAGATGGAATTTATGATGACCTTGAACTTATAAGTTTTCGTCTATAGAAGAATAATGAGTATGAAAATATTTTAGTTATTGCGTATTATTTAATATTCTTATATACTATTATTGGAGTTTATATTCATTATAGCTGTAACACTACTCTTTCGTCATTTAAGACGCTCTTCAGTGTGTACTGGGCAGTTGATGAAAAAGTGGAATACAAATCATACGTGGTAATCAACGACTGTTTGTCACATAATGCTTCCTCGTTTCACGTATTTTGGAGAACGGTGATACCGAAAATAAAAAAATTTACCTTCTATAAAAAATTATATTACGTCGCGAACGAAACAGCGGCACTGCACAAAAGTCAGTACAACAAGCTCAATTATGCATGCTGATGGTTTTGGCTTGGAATGTGAGTGGCATTGCTGTAGCACTTGCACTTGTGATGCCATTTCCGCTGCCGTCAAAGCATTCACTGGACGTGCCAGTTTACCACCAAAGATGCATTCAAACGCCTTTAGAAATGTACAATGCAATGAAATGCATGAAACTATAGGAAAGACAGGGAAAACTGAATTCTTTTTTATTATTGACAGCAGTGTGCGAAAATTTAAGGAGGAAAACCCATTTGGGCGCCAAAATGCAAAACCTATTACTCTACTCATACCTGTGTTTTTCCTGACAATAGTGTATTGATATGGTTGTAGTTTATGGTTAATTGCAAATTCTCCTAATCTACTACTATACTCTGTCATAGAGCTTAGCCAACACAAAGCATGTGCATCTGTTCTAACTTTATTGCCATTCTCAACCAGCCTAAAAGCACAAACAGCGTATACTAGCGCACTCTCTTTCTGAGGCACTAATTCGCTTTTGCTTGTGAAAGTGTTCTGGATGACAAAGCTTTACCGTTCCGTAATAGCATTCCGGTGAAAACGGCGTTCATACACTTTTGGAAAAAAGAAGGAACAAAAATCCAAAATCCAAATCTAAGTCGTTTAAATTTATATAAACCTGTGGGAATTATAAAGGAAGTTTTCTCACGGTCCTGTTTGTGTATGCTAAATTGCATGTACCCACTAAAAAGGTCCAATGTACTGAAAATTATTGCGAAGCTTGTGGCATCAAAAATATCGTCTATCCTTGTGAGGGGATAAACGAGCTTATTAGCGAGCTTATTATTATTAAACGAGAATATATTTAGTTTTCTTTAGTCAAAACGGAATCACAAGCATCCGTTTTTTTGGAAACTAAAAAACCTGGAAAACTCTACGCACCCTCTGAAGATTCTATAATTCCAGCGGATAACTTTTCGGCTAACTTGTCTTCTATAGCTTATTTCTGAGAGTAGCTATACAGTGCACAGGATACAGGTGGATGATCTCCTGTACCGATGCGGAATTCATCTCATTTTGCAATGTCCCATCTTCTTGATATTGAATGCAAAAGAGTAGCGATATTTTCTACATAAATCTAGTATTTTTTGTTTCTCAGTAGAAGGAATATTAGGGTATAAAGCCAATTCTTCATCAGTTAATTTCCTATCTGGTTTTGGTTCTTACCTTTTCTTCTTTAGTTGCATTACAGTTAATAATAGCCTTATCATTGATTGGTGCTACCTAACCTAAGGCTGCCCCCTAGAAATGACTTTATTACGGTTTTCAAAATATAATTGTCAATGTACATCTTCTCTACAAAAACAATTGATCGCTTTATAAGTAGGCCAAATCTTTCAAGGAGATTTTCTTGACTCTCAATAATGTATATACCTACTGTAATTAACTTACCTATTTGATGGCATAATTTCTCGCTTTTCATTTCGGAGTTTCAATGGATCTGGCTCGTCTAAAATTTTTTGGCATATTATTACACCTAGGATGTATTATGGTGCTTGACGACACTTATTAAACTTACATGCAAAGCATTAGAATCTAAATACGTGTGATTAAGGTGGCAATCAGTCCTCCATTTTGGAACCGAAAAACGAAGCGGTTTCATCACAAATTTTGAATTATGTTTATGATGTACAAAACCATTCCTGTGTACCAAAACCCGAACGGCATTGAAGGCATCCGACAAGTGTGTTGTGCTATGCAGAAATGAAAATGCAACAATAATCATAATCTAATAATTATTGGAGAGGTGGAGCCCACTGGGCTAAATATTCTGCGACATCTACCTCTCTGAATATTTAAACCAGTTTGCGCAATGTATTATTATACGTTTTATTATTACATGAAACGATAAATTCTGTAACGCTCGCGACGCTACTCCTTGTCAACTAGATTGACACGTTTACACAGTTAATTAAATCGCAAGCCACATATTGCTCTTGACGAGCAATTATCGAAACAGAAGAAGGGTTGACTTGTCCTGCAATATTAGACAAAATTAGGTTCATTAATCATTAATAATGGCTAATGAGCCTAACTTTGTCATTATAATAATGGTCTTTACCTGCTTTAATAGATAATGACTCATTCTTTATTAAAACAGGTAAACAGGCTAATTTTGTATGGCAGTGTACATCTGACTTGTCGGATGTCTTACTGTATGAGTTTGGCTGTCGTTGCTTTTCGACAACACGGGTAGATGTTAGTTAGCTTGTTAATTAGTAAAAAGCTTCTAACGTCCACATTAAATTAGTAAACGCAAATGTGAAAATGTAGAAAGAATCCCCATTTCATTGGCAAAATCGTCACCTGTTGAATTTTTGATTGATCGACTGTGCATTGAGTAAAAAGTAGTTAAAATAAGACAACAGTGCGAATCGAACTAGATTGGTTCGATTCACACTGTTGTCTTTTTTTAACCACTTTTTACTCAAAGCACAGTCAATAAATCAAGAATTCAACAGGTGACGATTTTTCCACTGAAATGGAGATTCTTTCTACATTTTCACATTTGCATTTACTTATTTAATGTGGACGTTAGAAGCTTTTAAAGCAGTGAACTTTTCCCATGTTAAAGTGCTTTGCAGTTTCCAAAATGGTGGTCACCTCTAAACCTTAATAAATAACATTTTTATAAGCTTCTGTATACGCATACTTATCTTGCGGCCGGAGCTGACCGTTCTATCTGCTATTGAAATATTGATTTCGTTTATTTATTGAAATGAAAAATATTTAAAAATAAAATGTTTTATTTAAAATTGTTAACTCTGTTTATGTAAAATTAAATCCAGGAAAAATGCGAAGTAAATTATTTACTTCGCATGTTCAAATTCGCCAAATCCTCAGTCAGAATAACTTCCTTTCTCTATCCTAGCTATAGTAAGTTTGGATCTTTGGGAAATACTCTCTTTTGGCGAAATGCCTTATCCTGGAATGACTCCTACACCAGACTTTGTGGAACATCTTAAAAATTGACTCAGGAATATTAAACCGAATTATGCATCCCAAGAACTGTAAATTTTCAAACAACTTATTTAACATTTCTCCACCCAGGAAATATTATTAGATATGTAATGGTTTAAATTTTGGCTTTGTATTGCAGATACCACGTAATGCGTGAATGTTGGCATTCGGAAGCAAATAAACGGCCGTCCTTTTCAGCCTTAAGAATAATATTTCAAAGTGCTTTCTCTCGAAATGAGGCAAACATCGATATCAAGGTCAGTACTCAAAATAGTATTTCATATTAATAAGATCACCCATTAAAATAGAAACATTTTTCAAATCAGATCTGCATTTTAGATATCAGAAGATTGTAATCTGGAGGAAATCGCTAAAGAAATATCAGCCGCCGTTTATTGCGATTTAGAGGAACTATGAATACTTGATTTCTTCTCGCAGTACAGAAAAGGAAAATGATAATTACTGCACTCCATTAATTTAAATCACAAATAGGAGTAGGAAAGATTATGAAAATTCAATTTAGTTACTTTAGAAAAGGTTAAATGAACATTGACAACAAACTGTGCTTCGGTCAAAATGAAATCCTTTTCATTAAGATTTATTTAGACATGGAGATATGGAGTATGTGAAAGCAACGGAGAATAAATATATGAATAATGTAGACATTTATCTCTCTGATTTCGAATTTGAGTTGCAAAAATCAACAAAAATAGTAACTTTTCCTCATCTAACTGCGTTTACCACGTAATCATTATAATTTTAACGTCAATTATTATCATAACTCCGAATTAACAAAATACTTTTACCTCAATTTTCGTTTTCCTAATATTTTTAAATTACTATTGAAATTTAACTGAAGTGTAATACAGAATCTTAAATTTTTAATCTAAGCAAAGTTGACGTAAATGTAGTTTGTTAATTTGGAGTAATCATAAATGAGTTTAGATTATTATTAATTAGGTAAACTCATTTATAGGATAGGAGGCAAAGGTATTATCTTTGTAGAGACAAATCTTTTACCATATTTCTAAGAAATAAATACAATCGAAGTCCAAAGTCAGGGAATTCAATGGAACTACCCTTGAAGTGGTTACAATTACAAGTGTGACTGATTAAAAGGATTAAGTTTTGTAAGTTTAAAGATGTAATAAAATTGCAATTAACTTGTCTCCTAAAGATTATAATATTTTATTTACTGTGATCGAATCCAACCAGAAACTAATTAATTAACGAACAATTACATTTGAAATTTGTTATCTACAATCGCTATAATGAAATTAAATCACAAATTAGTATAAAACTTTTTTTAGCTGACTGTGGGTTTAGTATTGAAGAATAACCATAACGATGCTTATTTTTACAGAATAAAATCTGATAAATGTAAATAACAATTTTTTGTTTTGAGAATACTGTCAAGACCCGCTAATGTCCGGTCTTGAGGAATATAGTGCAACGGCTGACCAAAGGTCAGCTGCAATAATCTCTCGCCTGCCCAAGAATATTCTTATTTGCCATAAAGCCAGGGCCAACTCCTTTTGCCACTCCCGGTCGTAGAGTCTTAAAGCTAGGGTAATTAAAACCCAAGTATTGCACACTTTGTCAGCAAAACAAAGTCGCATGAAGGGAATGGGTAATAAAAGTAGGTTGAGCAAGCGTGACGAATCAACAGAACTTGGAGATGTTGTTCTCTCTAGGTTCTGCTCGATCAGCTCTCCTTTAATCCTGTATATTCCTAGTGTAATTTCGTGGGGTTTAGTGTGAAATGACTAATATTGGTGTGATTGTTAATGTACGCGTAGGAAATGACTAATTGGTATTTGTGACATCAGAAGGTAATGCTGTAATCGGAAAATTGTATTCATTCGGTTGGTGATGTTGGGCGAGTACAGACGAAATAAATGAGTAACATATTGGACTTTAAATCGAGACTTTAGCATAAATTCTTAATTCATGGGAAAATACCCGGGTAGTAGCGACACCCGGACGGAGCATAATGGATGGTCATTTCATGGCGCAGCCTGCAGGATGTCCTTAGGGCCCTACCGGTTGTAGGATCCAAAAATAGGGCATCAAAGAACAGTTAAAATTTTCAAATACAAAAGTTTAAAGTTAAAAGTAAAGAGAAACAACGAAACAGTGACCAGACACAGTAGAAGACAAAAAGTGCATAAACAAAACGAGTATTGCTTCAGCGGAAGAGAGAAACTGGAGTGAAGTGAACAGTGGGACGGTTTGGGACAGTGCTGTGTGAGCGGAAGACAAGCGAAACGAAAAGAGCTGAAACGGAGTGAACGAAACTGAGAGCAAGAGAGCTGAAGAGAAGCGAACAGAAACTGGAAATATCTAAACGGATCGAATACTCGGAAACTGTAAGGTTGACTTTACATAATAATTACACGTGCATAGTACTAGTTGCCAGCAGACAAAGACAGAGTTAAAAGTTCGGTCGTAGATTGCTAAAAAGACGATTCAAACGATTCTGTGCGACACTATCCACTGACATCGACAATCCAAAATTCCAAACACACACTACACACTTCCAATTTCAAATAATCTCACTTGCCCCCGGCCCCCACCTTGTGATCAACTAAATAGCAGAACAGTAAGCACCCTGGCCATGCCAGGCACGTTACGTACACCAGCAACACAAAATTCAGATAACTTGCAAAATTCAGAGAAAGGACAACTAGTAAATTACCCGTTCTACGAATGGGGAAATTCCCCATCACCACCGACCATTCGAATTGACGATGTGGAATAGGGTATTAGCGCACAAGCACTACTAGCAACAAACCCGTTGCACGAACGGGCGCGTAAAGGACCCATAGAGTGAAGACAAAAACGCCAACCGAATCGAAGATTTGCGGAGCTCGCTCACTTAATAAAACGCAAGCCAACAACAGCACCGCTTAGGAGAATCACTTGAATGATCACGCATGTTTCCGGGGAAACTAGAGATAGCCCGCCCCCAGGGATTCGCAACGTTCGTCGCCCACATCAGGGAAAAGGAGCAAAAGAAGTTTCCGATTTCGGAGTTCAATAGAAGGAAACCCCGTAATAGTAACGACCGTCGGTGGTTTGAAGAACAAACTGCCTCAGCCCGAACGGGAATAGCTGCCACACCCCCTCGGGGATCCTATATCCGCATAGTAGGGCGTTCGGGGCTGTCACTTTTCAGAAACCTAGTCGGAGGAGGAGGAGTCGTGGATCCTGATTATACGGGGGAGCTGAAAGTGCTCCTTCACAACGTCGGCGGAAGGGCCGTATTGATAGGAAAACCCCAGAAAATCGCCCAGATGATCCTGGAAAAATACCAAATTGCCGATCTCGTTGAAGTCTCGGAGCTGCAAATAACCGTCAGAGGACCTTCAGGGTTCGGGTCTACCGGACAGTAACCGACCGACGGCTCAGTCACGGTACTATTTAGTACATTTGTAGTAGTTTCGTAGTAGTTTAAACTAAGAGCATAAACTAAGAGAATTCTACACAACAGCAGAGCAAAGTGATTTAATATTATGTGGATAAAGATATTCCTTCTTTGGATTACTATAAGCCTTTTAATGGTTAAGGCCTTTGGGCCACAACATGGTCTCGCTATAGTAATTCATTGTCTGCTTACCCTATTCTCGTACGTTTTGTTTTTAAGCCTCACGGTAATTTTAATAATTTGCTTTCGCCTGCGCCTAGTCGCTGTGGAGGAGGCTGTGTAAATACCTCACTCTTGGGTGCCTTACATGGTACTGCTTACAGAGGAGGAAATGTAATTACCTCACTTCTAGGTGCTCTTCCAAGCACGGTTACTGAAGGAGGAAATGTAAACACCTCACTTCTAGGTGCTCTTCCAAGCACGGTTACCGAAGGAGGAAATGTAAACACCTCACTCCTAGGTGCCCTTTCAAGCACGGTTACTGGAGGAGGAAGCTGTAAAGGTGGACCGCTGCCCTAGGGATCAAGCCCCCATAATGGGTACGGTACATCATGTTGGTTCCGTGAGGTCACCCGTGAGCAGTAGGCGTGCTGCAAACGAGGGAGACCATAAGACCTTCGACCTAGCCATATGCTCTAATGGAAGGTGGGAAGGCGGAAAATGCTCCACTTGACGACGCATGCAAAAGCGCCGAACAGAGTGCGAAGCGATTAAAGACCTCGGTCCAAAGTACATGCTTAAGAGACGAACGTTCCGGAGGCAAGATAGAAACGGGAGATGGTGCATGCAAACGTACCAGCCAGACCGATTTCGAAAGGAGCTCGGAGACTCGTTCACTAGCAAGTAGATTGAAAAGTCTGGCCAACTATTCAATCGAAATGCCAAGTGTCGGGAATCAAGAGTTACCGTCAGAGCTTGATCACTCTGACCCTCGGAGGTTGTCCACAGAAAGTAAAGCGCATGAGATAAAGGAACCAACGGTGGTCGACCACAACTCCCGGAGGTTGCCGCTAAGGCCAACTGGAAGGGAGGATTTGATGAAAGGGGATCAATCCAAATGTGTCGAGCCGGCGGAGCACGATATCAGTATTGGAGTTGATACGGACAAATGCGGGATAAAGTGATGTCGTGATTGGGACGATTGCCCCGCGCTCACGTCCTCACTCCTAGGTGCTACTTTGCACGGTTACTGGAGGAGGAACCGCAAACGACTGGAGACAAGAAAATAGTAGCAAAGAAAGTGTGATTTGAAATCCCGGTTGAAGGGTGGTTTGAGCTTGAGAGCTATTAAAGAAAAACTGACATGTGTAGATTGCACGTCGAAATCCGTACCGAGAGGCTAATCAACGTCAGGTTTAGCCGCTCGCCTTTTGATGCTTATTGTTGGAAATTTACTTGACTTGGCGTGACTTTAAAAGCGTAACTCTTTTGTAATCAGCCTTAATAATACGGGCCTAAAAACAGAGCGGCCTACACACCGGTTTTTTAGTAAATCCCGTAAGAAGGGACACCTCATGGTGTTGGCTTTAGCGTGATATGATGACTGATGCTTAAGCTCAGATTTAATTGAAATGGAGGGGTGACGACCACAATCACATTGACAATTGAGGGATTAAGCCTCACGAAGCGGTCAATTGATGAAGTTGCATGAAACGACTGGTTGATGAAACAACGATTTATTTGCTAAGGTTTAGCCGCTTTAGGTGCGGTACGAAAACTGAATTGTTCGCCATGCTAAAGGATGCAGTACCTGAATTGAGAGGGCCGAATCCCGGGAAACTGGATTCGAAAATTTGGAAAGATTTGGAAATCCGCGCAGACAAATTAAGCTTCACTGAAAATGATTGTTAAACTTCAATGGCTTTGCGAATCCAATGGTGGAGTTCCGCGGCGAAAGTAATAGTATATTTTCATGAGGGGTTAAAAATCAGAAAGTCTGTTAACCAAAGCAGTGGTTAAATTGTAAACGAAAGTTGAGTCGCCCTCGCCACGTTCTAACACCGGTAATGATGGAAGTTGCTGATCCGAAAGTACAATTGTTCTAAAGACTCGCTACCCGGTTTTGCGATGAGAGAACCGAAACCGGTTGTAATCTGATAGAGCCAATACTGAAAATTAAATATTTTAAAGAATTGGGTTCGTTGCACGGGAGTTTGGTTGCAGGACTTTTCCGTTATATTTATCGAAACCGAATTTAGAGAAGCCCATTGTCAGTATCAGTCGCAGTTAGTCAGTTTCGCCCATTTCAGTCTTCGCAGTTGGCATAAGTGAGTTGTACCTGAATAGCTTATCGAGATAAGTGCCTTTACAGCACACTAGTTATTCCAACTAGTTCTAGTGGAGAGGAGAAGTTAACAGCTATACAGCTGGATTATGAATGAGACAAATGCGTGTCAAATGAATTCATCACTAGGATTTAGATTCCACAATTTAGGAGATGTCTTAGCATTTACAGGTAGAAGTAACTAGACATAATGAAAGACAGAATCACTTTATAGATCGCTGACAACTGCATTTGCCTAATTCAAGAGAAAAGATTTGGAGAAATACGACATTTTCAGTTTCAGGGTCATTTGACGATTGGAAGGGCAATAGGTAGAATTCGCCACTACCAAGCAAAAAGAGCACACAAAGTCACAAAGTAAAGGAGGCTCGACTTTCTTAGACCCGTATGGGAAGATTTCTTTCCGGGATCGAAATAGACACAATCCTGATTCGAATGATCAGATAGTATGATGAACTTTGGGTTCGAATTGATTAAACATGGAAAGAAATCTATTAAAGTGAAATCTGAAAATCACAGTTGACTTCCTTCAAATAGATGTTTTACGCGTACAGGGTGCATCGAAATTCCACAGGTGAAGGATATGGATACCGTTGATGTTTGCAATAGGAAATATGGGAGGGACTTTCTTCAGTTCAAACGAAATTGATTAAAATTCATAAAAGATTGGCCGGGAACAATTAAGTAGTTCCTTCTGAAAAGAGCAAACGCCATTGCTGACCATTACTCTGGACAAAATATTTAGTTGAAAATCTTTGGGTTATAAATCAATCAAATTAAGTGACATGAAAAGAGAGACTCTTAGGCGAATGAAGAAAATGTATTTTCCTTTCAAAACGAGGGAACCGGGCAATGTCACATTCGTTCCGCAGAGAAAAGTAGGGATTAAATCAGGACAAATTAGTTCGAGCGAAAATTGGTCGAAGTCGTCCATATAACGTGTTCATAAGTTGATCAAAGTAAAATTCGGAAATTGCCATAGACCTTCTTGAAAGGTGCGCCTCATAGAGGGTAAAGTATAGTTTTACAGGACCGGTATAGTAGTAATTTGAGAAAGAAAAGAATTTTGGCTCAATCATCTATGCACTTTCAAAGTAATAGAAGTGAGCCTGGGGAACTATAAATCCTAGAAACTTTGGGACTTAGTGATCAAGGACCTTCTAATGGACTCAGAAAACAAGCGAACCAAAATTTATTTAATGATCAGGTTTAGAAAAATTGCCCGATAGATTTTAGGAAGAGCTTTGAGCTGTTTAAAAAGAAAACGGTTGCTGTTAGGTTAACATTTTCAAAGTTACGCACGCAATAAGTATTCGCATTAATAATTCGCGAACAGGCATTCCTAAGTAATTAGTCGAGTTCAATTATTTAGTCATTTTGCTACTTTCAGCATACCAAATTAGTGGGGAAATGGACTATAAGAATAATCTCTTAAGAAAGTCCAATTTTTGAACGGTAAACCTTTTTAACCACAACGGCAACGTTGATTTGGAGACTTTAACCTCTTGAGAATGATCGGACTTTGATATCAAAGAATCAAATTTGAGCTTTAGGAAAAGAATGGAATTTGGCCAACGAGGAACCCAGTCACAATGTTCGGAAGCTAATCAGAGACGTGGAAGAGGTCATCTAGAGAAGGCGATACTACTCAGCTATTCCGGGCCGTGAGGGCCGATTGCCGGTGCCGGTTACCACGCCTAATGGCTGAAAGGCAGAGGCGTCTGGCGCCAGAATGCTACGCCTCAGCTTGAGTTTGGCGGCCTCAGTGCTTCTGAGAAAGGAGCAGAGGGTTAATTTCCTGAGTCCGGCGTTCGCTATGTCCAATGAAAAATCGTGTGGGATTGGTCAATAAATGTTATTATTGAAAAGGATGGAATCGCTTTTAATTTGGCGCTTTGCTGCTTATCAACTCTTGAGACTCGATTGCAGTCGAGATTGTGACAGTCGAAACAGAGAAACACCGTGGCAAATCCTAACATGGAAATTAAGCGTGTTGTTACTCATTCCATTTGTGATCAACGATCTGTGAAAGGTTTCGCGGTCGGACCCGGAGAAATGGAATTAACGACACAGTTAGCAAAGAGAAATTACAGATTAGCAGATGCCCTGGTTAGTCAGAGCCATCCGAGTAAAATTGTTTGGCACGTAAAATTTCGAAATCCGCTGATATGGTTTGTGGTGAACAGTAAGGCGATGCCATGTAGGCCCGATGTGAGGCAAAACCTATTGAGGGGACGAGGGATTATTCATGGATGCAATACAGAAAGCATAAGAAAAATTGTTTGGAACAGAATAAACCGTAGTAAGACGGGCGTAAATAAATAGCGGTAAAGTACAGTAAGATTACGCATTTTGGAATAGAACAAATGTAGTGCAGTAGATTGGAAGAAGTAAATAGGTAGTACCGGATTTTAACCGAAGAGGCCTGATTTCAGTTTATTGAAAACATTTTCCATTTTCTCCAAAGAAAACCTCATCTTATGCCAAAAGTCTCAACTCATTCGTAAAATCTGATTTTATCCCAAAAGCTACATTTTACATCAAAAGTTTCATTTAATTCAAAAGTCTCGTTCTAAGTTTTAATTCGTCCGAAAATGCTCCAAGTTATTACAAACAGTTGTATTTTATTCTAAAAAGTTTCACGTTATTACAAACAACTGCACTTATTCGAGTACATCTAAGATACTCGAACAATGTATTTATTCAAAAATCTCGTACAGTGGAAGAGCCGGGTTATATTCAAAACAGTTTCGACAGGTAGATAGGAGGATAGAGTAACAGGTCATCCTTTGCAAATACCGTACCGATATTAGGGACTAGAGTGCAACGGAGAACCAATTCCTCAGTTGTCGGGAAGTGATGAGTTTCACGCACGCAGCAGCTTGTAATAGAAGCGCTTAAAACTGCCGCTTAGTGCAAGCTTGCCCAGGTCAGCAGCGAATATCTGGGGTGATCACAATGACAATTTTGAAAGAAGTCACGGTAAAAAGAGGCCGAACGAAATGCTAAAAATATAATCAGTCATAGCTTCCAACCGGCTAAGCTGGAGTACGCTGTATTTCGGGAACGATAAAATGGGAATAATAAATAGGATTTCGTAAATTGAACGATCCTAAAAGAACGAAAATAAGCATTAAAACATTTGCACGACACGATTACAAGTGAGTTAATTTTAATTTTCATGGCAAACGCGCCGGAAGAGGAAATGATCGAACAATGGCGCGTTGGGACGAGCGCGCAAGAGGAGCGCGTTGGAACCCCGAACGAATGGCGCTTTGCGAGCCCGAACGAGAAGCGCTCGGACGAGCCTGAAGGGGAAGCGCTCGGATGAGCCCGAACGAGAAGCGCCTTGCAAGTTCGAATAGGGAGCACTAAGATGTGCCGGAGCGGGAATCGCCTTGATGAAACCGAGAGAGGAGCGCTGAGACAGGCCCGAAAAAGGGTTGTTAACAATAACATGGAAAGAGGAACGATGAAACCGAGAATGGTCAAACCAGGAAGGACCGACTACCAAGAAGGGCTGAAACAAAAAGGCAGCTATTGAGAGAAGAATTGAAGAGAAAAGCCGCAAGTGTATTTGAGACGTAAAGCACAGTTGTACATCTGCCCTTTGGTGAGATCAGCTACGAACCGTGAGGAGTACAATAACCCATCTAGAGTACACAGTGAAATGAGCCGTGCGAAGAAGCACTGAAAGAGACTAGATGAGAGACGGTTGAGGGCCCATAAATAGTAAACTAAAATATGTCATTTACGACTCTAAGCAAAAAAAAAACTTGTAATAGCCAGCAAACTATGTAACGAGTGCTGTCCCAAACGAAGTGTTAAGTGAGCAAAGATGAAGCTAATAACATTCTTAGTGTTGGAATGGCGTCAAATCCGCCCTCACAAAACTACTCACATTTAGTGAGTTGACACCGAGCGAGCCGTTTACATTCTTCAAAATGAAGTGCGAAAAAGAAAATGGAATTGACATATACTACCCAACTATGGCAGATCTTCAAGATTCTGCGGGACTCCTTGAAAAACTAGATAAGTGGAATACTTCAAAAATGGGGTTTTGTGTTTTGCGGATGCCACAAGAGTGGAATCCGATAGACAAAGTGTACACCGATATCGAATCACTCCTCAACTGCCCCACCACAACACAATATTACACACAATACGTGCGAAAGAGGAGCGGAGTAGCTGTGTGCTACTCCGAGACTTCGAATGAGAAAATTACTTTGAAGGAATACGTAACCAGAGCGGAAAGAAACAACAGTGCCCATAGCTGGGAAGATGGAATAGTGAGAAATCTCTACGCCGCAGATATAAACTTTGACTTCTTGGATAAAGAGTACGCGACATTCAACTTGCACTCTTTAGGAACCCCGATCGAGTTGATTGAAAAACATAGGTGGCATAAGGGGATACAGATCCCAATGGGCTATTTTGGAACCAAGGGCTCCCTTTTCTTCATGCACATGGAAGACGCCGAAATTATGTCCGTGTTCTATATGCACCACGGAAAAGGAAAAACATGGAAAACGACAACAAGAGAACATAACGCGAAACTACACGATTTTATACAAAGTGCAGTGCCAGAATTAGAAAACGTTTGTGGAAAGTTGTCCACGCACAAGCTAATCATGATCAGTGACGAGAACCTTAGCAAAGCGAATATACCTGTTTACACTTACGATTTAAAGACTGGTGAAATAATCGTCACATTTATGAGTTCGTACCATTGGGGGGAAAGCTCAGACACCAACTTTGGCGTAGCAGTTAACGCAGGGATCCCAAGAATGACAAAAGACGCATTCAAGCTGGAAGAGTGCACCTGTAGAGACCCGGAGATATTAGTGCAATTAGATTATTCTCCAATCTTAAAAAAGTTCGAACCCGGCATGGAGAAAATATGGACCGCGTGGCGCGAGAAGAAGAGGCCCGGAGACCCGAACTTAATTGGAACCGAAGTTGACCCTGTACTGGATATTCTCAGAAACTCAATAGCTGGAGTGGACGAAGTTGCCTCATTATTTGACGAACTGGAGCGCCTGCGAGAGACCACAATGAGTTGCGAAGTTAAAAGTGCAAGGAAAGTCAGACCGATATTTATCTGCAAAATGTGTACTTCCACATTTCCGAGTTCTTTAAAATTGAAGCGCCACAAGAAAAGTAAAAGCTGCAGTTCCAGAGCACTTTCAAGTAAAAGAGGCAAAGATAGCGCCCAAAAACAAATGAGAGTGCAGTGCCCGTTTTGCCGACGGAAACTGAACAGAAAATCCTTAAAACGACACCAGATTGAAGCTTGTAAAAAGAAACCAAGGCCTAATACCGAAGAAAAATGTGAACCGGATAAAAGTGCGAGTCAACCCGAAGAGCCTAAACCAGGGTCATCGTCAGCGGTTGATCAGAATGCGGGTAATATGCATGCATACAGAGACGCGATTGTGAGTATTAGCCGACTAGAGGAGAAGGAAGCGAGTGAGTAAAGTGCAGTCAAGGGGCCTGAGTGGAGAGCGTAGTTCCAGAGCCGGCCCGAAAACACAAAGCAACCAAGCAGCAGCTATTAACTTTTCGTGTGTGTAAAAGGTGAAGTGAATGAAGGTACAAGCGGAGTGAACTGTGCACAATAGTGCAACTGAACTCTTACTCGGTCAGATCGCGGGATGTTTACGAAAATGCCAATCAACATAATTTTAATAAATAGTTTAGAACATATTTTGCCATTACAGGATAGAAAGCTTCTGCTTATTCAATATTTGTAAGATTTAGCGTAGCCCCAGCAACAAAAATGTATTGTCAAGTGCAGTCTATAAATATTAATGGGAAAGCCAAATACAAGCGATCCTATGTGAGAGTGGAATGGCGACGAGAGGAGTGGACAGTAAATACACAGCCGGGCATGTTCATTTTATGTTGTATTTAAGTTTATTTACGTTAAGGACGGGATAAAAGAGTGACGAAAGTGAAGCAGACTAAAGCATGAAATGAGTGTGCGGAGAACACTTACTATGGGAAGGTTGGGTGAACCTCACATTTCAAGTTTAAATATGTGGCTTAAATTATGTGTCCTTAGTCTATGTAAATGCTCTTAGCCTAGTGCTAAACCGTAATATTTAGTTTGAATGTAAGTGTCTCGTTATAGTGTCAAAAATCGGTACTTTTTATACATCATATGAGAGCAGCTTTTAACAGGCCAGTACGAATGACTGTAGGTAATATTACTTGGAACAAACTTAAAAGTGAGTACTATTTCCGTGGGCGATACAAACGCACAAGCCAGTGAAACAATCAGATCGTTGTGTGAAGTGGAAAACCAACAAAGAATGCAGAAGCGAAATAAAAGTGAGGAGCGAAGAGCAGAGTACTGGATCGGCAGCGTAAACTGATCCCTTTTGTAATGTTAAGGCAATAACTTGTCATTCTGCAGAGATCGCTTATTGTAATAATACGGTTCGGAGTAGATCATGCAAAGATATGTTACTTCCCTTAGTTCTATATTGCATATTTAACTAGTAAATAGAGTTCTGTCCTGGACAAAGGTTTTTTATCCTTTTCCCCGAAGGTTTTTTACACCTTGTCTCTCGCTTAATGAGCCAATTTGGGGGACAGATTAGGTTAGAAGGGGAATTTGTATTGAAATTATATTAGTAGGACAATATACGAAAATCAAACCCAAAAATCGTTGTAAATAGTCAAAAATTACCAACATAGGCTTCAAGTAGTAAAAGCTAATGTTTTATAAAATGTAACAATATGAGATGCAGAGTAGAAAAAGTATAAATGGGATGTATGTGTTACCGTGCTTGTGAGCTCACAAACAGGCCTTGTAAAAGCAGTCCGCATAAAACTTTGTTTTGCAGGTAAGACCCACCAACGATTAAGTTTGCAATTCTTTCATTCCCATTGCAGAATTTTAAGCTGAGGGAGTGTCAAGACCCGTTAATGCCCGGTCTTGAGGAATATAGCGCAACAGTTGACCAAAGTGTCAAGACCCGTTAATGCCCGGTCTTGAGGAATATAGCGCAACAGTTGACCAAAGGTCAGCTGCAATACTTTCTCGACTACTTAAGAATATTATTATCTGCCATAAAGCCACGACCCACTGCTTTGTCACTCCCGGTCGTAGAGTCTTAAAGCTAGAGTAATTAAAAGCCAAGTGTTGCACACGTTGTCTGAAAAACAAAGTCGTATGAAGGAAATGGGTAATAAAAGTAGGTTGAGCAAGCGTGACGAATCAACAGACTTGGAGATGTTGTCTTCTCCAAGTTCTGCTCGATCAGCTATCTTTTAATCCTGTATATTCCTGTAAGTGTAATTTCGTGGGGCTTAGTGTGAAATGACTAATATTGGTGTGATTTTAATGTACATGTAGAAATGACTAATTTGTATTTGTAACACCAAAAGGTAATATTGTAATCGTAAAATTGTATTCATTCGGTTGGTGATGTTGGGCGAGTACAGACGAAATAAATGAGTAACATATTGGACTTTAAATCGAGACTTTAGCATAAATTCTTAATTCATGGGAAAATACCCGGGTAGTAGCGACACCCGGACGGAGCATAATGGACGGTCATTTCAATACAGACAATGCCTATTTTGCATATCAATTTATTTTAGTACCTTTATCTATTATCTGTTATTGGATTTCATGCATTTGAACACTACTACTAGTTATTTTTACCGAGAGGACCGAGACAATGTTAATGCGCGGTTATTGTAAATAAAAGTATGTTGTAAAGAAATGAAATTTTAAACTTTAAGTGATGGTGGGTAAATTACAATTAAGGTAAATGACATAAAAGTTATGGCATTTGGAATTAACATTTCGGGAAATCAGGGTATTCTTTTGTCTTCTTTAAATTATGAGTCTATATATAATCATGTATAAAGCAAATGGAATTATTTTATTTTTAAGCTGACTCTTTAGCATCACAAAGTGAGATTTGGTTACGGCTCAAATATATCAAGCATTGCAAGCACGCTTGTGTGTATAATACAATGAAGGTTTAAGGGGATTAATGGTACGGTGGCGTCCATTTTTTGGCCGGTCCCCCCAAAGGGGAGGAGCTAGCAAAAGAAATTTGAATTCTCCCGGGTAAAATTTCAAAAAATACGGTAAGGGTGTCATGTGACCCATCTTTCGAAAGATCTCAGCGCGCTCAACCAGGTACCTCACGATAAAATCGCCCGCCAGGGGCGGCAGGGGCGGCCGCCGAAAGGTACTTTTTAATTTCCCGCCGCCCGGATGAATAGCTTTCGAACAAGCTTTTGCATCCGGGTACTTGCTTAATCCGGAAAGCGGGTAGAAGCGGTAGAAGAAACCCGCCAAACTACAGTTGACCTAGACAGATGGGACTTGTTGGAGCAAGGTAGAGGCTGTGTAGGTCTATCTGGTGGCACCAGCTAGGTTGCGGTGGGATGACCTGACAAGATGCCCGGGCCGGGGGAATGCGGGCACAAGCCCCACCGCCCGGAGCGCGCTGGCGGAATCCCGCAGTGTTTAGTTTCAATCGGTAGCCCTCGACTATTACAGCCGAATGGTACCACCGTCAACATGCTGCGACGTCATTTGGCTGAGTAATTGACGTGTTACTAAAATAATGCAGTTTTGAACAAAGCAAAGTATTAAAGTACTTTCATTGTCGCCTAGCAGAGAAATTTACAGACCTGACATCTGTAAAATAAAAACTTTCCCACAGAATTGTTCAATTTACTGACTAAACCTCAGTAAACAAAAATTTTCTCAGAATTGTTGTCACCAAAATGCATTTTCTCACACTTGTGCGGTAATAAATTACACAAAGTGTCATGCATTGGTCCTTTCTCACACTGTAGGGTGCACTTTTAAGTGCACCCTGCAGTGCACTACTCTACTCGGTCTTACACAGGTCTTACACTTCACACTTATGAGACAAAGTAGCCCTTTGCATTGGAAAGACTTATATGTAGATACAAGCACTCAGGAAACCTTAATGGCAATTCCCAATATATATATATATAGACAACAGACATAAATAGATTCGGTAATGGCTTTACGGGTAAATTTTGCAAGTTTCGGGTCCTGTAATTCCAACTCTGCGACAGTTGAACAAAAAACTAGTCTGTATTTTATTCCAGTTTTACTGAGTTATTGTAGTCGGGTTAATACACCCTTTGTTATATTAAAAGTCAGTATCTCAAAACAAATATTTAATACACTAAATATATTTTACGTTATGTTTGATATATTTTTAATTTTACAGGTTACTAATATATTTAAATATAGTATTTCAAATGCCATTGGAGTTTACCTTGTGAGTTCTACGATACAGTGCTTGTGTTCATTTCACTCATTTTTCTTTGCTGGGTGTTTTTTCGCTAACTGTAAATAAAAACATTAAGTCTTAAATTATGTTCAGTATTTAATTTACAATGTCAAGTAACATTTAGTAACATTAATGAACATTAATTCATTGTAAAAGGGTGGTTGCCACTGCTGCGATTAAAATGTTTCACAGAATTATGGTATCAAAACTGATAATGTACAAATTTTGCTGTTTCCTTCTGTCAAAGAAAGTTATCATATGTTTTAGGGGTCAATACTTGTCTTCGGTAACATTGATTAATTTTAGTGTACACTCATTAAGAATAGATAACGGGTACCCTCTACTTTCAAACTTTTTCATTTCCCTGCATTTTGTTTTAGACTTTTCTTCGCTAGAGAAGCATTGTATAATTCTTATTCCTGCAGAATAAGGTAAAGCTTTTTTGTGGTGCGCAGGGTGATTTGATAGAAAGTGTAAACACAAATGTTTACTCATCGGTTTCCTGTATATTTCAGTCTGTATTACATTATTTCTTAAACTTATCGATAAGTTTACACACGAATATGACCATTCTTAGGTTTATTTTCCAAATAAAGAGTCTTTCCGAATCCGAATATAATTCCAATTCTTACAAAGTGGAGTCTGATGTGGAGTAAGGAGTCACATTAATTTGTCTTGCTGTTATCCGAGAGGTGCTTGGTAGCTTCTGCAAGAGGTACGTACTCATACCCATATTTACTAACAAACAACTGCATTTACACTCACTCAAGCTAACAATGCTATGCTAAGTCCTGGGGCAACCCGGTACTAGCACTTAGTGTCTCATTCCTCAGTTGACCCAAACCACTGGCTAGGCGACTCTCGGTCCACTAACTTTCAACCCTAAGCTTATTTATGGAGATAACAGTGATGACGGCCCAGGAGATGTACTTCATCCACCATCAATCGTGCCATCATAATCTCGAATGTGGAAATACAACTCTGAAATTCCAACATTCGTTGCAGTAGGACTTTGCTGTTTCTCTGCCCTTCAGGCATTTATTTGGCGTACCTGCTTGTTTATTGTCAACAGGCATCTGAGAACTTCAACACCATCACTGATTCTGTATTCTGTATGTTTTCTTTGAAGATACGAGTAGACGACGCATAACTGAATAAATATGCCTCTCAAATCAATATGGGTTGTAGTTGAACAATATACTTCGGATTTCAATTTTTTAATCCTTTAATCCCTTTAATGAAACTGCAATTGTTTTTGTATCATCGCCGGAGAATCACATTTTTGAGAATCATCTCCATTCCATGAAGCGACTATGGCTGGTATGAGGAGTTTATTTCTTCATACCCACAAGTGTGCATGCCGTGTACTCTGGGTTAGTGAATAGATACTAAATACGTTGGTTACCGTGCTGCTTAAATCAATCACAAAAGAGACATAGTAATATCATTTTGTTTTGCCACAACCAAAGCAAATTTATTATTAATAATAATAATAATAGTGAGTTACAATGGTGCAATACTTACATCATTCCAGATATTCAGCACCACCCCATGAAAGTAAAACTAGCCTGAAATATAAAGTAATAAAGTTTTGATTTTACTTAAAAAAATGTCTGCGTGAAAAATAAATATTTGACACACAGATAAATAATTACCTTTTAACAATTTTATCCATTTCATCCTTTATTTTACTATTTAACTCTTGTGATTGTGACGTGCACCACCGTTTTCGTATTGCCATTCAGCCTCAGATTCGGAACCAGGCCACCAAAAACTTTTTTAAGAACAAAGATAATTAATGAAAGGAAAGATTTCGAAGTTCACAAAGGTGTCATGCCGAAGATCGTAGACGTTGGAAATGAACAACGATTTTTTACTGTCTAGGTTAACAACTCATACAGTGTTGTGCCACTATTTTTTCTCTCATTTTTGGAAGACAAGGAATTGGAAGATCCGCGTTTTTCCTATAAAGTTTGGTGATTGTAACTTCTAGAAAAAGGAATAAGTGGAGTTTTTGATTACGGATTTAGTTTAACCCTTCGTCAGTCAACAGGCCTACGTAGGGGTTGAGGAGGTTCGTCTGGCCCTCTGCAGATGTCTCAATATTATGACTCCCTAGTTGGGGATTTGGTTGGAGAAGAACAACTCCGTCTCCACCTTCTCCTCAGGGTCACAACCTCCAAACTCAACTGCTTTTCGGAGCTTACAGGCTCGAAAAGATGTGAAGGCTTTGTAGGAAAACCAAGCCACAGCCATTCCTTCCGCAACACCAAAACCGATGCCGGCTTCCTCTCATTTGGCTAAACGCTCCGCCTAGGCTTCCACCGTTGAGGAGGAGAGTAAAGAGGAGTCGGAGGTGTCTTCAAAGTCCTTCGGAAGAAGACATCCTCTTTCTTCACATATGGTTTCTTCCCAAGAGTTAAATTAAGGGAATGACTGACGATTTAAATTAAAGAATCTCGCTTGGACAAGCCTTAAATAGGTATACAGAAAAGTAAAAGTACCCTTGAGAGTAGTTAAACTTCCCGCATCCTTTCGCCATACTGCGGTGGTGTACAAATTAATTATGTGAAATGAACAATATTTGATATTGAAATGAAAAAATGCATCGTGCATCCAGTAAATGCAGTTCGCTATATTTATCTTGGCGAGACATCACACAAATATTGCAGCAGAAACTTAACTATCTTTCATTTTGGTTCTTGTTCGCCTTTGAAAAGTTTGCCAATCATCTTTGAAGTTGCAGACTGCAAAGATGACTGGATTCCATAGATGATTGGATTGATGATTGGAAGATGAAGGATATATAAGAAATTACAAAGAATAGTGTTCAAATAAGTGTACCAGTTAAATTTAAAAGATATATACGGAATAACAAATATATATTTGTTTAATTACTTCTTTGCTCAACGATGTCTTTGTAAGTACTGGTAGCCAAAGCTTTAGCATGAGGAGATTTATATTTAGAAATCAACGGTAATGCGTAGTGTCCTATAAATATTCCACCTAAACCTCTTCCAGCACCTATTTGGTTATTATTAGACTAGTAGTAATGCTCGTGATTAACCACGTGTACTTTCTTCATTTTAATGGTCTTAGGATGTTGTACACTCCATGGTTAATAAGAACTAAATGCAAATAAGCAAAAATGTAGTATTTATAAGCATTTATCATAAAAGTAATTATTAAAATCTCTTTGTGTATTGAAATTTTAATAACTTCTATTTGCTAGTGAACATCATATTTTCACATACATGTTAATAACGTTTCCGGATTTGATATTTGTAATTTCAGTTTTTTTTACTAGTTATTTTTAAAAGTGTTGGCGTAGGTTCGAAAATTAAAATAATTTTGCGAAAGAAATAATATTTAATGTTATGAATTGCATCCATCTACTATCTAACCATACTATGATGAATCAGTAGATATAATATTTTGGCTTGCCTTGCCCTAGTTATGGCTGTCCTTATTCATCAGGTATGTCAAATTTCTATATTATTAGAAGCGGTGAAATTAATATTTTGACTAAAAGTTGAATTGATTCGTTGGTTTTATGAAAAGTAACGAATTTTGAGAAAACCGTTCGTACAACGGCAACAACGTCGGCAAAGTACAAGTTCGTGGCCAACGAACTTAGCCTTCAGTTTGGCCAATTCGTTCAAAACCGGAGTAAAAACAAAGGCAAGTGGACTAGGGATATTTTGAACGGAATTGTAATTCTGAGAACTCAAAAAATCCAATTTTAACTCGAATAGAACAATGGGTCCTCTGTATGCAAAGTGTATATTGAGGAATACAGGATTTCATGAACTCTAAAAACCAGCAACTCATTGTTTTGTTTGACTTGGAATGAGATATTTTGAGTACTCAGGATTATAATTTTGCTCCAAGTCCAAATTGTTCAAAAATTCAAACTTTCATGAAATGTCAAAAGTGATCATTTTTGACAAATGGTTTAATATTAGCTATTTGGAATTTTATTCAACATAGTATATTAAGCAAAGCAATTCAACTTATCCAGAAATTCCCTAAAGTACATTAGTTAGTTAGACTCACTTTCTATTTTTCAAATAGTTCAAAAATACAAACTTTCATAAAATGTCAAAAATGATCATTTTTGACAAATGGTTGAATATAAGATATTTTGAACTTTCTTTTTGACATGAATGGAACCTCTGATATTGTTAGTGAATGTCAGCACTGCAAATTCTGTTCCTGGTTCATTTGCAGCCCAGATGCCGGCGCTGTTACTAGGAAAAATGCAGTCATTTTCGTTTTCAATTTTGAACTTTTGGTGACAAGAGGAGCAAATTATATTCAACACAGTGGATAATCCATCTCTTTTATCGCTAAAACTAGATAAGGATGTATCTTTGCAATCGTTTTCATGATCAGCGGCTTTATTCATTGCAATTTTTAGACTCCTTATAGTAATTAGTCGACGGCCAGCTTCTTTGGCAATTTCGATTTCCTTTCTGAAATTTCCTTTTTTGGTAGTTCTATGTCCAATACTAATGAAAATGTTTACATATTCTTGAAAACATTTAATTATTTTAATTTATTTGCAGGATTCGGAGTTGGATAAGGAAGAGGAATCCTTAAAGCTGTGCTTTTGCTCTTGGTAGGAGCCGATGCTCTTCTTTAGACGAAGTTTGCCCCGCGACCACCACCGCCGTCTGATGAGGAATTCGGGTTGAGCGATTGGTCTCGGCGGTAAGGGATGGTGCCACATTTGGCCAGAGAGAGGAGGGCTCCTGCAAGTTCCCGTTCAGCACCACCATATTCCCCGCCGTCTGCTCCTACACCACCACCGTCTGCCCCAGAACCGTCAACTCCAGCAAACTCTCGTCCGCCACCGCCACCCAGACCTCCGCAGCCGTAATGAGCTGTTAATACCTCTTCTTCGTGATCCCCCTTGCCTCTCTTTCATCCTGGAATACGAGAAGCGAATTCTGCCACTGATAGAGGTCAATCTCCGACCTATTATCGCCTACGTCATCATCGGCGGTTCCATTTCGGCACGAACATTCGCCGCCCTACTGTGGATTCCTCCTTCTTAGGTAATCTATATTCTGACCCACTCTGGGGACTTTCGCGCCTGAAATTCAAACGCCTGAGCTGGCTCAAACCGTGATTGTATTCATCTCTCTCAGCCTAGATGGAGAATACTAATCCCAATATTCAGGACTATGAATTCTTAAATTTTATCTTTCAATTTTTCCAGTGCGAACGAATATCATTTTTTAACTCGTATCAAATCAAATTTAACAAAATTGGTGGCCCATGAGATGTCAAATGGTCAGATTTTTGCAAATATATTTAAAAAATTCACAATTGTCAATAAAATAATTTAAAATTCTTTATTTTCTAAAAAGCATTTGCCATGTAATCGTGCAAGGACGTACCCCGAGCCAACACTTCTCCACTCTCCAGCCGCAGATTTGTATACTTTCTGATAGTGATAGTCAGATCAGGCCAGAGTTATCTATTCACGAAGACACCGATAAGGGTCTATACTTTCGTTGTACTATCCACAGTTCTTCATAAGTTGCTTTTCTGTTCTTTTGTATACCCAAGATATCCGTGTATATGGCCATTGCTTGGTAGGCCATTGCTTATTTGCAGGTAGTTGGATTTGAACCAACCATTGCTGCAAGCAGCCGATTGGGAGTCGAGCCCTCATGACACTAAGCCTTCTAACTATTACGAACTTCTATAATATAATAATCTAGCGATTCCAGTTGCATTTAAAAGATGAGAAAAAATCTCAAGTAGTACACGTATTTAGAAGAAACAAAATTTCGTAGCAACAAAACTGAGTACAATCCAAAGAATAGTATTAGTTTGTAAACTAAAAACACAATTATTTCAATGGTAGTAATGTACTTAACGAGTTTGTATTCGAATATGCAATTTGACATATTAAACTTTCAATCCAATTGTCATATTGCGGATTTTTACATTTCTTAAGTGCTAAATACAACGCCTCCCTGAAAATATTACCGATATTCCTAATATTATTATAAAACGGAACTATGAGGTATATTTTGTTGGCATTAAAATACTTTCCCTGGTTACAAGTTTTCGTTTCTCTTTGCATTGTTCAAGTATAAAACTAGGGTAACATCTATTCGTAAATTTTTCCATTTCTGATATAATAGCACTGTTAGCCTTTTCTTCGTTCGAGATGAAATACTATTTTATGCAGTTGGAAAATCTGAGATGAAATACTATTTTATGCAGTTTGAAATAATCGACTACAAATCATTTTTGAATGGTTGTCTCAAAAATCTTTTATTTTACTTTGCGACCGGTTTCAAATTTCAGCTTTCAACGGGCACTATTATGGACATACAAAGATTCGTAAAATACATTAGAAATTTTATCTTGCCATTAAATGAATACAATTAGTAAAAAAGTCAGTTACAAAATATGCTTCTGAATGCCAATATCTATACTTAAATACTTAAAATACTTAAAATACGTATTTCCCCATTGTGCCTTTTTCCTGTGGTAATTCCGATGTTTCTTAATCCTGAAGGATTTATTCAAATATCGCATTTAAAGGGCTTCTTTTGACTATGCGTCGTTTGATGAACCTTTAGGTATGCCTTCCTGAGAAATGCTTTAACACAAACACCACATCCAAAAGGCCTCTCTCCATTTGTAATCCATCCAGAATGCCATTTGTAATGTTCCTTTAAATTACAAGCGTGATTCAAACCTTTACCGCAAATATCGCAATGAAACGGTTTTTTACCGCTGTGAATACTTCCATGGGTCTTTAATATGTAAATATCTCTGAAGGACTTGCCACAAATGTCACATTTATGCTTCTGTTCTGCTGTTTCCTTGCTATGGAGTTTTACGTGTATTTTACTGTAAGTTTTTAATTCTTGAGGTAATTTGAATAATTGCAAACAAATGTGGCATTTATGTTACTTCTCACTACTCACCACTTTTACTAACCGCTGGTTCCTCTTCCTCTGTCTTTAGTAAAGATTTACTTCCCTGAGAACTTTCATTTGGTTTCACGGAAACGAAAAATTGGTCCAAATTGTGATTTCCAGACTTGCTTAGATTATCCAACGGAATTGTTTCAAAGTTGTCCTCTTCACACACAAATGTATTCCCGGGTTGAATGTTGTTTAGAAAATCGGAAGACTTCAAGTTGAAATTTATGTCGTCATTTTCTGAAAATATAATTCAAACATTCTTTATTTGAGTAGTAATTTATGACATCGACCTGAGAAAACCGGAGCATTTTTATTTACAGTTCAATGTATTTTTAAAATCGTAGCATCTATAGTAGTCTAAACATATATTATTACTTTACCCCGAAAAAATCCCCTTAGTTGGGATGGTACCTTTGACCGATTTGAATTAAATTTTTCACCATTCCGAAATTTCGGAAGAATTTTGGTTTTGCGCGATAGTTGGTTAGAAAAGCGTAACCTCTTCAGGCCTCTTAATGTGGCGAGGGTGTTTTCAATCGCGGCTTTTAGAATTTTATCGACTTAATTTTTATGAATAGTTGAACATGATTTTTGAAAGACGCTTGTTTGAAAATTCAGTAGCGAAATTCTTTCAGTAGCGAAAACTTCATGCCTATCTGGCTCCGTAACGGTATCCGAAGAAAACGCTTTGAAATGTTTATTTGAAAAAACAATAAATGGGTTTTCTAGGGATAAAACAGTAGATTCCCTTTCAAAAACTGGCTATTTCTGACCAATCACATCCACAAAAATTTAATGAAATACAGTGAACATTACTTGAGCAGTTGGCTACCATGTTCTATGGTTTCTTCAACATTGATTTTATGGTTTGATTAGTTGAAGACTTTTGTTGGATAAAGTTCAAAGGATATTTTGAAATCCTACGGAGGAATCTTTATTTAAAAAGAGTTTATTGAATGAAAATATTTTTTGTTTTTAATTAGGAGAAATCAAAGAAAACATTATTATGGTGTTTTTCATATGTTTAAAATTCGTAACCACTTTGGAGGAACTTTACGAATTTGTACTTTGACGACTATGCTTTATAGAGAAATCTGTGATGCCTTTTCGTGTAGTTAAATAATTGCCGTTTGGATTGGCGGTGTTTAAAAACTGAAAGGCGAATGAATTACGAATCTAGAAAGGGGGCAATTGTGGAGAGTAAAAAGGAGATTTGGCCATTTTTGAACAGAACATGACAAAATGACACAAGAACTGACATCTTTTCCCATAATTTTAATTCAAAATATCACAATTTTACCAAAATTTGGTATCATTTTAATCTCGCATCTCCTAATCAAAGTCGATCTTACGGTTATTTATATTTAACATAATTTCATTTTCAGTTTTCACAATATAATTTTCATTTTCCATAGAAGTACTCAAATAATTTTTAGTATTATGCGTATGACTTTTTGTTTCGGACTGATAATATTAAAGTTATTTTTACTAAGTCGATAGTAATGCGTGGTTAATGGAAATAAAATTGTTATAAGGACATGAAATTTTAACTTTTAAGTGATGGTCGACTTCAAATAAAATTACGGAAAATCATGGTATTCTTGTGCCCCCTTTAAATTATGGCTCAATATATAATCATGTATGAGGCTGTAGATATATTTTATGGCAAATTAACTCTTTTAGCATCACAAGTGAAATTTTATTATGGCTCAAATAAATTAAGCGTATTAAATCCTCAAAACACCAAGAACATTGTAAATATAGTACCATATTCCGATTTAAATGGAAAAATGATATTTTCAAAGTAAACACAGCTTTATTGCTTTGCTCTTTTACAGTTATTCATGAATAACAAAGTAAGGTTGGATTGATAGCTACATTATTCTATAAAACTTGACAAGAATTTACTTAAAAAAAATAACTGTGCAAATGCAATTCCCTTGGCAAATTATACGTTTATAAAAAGAAAGTAGCGAAAGTATAGCGGTATATATTTAAGAATATAAAGCAGCACCGACAATCGATAAGTGGTTGAGAATTGGCAAGACTAATAGTATTTTGGCACAGACCTTGGTTCAGGGTCGCCCTTTGTAACTCTTATGGCTTATGGAATAGTCTTCGCAAACATTTCAGTCAGCCAGCAATGCCATTTTTTAACATGCTGTCAGTTTACGGAATAGAAATCTTAAAAACTAGGATGCTAAATGTTAATAAAGCGATTTCCTTAGCTTTTAAATACTATTTAGCTCTAACTAAAGAATAAATTAATGCTATAAAAACTCCGGCCAAGCAGTATCATTAGCCCGACCTTCGGTCGGTCTAATGAGACTGCTTGACCTCCGTTTGCATCCCGTTCTCGGACTGGGTAGCCGTTGGTGACTCCGGGCAGCAACCACATTAGCACGACCTGCGGTCGTGCCAATGCGATTGATACCCTCCGTTATATAACCCGTTAGCGGACTTGGCACCTTATAGTGGAAATAACATTAGAGGATTTCAATATTGTCTACTTTAGACAATATTGAAGTATCAATATTGAAGCAAATTTCCAAATTTTGAGAAGCAAATTTCCAAATTTTGAGAAGCAAATTTCCAAATTTTGAGAAGCAAGATAAACTCCTTAATGCTATCCCGCTAACAAAGGAAAGGAAACGATTTTTAAATTGAAATGTCTCTCTTTTTCAATAGCAAATTTTTGCATAATTTATATCTTTCTATCACGTGTTAAACAGAAACGATATAAAATTCACGGAAAGGTTGGACCCTATGGAAATTTATTTACGGGTATGTCCAATTCCTCTATTATTGAGAGCGCTGAAATTAATATTTTGACTAAAAGTTGAATCTCCTTGGCAATATGACAAATATGAAATTTTGAGAACATTGTTCGTACGATTTTCCTGCCCAACGAACTTAGCCTTTGACTTGGGCCAATTCGTTCAAATCCGGCGTAAAAAATTTTTTGATTAAGATTTACGAAAGTGAGAGTGCGAACAGACACACACACACACACACACACAGACAAACCCGTTCTATAAGCCCTTGGTCGGGCTAAAAATGCTACAGGAATTAATTCTTTTCCAATTACTTTAATTTAAAATGTCAAAACTTTATTCGCATATGGCATCATTGTATTTCAGTAACTATTCAGTAATAGTACTGAATATACCATAAGTTCATTTTTATTTACCACAATTACATTTTCCTTTGTCACATTTTACAACAAAATACAGTTTTATTGCTATTTTAAATTGATTCATCAATAACAAAAGTAGATTGGATTGAACTACTCCAACAAAACTACGTCAATAAAATTGATAAGAATTCCATTTCAAAACTCAAATTCATAACTCTTAATAAAACGTTTTCATCTTTCCTCATCAAAATAGGTGTTTTTTGATATACCCATTTTGGAATAATTAATAAAACTCTCTAAGTTATAGGATACACACAGCTCACATAAAAAGAAAAAGAATAGTTTTTTAATCTGGAAATTGTGATGCTATAGAAAAATTCTAAACTGTAATATCCAAAAATGCCTGTGTTGAATTTTTAATTAATCGATTGCGTTCTGAGTAAAAAGAAAAAACCAGCGGGAATCGAACTGGTCTATATTCTGTCTGCTGCATTAATACCGCCACTCAGACTTAACAATATCGGTGTAGGAAAGTTTTGTATTCAATTTCATTGCTCGCTTCTGTCCACAATAAATAGTTGGAAACGAAAGAAATTCAGCCATCGGATCACGATTTATTGGAATTCCAACCGGTTGGATGTATTTAAAATTCCACCTTGATAATGCAGATTATACCAATTTGGTGATAGCGTGACATTGTCCTCTTCGTACAACGGGGTATCAACTAAATATTTTAATGCATTACTCACGACAGCTGGACGCACTAACAATCAAATCAGGTAGGTAATCAAACGGCTCCCACCGGATGGAAATAAAAAGTAGTTACCGGCTTTACCTTCTAGGGTACTAACTATTTCGTCAACGTTGTTCATCTCCTCCCGTTCAATGGTTTATTTACACACAGCTACCTGTGGGTATATAAAGATGCTTGGAATGTCCTGTGCTGAGGCAATTGAGGCATGAGGCAGAAGTGAAATGAGGCAGTCAAGGGAGAAGGATTGACTTAGGCTTCACTGCGATTAAGGCAAAGAGTGGTTCATATTGTGCACAGTCGAACTAACATATGGTTCAATAAATCAGATGCTGATGTATCTGCTCATAGCACCGCGCTCAAGTTAAAATACATATAATACACTCCAGTTTAAAGAAATAAAATCGGCCAAAAAAAGTCCTCGTAGTGTATGAACGCTCCCTTATTCTTTCTAAATTTTATCTTTAAATTTTTCCTGTGTAAAAGAATATCATTTTCTAACTCGTATCAAATCTAACAAAATTGTCAATGAGAATGAGATGTCAAATGTTTAGATTTCCTGCAAATAAATTTAAGAACTTCACAATTGTCATTAAAATAACTTAAAATTCTTTGTTTTCTAAAAAGCATTTGTCAAAAATTGTCACCCGGTAGGATTGAATATGATTGATATAATAATCACAAATTTCAAAAATACTATTATCAATTGGTGGAGTATTGCGAGTGCAGGCTGAAAATTACATTTTGTGTATTAGACAACTGTAAATAATCAGTTAACATTAGTAAAATTGTTATCTATACTAATTAAATTAATTATCAAAACTAAAAAACATCGCCAAGCCGTAACATAAAGCGAGCCAGAGGGTTAAAGCGAATTAATTACCTCTTTACAGAAACTCGGCCTAAATTAATTGGTTGTCATATAAATAATGAATGCTTCCAATACCATCCACAAAGTTAGCTTACCGCTTCATAAAGTGGGAAACACCCAAAAAGTTAGTTTACCGCTTCATAAAGTGGGAAACACCCAAAAAGTTAGTTTACCGCTTCATAAAGTGGGAAACACCCAAAAAGTTAGTTTACCGCTTCATAAAGTGGGAAACACCCAAAAAGTTAGTTTACCGCTTCATAAAGTGGGAAACACCCAAAAAGTTAGTTTACCGCTTCATAAAGTGGGAAACACCCAAAAAGTTAGCTTACCGCATCATAAAGGGGGAAACACCCAAAAAGTTAGTTTACCGCTTCATAAAGTGGGAAACACCCAAAAAGTTAGTTTACCGCTTCATATAATGGGAAACACCCAAAAAGTTAGCTTACCGCATCATAAAGGGGGAAACACCCAAAAAGTTAGTTTACCGCTTCATAAAGTGGGAAACACCCAAAAAGTTAGCTTACCGCTTCATATAATGGGAAACACCCAAAAAGTTAGCTTACCGCTTCATAAAATGGGAAACACCCAAAAAGTTAGCTTACCGCTTCATATGGCAAAAGACACCCAAAATATGTGTATACCGCTTCGCAAAAGTGGTCACACCCAAAAACCATATTTACGCCTAAAACCCCTATTTGAGTACCTTATTGCTTATAAAGTGGAAGCGGTGTAAAATATTTTTTACTATCCCGCTAACAAACTACTAGAAGCGGTGTAAGATAATTTAAAACCCAAAACCCCATTTTCATATCTTATTGCTTATAAAGTGAGCGCGCGTTATCTCCGAAAGGGGAGGGGTGACCACGCCCATTTTAAATAGGGTTCCTAACTAGGTGGAGATGAGTCCAAATCCGAGGTTTTATCCAAATCGGTCAATGCCTTCAAGAGTTATGGTGTTCACATACATACGTACGTACGTACGTACGTACGGACAGACAACACGGCTCCATAAGTGAGCCTCTGGCTCGCTAAAAATGGTACTGTGGAATTCAGGAAAATTTGATGAAACTTTGGTTGATGTTTGTAAGTGACAGAGTCCGACGCCGATGAAAATTTGGTGGTGGCGGCGTGGTGACCCGGAGACTATCGGCGGCGCTGACGCCGACAATGAGGTCGGCGCGGCATGACCATAAAAAATGCCATTTATAGCTCATTTTTAGCCTTTTAGAAAATAAGTTATTGCTTGTATGTTAAAATAAAGGATTATTATATTTCATATTCATGGAAAAACCATAATAGCGCTGTTGAATAAAACACTGACCCAATTATTTACACAAAAATTTTGTGAATGTAGACTAAAATTTGTAATATTTATAATTCTCGAAGGCGGCGCCATAAAATTTTGCTCAGCGGCGCGCCGATCAAAATTTTGCGGCGGCGGCGGCGTCGGACTCTGGTAAGTGATTAAAGTCGTTTTGAAAAGCTTCAATGTGAAATGTAATAAAATGTGTAACTAATTAACTTATCTCCTAAAAGTTGTATACAATATGTACTATATTATGGAATGCATTCTGAAACTGCATAATTAAAACAGTAGAAATATTAAGAATGTAGATGGACGTTGAATTTCTATGGAACTTTGGCAAATCTTGCAAAAGCACATCTTATGCTGCTTTTATGTCGATGTCGATGTTCACAATTCAGGAAAATTCAATGAGTCAATCGAAGAGGTCACTAGAATTCCAACAAATCCAAATGACTAACATTTGTAGAGAGTTTTCATGCAAATAGTCAATAATATGTCCAATTAATTAATTCCTGCATTATTTAAGTTACAATACTTACTGCCTGTATATACAAAACTTTAGCATTTACTATTTTAAAAAGGTTTTAATTTTATTGAGCCATTATAATACTCATTTTCCTTGAACCAAAACTACTCACTTTACCCTGAATTTATGTTTACACTCCTGAATATAATCAATTCAGGGTGTTAGTAATTAATTAGCAACCAAGCTAATTAACTAATTAATTGGCAGTAAGATGCTCATTTCTAATTAATTAAAAGAATTATTTAAACTAATTACTAATTAATTAAAAGAATTATTTAAACTAATTACTAATTAATTAAAAGAATTATTTAAACTAATTACTAATTAATTAAAAGAATTATTTAAACTAATTACTAATTAATTAAAAGAATTATTTAAACTAATTACTAATTAATTAAAAGAATTATTTAAACTAATTACTAATTAATTAAAAGAATTATTTAAACTAATTACTAATTAATTAAAAGAATTATTTAAACTAATTACTAATTAATTAAAAGAATTATTTAAACTAATTACTAATTAATTAAAAGAATTATTTAAACTAATTACTAATTAATTAAAAGAATTATTTAAACTAATTACTAATTAATCAGAAGAATATTTAAAACTAATTACTAATTAATTAGAAGAATTTTTAAAATTAATTACTAATTAATTAGAAGAATTTTTAAAACTAATTACTAATTAATTAAAAGAATTATTTAAACTAATTACTAATTAATTAAAAGAATTATTTAAACTAATTACTAATTAATTAAAAGAATTATTTAAACTAATTACTAGTTACTAATTAATTAATTGTCAGGAAAAATTATTCTAATTATTATTTACTAATTAATTGGCATACCCACTATTTAAAAAGACCTCTTATAAGGTTTTAAGGAAAGAACTTATAATTTATTAATACGGTAATGACGGTAAATAATATGGATATTATTGATGTTATAATGTCTTGTAAGTTGTCAGTCATTGAACGACTAAAGGTAAACGATCTCTATAGGAAATCTAAGTATTCCATGTTCATATAATAAAAGACGAGGACGTTCTTGTGTTTTATGGCTTTTCATTTCCTTATTGCTTTTTGTACAGGCTGAGGAGTCTGCTTTTTCACGAGGACGTTGCTCCATTTAGAAATCAATTTGGCTATCCGTAAATCAGATTGACTTTGACTCAGTCGTCGTTACAATTTGTTGGTGAATCGAAATGTTAGGCAATTATTTTCAAGGTGTGCTATTGTGTGCATGGCTGATTAAATGGACTTGGGCGGCAATGGACGAGATGGTTCAAGAAGCTGCTATATATGCGTCTCGCTCCAAGAACGGAGAACATATTGCTTGGTCAAGGCATCCTGATTGGTCCAACTTGGACTCCATCTTAATAGACAGTGGAGTTACGGAAATTGCAGAGATCTGCACCCAAGGAACGTAAGTTGAGAAGGTCGCGGCAAAAGGAGCGGATAGGTTGTAGGACACTTATTTTCCTTGACAATTAATGCGTGAAAATTATCTCAGTACTACCAATACATTACCGAAATTAATTAATTTCTCACCGAAATCCTGGAAGATTAAAACTGCATTTTAATTTTTCATTGCTTTCGATATCGTTAAAGACTCAAGTAGATTTTTTAGATTTTCTAGAACCACAATATTATCGAAATCTACCGCATCTGTAAGCATTTACTATCCTTTCAAGTGTTAAATAGTTGAATTGAAAAGATGTACATTCCCTCGTTAGGAAAAGTGTATTGCGTAGTCCAAGGTAGCTGGAAACTATACATGGTTACTATATAGGATCTATACCAGGTATAGAAACAGTTATTTCAAAAATCCACTTATAGATAGTACCAGGAAATAATTGAGTCTATGTGCTTGTTTGTATTTCAAACTGTATTCCGACTTTTGTGGCTATTTTGGGATTTTTGACATAAACAACCATTTTCTACAAAATATTTACGAAAAATTCCACGAAATTAGTTAAGGCAATATCAATATGGATTAATGCGTATGTATAAAAGTATACATTTTCTCCACCTCACATCATACACCAAGAGTATTTTCCAATGGAGATATTTTATTTTCAAGCATCATTTTATCATTTAACACTAAAACCTGGAAATACTAACTGAGCTAATTTCGAAGTTAGTATGTGTCACTTGTATTGAATCTATCAATGTCAATTTCCACCATCATCATACTTTGCAAGCACAAGCACAGGATTAAAAAATATTGTTATCTAAGTAAATGACACAATTATTGCTCTAAAATGGTAACATTTATCATGTTATTTTATAATATTCCTATTTATTATATATTATTGCCTAATTATTCCTATTTTGTGTCTATTTGGGCATCTTTTAGTGCCTATTATTTGCCTAAGTACCTATTTTTGTGTTTTTGATGACCACATATCCGCCGTCTACCCTCAGGTGGGCTAACCTATGTCCTGAGGCTTCACACTAGAACTCAAATAGCCTTGGGTCGTTGCGTCTGTTCATTATGACCTATAATTAGCCTACAATTTTGTAACTGCCCAATTTCTATTTCTAGGTGGTTGTTGTATGAAAAGCCTGAATTTGAGGTTGTTGAAAAGTCAGGATACCGAATGATGACCGGAGAATCGAACTGTCTAGTTAAGCCTGGAAAAGTGAGTTGATTTTGTACTTTTGGTCGTATTCAAACCACAGTGCATGAAATGCACACAATACATGCACAAAATGATAAATGCACTAAACGCATTTATCCTAGTATCAATGGTAATTCTTATTTTTTGATTTCGTGCATTTTGTGCACGGAACAACACTGGTGCTTTTCATGCGTGCACTACACATGACGTATCTTTATTTTAATATTATTTTTGAATTAGGTGATGTCGATGCAACCGTTTGGAGCCGAAGGGGAGCCGGACAGCAGCAGCATCACATTTTTCAAGGAGAAGTATTTCGGGGCGAAGGCGTTTCCTTTGTCCAAAGACACGACGCAACGAACGATGGATTTGTTTGCCGACTCGGTGCAGTCTCTAATCACCGTGGGGACGGAGGGGTGGACTCTCTTGCTGCAGTCCCCAGATGCTTCCACCAAGACCGTGTGTATAAAACCAGAGCCCGTGGGTCCAATGATCGTCCCTGTCTGCTCTCTCCAAAGCGTCCACCTTACTCTCCTCCAAAGCAACACCGGAGTCCTTTTCGTCAACAAAGGATGCGACCAAGGCGTCGACGGCGCCAACACACTCATCGTCAGTGATTGCGCCCCTTTCCAAACTCCACGTTCCGCAGTCATCATAGAAGACCCTTCAGGTTCCAACAATTTCTGCCCTAAGGCTGCTTTAATTCTCGTCTATGTATATGTTAGCGGTAAATCAGGAAATCAGGCAAATTCGAAAATGCCTAAGCAAATCGTAAAATTTGTACTGAATTTTGGTTTTTGTGGTCAATTTCATAGAAGACAAGTTAATGGATCATTTTGCTCTAGGTGGCTTAATTCAAAAGTCACCGCTGAATCAGAAAGACCTCACTTCAAATATGTAGGCCATTTCATTTTTAGCGAGCCAGAGGCTCACTTATGGAACCGTGTTGTCTGTCCGTATGTACGTATGTATGTACGTATGTACGTACGTATGTAAACACTATAACTCTTGAAGGCTTTGACCGATTTGGATAAAACCTCGGATTTGGACTCATCTCGACCTAGTTAGGAATTCTACTTAAAATGGGCGGGGTCGCCCTATCCCTTTTGGAGATAACGCGCGCGCACTTTATAAGCAATAAGATATGAAAATCGGGTTTTGGGTATTAAAATATCGTACACCGCTTCTAGTAGTTGTTAGCAGGATACTAAAAAGTATTTTATACCTCTTCCACATTACATTTAATAAGATAGTCAAATTGGGTTTTTAGGTGTAAATGTAAAATAAATTTTTTGGATGTGTCCACTTTTGGGAAGCAGTATATTCACATTGTGGATGTCTTTCATGATATGAAGCGGTAAGCTAACTTTTTGGGCGTTTCCCACTTTATGAAGCGGCAAGCTAACTTTTTGGGCGTGACCACTTTATGAAGCGGTAAGCTAACTTTTTGGGTGTTTCCCACTTTATGAAGCGTAAGCTAACTTATTGGGTGTTTCCCACTTTATGAAGCGGTAAGTTAACGTTTTGGGTGTTTCCCACTTTATGAAGCGGTAAGCCAACTTTTTGGAATGTATTGGAAGCATTCATTATTTACATGACAACCATTTAATTTAGGCGAAGTTTCTGTAAAGAGGTAATTAATTCCCTTTAACCCTCTGGCTCGCTTCATGTTACGGCTTGGCGATGTTTTAAATTATGACAATTGTTTGTTTTGAAGAACTGCGTCATAATAACTGATGTCACTTAGAAATGAAATGGCCCACATATTTGAAGTGTTGTTCTTCTGATTCATCATTGATTTTTGAATTAAGCCAGTTGGTGTACAATGACCAATTAACTTGTCTTTTCTGAAATTGACCACAGAAACCAAAATTCAGTACAAATTTTACGATTTGCTTAGGCATTTTCGAAATTATCTGATTTCTCGACTTACCGCTAACACAATAGAAGGTAATCTCCAAGGTTCCTAGACAACCCCTAACTAGGTGGTGCCATACTCAACTTATTTACAAAATTAGACAAGTATTCAGGTGCATAGACATATTCATCCTCATAAGTGGTCGAGTATGGCACCACCTAAGTAGGGATTGTCTAGGCACCTTGGTTATCTCAATATGCAAATCCAACATTTCAGTTCTTGAAATTTGGTTTTCGAAATTTGAGAAGATAACCTTATGATACAGCATCGCCATGGTTAAATAACACTCTTGAAATTAAGAAAAGTAAATAACATTTTTTGTTGATTGAAGGGGACAATGGGACTGGGGTGGGGGTGCCCGAGGAACCGGAAAGACCGGTAAAACCCCCAAATAAACTGTTTTGTGATGGAACTTCTGCGAATCCCGAGTTGACAGTTCTGCTGAGATTTCTAAAACTGCGGAGAGAAAACGACTTTCGGAACGAGCCGGTGATTCCATGGACGAACGACAACGAAAAGACATGGAAAAGCGAGTTGGCTGACTTGACGTTCAACATGGCCATGATTACGTGCCCCAAAGTTGCAGTCAGCCACGAGTTTCTCCAAATGGTGAGGGAAGCATTTATGTTTGAGTTGCAGGAGGTGTGGACCAATGTCCAACCCGACGTCGACAACGAACAACTCCACTTACTCATTACACAACTCGAAAAGTGCTACTTCCGGGCTAAACAGGGTGCCAGTCTTAAAGTCAACACCGTAAGAACAGTTATTTCCTTAACTAGATAAACCATATCGTCGGCTTTCTTCTAAAATCTGTTATACCCATATTCTCTCATTTTAACGAAAATCCAATAATCATTTTTGTCATTTTTCCAAAATCCGCTATACCAAACGTTGACTTTTTCAAAAACTCTTTTTATAAGCCCTCGGTGGGGCTAAAACATTGTATTCGCCAACTGGGAAAGTTGTATTTTAAATTTTATTAAATTGTACAAAAAGTTGTCGATATTTGGTGTAGCGCATTTTGGAAAAATGATAGAATTGGCTTATCGGGTTTCAGAAGAAAGACTACGATATTTTATTCGTAAGATAAAATGAAGTATCCATGGATACACAAATTAGTTTGTTGAACATAATTGCTTAGATGGTAAATAATGGATTTGATGTATGTGTGGTCAGTTGACGAAGGCGAGAATATTGCGATCGATGCCTTTTTCGGACCACCGGAGCATTGACCCTCACTTGAGGTGGAACAATAGCAACAACTTGGCCATTGACGTGGCTTGGATGGCCGGAAACATGGTCGCCTCACTCTGCCACACCACTTTCCAGTACAAAAACAACTTTTGGTACAACTACATCAATGTCTTCAACAAGCTCTACCTCCAGCCTCTCGCCAAATCCAACAACTGGTACATAATTATTATAATACAGTGAGCAGGCTTTCGAGTGGGAAATGAAAAAGTGGGAAGTCTTCCCATTTCCCACTGGGAAATGTGGGAAGCAAAATTTCCTAGTGGGTGGGAAATTGGGAAATGAATGGGAAATGAACGGACACATACAAAATCACTAAATACTGTGCTTTGTAAACAGCATTTAGTAACACGAGCGTAACAATCATTGAGTGTCGCGTCTCAGTCTCACAGTTGACGGCAACGTACAGCACAAATACCCTTAGTAGTCATTGAGTCTCATCACCATTCTTTATCATTTACAACATTTACAACAAGAGTATCCATTTAATAGCTAACTAGTGTGAGTTTTCTGGAACTCTAACCTAGCCTAATAAATAAATCAATGTTCTGATGATTCTTGTTGTAATAAGTAATAACGCGGTGACAACAATGATTTGGTAATAGCTGAGCACAACTCTTTAGGCTGACTGACAATTGAAAATACAGTGGGCATCAACAGTCAAAGCTATTTTTCTTTTTATGATGCATTTCTGTAGTTGTGCTTAGTGCTTGTGGCATTTGAAAAAGAGAATTATTCATATATACATAAATAAGTTTGATATGTTAAAAAGAAATCACCTACAATTACTTGTTTTCATAATATTAGAACTCCATTAAAAAATTTCTAATGTGAATCTAATCTGCGTGGAAAACTAAACATGAAAATAGCGAAGGTTTTTTCAATGATTCTGAATTCCTTTGAATAACATGAGACTAGCCGCGGAAAGTCTCCGTAGCCACTGGGATTCATTTCCCATAGGACTTTTTCATTTCCCAGAAATTTCCCGGTTTTCCCACATTTCCCACATTTCCCAGGTGTCCAACAAAATTGGGTGGGAAATGGTAAATCAAGAAACCTTGACAGTGAGGTTCAGCCCACAGTAGCCAAAGGACACTTACATTGTTTTTCTGATCCAAATTTTCTTACGTTAACCCAAATTTACTCAAATTTACCCAAATTTCCCAAATGTCCTCAAATTTCCTTACCTTAATTAAACGAAATCGCCATAGTAATTGTTCATTTATCTTGCTGTATTATATACTAATATATTGCATAACTTAATTATTAACTCAAGTGCGTTTCCACGGTGACGATGAGGGTTTTGTGTTGCAGGAAAAATGGACTTGCCTCCAGACAGAGGTACGACTACTCCCTTAGTGGCTTTGGAATTGACATCCAGCTTTCAGGATTCGCGATTTGTGTCTCTAACGCTGTGGGCATCAACCCCAACATGGTGCCTTTTCAAAGACCCGCATTTCAATAAAACCTTTTCTCGTCACCTTTGTTTTTCTTTTTTGCACTCATTCTGGAAGTGTTCCACAAATCTGCTTTTCTGAGTAAAGCGGGATTTATACTTGTTGTGTTAATTTCATTCTCATTGTATTGTCATGAAAATTCATCATTTTTTAAATTCATAGTCGAATAGACATCATGATAAAGAAATCATAATTTCATGAATCACGAATTGCCTTATCAAAAAATCTCACATTCCCCTGAATTATATACAATTTCCCTTTGGTTAATCTACATTTACCCTTAACAAGCATTCCTGATTCAGTTAATAAATAAAAAATGTATATAATTCAAGGGAAATTGTATATCGTCCTTTTAAATAAGAAAGGAGCTAAAGCAAATGATCACTAATGCTGAAAAGAGACAAATCAATTCATCATTAATACAAAAAGGTGCTAATCCAATTCATCACTAATTCAGAAAAGTGCTAAACCACTTTGATCGTTATTTCCAAAAAAGGTAAACCACGTAAATGAAAGAATTGAAATGTTACCGCCATTACAGCATTTTTTACAGTAACCCCATTATAGTTTCTATTTAAAAATGCAATTAACGGATTGTTTCCTGAGAGTAGAAATCTTTTATGTGCTATGGTTGAATGTAATCAGAAACTAATTAATTAACGAACAGTTGAATTGTTATAACATTTGTTGTATATAATGAGAATCGCTATCTCTAATACAATAAAAGAGGGGTGGCCACCAGCCGGCTTTACAAACGGCAAATACAAACATTAAAATTTATTTCCTGGACTCTGCTTCAATACCATTGATTTCCATGAATGAGAAAAATCCAATCGTAAAAATTTAAAGGAAGCAATAAGTCGAGTATAACTTAATACAATTGGGATATTAATTTTTTGCTTTAACTGAGACATCCCTGTGTATGACTTAAATTTCTAAAGTAATTCATATGTAGTTTTGATTTTCGATTTTACAAACTCTCTAAATTCATTTAATGTAGTGATGTGTTTGAAAACCTTTACGTGCATTTAAATTTCAGAAGTTAACAGTATTTAACTTTTTTATTTAAAATTTAGTTGTGATATGAAAACGGGAAGTTGTAGGAAATTGATGATAATTCTATTTATAACTGCCAACATTGCAAAATGTCAGATATGTGCTGTTCATGAGTAGATCTAGATCTAGACTATCTTGTTAAATTTTGCATGAAAGTTACGACTAGTACATATAGTAAATACAAAAATCGGTTTTCAAAAACAAAAGGTTTTGGTAGGATTTACAAAAGGCTGCCAATTAAATCGCAGTGTAAAAAATGAATTTGTAGAAGTATTTGAATTAATTTGTACAGTATTTACAGTAGTATTTTATCCAATAAATGAATTCGTAGTGTAAGCGCAAAATATATGAATTTGTATTGCACATCAGAAATGAATAAGATTTGATAAAAAAGTAAACGTTAAAATTAATATTGACCTATAGAAAATGTTAATGTTTTTGCCTGCTCAGGAATAGAACAATTTACTGTGGTAGAATGTGATTTCACAGTTTACATGAAGCTTAGATAAGTACGCCAAACACAAAAAGCGACATACTAGGATCATTACTTAGTTTTTTTGTGCCCCTCCTCAAAATAATGAAGAATTTTTGTTCTGATTCAAAATGCGGATCTAACAAACCGGTGTAAAAAATAAATAGCAGTAGGATTAAATTTTATTGCTAAATACTACAGTTAATTTGGTTTTGGCAATGCTTGTCACTTTTAATGCAAACGTTGGTAACCTTACATTTATGCATGTCCCATTCATCAAAAAGATTATATTATGTGCATGAACGTATTTGAAATGCTTTCAATGAAAAAATTGCCATATTTTGCTTTGGTAGTGAAAAATATTGCTCTTGGACAGTGAAAAATACGAGAAAGACCGAAGGGAGCATACTAAAGGGACATACTGAGGAGAAATTAAGCTACTATATAAAACCAACAAATAAAATAACTCCAAAAACTAAATCACTTACTCTACAGTTTAATTTATTACCACTATTATCTCATAAAAGAACTTCATTTCTTTCATTACATTATAATATTAAGTAATTTATTTCATATTAATAGATAATTTCCAAATATTTTCAAATATGTGGAGATTTGAAGAACGAACTTTTCTGACCCCTGAACACTAAATATTGTTTTTCTATATCCCAATTCTAGGAAGCTATTGTTCCATATTTAGGTCATTGCCTGTGTGCACCATTACAGTAAAGTTTATTACTTTTCCTACTATGCTTCATTGTCATTCGTCATTTAGCGTTCAAGTCGTTTCCAAAATATCCTCTTAACCTTTTGGTAGATGTTTGAAATTATTCTTTGTGTAAACTTTTTTTTAATTTGAAATTTTTGCAAACCAGGAACCACTGTAATATTTACTGATCTAAGCTTGTAAATTCACAAGACTGGGTCAACTAAATGTAGCAAAATAATGGACTTCGCTGAAAGCATATGGAAATTGTAAGTATCCTGTATAAAAATTAGGACTAATTAAAGTATTCTTTTGACTTTACAAAATCTTTCCTGCTTTAGGATTATTATTGCATTGCTTCTCACTGGCTGACAGACCATGACCTGACACCAGTTTAAGTCAATATCATCGCAATGGTCACCCAGTGACATTCATAATGTGACATATCAACCGAAAGGACTTAGCTGCCTGGCTTCAGAGACAATACGCTGATGACCGTGAATACTCATTGTCACCAGTTATTGACTAAAACCATAGCAGAAATCTCATTTTCAAATGAACATTGACAATCTGTGTTCTGGTAGCTTTAAAAACATTTTCCAATTGCTGTAACGAGCAATTCTATTTGTTAGCATGCTTCTCTCAATCTATATAGTTGACATATGACATGACTTTGCAGTTTAAGTCAATGTCATCACAATGGTCACCCAGTGACATTCACCATGTGACATATCAATCGAAATGGCTTAGCTGCCTGTCTTCAGAGACAATATGGTGATGACCGTGAATACTCATTGTCACCAGTTGTTGACTAAAAACAAGGTAGAAATCTCATTTCCAAATGAACATTGACAATCCGCGTTCTGGTAGTTTAAAAAACATTTTTCAATTGCTATAACGAGCAATTCTATTTGTCAGCATGCGTCCCTTAATCTATATAGTTGACATATGACTTGACTTTGCAGTTTAAGTCAATGTCATCGCAATGGTCACCCAGTGACATTCACCATGTGACATATCAATCGAAAGGACTTAGCTGCCTGGCTTCAGAAAAAAATATGCTGATGACCGTGAATACTCATTGTCACCAGTTATTGACTAATGCCGTAGCAGAAATCTCATTTCCAAATGAACATTGACAATCCGTGTTCTGGTAGCTTTAAAAACATTTTTCAATTGCTGTAACGAGCAATTCTATTTGTCAGCATGCTTCTCTCAATCTATATAGTTGACATATGACATGACTTTGCAGTTTGTTTCAATGTCATCACAATGATCACCCAGTGACATTCACCATGTGACATATCAATCTAAAGAGATAAACTGTTTGGTTTCAAAAATTCTTCGCAATTAGGAAGTTCGTTAGATGCTTTGCAATCATTAAGTTCATTAAATTCTTGTTGAACAGAAAATGCATTATATTTTTTTTTATCTGCACGCATTTTTATTCAACGCAATTTAAAAGTACCTTTTACCTAAAGGTACAGTAGGGAAGTTTTTGCTGTTTATTGAGATTAAGTGGATTAAAATCAGCGATTTTATTACAGCAGGAAATCCATCAAAAATAGGCAGGTTGATTTAGTTTTATTTATGCTAGGGGACTTAGTTACTTTTTCAGCACTCTCATACTGAAAAGTGTTACCAGAATGGTCCACGTGGAGGCGTCCCCCAGCCATTCTATTGGGTGGTTTCCCACCCGTCAAAAGTTAAAAACGACATGTAAAAATATGCACTGCTACTATCCCAATGCTTTTAGTGAGAGTATTTGACCTATTTACAGAAATGGAGACCTATAGGCGTTGGCCAATACTCTTTATTCCCACGTTGCACTGTACACGTCACGATGGATTACACAGCAATATTTCTGACCCACTGCCACACCTCTCACTTAAAACGTATCATTCCACTACTTAATCGCTTCCACAATGAAACTATACGTCGGAGATTAATAATTCTTTGGGTTAATCACCAGAACATGTATCACGATCAAGTTAAAAATCAAGCAGGATCATTAGTATCGTGATAAACAACTTAGTCCTGATAATCATTAAGAATTCAATTCATTAGGATGTTGATCTATACAATGCGGTCTATTTTACATCAATTAATTTGGATATGTAGGATCAATTCATTTGGATCATTAGGATGATTTAGTTTGGCTTATTCGGATCAACTAAATAGGATAAATTCATTTGCATCATTTGGATCAATTCATTCGCATCATTTGGATCAATTCATTCGCATCATTTGGATCAATTCATTTGCATCATTTGGATCAATTCATTTGCATCATTTGGATCAATTCATTTGCATCATTTGGATCAATTCATTTGCATCATTTGGATCAATTCATTTGGATCAATTCATTTGCATCATTTGGATCAATTCATTTGCATCATTTGGATCAATTCATTTGCATCATTTGGATCAATTCATTTGCATCATTTGGATCAATTCATTTGCATCATTTGGATCAATTCATTTGGATAGTTAAGATCAATTTATTTGGAACTTTGCGATCCATTCATTTGGAACTTTAAGATCAATTCATTTAGATCATCAGGATGAATTCGTTTGGATCATTAGGATGAATTCGTTTGGATCATTAGGATGAATTCGTTTGGATCATTAGGATCAATTTGGTTGGATCATTAGGATCAATTTAGTTGGATCATTAGGATCAATTTGATTGGATCGTTAGGAACAATTAAATGGGATCAATTCATTTATATCATTAGGATCAATTAAATAGGATCAATTCATATGGATCATTAGGATCAATTAAACGGGATCAATTCATATTGATCATTAGGATCAATTAATTTGAATCATTAGGATCAATTAATTTGGATCATTAGGATGACTAGTGTCAACTATATTGTATGATTAAATTCAATTCATTACGACAATTCATTAGAATTATTAGAGTCAATCCATTAAAATGAATTCATTGGGATTATTGGGATCAATTCACTATAATCAAAAAGATGTTGCACCATTCAGATCAGTTTATTAGGATCTTTGAGAACAGTTCATTAGAGCATTAGAGTTCAATACATTATAATTTCTAAAATCATTCTATTCAGATCAACATGGTCAATTGAGTAAGATAAGGATCTTTGTAGGTATTATTTGCTAATGTATATTTTCTTCATCTATTATTTCTGGCTCATCTCCAAATCTTTGCCCTGCATCCAGCACAGTTCGCAAGAGAGTATCTCGAGGATAGTGAACATCATCAGCATTTACTTGGTGTCTAGCATATCCTAGATACCAAAGAACTGCCGCAATATGTGCACAAACACCAAGCGTTCGTGCACCTGCCTTGCAATTGCAGTATGTTCCGCGAATTGGTTCGACATCCGGCCTTTCATAAGGCGCTCCAGCAAGACGTTCATAAAACCATATGAAAAGCATGTGCCTTCGATTTACGTTCCTGAATCTGGAATATATTCTTGCTCTTATCCATCCTGCTCGAAAACGTTGTGCTTCAAATGCAAATTCATTTCTGTTGTCTCGGAAGAGATTGTCCTGAATGTAACCTGGGGACAATCGAACTTGATATGTACCAAATGTTTTGTCACGTAAGTATTCCAATGGCAGCATAGGAAACCCAGGAACCTGTATCCCTGCCATAGGTATCCAAGGATTTTGCACTCCTCTCAGATGCAAGTTTTCTCGTTGAACTATTTCCTGAACTTCGTTTACATTTTTGTTGCTAGATCAGCATCTGCACCTTGCATATGAACACGTTCGTGAAAGCAATTAATCATTGCACAAGCAATTCTTAGGAACTGTGACAGGTTTTTGAGGTGTTGTTCTGGAATCATGTCACGGAAAAACTTAAAGATGTTTTTTAGAAATGCATGCAGAAGTTCCACTATCCACCTAGTTTTCGTAACTAACTTAGATTGATTGGCTTCTGCTGTAGTGAATTGTCTTTGCCCTCTTGGAAGAAGACTAGGCATTTCATAATCCAAACCAAGTTCCTCAAGAAACTGCGTTGCATCTCTGTATCCACGGTCAACAATAAAAATGTCACCTTCTTGTAACCATTCTCTTAAGTTGTCTCTGTTTTGCCGAAGCTCATTCAATAAAATTGCAGCATCATTATTGCGAGAATCTGAGAAATAAGGACCATGGACATTTACTATATAGCCATCTGGTGCAACAATCAGACCAGCTTTAAGCAATGTGTATTTTTTATGCATTGAGTATGATTGCCTTGCTACTTGAAAGTTTGAACTTTTTGGGGTTTTCAAATATGTACAATCGGGATAAAGTATCGCCTTAGGGATTTCTGGTTCATGGTTGTATAGTGTATTACTAAAGGCAGTGACGTGATTACGGATGAAATGATTCCTATTTCTGACTTCATTACATTCAAAGCCAAGGTTAGCTGGCACGAATTGCGTCATGAGACTTTCCCTTACAACGGTAATTGCTAAGCTCACCCCTTGACGAGAACGAAACTTCATAATTGCTTTAATGAAATCATCTGACAACCCTTGCCGTAGTTTCATAAGAAAAGCGATCAAATATTTTTTAGAAACATATCTCCTATGTTGATAAACCTCAACTGGACCGCATTGGTCATGCATGCCGAGGAATTGCTCTTTTGTCACAGATGTCAAGGAATAGAAGTCTTCATTACTAAAGTTTTCTTCGGATTCAAATCGTTTGCTCTCAGCGTCCAAAGTCATATCTCTTAAAAGATTAAACCATTTTGCTACCTCAGCGCCAGCCATGGTAACACCCATGTAATGGCAGTGTGATCCAAAATCACGTATTGTTGCTGTAGGTAACCATTTGCGGATAAGTGGGCGGCACAACACTTAGTATCAGGAGGGACAAATATGTTAGTTCTAATATAAAAATTCACTCTAGCTGCCCTTCTCATTCTTTCTGTCGATGGGTGACGGCAAATGAAGCAATTGTCATTCGTTGAATGTACGAGAACTCGCATTGGTATTGCCGCTGGATCCCGCTCAGCATTGATGACCTTCATAATCATATTGTCACAGGGAAAACATAACCTGCTATTCGCCGTAATTGGAGCATTAGGGTCACGCCGCTGGGGAGCAGGACGATGATCTGGAGGAATACGACGATTAGGAACGGGACGACGGCCAGGTACAGGACGATGGCGAGGAGCTCGACGGCGACCTGGCGGAGGAGCACCGTCTGGTGCTCGGCCAGCGGCAGGACCAGCAGCAAGCGCAGCATCAGCGTCAGGTGCAAGACCAGCGGCAGGTGCACGATGTAAGCCATCTGCAAGGTCTGCGTCAGGTTGAGGATCTTGGCCAGGTTGTGCCTGGAGGGCAGGACCACAAACATTCCGCCTGTGTTCTCTAGCGAGCTCATTCCTTCTTGCAATAATATTGCGATCTGGATTTACACCATCTATTCTACGGTTAGGTTGGTTAAGTGTGTTACACACGTAACAGCGAACCATTGTTTTTGAATATGTGATACTAATATCTCTCTGAATTCACAACTCCAACGAGCAGATTGGCTTAATAAAACGCTCTTGCAGAGTCCTTGAAAAGGCGCCACCCTTGTGAATATAGACTTACACGAGTGTAGTTTACAAAATATCGCGTTTGGAGTTACTATGCCTGCTGGCCGCTACAACAGGGACTGTCCCCCTCAGTGGCCACCTTATTCCCGGCATAGGCGAATAAGGTTATTTCGACCCGTTCCAGTCTCCTGGCACAACCCACCTGCACACCTACGATGCAAGTGGTTGGCACACCCTCACACGGCTGGCACCGGCTTGATGTTTTGGGTATGCGCACTGTAGCGCACCCACTGAAGGCCCAATTGCGAAAACTATCTGAGAAGTATTTGCCAGACTTACTCGGAGATACGGCAGTAACACTATATGTAACAGAATACTCGTTTTTCCTAAGTCATCGGTGAAGACTAGATACCGGTGAAGACTAGATACCGGCGACGACTAGATACCGGTGAAGACAAGATACCGGTGACGACTAGATACCGGTGACGACTAGATACCGGTGACGACTAGATACCGGTGACGACTAGATACCGGTGACGACTAGATACCGGTGACGACTAGATACCGGTGACGACTAGATACCGGTGACGACTAGATACCGGTGACGACTAGATACCGGTGACGACTAGATACCGGTGACGACTAGATACCGGTGACGACTAGATACCGGTGACGACTAGATACCGGTGACGACTAGATACCGGTGACGACTAGATACCGGTGACGACTAGATACCGGTGACGACTAGATACCGGTGACGACTAGATACCGGTGACGACTAGATACCGGTGACGACTAGATACCGGTGACGACTAGATACCGGTGACGACTAGATACCGGTGACGACTAGATACCGGTGACGACTAGATACCGGTGACGACTAGATACCGGTGACGACTAGATACCGGTGACGACTAGATACCGGTGAAGACTAGATACCGGTGACGACTAGATACCGGTGACGACTAGATACCGGTGAAGACTAGATACCGGTGAAGACTAGATACCGGTGAAGACTAGATACCGGTGACGACTAGATACCGGTGACGACTAGATACCGGTGACGACTAGATACCGGTGACGACTAGATACCGGTGACGACTAGATACCGGTGACGACTAGATACCGGTGACGACTAGATACCGGTGACGACTAGATACCGGTGACGACTAGATACCGGTGACGACTAGATACCGGTGACGACTAGATACCGGTGACGACTAGATACCGGTGACGACTAGATACCGGTGACGACTAGATACCGGTGACGACTAGATACCGGTGACGACTAGATACCGGTGACGACTAGATACCGGTGACGACTAGATACCGGTGACGACTAGATACCGGTGACGACTAGATACCGGTGACGACTAGATACCGGTGACGACTAGATACCGGTGACGACTAGATACCGGTGACGACTAGATACCGGTGACGACTAGATACCGGTGACGACTAGATACCGGTGACGACTAGATACCGGTGACGACTAGATACCGGTGACGACTAGATACCGGTGACGACTAGATACCGGTGACGACTAGATACCGGTGACGACTGTATAATTTGACAGACTTGTCACCCGGAAAAAGTAGATACCGGGAATAATTAGTTACCTGGAATAAGTAGATACTTGTAACGACTACACACCTGTAACCCTTCGGTACCGACAACGACAAGACAATTGTAACGCTTGGTAAGCGGTAACAAACCTAACCGGTAACTAACCTTTAACGAAAAGATACATGAAAGAATCAAATACCGAGAAAGACTAGATACAAAAAGTGAATGAATGAGGGGAATAAGCTGACATTGACATAAAATGCTAGGTCATGTTAATAGTGCTATATTTAGATTGCGAACCACATGGAGCCCTATAGAACTGCATATGTCACAAGGTGACCATTGTGGTGACATTGACCTAAAATCCGAGATAACACTATAATGAGAGAGAGCTACATTGAGCCATATAGATTAGCTCATTATAGCAATTAGAAAATAGTTACAAAGACATCTGCACATGAATTGTCAGTTTACATTTTGAAATGACATTTCTGCCTTGTTTTTGGCCAATAACTGATGACTAGATATATTCACGGTCATCAGCATATTGTTTCTGATGCCAGGAAACGCAACCCTTTCGATTGATATGTAACATGGTCAATGTCACTAGGTGACCATTGTGGATACATTGACTTAAACTGCAAAGTCATGTCATATGTCTACAATGTAGATTGAGGGACACATGGTGGCATAGAGATTAGCTACTTACAGCAATTGGAAAATAGTTGTAGAGCTATCTGAACATGAATTATCAGTGTACATTACGAAAGAGATTTCCACCTAGTTTTTGGCCACTGACTTGTGATCAGCGGTATCCAAATTCATCAGCGTACCATTTTTTAAGCCAGGCAGCTTAGCCCTTCTGATTGATACGTCACATAACAAATGTCACAAGGTGACCATTATGGTGACATTGACGTAAACTGCGAGGTCATGTCAGGTGTACACTTTAATGATGGAGAATAACATTCAGCCATATAAAACACTTTTGGCAGCAATTAGAAAGTATTTGTGAAGCTATCTTAACGTGAATTGTCAATGTACATTTCAAAAAGAGACTTTTGCTAATTTTTTCATTGATAACTTGTGACCAGCTGTATTCACGATCATCAGCATACCGTTTCTGCAGCCAGGCAGTTTAGCTTTTCTGATTGATGTGTCACAAGATGACCACTGTGGTGACATTGACCTCACAGGAGAGGTCATGCCAGGAGACCTCTATGTAGATTGGAATACGCATGCTGACATATAGAATAGTTCATTACAGCAATTGGAAAACGCTTATAAAGATATGTAAACATTTATTGTCATTGTCCATTTCAAATTGAGATTTCTACCTGGTTTTTGGCCAATAACTGGAGACCAGCTGTGTTCACGATCATCAGCATATTATTTTTGAAGCCAAGGAACTTAATCCTTTTGATGCATACGTCACATGACATATGCCACAAGGTGACCATTGCGGTGACATTGACCTAAAATGTAAGGTCATGCCAGTAGTCCACTATAATAGTGTAGATTAACATGGGACCATATAGATATGCTCTTTGCAGCAATTGGAAAACGCTTATAAAGATATGTGAACACGAATGGTCAGTGTACATTTCTGAACGAGATTTCTACCTTGTTTTTGGCTAATAACTTAAGACCAGCTATACTAACGATCATCAAGATATTATTTTTGAAGCCAGGGAATTTAACATTTCTGATTGATACATCATATGACATATGTCCCATGGTGACCATTGTGATGACAATGACCTAAAATGCGAGGTCATGTCGGTCATACACTAAAATGATGCAGAAAGACATGGAACCATATAGAATTGCTCATTACCGCTATTGGAAAACGCTTATAAAACTATCTGGATATGACTTGCCAATCTCCATTTTGAAATGATATTTCTACTATGGTTTTGGCCAATAAGTGGTGACCAAATGTATTCACGGTCATCAGCATATTGTTTCTGAAGCCAGGCAGCTAATCCCTTTCGATTGATATGTCACATGGTGAATGTCACTGGGTGACCATTGTGAGGACATTGAATTAAACTGCAAAGTCATGTCATATGTCAACTATATAGAGTGAGAAACGCATAGTGACAAATAGAATTGCTCGGTACAGCAATTGGAAAATGTTTTTAAAACTACCAGAACACGGGTTGTCAATGTTCATTTAGAAATAAGATTTCTACTATGGTTTTGGCCAATAACTGGTGACATTGAGTATTCACGGTCATCAGCATATTGTCTCTGAAGCCAGGCAGCTAAGTCCTTTCGGTTGATATGTGACATGGTGAATGTCACTGGGTGACCATTGTGATGACATTGACTTAAACTGCAAAGTCATGTCATATGTCAACTATATAGATTGTGAGAAGCATGCTGGCAAATAGAATTGCTCGTTACAGCAATTGAAAAATGTTTTTAAAGCTACCAGAACACAGATTGTCAATGTTCATTTGGAAATGAGATTTCTGCTATGGTATAAGTCAACAACTGGTGACAATGAGCATTCACGGTCATCAGCATATTGTCTCTGAAGCCAGGCAGCTAAGTCATTTCGATTGATATGTCACATGGTGAATGTCACTAGGTGACCATTGTGGTGACATTGAATTAAACTGCAAAGTCATGTCATATCTCAACTATATAGATTAAGGAACGCATGCTGACAAATAGAATTGCTCGTTACAGCAATTGAAAAATGTTTTTAAAACTACCAGAACACGGATTGTCAGTGGACATTACGAAACAAGATTTCTACGTTGTTTTTAGTCAATAACTGGTGACATTGAGTATTCACGGTCTTCAGCATATTGTCTCTGAAGCCAGGCAGCTAAGTCCTTTCGGTTGATATGTGACATGGTGAATGTCACTGGGTGACAATTGTGATGACATTGACTTAAACTGCAAAGTCATGTCATATGTCAACTATATAGATTGTGAGAAGCATGCTGGCAAATAAAATTGCTCGTTACAGCAATTGAAAAATATTTTTAAAACTACCAGAACACGGATTGTCAATGTTCATTTGGAAATGAGATTTCTGCTATGGTATAAGTCAACAACTGGTGACAATGAGCATTCACGGTCATCAGCATATTGTCTCTGAAGCCAGGCAGCTAAGCCATTTCGATTGATATGTCACATGGTGAATGTCACTAGGTGACCATTGTGGTGACATTGAATTAAACTGCAAAATCATGTCATGTCAACTATATAGATTAAGGGACGCATGCTGACAAATAGAATTGCTCGTTACAGCAATTGAAAAATGTTTTTAAAACTACCAGAACACGGATTGTCAGTGGACATTACGAAACCAGATTTCTACCTTGTTTTTAGTCAACAACTGGTGACAATGAGTATTCACGGTCATCAGCATATTTTTCTGAAGCCAGGCAGCTAATCCCTTTTGATTGATATGTCACGTGGTGAATGTCACTGGGTGACCATTGTAATGACATTGACTTAAACTGCAATGTCATGTCATATGTCAACTATATATAGTGTGAGACGCATAGTGACAAATAGAATTGCTCGGTACAGCAATTGGAAAATGTTTTTAAAACTACCAGAACACGGATTGTCAATGTTCACTTGGAAATGAGATTTCTGCTATGGTTTTGGCCAATAACTGGTGACATTGAGTATTCACGGTCATCAGCATATTTTTTCTGATGCCAGGCAGCTAAGGCATTTCGATTGATATGTGACATGGTGAATGTCACTGGGTGACCATTGTGGTGACATTGACTTAAACTGTAAAGTCATGTCTTTGTCAACTATATAGATTAAGGGACGCATAGTGACAAATAGTATTGCTCGTTATAGCAATTGGAAAATGTTTTTAAAGCTACCAGAACACGGATTGTCAATGTTCATTTGGAAATGAGATTTCTGCTATGGTTTTGGCCAATAACTGGTGACATTGAGTATTCACGGTCATCAGCATATTGTCTCTGAAGCCAGGCAGCTAAGTCATTTCAATTGATATGTCACATGGTGAATGTCACTGGGTGACCATTGTGATGACATTGACTTAAACTGCAAAGTCATGTCATATGTCAACTATATAGATTGTGAGAAGCATGCTGGCAAATAGAATTGCTCGTTACAGCAATTGAAAAATGTTTTTAAAACTACCAGAACACGGATTGTCAGTGGACATTACGAAACAAGATTTCTACGTTGTTTTTAGTCAATAACTGGTGACATTGAGTATTCACGGTCATCAGCATATTGTCTCTGAAGCCAAGCAGCTAACTCCTTTCGGTTGATATGTGACATGGTGAATGTCATTGGGTGACCATTGTGATGACATTGACTTAAACTGTAAAGTCATGCCATATGTCAACTATATAGATTAAGGGACGCATGCTGACAAATAGAATTGCTCGTTACAGCAATTGAAAAATGTTTTTAAAACTACCAGAACACGGATTGTCAGTGGACATTACGAAACAAGATTTCTACGTTGTTTTTAGTCAATAACTGGTGACATTGAGTATTCACGGTCATCAGCATATTGTCTCTGAAGCCAGGCAGCTAACTCCTTTCGGTTGATATGTCACGTGGTGAATGTCACTAGGTGACCATTGTGATGACATTGACTTAAACTGCAATGTCATGTCATATGTCAACTATATAGAGTGTGAGACGCATAGTGACAAATAGAATTGCTCGGTACAGCAATTGGAAAATGTTTTTAAAACTACCAGAACACGGATTGTCAATGTTCACTTGGAAATGAGATTTCTGCTATGGTTTTGGCCAATAACTGGTGACATTGAGTATTCACGGTCATCCGCATATTTTTTCTGATGCCAGGCAGCTAAGGCCTTTCGATTGATATGTCACATGGTGAATGTCACTGGGTGACCATTGTGGTGACATTGACTTAAACTGCAAAGTCATGTCATATGTCAACTATATAGATTAAGGGACGCATAGTGACAAATAGAATTGCTCGTTATATCAATTGGAAAATGTTTTTAAAGCTACCAGAACACGGGTTGTCAATGTTCATTAGGAAATGAGATTTCTACTATGGTTTTAGCCAATAACTGATATGGATAACTAACTGGATATGGTGACGTTGACCTAAGATTCGAGGTCATGAGACTGGTACACTATGAATGTATAGGGAAGTAAATGGTGTTGCACTGTAATGGTTTTATAAGCCACTAGGAAATGTTTGTAAAGCAAAAAGAACATGTATTGTCATTGTACATTATCAAAACGTGACGTTTACCAGGTTTTTGGTCAATAGAATTTGACCAGTAAAAGTGATGGTCATGAAACTAATATTTTTGAACATTGGAAACCTAGCGCTTTTGATTGATATGTCACATGATATACGTCATGCGGAAACCAATATGGTGACGTTGACCTACAATCCAAGGTCATGTCACTGGTGAACTACATATGAAAAGATGGATGTTGTACCATATATTGCTGCATTTATAAGCAACCAGGAAATGTTTGTAAAGCCAACAGAACATATATTTTCATTTTACGTCACCAAACCGTGACCTTTACCAGACTTTTGGTCAACAACATTTGACCTGTGGTATTCAGGGTCATGAAACTAGTATTTTTAAAACTGGAAAGCTGAGCCCTTTCGATTGATATGTCACTTAATGGGTGTTCTAAGGAAACCGATATGTCAACTTTGACCCCCCATATCTGGGGAATGGTCAATTGCCCAAGGTCGCGACAATGGTAACTTTTGCTCCCTATGGGCAGGGCAACAACATATAAAAATCCTGGCCAACTTCGTGGAAGCACAAATCGAACTCACTTTGTGCGTGGTTCTTTTCAATGTAGAAATATTTTAACATTTAAAAACTTGATTGAACTTCCGCCTTTGTTGGCTATATGTTAATTCATATTAGAGTTGAACAAGATAATATTGTGTGCGTTTGTTAGCAATGTCGCATTAACATCGGCAATAACGTTAACTTAATATCGGAAAGATTACATGAAACCAATATAACATACCGACATTGTACTGATAGATTGTGCAACATTGAGCTAACATTAAAAATAGATATGCAAAATGATTTGAATACATTGCAGAACTTTGAACTTGATATTCTGAATTGAACTTTTATTAAATTATTATTAATAATTCAATGCCTTTTGACATTTTTATTAATGTACATGTACACTATAAAGGAAAAGCTAATAAAAAAATACATTTACATATATATCAACATAACTATATACAGTTAAACAACTATAAATACAACATACACTTTGACATATTTTTAATTGTGTAGCACCTAACCAAAATTTACTGTGTAGATTTACAATAACCTCCATAACATTAATTAAAGCTCATACTAGTAAAAACATTTTTATTAAGTAGGACAAATAAATTATTAATGTAGCTCACATTAATTTGCTAAATTATTGTAGGCTGTGAACATATAAAGAATAAAAGAAAATAATTAGAACAACATCAAGCAAGCAAACACCACCGTGTAATGATTTATGACCGTACGGCATAATGCACAGTATGTATATTGTGAAAGAGTAAAGTCAAATATTTTTCCAGTAAAAAAATCAAAACAGGAAGAATGACCAGATATCCAAATACAGGAAAAATTGCACCAATTTTCATGTCAAAGCTAAGGCTCTGAACTTCCCTTTCAGATTGCTTTTCTTTTTCTAAGAATCTCGTTACTTGAGGTCTGACATTTTTAAGTCGTCTCCAAATGTCGAGTAGTCCCATTTCATTCAGTTCTTGAACAACATTCAGAAGTTCATGACGAAAGCATCCACTAAATATCCATGAAAGGGGTTCACGATTTGCATGCTCTGATGTTTTTAAACATTTCAATAGGGGAAGCTCTTGCTGTGCGCCATAAAGCAGCGCTGATCCAGAATTAGAATTACTGATATCAAAAAAGAGTTTAGTTTTCGTGTCTGACAAAGAGAATTTAAATAAATTATTTAACGTTCTATTAACCTTATTAGTATCATAAAAATAAACGCTGGAGTTTTCCTTATCAGCAATACCATATTGTGCGAAATAAGGATGCACTGCATAATAGCCTTCATTTTGAGTCATGCCTCCAGTTATACGTCCAATAATAGAAACTATTTTATAATTATTTTGAATTAGTTCACGGAAATTGTTCATTCTCTTTTTGTCCACAGGAGCAATAACTTCTGTTGTGATGTAACTCTCGTACTCAGTTAACAGAATATTTAGCACCAAACATAGAATTCCATACAAAATGAGTTTTCTTTGGTTGTGGTTTTGTCTGAGAAGAATGGCAATGGCGGAAAGAAAGAAGTTACTAATAGATTCAAATGTCAGTTTTTGTTTTGTAAATTGAAATATTAGTGCATTGCCTAAAAGACAACAGATTAGCAATAATAGCCATGTACCCAGGTCCATTATGTCCACCCAGATAGACAAAGGCTTATCGTGATACGTTTCTTTGTCTACACAGTACAGAAATACCCATTCTCCAGGAAATGTTAAATATATGACTTCGGTCCTCCTGTACTTAAATAAATCTACATAACCATGTTCCGCATACATCCAACCACAAAAGAGATGTCTAGAAGCATGCGTATGCTTGTTATTACTATTGTAGACAGAAGTGAAGTTCAAATAGTCAGCCATTACTTCCAAGAGTGGGTACTGTACAACGTATAGACACTCCTTAAGTATTTTTGTGTTAACAAGAAAGTATGGCGACGAAGCGCATTCCCGTCTACTTTCTCGTGTTTTGACTGCTACATCCACATTCATTAAAAGTGTAAGGATCTGCATTCTATGAAGATTTCCATGAAAATCTTTTCTTGCCATTCCTCTCTGTAGTTCTTGTGATGTTGTGATATCAATCCTAGTAAATTCTTTAGTGAATATTGACACTGTTAATACTTCAATGCCGTCCTTAGAATTGAAGACCATAAAATAAACTGCAGTCGTCAATTTCCAGTTCAATCTGTCCACGAAACTTTCTTTGATTTTCTTAAAGTTATTCTTTGTGCTAATTATTAGAAACTTGTCGATTGGTCGACCAGTGTATTTACCAAATATAAAGGGAAAATTTGCAATCCCTTCACTAATCTCAGGTGGTTCGACTACTGTCAAGATATTCCCTTTTCTGTTGGACAAAAAGATTCGGTAGTCAAGTGTTCCTCTGTAATTGGAAAACCATTTCTTACGATTTACAGTTGTAGGCACAATTATGGTTCGTGGCGAGAATGCAATTTTTTCAAAGATATTATCCGTTAAATCACTTGGATATAAAACAATGTCTAAATCATAATTTGCAAGTGTTGATGATAAAAGTTGACATTCTGTACTGAAAATATAAACAGAGAGCAGAATTGCTGTGATGCTTATTTCATTCGAAGCCATAACTGTAATTCTGTGTCTTCTGTATCTTAGAATGTGAAAATGGACTTCGAGAATTTCAAAACTGCTAATAATATTGCTACAAATATTGTATTGATTGTATTTAAATTTTGAAGCAATTATTCTGTCAGTTATTTAAATAAAATTTCCACAGTAGAAGCAACCAATACAGAAGGAATTGAAAAGTTTATTTTTTTTGTTTACTGAATAGAAATTAAGGACTGTTTAGTTAAGTCTGAAGATGAACATTGTTCAGCCTATGCTACTTAAACTCTGGAAAACTGTTTGCTAATTTATATTGTATTTATTGCTATTCCATTTGCATTTTTTATGGTTAGTCATTGAGACGGCAAACGGCTTACTAGAATAAGTCACGAAGTACAAAATACAATTCCTTGAATATACGTAGAAAATCCACTTTGTATATTCCACGAATATTATATTATACAAATATTGACATTAGAAAAGCTTGTGATATAATATTCTGCAAGACGCCTGTTCAAAGAGACAAAAGTCGCGTTTCGTAGTTGCGAAACAAAAACAAACTTAAATAAGAATACCCATTGGCCTTATTTATAGAGTTTCAACATTCATTGCGTGTTATTTTACTGGTTTAAAGCTTAATTTATGTATACTAAGTAGAATTAACTAGGAACTTACTTAAACAGGATTCGAAACGTACATTAGGTTTATTATCATATTATTCTCATGCTCATGGGTTTCTACTTTGTTTTCTCTTGTTGTTAGATACAAACCTAGATATAGATTACTAAAATATTCACGACACTTCTCCTGGAAAACTTTATTGACTTTTCTATAGAACTAAACCCTCAAACTCGTATTTATTTGTCTAAGCGAAAATGCCAAATATTACACAGGCCAATGTGCATGTGTGTGAAGTTGTAGTTCCTAAGTTAACACTCTTTAAAGCTCGAGTCGAATTTTTAAGATTTGCCAGCTATGGTCTATGGGTCAGAAGATGCAGGAAGAAATCAACACAATGCTCGAAATCTTTGTAATATTGCTTGCGAAGCCGACATAGCTACTGATAAAGGCTTTCATTTAAATGCACTACCAAGAAAACTGAAAATATCACCAATGAAGGACCTGAATGTGCCACATTTATATGGTATAGCTAGATAAATCCTTTCTCAATGCCAGAAAAACTGCACTGGCCACTTTTTATTCTATATAAGTGACGATGCATAACAGATGCAATAAAATTTTTTCCAGAGAGCTGAAAGAAATGTTTTATGTACCAATAGCGAATGTAATCAGAGATTAATAAATTAACCAACAGGTAATTTTAACAATTGATATATATAATGACAATCGATACCAATAGTACAACGTACAGCACAATTAAACAAAAAGAAATAGTATAAGACAAATTGTTTTTTTAATTGAATGGCAGTGTCAATTGAATATGGAAGAATGATGCTTGCTTTTACACACTAATTTCTCATGAATATAAATAAAGAATTTTTTAATTTCAGAACTTAATAGGGCCTCAGACACAGTTAATTACACCATATTATTGTACTACCTTTAAATTCTCTTTCAGATTTCAGTATTTTAGAGCACTAAGGAATTGCATATGAAAACGGATAGGAATTTTCCTGTTTACTCTTACGATTTAGGATGTTTCCTCGTCGTGCTTTTTGCGATGTTGTGTCAGATATTTTTTCATCTTGAAAGATTTGCCACAAACACCACATTTAAAAGGCACCTTTCGGCTATGTATTTTCAGTTGGTGGCGCTTTAGGTGTCCATTGGTGGCAAATACATTGCCACAAGTACCACATTCAAAAAGGCTTTCTCCAGAGTGCCATACGCAATGTTTTTTTTAAATATTGCAAACAAAAGGTTTTCCGTAACTGTTAACTACTGCCTTATGCATTTTTAAAAGGAACCCACTGGAATGACTTGCCACTAATGCCACATTTATGCCTTTTTTCTGCTATGTGCTTGCTGGAATATTTTTTCAACTTTTGTTTCCGTTTTGTAACAGTATAGCACTAGTAAACCACTTTGCAATGTGATTTGCAATTATCGAATTTTGCAGAAAACTAAAAGTCGGAGGATGCCTATTTTCAACAGGGAGCAAGATAATTAATGACTGATATTTTTAAAACAAATTTGAATAATTTATGTGAATGCGTTCCAAAGTCAGAGGAACCACAACACCAATGATATGTATTCCCACGGACAGACAGACAGACAGAGTGACAGAGCGTTCCCAGTAAATGTCGTGCCGATATTTTAATAATGCCTGACTAAATGTATTTATGTACTATCTTATGTAATCACAAACTAATTAGTTAACGAACAGTGAATTTTAACATTTGTTATCTATTATGAGAATCGTTATCTAAAATTAAATTGCAATACTGTATAAGGCTAATACATTATAGAATTGAAAGTCAGTTAAATATGAAAAGATTAACCACAATGATGTTTCTTACTGAATAAAATCTGATAAAAGTAAACAAACAATTTAGTGAGTTATAATTTATTTTCAGAACTTAATAGTAAATTGCACAGTATTATTATAATGCCTTTATCTCACTCAGCAGTATCTTAGGGGGTACTACGCAATTTCAAATGAAAGCCGCTAAGAACTTTCGTATTAACTCTCGCCACTTAAATAGTTTCCTCATCGTGTTTTTTCCGGTGTCTTGTCAGCGCCCTTTTCATCTTGAAAGAACTATCACAAATATCGCATTTAAAAGGTTTCTTTTGACTATGTGCCGCCTGATGCTCCTTAAGGTTCCAGGTCCTGAGAAATGCTTTGCCACAAACATCACATTCAAAAGGTTTCTCTTGGCCATGCGTCGCTTGATGAACCTTCAGGTCTGCCTTCATGATAAATGCCTTGTCACAATCATCGCATTTAAAAGACTTCACTCCAGAATGCCACATGGAATGTCTATTTAAATAACCAACAAGCAGCGCCGCCCTTAGAATTGTGAGGCCCCGGCAAAATGGCGCAAAATATACAAAAACTGTAAATCTTATCTGCGCGAAGCGCAAAATTTTTGTTAATTTTAATTAATTGTCCTTGATTTTGAACAGCACTTCAGCAAAATGGCACACAATATAGGCGAATTCATAAATTTGAATTGCGCGAAGCGCAAATTTTTTTAGTTTGGACAAATTTTTGTTCATTTTCCATGATTTGAACACCAGTTTGGTAAAATAGGGCAAATTATCACACCAAATCATAAATAAATTGCGCGAAGCGCAAAATTTTTTTTGATTTTAACAAATTTTCTTTAAATTCTTTTGATTTTGAACACCAGTTTGGTAAAATAGAGCACATTATACACAAATCTATAAACATAATTTGCGTAAAAAGGGAAAATTTTCGATTTTAACAAATTTTACTTAAATTGTACTGATTTTGAACCCCAGTGTGGTAAAATGGAGCACATTATATGTCAAATCATAAAAATAATTTGCGCGAGGCGCAAAATTTTTTTCTATTTTAATAAATATTCCTTAAATTCTCTTGAATTTGAACACCAGTTTTTGGATTTCGCGAGTTTGAGACCCCTAAAGTTTTATGAGGCCCGGCAAAAGCCGGAATTGCCCCCCCTTAAGGGCGGCCATGCCAACAAGCGGAAAACCTTTACCACAAATGCCACAAACATAAGGCCTTTCGCCTTTGTGAACTACTGTTATATGATATTTTAAACCGCTGGTCCCTGCGAAAGATTTGCCACAAATATTACATTTTTGCCTTTTTTCTGCTCTGTTTTTCCTTCGGTGTTTTAAATTTTCGCTCCGTCTTGTTTCTTTATCGGAACGAGAATGTGAGCACAACAGGTGAGTTTTTAAATGTTGAGGTGATTTGAACAATTTCAAACATATGTGGCATTTATGTTTCTTCTTGGTGTCATCCTTTCTACTCACTTTTGGTTCCTCTGTCGCGTTTACTGAAGATTTACTCCCACGGGGACTTTTATTTGATTTTCCAGGTAGGACTAATTGATCCAAATTGTCATTTGCAGACTTGCTTAGCTTTTCTGATTGAATTGTTTCGCAGCTGTTGAGTAAGTCTTTTTGAATCCTCCAGAAATGTGACAAAAAAAATAAAAATGGCTCAAAATTGCAATAAATACTTGTTTTACTGCTAAGAATCAAATTCCCGAACGGCAATTTTTTATTGCCACATTGGGGGGAGTTAGGGGGTTTTTTCATTACTTTAGGATGCCAGTAAATTGTAGGAAAACCGTTTGACGTACAACAACCGGATAAATTTTAAAAAATAGTAAACAATATTTGCCACACTGACACGATAGTTTGCGGTTCCAAATTTGAAGTTAAAGGTGGGAAAATTTGAAATGAACGACAAAAATTGCTGTAATTCAAAAACGGCTGGTCCTACATTCATCAAAATGACACCAAACGATTTCTAATAGTCACTTACATATAGTTTGGTACCTCACTTGCACGTGGCATTGTAAATCTCTAAACAACATGGCGGAAAATTTTAAAATATTGCTTTTTTCAAAAACTGTTGGCCGTAGACTTCTCAAAGTGTTGCCAATCAAGTTGAAATGTTTGTTTACATACCCGTAGGTAGCTCAGTAGTACAGGCTGCGAAAATATTTTTAAAATATTGGAGGGAAATTCAAAAAAGTTGGATTTTTTCAAAAACTGTAGACTTTACACTTCTCAAAGTAGTGCCAATCGACTGGAAATGATTGATTACATACCGACAGAGACCTCATTTGCCCCAATTAACGCAAATTTCAAAAAATGCCCCGAGGGCAAATTCTCAAAACTGTAATTTATTCAAAAACTGTTGACTTTAAACTTTCAAAATTAGTGTCAATCGACTGCAAATCATGAGTTACATACCGTCAGGCACATTTGTTGCACGATCGAACAGATTTGAAAAAAATTAGACTTTATGGCAAATGAACAAGTCAGACTTTTTTTCAAAAACTGTAGACTTTACATTTCCGAAATTAGTGCTAATCGATTGCAAATTAGTGTTTACACACCGACAGGTACATTTATTGCAAGATGCAACATAATTTTTAAAAAAAGAATTTTATGGCAAATGAACTAAGTCAGATTTTTTTTCAAAACCTGTAGACTTTACACTTCCGAAATTAGTGCCAATCGACTGCAAATCATTAGTTACATTCCGACAGGCTCAATTTGTGCAAGATCTAACAGAATTTTTGAAAAACTGACTTTATGGCAAATGAACTAAGTAAGAATTTTTTTCAAAAACTGTAGACTTTACATTTCCGAAATTAGTGCTAATCGATTGCAAAGTAGTGTTTACACACCGACAGGTACATTTATTGCAAGATGCAACATAATTTTAAAAAAAAGAATTTTATGGCAAATGAACTAAGTCAGACTTTTTTCAAAAACTGCAGACTTTACACTTCCGAAATTAGGGCCAGTCGATTGGAAATTATGATTTACATACCGACATGTTCATTTGTGGATGATAAAATAAATAGTTAAAAAAAGTGGCTCCTAGGAAATTTATCAAGTCGGGTTTTTTTTCAAAAACTGTTGACTTTATACTGCCGAAATTAGTGTCAATCGATTGGAAATTATTGTTTATGCATAAGCGCGCGCGCTATGCGTACATGGGCGCACACAATAGTATCATAGTTGTGGCTTCTTATAGTATTATGCATCACGGGATATGTATAAATTCTGATTTTCAACTTTTTCTGAAGTATGTCATACATAAGCGCGCGCGCGCGCTATATACGTATACCTTTTACATGTTTTGGTACATGTAATATTATCGTAATTATGGACTTTTATTTAATTGGGTATCACGGGAGTAATATGATGCATTCTACATTCTGATACAAATGCTACATTCAGATCTTTATAACTCTTACTTTAATGCTTGTTACCTACGCGCGCGCCGAAAAAATGATTTCTATTTTCGACTTTTTCATATTCAAATACCATTGGTTGGCTTGCGATGTCAACTTGGTGATTATTAATTACCCTTAAGTAACGCTTTTACTTTGCGAAAATAAATGCCAAAAAAGGACTGCATATCCGTCTTTTCTGCTAAAAAGTGGTCATTTTTGCCAAATGTTTGAAAGACAATTAAAAATCGAAATGAAATGAAACGCAGCCAATTTTTTCTTAAAAACTGCCCATGGTATCCCTTTAACTGCTCCAACTTTTAAATGTTGTGAAATCCTCGGCCAAATTCCTCAAAATGAAGTCGGCGCAAAAAAAACTTAACATGGCCAACATAGGGAATATTTTTCGTTTTAATTCTCTATAAAATCAGGGATGCATTTTAGGTATAGGGACACCTACATAACCTTCGCTTTATTTTTGAAGGGCTACAACATAGAATTTTTTCAAGAACTTTGATATCGTCCTTTAAAAATCCAATTTGGCCAGGACCAAATAATAAATAAGAAACAGAAAAATATAAAATAAATAGGAACACACCATTATTAAATGAAATTATCATTTCGTCTTCATTCTTTACTGTATTGATACCGTTGATCAGAAAAGGCGTTATGGATCCAAATTCACTTAGGTCCTGTGAATCTTCGGAGTCTTGAGATCCTAAAGGCGCTGGCGAGTTATTTCGGTCTATGTTTCCATCTAGAAGTATTTCTTCATCTGTTACAGTCACGGCAATGTTGATGAAATTATCAATTTCTGAAAAGGAATTCATTTAAGGCATTTAGAAAAATAATAATTACGCTCCCTTTTCAAACAATTTACTTTTAAAATTCGACTACAGAAATCAGAAAAGGGTTACCTTGCGTAATAAGAATTGATCTGACAATTGCTTCACATTTCGATTCAGCGCTGAATGGTTTCTTGGGGGATTTTAGCATTGTGGTTTTAATATTGAAGCGCAATTCCTCGTACTGCTTTTGAAACAATTCTGCTTGTTCTAAAGCCGCTTTGCATTTCTCCACCAAATCCAAACAGGAATCACAGCATTCTATCCAAACACTCGCTTTTCCAAAATGTTCATGCAGAAGACTACACGTCTCTTCCGGGATTTCCAAAAGTTTCCGCAGCAGGAATATTATTTGCAATTCAGAATCCTCATTATGGTTTCCTTCTACTGCTAAAATTTTAAATGGCTCATAATGTATTCTATAGGTGATGGGTTAATAAGTACATCTGAACTAAACATTTACTGCAGGTACGAACCTTGTTGATATTTGAAGTTTTCGGTAGATCGAAAAGATGTTGAGTTACTGGGTCCTGCATCCTGGGTCCCAGATTTCTTGGGAAAACTCTCGCTACAACAAATGAAACACTTTTTGGGTACCATATTGGCCGTTACGAAATTTTAGAAGCGAATTTCAAAAAATTTTTGTTTTGGGCAAGACAGTTTGTTAGAGAAGCGCAATCTGTTCTCGTCTTTTAATGCGATGCGGGCGATTTTACTCGCGGATTTTAGAATCACTTGCATTTGACTTTTAAGGAAAAGCTGAACTGTTTTTAAAAGACGCTTGTTTGAAATTCATTTATTGACGACTAAACATGCAAACCAAAGAACGCCTTGAAGTTCTCAGTTTAATGTTTCAGTATGTCTTCTAAGAACTAAAAGGCAGATTTCCCTGCAAAACTGGAAAATTTTTCAAAGCCAATTCATCAACTTGAAAATATAACATTGTCAAAATCATGGTTTTTTCAAGCGGTCGTACTATTTGGCACCCCCCAAATAAATGGCACCCCCCATTAAGGTGACCATATTTTTCCATTTTATACCATGCATGGCCACCAAATAACACTACAAATAGAAAAGGCACCCCCCAATACAAAAAGCACCCCCCAACTGAAATGGCACCCCCCAACTGAAATCAACTGAAATGCCACCCCCAAACTGAAATCAATTGAAATGGCACCCCCCAAATGAAATGGCACCCCCCAACTGAAATGGCACCCCCCAACTGAAATCAACTGAAATGGCACCCCCCAACTGAAATCAATTGAAATGGCACCCCCCAAATGAAATGGCACCCCCCCAAATGAAATGGCACCCCCCAACTGAAATGGCACCCCCCAACTGAAATCAACTGAAATGGCACCCCCCAACTGAAATCAACTGAAATGGCACCCCCCAACTGAAATGGCACCCCCCAACTGAAATGGCACCCCTCCAACTGAAATGGCACCCACCAACTGAAATCAACTGAAATGGCACCCCCCCAACTGAAATCAACTGAAATGGCACCCCCCAACTGAAATGGCACCCCCCAACTGAAATGGCACCCCCCAACAGAAATGGCACCCCCCAACTAAAATGGCACTCCCCAACTGAAATGGCACCCCCCAACTGAAATGGCACCCCCCAACTGAAATCAACTGAAATGGAACCCCCCAACTGAAATGGCACCCCCGAACTGAAATCAACTGAAATGGCACCCCCCAACTGAAATCAATTGAAATTGCACTCCCCAACTGAAATGGCACCCCGCAACTGAAATGGCACCCCCAACTTAAATCAACTGAAATCGCACCCCCCAACTGAAATGCCCCCCCAACTTAAATCAACTGAAATGGCACCCCCCAACTGAAATCAACTGAAATGGCACCCCCCAACTGAAATCAATTGAAAAGGCACCCCCCAACTGAAATGGCACCCCCCAACTTAAATCAACTGAAATCGCACCCCCCAACTGAAATGGCACCCCCCCAACTGAAATGGCACTCCCCAACTGAAATCAACTGAAATGGCACCCCCAACTGAAATGGCACCCCCCAACTTAAATCAACTGAAATGGCACTCCTTAATTGAAATGGCACCCCTTTAGTTGACATGGCATCCCCCAACTGAAATGGCACCCCCCAACTGAAATGGCACCCCCCAACTGAAATCAACTGAAATAGCACCCCCCAACTGAAATCAACTTAAATGGCACCCCCAACTGAAATCAACTGAAATGGCACCCCCCAACTGCAATTAACTGAAATGGCACCCCCCAACTGAAATGGCACCCCCCAACTTAAATCAACTGAAATGGCACCCCCAACTGAAATGGCACCCCCTAATTGAAATGGCACCCCTTCAGCTGACATGGCATCTTCCAACTGAAATGGCACCCAGCAATTGAAATCAACTGAAGTGGCGCCCCCCAACTGAAGTGGCACCCCCCAACTGAAATCAACTGAAATGTCACCCCCTAACTGAAATTACACCCCTCTATAGAAATATCAAAAAACAGTGTTAGCTTTACGAATTTTGCATAAGGTGTTTCGTAGTCCGAAAAATTATTTAGAAGACCGTCACAAGATTTCTTCGCATTGCTTAAAGGCGAGAAATGAATATTTGCTGAAACTGGGGCTATGAGAAGCCATTCATTTGCATTAATTGGCCAATTTTCTATTTAATAACTCCAAGAAGTAAACTCAATTTTCAGTATTACTATAAAAAATTGGCTTCCGCTATAAGAAGTTAAGATCCTTTTATGGAGATGTCCAATGCTCGGGCTCACAAGCAGACATATTGCTAACTTCTCTGAAGCATGGATTGTTGGTTAGTTAAAGCCGAGAGGTCAAATGCTGTCATTATATGGATTCATAGTCGCACTACTTAGGCGAGGTATGCCTTATGGGGGGTTTTGCCCTGCCATACACAGAGTCCAAAGAAGCAAAACCTCACAGGCACTGCATTCCTTTTACCCCACTGTTAGTTTAGCTGTCTTTCTACTCGTTCGTTGCACAAATAACCTCTGGCATTATATCCCAAACAGGATTCGAACACCCTTTTGGCAGCGGACATAGAGATTGATAATTCATTTACGCCGCCTAGCCAATTACAATTGTATGTTTGCGTAAAAGGGAAAACAAAATTTAGCATATCGCCTTCTATGATGGGACATACCCAAAAAGTTAGGGTAGCGGCTCCTTAATTGGAAAAAAGAATTAAGAAAGTCGTAGAAGTGGTCATTTTTATTTACAAGTAAAAATCTATTTTTCTAAGACATTTTTTAACGGTAAACAAGGCTAATTCAAACAGTTTTTAATTAAAAAAAATCTGAGATTTCTACTGTCTACACAGGTGACACAGGAAGAGATGTAACTAGTAGATACAAGGAACACCTAGCTGATATTCGTTATAATAGAGCAAGCAAATCGGCAGTCGTTCTACATTATGCTGAAAATCCTAGTCATCTTACTAGTAATCCAACAATTGATTCAGTGGAAAATGATAGTAACTCTATTTTAAGCAAAGTTAAGGAAGGTCTTTACATACGATCAAATGGTAACATAATGAATCCGGACGAGGGATTGAGGCTTAGTCCAATATAGTCAAATCTACTCAACTCAATTCTATAACTTAAAATGTCTTCTAGTACCCGTAGTTACTAATTTTACATTTCAACGTATGTATTGTGCCAAACAATTTTATTCAATTTTACAATAGTTTAACATAATTTTTTAAATAACCATTTTAATCCGAATTTTATTGTAAAACTTCTCCGAAGATGACAACTGATCGTTGTCGAAATCTCAGATTTTCTTTAATTAAAAACTGTTTGAATTAGCCTTGTTTACCGTTAAAAAATGTCTTAGAAAAATAGATTTTTACTTGTAAATAAAAATGACCACTTCTACGACTTTCTTAATTCTTTTTTCCAATTAAGGAGCCGCTACCCTAACTTTTTGGATATGTCCCATCATAGAAGGCGATATGCTAAATTTTGTTTTCCTTTTTACGCAAACATACAATTGTAATTGGCTAGGCGGCGTAAATGAATTATCAATCTCTATGTCCGCTGCCAAAAGGGTGTTCGAATCCTGTTTGGGATATAATGCCAGAGGTTATTTGTGCAACGAACGAGTAGAAAGACAGCTAAACTAACAGTGGGGTAAAAGGAATGCAGTGCCTGTGAGGTTTTGCTTCTTTGGACTCTGTGTATGGCAGGGCAAAACCCCCCATAAGGCATACCTCGCCTAAGTAGTGCGACTATGAATCCATATAATGACAGCATTTGACCTCTCGGCTTTAACTAACCAACAATCCATGCTTCAGAGAAGTTAGCAATATGTCTGCTTGTGAGCCCGAGCATTGGACATCTCCATAAAAGGATCTTAACTTCTTATAGCGGAAGCCAATTTTTTATAGTAATACTGAAAATTGAGTTTACTTCTTGGAGTTATTAAATAGAAAATTGGCCAATTAATGCAAATGAATGGCTTCTCATAGCCCCAGTTTCAGCAAATATTCATTTCTCGCCTTTAAGCAATGCGAAGAAATCTTGTGACGGTCTTCTAAATAATTTTTCGGACTACGAAACACCTTATGCAAAATTCGTAAAGCTAACACTGTTTTTTGATATTTCTATTGGGGGTGTAATTTCAGTTGGGGGGTGACATTTCAGTTGATTTCAGTTGGGGGGTGCCATTTCAGTTGATTTCAGTTGGGGGGTGCCATTTCAGTTGGGGGGTGCCATTTCAGTTGGGGGTGCCATTTCAGTTCTGGAGTGCCATTTCAGTTGGGGGGTGCCATTTCAGTTGGGGGGTGCCATTTCAGTTGGGGGTGCCATTTCAGTTGGGGAGTGCCATTTCAGTTGGGGAGTGCCATTGCAGTTGGGGGGTGCCATTTCAGTTAATTTCAGTTGGGGGGTGCCATTGCAGTTGATTTCAGTTGGGGGGTGCCATTTCAGTTGATATCAGTTGGGGGGGTGCCATTTCAGTTGATTTCAGTTGGAGGGTGCCATTTCAGTTGATTTCAGTTGGGGGGTGCCAGGTCAGTTGGGGGGTGCTATTTCAGTTGGGGAGTGCCATTTCAATTAATTTCAGTTGGGGGGTGCCATTTCAGTTGATTTCAGTTGTGGGGTGCCATTTCAGTTGGGGAGTGCCATTTCAATTGATTTTAGTTGAGGGGTGCCATTTCAGTTGGGGGGGGGGTGCCATTTCAGTTGATTTCAGTTGGGGGGTGCCATTTCAGTTGGGGAGTGCCATTTTAGTTGGGGGTGCCATTTCAGTTGATATCAGTTGGGGGGGTGCCATTTCAGTTGATTTCAGTTGGAGGGTGCCATTTCAGTTGATTTCAGTTGGGGGGTGCCAGGTCAGTTGGGGGGTGCTATTTCAGTTGGGGAGTGCCATTTCAATTAATTTCAGTTGGGGGGTGCCATTTCAGTTGATTTTAGTTGGGGGGTGCCATTTCAGTTGGGGGGTGCCATTTCAGTTGGGGAGTGCCATTTCAATTGATTTTAGTTGAGGGGTGCCATTTCAGTTGGGGGGGGGTGCCATTTCAGTTGATTTCAGTTGGGGGGTGCCATTTCAGTTGGGGAGTGCCATTTTAGTTGGGGGTGCCATTTCAGATGGGGAATGCCATTTCAGTTGGGGGGTGCCATTTCAGTTGGGGGGTGCCATTTCATTTGGGGGGTGCCATTTCAATTGATTTTAGTTGGGGGGGCCATTTCAGTTGATTTCAGTTGGGGGTGCCATTTCAGTTGGGGGTGCCATTTCAGTCGATTTAAGTTGGGGGGGGCCATTTCAGTTGGGGGGTGCCATTTCAGTTGATTTAAGTTGGGGGGTGCCTTTTCAGTTGATTTAAGTTGGGGGGTGCCATTTCAGTTGGGGGGTGCCATTTCAGTTGGGGAGTGCCATTTCAATTGATTTTAGTTGGGGGTGCCATTTCATTTGGGGGGTGGCATTTCTGTTGGGGGGTGCCATTTCATTTGGGGGGTGCCATTTTAATTGATTTCAGTTGGGGGGTGCCATTTCAGTTGATTTCAGTTGGGGGGTGCCGTTTCATTTGGGGGGTGCCATTTCAGTTGGGGGGTGCCATTTCAGTTGTGGAGTGCCATTTCAGTTGGGAGGTGCCATTTCAGTTGGGGGGTGCCATTTCAGTTGATTTCAGTTGGGGGGTGCCATTTCAGTTGGGGGGTGCCATTTCATTTGGGGGGTGCCATTTCAATTGATTTCAGTTGGGGGTGGCATTTCAGTTGATTTCAGTTGGGGGGTGCCATTTCGGTTGGGGGGTGCTTTTTGTATTGGGGGTGCCTTTTCTATTTGTAGTTGTATTTGGTGGCCATGCATGCTATAAAATGGAAAAATATGGTCACCTTAATGGGGGGTGCCATTTATTTGGGGGGTGCCAAATCCATTTTGGGGGGTGCCAAATAGTACGACCGTTTTTTCAAGTGGTGATAATAGAATTGGAATAATGGAATGGTGATACCTGCGTTATATTGTTTAACTGAAACCATGATTGTTGTTATTTATCTTGGAGTATTAATCTTGGTTTTCCAAAATTATGAAAAATATAAAGAAAGAGTGAAGGTGGAAAAGATTGGGTTGCAATTAGTACATACAATAAAGGCTGAGTCATATAATAGAGATGGAGCCACACTCTGTGGTATGTATATAACTCGCAAGAAGCATCTTCCAACGTGAAGATTTTTAAGCCAATCGTAGGGTACGGGGGTGGCCACTGAGCTTTTGACGTAGTCTCCAATGATGGAAGAGCGCGCGACTTTCATACCTCAATGTAGTAAACACGATGCATTGAGAGTCACTACTCTATGCTTGTATCAAGCTCATGCAGCATTGTCCCTTGTCTCACGACACAGAGTGACCAAACACTTATAGATATCCTTTGTAGACTCATTCTCCCTATCCTCCCCACTCGCAGTTCCGCCTCCACGAATATGCAAGACCTTATGAGTGTTATTGTTCTATAGAGAGCGAAGCGAGTCGCAGCTTATAGTTATTCTATGGGCTGAGTAATACGCAGTCGTTGTGTAATAGATCTAATGTCACCGAAAAATTGCTTCCCGAGTATTTATAGAGGCTCACCATTTCTGGCGTGATAGTTTGTTTGCTTATAGCTTCATTTATGTAGAACTTTAAGGTCAGTCGCACTATGTGATGACCTATCGGGTCAGCTATGCTCTATGCCAGTCCTTATGAACGGTAAAGAGTATTTCTCGCCGGGTTCTATTCCGTTTCAATGTTCGATTATGCCAATAATGATGAATTAAATAATAGAATGAGAGTATAAGTAATAATGTTACGATAAATGATACTCTGTTGGTTGCCGAAATGTCCAATGAATTCGGGTAAGTCCAATTTAGTTTGTAACAGAAACAATTTGGTAATTCGGATTTACTACACACAATTAGTTTGACTGAATATTACAAATAGAAATAGAGTACTGCTGGCGATCACACCAGAGTATAACAATTAGGTCCTAAGTAGTGTTCGGTCAAGAGTCCCACAAGCAACTGGAGTGTTGGAGTTCGTCCTTCCTAGTCTGCAGAGTCAGTTAGTGATAAGATGGTTCGGTGGAGCGGTGGGTGATATTTGCATATATCACAACTATACCTACAGCCCCTACTTAGTGTGATAGAAACAACACGAAAGACTAAACTGACGTGACTTTACTGAAAACCTTATCCTAGCTTTTTATAGAACTTAAGGCCTATAAACCTCAATTATTCACCTAAGAACGTAAATATCACGCAGTCAAATGTGCTACTCGTAATTCGTCTCAAATCTATTAAGTAATTTGTTGAGAAAAAATTTGCCAAAACAATTTTAATTAAATATAATTAGGATTATTCGTTTGCAAGAGAAATTAGTTTTCGATTTTTCAACATCCTTAGGTTTCCTGAAAATAATGCGCTATGGGTGCGTTTTCTAAAAGCTCCCTTTGCTGTTACCTATTTGTCACCCTACAATGGTTACCTAAGTTAACTCAAATAACCCCTGAGCGCATTTTATTCGATCAACTTTGTTGTGATTGGTGTCAAAGTATCGCTGAAATACAACCAAAAAATATAAACAGCACGTATATTATGAAAGAGTAAAGTAGGTAGTTCCCCTGGAATGAAGTTTCCGGGTGTTCCGGTAACAGTTGTTGACAGTTAGGAGTGTTTCCTAAGCGGTGGTAGGTGCTGTTAAATTAGTACAACCTGTGGAGAAAGTAAGTTAGTTTTGCTACCTGACCGTTTTAGCATTGATTTGTTATACGACCGTTTTAACATTGATTGGTCCTATTACCATTACAGTAGTTGTATGTCTATTGTATACGTGGTGTTAATTATATAAGGGGCTTTACATAGTTAACCAATAATGAGTGTGTTATTTTTGACAGCTACAAAAGTGTTTCATTGTTTCTAGGTGGTAACTTACATTAACTTATCTTATCTGCTAATTATTTGCTAATTACTGCTAACATACATTCATACTCTCGCATACCCTTATATACTAAATTATATTATTATATACTAACTTATACTAACTTATGCGATTTAACAACAATTTATATTTATCCTAACGTATAACAATTTATATTAACTTACTCTAGCTTAATCTAACTTAATCTAACTTATACTATGGTAAGCTAACTTATATTAACTACCTAATAGTAATTTAGAAGAATTTTGAGTTGCTCAGGAACGTAAGGTATGTTGGGTTTACCGATGTTTTCGAATTTGCCCGAGCGTAGTTTTCCCAATGTGTAGGTTTAGAATAGAAGAATTTGGATGTAGAAAATTTGAAAGGGTTGAAGGTTTTTGAATTTTGAAAGAAGGCGGGGTGTGCATTAATATTGGTGATGTAGATTGCACAATGAAGTTTTGTTGGATGGTAAATTCATTAGTCACCGATGTGAGTTGTGGTCTTATGGTGTTTGCACACTTCGAGGTAAGTTTAATCCTTTCAGAGAAGTTGAATGCTTCTACTGAGATGAGGTGAATTCTTTTCAAAACTTCGATGTTATTGATGAACTTCCGTATGGTGTTTACATTAGTTATTTGTGCTTCAACACAATTTTTCTTTGTTTTACCCCAGATTTGAGTAAATAACTCTTCCCGTTGCGCTTTTACTTTTTCAAAATTATTGCTGTTGAAAGGTAAGGCAATTTTCCTTCGTAATTTCACCAAAGCATGACTTTCATTTTCTTGGTCCATTGATATTAATTTCAATAAACCCCTAAACTGCAAATAACGATTGTGCGACGAATCAATCCTTTTTCCTACCATGACTTCCATGACATCAGAATAGAACATTTGAATTACTTTAAGCGTCGTATTCAAAACGGTGATGAATCCTGGATTCAACTGCTGCAAATTTTCACAAGACTTAATCCAATTGGTAATTTCTCTGTGATAGCTTAGCTGCTTTTTCTTTAACTTAATCCGAAACAAAGTCATTTTTATTTCCATTTGACCATTTTGAGGATCGTCATGAATCTGTATCAAGGCCTCCTTTTGTAGTAATGGTACCATTTTCTTTGCAATTGTAACACACAATTGCTTTTCTTCAATCTTCTTGCTACTAGTTGTGTTCCCGCGTGCACTCGGTTCTCGAACACTTTCTTCTTCTCTGGGTTTTGGACTTGGTCCGGTCACCCGACTAACATCCGTAGACTCAGCTACTTTCCTGGACGAAGTCTTCTGTAGCCTTTCACATTCTTCAGGGGCAGACCTGTTGTCCTTTCCCCAACTGACATCTGTAAACTTTCCTACTGTTTGCGATGCAGTACTTTTCTCATTCCCATTTTCTTTCAGTAAACATATCTTCTTGTAGTGACTACTATGTACATTAGCGTCACACTTCTCTTCGACAACATTTCCCTGGCAAACACAGCTTGGGGTTGTGGAAGTAGAACTTTCTCCCTCGTTTTCTTGATTATATTTCGTATTAAAATTTTTCACGGTATACAGTTTTTCGTTCTTGTAACAATACCATGAGCTCCTCGTGGCCATCGAATCGCTCTTGATTGTTTTCCGAATCTTGTAGTTCTTATGATTGTTATTTTGTGTTTGGCGAAATTTTCCCAAATTTGATTTTTGTAAGGTAAGTCCGAAACAGTTTTCCAACACGCCATTCTGATCTTCGTCAATCAGATCTGCAGTTTTACGCGTAGGTTTTCTCTGAGTTTGTGCCGTTCTGTTCGGAAAAACATCCTCCATTACAGGGATGTAGGTTATCCTCTGCGAGTATTGTTGAAATCTGTTAATGCAGGTACTCCTTTTTGCATTTTTGACGTTTATGCGGTCTCGGGGTAATAATTTATAATCCGTGAAGGTGTAAAGTTCTCCGTGAATGAAGTCGTAGTTATAGTCTGCTGACACAGTTGGTGAAAGTATGGTTTCCCTTCTGTGAATCGGTTGTCTTAGTAATAGTCGTAAACCGGAATATGAATCTTTACGAAGAATGCGTGCATCGAGTTTATTTCGCTGCAGGCGGTGAATAATTTTCGCAATAAAGAATTTGCAAAGTTTTGAAGAGTCGAATTTTGAAGTTAAATGCAGTGTAGCCGTCGTTGTTCCAATTATAAATACCGATTTAGTTGATGATGAATTGTTTAAAAATTTGTTGATATTGAAGGAAAGACAGAGATGAGAAATGAATTCCGCCTCCCCTCTTACGCGTTTAAATTATCGTCTTCGAAATTGCAGTTTGGATCGGTGACCCAACGGTAGTCTTCATTTTGAAGGACCATCGCTCTATTTGTCTCAGTTGGACATTGACTTTGGAAATGTCCCCATCCTCCACAAGACCAGCATTGGACCTCTTTTCTGCTTACAGTCTCTTGGTGATGTCTCTGTTTCTCATTGTGGTCATACGGTTTCCTTTGGCTGTTGTTTTTTTGGAGATCAACGCGTTCACCATTGGGGTTTCCCTCATCATGGTTACTTCGTGAAGTAGATTGAGATGTACTTTGGTCGTAGACGTCGGAGCTATGACCATTGTTGAAACTTTCTGTAAAAGTGCCTCCATTCCTTGGGTAAGTGTTACCATGCCCTCTATTATATCTTTCATGAGATTTGTCGGGGTCTTTGACTTTGTTCCCATGTGAGTAAGGTTTTCTCTCCATAGATTCCATTTGATTGATGTTTTCAACGACCATCTTTGTTTGGAGTATTAGGGCGTCCACGGTTAAAGGTATGGCTCCACCCAGTGCAATCTTTATGCTGCGAAGGAGTCCTTTGTGACATCTCCTTGCAAGGTCTTCCTCAGGTTCATTAGCATAGACCAACTTTGATAGTCTAACTATTTCCCAGATGTATGTTTCGACATCTTCCGTGTCTTTCTGTGTTCTTGAAGATAGGTATTGTGACCTTTCGATCTTATCAAGCCATGTATCGTACTTAGCATTGAAGGCGGCTTTGAACATATCCCAAGTCCATTCAGGTGTCTTGCTATGCTCCAACCATGTCTTATGGTCTTTCTCTAGTATCGGCTGTATCATCTGTAGCCATGTATTCTGGTCATATCCTTGACTGGTGAAGTATACTTCTACATCCCGTAGATATCCTAAAGTGGTCATCTCTTTGGGATTATACTTCGGTATAGGTACATTCTGGTTTACATGAAATACTTGATAAGCTGGCTCAGGCCTTTGTTGCTGTCTAATGTATTCCAATATTCTTTGTTGATGCTCTGGAGGTAAGCCAAATCGAAGATGCTCGGGCAATTCTAGAAGACCCCCGTTTGCTTGTGCTTCCCCGTTCACTTGAGCGTTTCCGTTGTTCTGCATATTACGTTAATCCTACGTTGCGAGTTGCTTGCTGCTCTTTGGACCTCTACTTCTACTTGACCTCTGGATCGCCTTTCTTCTCTTCCTTAGACGGGAATTTGAGTAGAAGAAATGCTAATCCACTACTTTGAATATTGATTAGAAAATTTAATGAGTCCCTACACAGGTAAGCGTTACTGTAGCTGACCGAACAAAGGTCGTATCTATAGTTGGCAATATCAATGCCTTTTGTATTGCAGGTAGCTGATCCCAGCCCTGCAATATACCTTTAGCTGTACTATAGTTGCCGATCACGACTTTTACACTATAGTTAGCTTAACAAAGCTTTCCTATACCTTAAACGTGGTTGACAAGTTACGCTTTCCACATTGAGCGAGTCACACTCTTTTTAAATTTGAATTATGTGTTTATATTATATGTACCTAGGGGGACTATAAATTTGGGCACACGTGATTACCTTAATAACTTCCACATTTTATTGAATTTCGTTATGAAATTTTGCAAAGATGTAGTACATACAATAGGGAAACAAAAATGATAATCAGTTTTCAAAGTTTCCACCGTTTGCCTTTACACCAGCCGTAAGTGTTTGTGTCGTACTGTAAGAAGAGGTACGCAAGGACTCCATATAAAATTCTGTCCATATTTTAGGTAATGTAGCATTCATAGATTCCAAATTTTTGTGAGGTTTAGAGGAGACTTCCCTCTCTTTATTAGACAATATGGAACAATCCAAAATGCTCATGTCTCGAAAAGCAGAATGCCATTCCTTGGACGGAATTACATGTGAAAAATTGGCTTTTAAGCCTGGTTGAACCTTTTCGCCCTGTGTAAATGTGTACACTTTGGTTGAAAGGTCCAAATATATTTTTTGAAAAGAGGAGACCCCGGAAGTCTTACAATTGGCTTTAAGATTAAGTCCAAGCAATTCTTCACACTCCCAGAGCAATAAAGTGCATTTAAGTCTTCTTTTCCCATTTTACCCCAATTCAGTCAGTTATGCAAACAAAATGATGGGCCCTCATCTGCTTTCGTTCCATAATAGGGACGGGTGATATGCTTTTTACCCAAATTATGCCCTTTTGGAGATTAAATTCTCCTTAAACTGTAAAAATTTTCCCTTCAATGCATGCTAATTTTTTTTAAATTTCGCAAGCGTGCCTCCTAACAGGTACCCGACTTTCAACAAACCGATGTTCTTTATTTTTCTAAATCAGGAAACGACAACTACTTCTCTTTAAGGGTGGTATTCTCAGGTTTTATGCTAAGGTCCTCTTTAAGGTATTATCCTGCAGGTTGAAATGGAGGGCATCAATTTTTGCTGAACGACGAGGATTTTTCCGCTTTCTCTCCCTGAACGCTTTCACCATTGCTGGAGTGCGCTTACAGAGAGGTCAGCCAGATCTTTTCCTGTGACATACACTGCAAGATTCAGTGTACATTTATGTGGCATTATGGGCAGACGTTCTTCACACATCAGAATTTTTTGAGCTCCTGAATATTTCTGCAAAGCTCTCTTTATTTACATGAAGCTGCAAAATTACAGTACGTTCTCTTTGCGTATGGCCCATTTTTGTCCATAAGCAAATCCGTGTACATTTGGTGTATGCAATTTGTAGATAAAAAGAAAGAGAATCAGGGATTAAATGCTCGATAAATGAAAAGTAAAATACGGAGTTAGCAGCCCGTCTAAACTTGTGCCCATATTTACAGTCCCCCTAGGTACATACCTTTTTATCTTATTCTTACAATGTAGTAGTATTTATAGGCGCTTAGGTAAACTCGACTATCCGTGGCTTTTCTTTATCTGGTCATATGGCGATTCCTATGTTAATATGGGTATCTTGCCTCGACCTTCTATACCAGCTCTTTCTTAGCCGACGGTAATGGCGCCAGGAGATTTACATACACTGACTACAAAGAGAAAGAAATAGTTACAATACGTTCACATATATAATTTTCACACAATTATTTTCAACATTAATATCAAAATTTTGTATCACTTGAATTATTTTTAGCATAAAACTTACATGGACCTGTTTCAAAAATTATGATCTATCCATTAAAATTATTAGAATTTCAATACAACAATATTTAAAAATTTATGAAATTAATAATTACTATACTTTTATCTTATAAATAAATTTTTATCTTCCGGAATAATCGAAATTTGATCGGGAACCGGGTTTCGGTACCATTTGTGATGACCTATCGGGTCAGCTATGCTCTATGCCAGTCCTTATGAACGGTAAAGAGTATTTCTCGCCGGGTTCTATTCCGTTTCAATGTTCGATTATGCCAATAATGATGAATTAAATAATAGAATGAGAGTATAAGTAATAATGTTACGATAAATGATACTCTGTTGGTTGCCGAAATGTCCAATGAATTCGGGTAAGTCCAATTTAGTTTGTAACAGAAACAATTTGGTAATTCGGATTTACTACACACAATTAGTTTGACTGAATATTACAAATAGAAATAGAGTACTGCTGGCGATCACACCAGAGTATAACAATTAGGTCCTAAGTAGTGTTCGGTCAAGAGTCCCACAAGCAACTGGAGTGTTGGAGTTCGTCCTTCCTAGTCTGCAGAGTCAGTTAGTGATAAGATGGTTCGGTGGAGCGGTGGGTGATATTTGCATATATCACAACTATACCTACAGCCCCTACTTAGTGTGATAGAAACAACACGAAAGACTAAACTGACGTGACTTTACTGAAAACCTTATCCTAGCTTTTTATAGAACTTAAGGCCTATAAACCTCAATTATTCACCTAAGAACGTAAATATCACGCAGTCAAATGTGCTACTCGTAATTCGTCTCAAATCTATTAAGTAATTTGTTGAGAAAAAATTTGCCAAAACAATTTTAATTAAATATAATTAGGATTATTCGTTTGCAAGAGAAATTAGTTTTCGATTTTTCAACATCCTTAGGTTTCCTGAAAATAATGCGCTATGGGTGCGTTTTCTAAAAGCTCCCTTTGCTGTTACCTATTTGTCACCCTACAATGGTTACCTAAGTTAACTCAAATAACCCCTGAGCGCATTTTATTCGATCAACTTTGTTGTGATTGGTGTCAAAGTATCGCTGAAATACAACCAAAAAATATAAACAGCACGTATATTATGAAAGAGTAAAGTCAAATATTTTTCCATCAGAAAAATTAAAATAGGAAGAATGGCCAGATATCCAAGTACATGGAAAATTGCGCCAATTTTCATGTCAAAGCTAAGACTCCAAAATTCCACTTCAGATTGCTTTTCTTTCTCAAAGAATCTGGATACATGGGGGCTGAAAAATGCAAGTTGTCTCCAAAGGCCGAGTAGTCCCATTTCATTCAGTTCTTGGACAGCATTCAGAAGATCATGACGAAAACATCCATGAAACATCCAAGAAAAGAGTTTGTTATTTACATGCTCGAATGTTTGGAAGCATTTCAATAAAGGAAGCGTTAGTTTAGTAGTGTAAAGCAGTGCAGAATTAGAATTACCGTCTGCAATAAAGAGTTTCAGCTTCGTATCTGACAAACACGCTTTTATTATTATTTTCAAAGCTGAAGTCACATTCACAACGTTATTAGCATCATAAAAATAAACACTTGAGTTTTCTTTGTCTGTAACACCATATTGTACGAAAAAAGGATGAACTGCAGAAAAGCCATCACTTTGCGATAATCCAGTTAAATGTCCAATGATAGAAACTATTTTATAATTATTTACAATCAGTTCACGAAAATTGTTCATTCTCTTTTTGTCCACAGGAGCAACAACTTCATTTGTGATGTAACTTTCGTACTGAGTTAAAAGAATATTTAGCACCAAACATAGAATTCCATAGAGAAGGAGTTTCTTTTGGTTGTGGTTTTGTCTGAGAAGAATGGCAATGGCGGAAAGGAAGAAGTTACTAATAGATTCAAATGTCAGTTTTTGTTTTGAGAATCGAAATATTAGTGCATTGCCTAAAAGACAACAGATTGTCAATAATAGCCATGTACTCACGTCCATTATGGATATCCAGATAGACAGCGCCTTATCGTGATAGCTTTCTTTGTCTACACAGTAGATGAAACTCCATTTGATAGGAAGTGCTAAATGTATAACTTTTGCCCTCTTGTACTGAAACACATTTAAGTAAGATCTTTCCGGAGATATCCAACCACAAAGACCATTCGAAAGATTTCTTCTGTAGCCAGCCGTGAAATTTAAATAGTCAGCCATTAATTCAAAGACTGGATACTGTACAATACTGTGAATGCATTCTTTAACTCTTCTTTTGGTAATTATAAAGTAAGGTGATGAAGCACACTGCCGCATGCCATGAAAGGCAGCGAAGTCCATTGCATTATCAATGGTGTAGATCAGAGTCCGACGCCGATGAATATTTGCCGGCGGCGGCGTGGTACGCCCAGCACCCTCGGCGGCGGCGGCGCGCCGGCTCACGCCGGCAAAATGAGGTCGGCGCGGCGTGAGCCGAAAAAGTCCCATTTACAATGCATTTTTTACCGTTTTTGTTGGCAAGATTGCATTTTTATATTAAAACAAATGATAATTAAGCTTCAAATTCTTTCTAAACAGACTTTTGTAACACTGAAGACCACAATGCTTAATTTTTGGCTCCGAATATGAGTAATGGAAAGCAAACATACCTAAAAAATATATGTACGTTAGCAGAAAAAAATTAGATTGACAGTAATGTTCTGCACAAAGTACAAAGAAGTTGGTTTTTAAACCCAGAAATGTGTCAACTTATTGTTTTTTACTAAAGTACTATTTGGAAATATTAGGAAAGTGTAAGAATGTTTCAATGTATTCCATTTGTCTCACAAACAGCTAATTCTTGCAAACGTTTTACATAAAGTAGTACATAAAATTAAACTCAGAATTGTATTTTTACTGCAATTCAATTAAATGCAGCATATTTTACGGAAAACTTTGGTAAATAAGTACCAAAAATTGAAAAATATTGAGTTTTCATGGCGGCGCGCCGACGTTTTCCTCGGCGGCGGCGGCGGCGGAGCGCCTATCAAAACTTTGCGGCGGCGGCGGCGTCAATTTTTGGCTCGGCGTCAGCGGCGCGCCGGCGCCGCCGCGCCGGCGCCGCCGCGCCGGCGTCGGACTCTGGTGTAGATACGTACAAAGTGTAGATTTCTATGTAAGCCTTTTCTTGTGAGTCCTCTCTGTAGTTCTTGTGATGTTGTGAAATCAATTTTTGCAAACTGTTTGGTGAATAGTTACACTGTTAGTACTTCAATGTCGTTCGTAGAATTGATGACCATGAAATAAATTGCATTCGTCAATTTCCAGTTCAGTTGGTCCACGAAATTGTCCTTGATTTCAACAAACTTATTCTTTGTGCTAATTATTAGAAACTTATCGTTTGGTCGATTCCTTTCAATACCAAATAAACCTGTGAAGGTATAAATATTTTTAATTATTTCCTGAGGTGGTTCCACTATTGTTAAGATAATCCCATTTGTGTTTGACAATGAACTTGGGTATTCATCTCCTCCTTTGTAATTAGCTATCCATTTCGTTCGATTAATAGTTGCTACAAAAATTATGGTTCGTGGTGAGAATAGAATTTTATCGAAGACATAATCCGTCAAATCACTTCGAAATAAAATAATGTCAAAATTGTAATTTGCAAGTGGTGACGATAAACGTTGGCATTCTGCACTGAAAATATAAGCAGAGATCAGAATGACCGATATATATTGTATATATGAAAACATGGCTCTGTATGTGCCAACTATCTTAGAATATGCAAAAAAATCTCCATAATTTCAATAATAATATTAATTTATATAAATCTTGTGTTTAAGTTTTTGGAGCAATAATTATTCTGCCGCATTTAAATCTATAACTTTCACCCCACACTAGTATATCCCCACATATATTGAAGACAAACACTCAAAATACGAAATGTTATACATAAACTTCCTTCCATTGCTTCTTTTGAGTTTTGTTCCATTTGATATTTTATAGGAGAGCTTATGCTGTAACATTCTGTAAAACGCCAGTTCAAAGAGAAAGAGACAAAAGTTGCGTTTCTTAGTTGCGAAACAAAAACAAACTTACGTAAGTATACCAAATGGACAATTCTATATATAGGTAGAGTATTACCATTTCTGACGTATTTGTTAAAACTAACGGTAAAGTTACTTGCAGTCGATTCCAAACATATATATATATATATATATATATATATATATATATATTACCCGTATCATTATTCTCCTACTGCTTATAGACTTTTACTTAGTTTTCCCTTGTTGATAGACAGAACCTATATATTGATGGTTAAGCTGCCGTGGCTTTACTGGAGACATTTATCGACCTTTCTATAGAACGTTACGGCAAAGCTATTATGCCCCGAAGCAAACGTTCTCTAAATAGTACATGAATGTATTTACTCTTCAGACCATTCCATGATTTCAATTTGGGGATCCATTTCAAAATTTCAATGAAATTTCGTCTTCACTCTTTACTGCATTGCTCCTCTCGAAGAGAAGGGGTATGGTATGATAATGAATCCAGTTAAGACTTCTGTGGTGTCTTGAGATATCCCTGGCGCTGTCAAATTATTTTGGTTAAGGGCATTTCCGTCTTGAAATATTTCTGTATCCGCGACAGTGTCAGATATGTTAATGAAATTTTCAGTTACTAAAAAAGAATTCATTTATTATAATGTAGAAAAATAATTAAACACCCTAACTCAAACAATTTAATTTGGGCACACAGGACTGAAAAGAAACAGGAAATAAAATATATGTTAATGAAATTGAAATGGTAAACCACTGGTAAATGAAATTATGATTTCGCCTTCACTTTTCACTGTATTGATCTTGTCAATCATAGGAGGCGTGGTGGTGTGAAGATAACATTCTCCTTCACATTATCATAAGAGTAATACTTAAAATCATTTTTTTGTATTTAACACAAGCGCCATTCGCTGTTATAAAATAGTGTGATGCATTCGAGCAATATAATATGCAATAGTGAGTGAGCCGATAGTGAGCCCATTGTAAACAGTACAGTAATAATCCGTCTCGGATGCTGTAAAACAATTTCGTGTTGATAGTTGCGGTAGAAAATTAAAAATATTTCTTTCCCAGCGCTTACTTAAAGGTGAAATATTGAAGCAATCCGTAAAAAAGGTAAGTTGAAATCATTATTTTGTATTTTGCTTTTAAAATTGATAAACAAAAGACGTAATTTTTGTGAACGGGAGTTTTATCTATTGTGTATATTTGTATTCTAGCAGGTGTTTAAAGTCGAATGAAAGCTTTTGTGGTTGCGTTATGAAAATATTACTTTTAAAACATCTGACATTTGTATTTTGACGAATTTTCTTGTCCCTATGTAGATTTCGTTTTGGATTGCCGCTATTTCAAAAATGACAGATGAAGTAAGAAAACGGAAAAGGGGCCCCGAGGAGTCTGAAGGAGATTTGAACACTTTTGAATGGAATATTACCAATTTTTTACAAGCTTTGGACAATAAAAAGGTCAATGAGAAAATGACATCGCCAGTCTTTGTTGGGAAATCCACCGGTCTGCCAAATAGTTTCTGGAGAATAGAAGTGTACCCCAAGGGGGAAGAAGACTCTGAAAAGGACAACTTGGTTATTTATTTAGCATTGAGCAAAGAATTAAATACCCACAATCCTTTTGTAAAAGCCAAGTCCGCCTTTTACCTGTTGAACGGTAATCTAGAGGAAGTCTGTAGTCGTGAGGAAGACTCTGTGGATGAATACGGACCTGAAGAGCCTCGTTTGGGGTATCGTGGAATGGCAACCCATTCAAAGTTGTTGGATCACACAACTGGTTTTATGGATGACGATATTTTACGCATTAAAATCAAGGTCTGGATTCAGAATGAAGAAATAAATGCAAGCGCATCCAAAAAGCCCTATGGACAACTGTACAAAAATTTCAGTCAGTTGCTTGCGTCATCTAAATATTCAGATGTGGATATTGTGGTAGATGACTGCCTATTAAAGGTCCATAAGAATATCTTGGCCAGTCTCAGTCCAGTCTTTGATGCAATGTTCCAGAACGAAATGTCAGAATCTCTGACAAACACTGTTAAAATTGAGGATTTCAGTTCTAAGACAGTCAAAGGAATGCTCCAGTTCATCTACTCAGGAAATGTGGATTGTGTTGAAGAAGATTTCATGGAATTGCTGAAAATTGCAGAAAAATACGAATTGGAAGAATTGAAAATGATATGTACTAAGGCAGCGATTTTGAAACTATCTGTTGAAAATGTCATCGAACTTTTGATTCTTGGGGATTTGTACAACGCTCCGGAATTGAAATACCGGGCTATGGTTTTCATAAATAGCAACAAAGCTAATCCAATGTTTTCAATGGAAAATGAAAATGCAGCCTTTGAACAGTTTGTGAAAGAACATCCTAAGCTGGTTTTTGAAATGTATAAAACTCTTCGAAACAGTGATGTGGATGTGCATTATTCAGGAGATTCTGATGAAACTCTCGAAGAGGTCACAAGATTCACAACAAATGCAAATGACTAACATTTGGTGAGAATTTTTATATAAATGTTTAATTATATGTCCAACTAATTAATTCCTGCCTCATTTAAGTTACAATACCTACTGTGCATATATACAATATTTTAGCATTCATTATCTATGTACTAATTAAAAAAGTATCAACATTAAAAATAGGAACTGAATTCAGGTGGATCTAATGAAACTATCGTTGAGGCGATTCCCAGACTAGGATTGTAAGTATAAGTGAATGAAATTCCAAGAGTTTTGATGTAAAGATGCAATAAAATACATGCGATTCATTAATTTCTATTCTAAGAGTTACAATATATATTATATGTACTATGATGTAATAGCTAATCCGAAATTGTTAATAATTGCAATGCACGCAGTAACAATTTTAAGATTACAGATTTAATAGATTATAGATGTGAATTACCCTTAACATAATAATTGAATTGAATTCCAAAATTTAATCGAGTAAATAACATTTTGTATTCCTTTGTTATATATTGATTAATAAAACAAAAAAGTATATACTATGTTTTCAGCATTACATATTCACATTCTTCATGTTACGCCGAGACGAATTCAAAGGTAATTCATTTAATACGACTTACAAAATTCTGCAGAAATTTTTAAGGCAGCTTTTTCCTGAACTATTTTCCAGGTCCGAAGAAATGCAAAATTACCTTTGCAACAAGCAAACTTTCGCTGTACTCAAAACTCTATTTTTAAGAAATTGTTTACAGTGACACCAAATAAATAATTTACCTTGTTGAATACACCACGCAAAAGGCAGAGGATATTTTTATGGATATTTAGGGATTTCCTTACAATGGAAACATATGTAAAAAGTGACAACACATGGGAAACGGGAAACTTGAAAGATCATTGAAGACGCTAATTGTATTACATAAATTTCATAAAAGATGCAAGTAAATAATTTGTTTCCTGAGAGCTGAAATGTTTTATGTACTATTATCGAATGTAATCAGAAGCTTATAACTAATTAACGAACAGTTAATTTTAACTTCTATTATCTATAACTTATTTAACTAGTAATCGTATAATCTATATCTGTGATTTATAATGAGAATCGTTACGTATAATAAAATACACTGAAATTGAATAACATTTTTTTTTGTTTTGAGAATTCAGGTAAAATAGTATTTCATACATAATTTATTTGAATACCTTATTATCTCTTATTATATTTTATGCATTTTAAACACTACAAATTGATTTACAAAAAATTTACACTACACTGACAAAAAACCATTTCAATAGTGTAGAGAAATAAGCAATTCCATATGAAAGCGGCTAATTCGTGGTTTGGGACATTTCTATATTGTGCTTTTTACGGTGGAAATTCAGATGTTTTTTAATTCTGAAAGACCCACCACAAATATCGCATTTAAAAGGTTTTCTTTTACTGTGCGTCGCTCGGTGATTCTTTAGCTCTGCATTCCTGATAAATGTTTTGCCACAAACACCACATTCAAAACGTCTCTCTCCAGAATGCCACATGGAATGCTTCTTTAAAAGAAGAGCCAACCGGAAATCTTTTCCACAAATGTCGCAAACAAATGATTGTTCACCGCTATGAACCGTCTTATGAATCTGTAAAGTGTAGAACTTTGCGAAAGCCTTGCCACAAATGTTACATTTGTGCTTTTTTTCCTCTGTGTGTTTCTTACGTTGTTTTAAGTTCTCCATCCCTTTTGTAACAGCATTTTTATTGGTACCAGAATGTGACCGTAGGTGACCTTTTAAATGTTGCGGTAATTGGAAGACTTTCAAACAGATGTGGCATTTATGTTTCTTCTTCACAACACCCTTAGCACCCCTTTTACTAACCCTTGGCTCCTCAGTCGTGATTATTGAAGATTTCCTCCCCCGGGAACTTCTATTTGATTTTCCAGGTAAGACTAATTGGTCCAAATTGTCATTTGCAGACTTGCTTAGCCTTTCTGAGTGAATTGTTTCACAGTTGTTCTCTTCACAGACATAATTACCAGATTGAAAATTGTTTCCAAAATCGGAAGATTCCAAGTTGCAATCCAAGTTGTCATTTCCTGAAAATATATATGAACAACCTTTCAATGTTCAAACCTTGAAATATAAATTAATAAATTATATTTGAATCTCCTATTATGAAACGAATGCAAAAAGTATTAAAAAATAGGAACCCACCGTTCAATGAAATTTCGTCTTCACTCTTTACTGTATTGATCCTCTCGAACAGAACCGGTGTGATAATGGATCCAGGTAAGACTTCTGTATTGTCTTGACATATTACTGGCGTTTTCAAGTTATTTAGGTCAATATTGCTATTTCCATCTGGAAATATTTCTGTATCCGCTTCAGTCTCACATATATTAATGAAATTTTCAATTACTAAAAAAGAATTCATTTCAAGAATTAGAAAAATAACCGAACGCCTTAAATTCTAAAAATTTAATTCGGGAATTACTAAAAATGAAACACAGATAAAGTAAATTGTTACCCACCATTATCAAATGAAATTATGATGTCGTCTTCACTCTTTACTGTGTTGATTCTGTCGATCAGAACAATAGGGGTTCTAGATCCAAATTTAGTTAAGGCTTGTGAGTCTTCAAAGTCTTGAGATCTTACAGGCGATGGCGAATTATTTGGTTCGCAGTTGACATTTCCATCTGGAAAATCTTCGTCCGTGTCAATTCCATTTGTACCGACGAAGTTATCAATTTCTAAAAAGAAATTCATTTAGAAAAATAGTCAAACTCATTTTGTATACAACATAGATTTTAATATTCGACTAAAAGAAAGCAGAAAAAGGTTACCTTGTGTGATCAGATGAGATCTGACTATTGCTTCACATTTCGATTCATCGCTAAATGGTTTCTTGGGGGATTTTAGCATTGTGGTTTTAATATTGGAGCGCAATTCCTCGTACTGCTTTTGAAACAATTCTGCTTGTTCTAACGCTGCGTTGCATTTCTCCACCAAATCCAAACAGGAATCACAGCATTCTATCCAAACACTCGCTTTTCCAAAATGGTCAAGCAATTTACAACACGTCTGTTCCGGAATTTCCAGCAGTTTCCGGAGTAAGAATATTATTTGCAGCTCAGTGTCCCCATTATCGATTCCTTCTGCTGCATGAAATATTAAATATCATGATCAGAATATATTCCACAGGTGATGAGGGTGTGAAAGTATGAAAGTAAAGTACATGTGAACTAAAAGTTTCTGCGAATGTTGATTACCTTGTTGACAATTGAAATCAGCAGACGTAGATGTTGAATTTGCATCTTTGGTACCAGTTTTCTTGGGAAAACTCCTCCCGCAACAAATGAGACACCTTGTGGCTACCATATTGACCGTTCCGAAATTTTAGAAGAGAATTTCAATAAATCTTATTTCTGGAGTCAAGACAGTTTGTTAGAAGCGAAACCTATTCAGGTCTTTTTATGCGACGCGGGCGATTTCACTCTTAGAATCACATCTACTTGATTTTTAGTAGGCGCTAACGCTTGTTTGAAGTTCTATGTATTCATTAGCGAATAAGCTGATATCCGAATAAAAAACTATGAAAACTTAATCAAATGCATCGAACTTTACTTTTGACTGGTCGTGCTAAGAATAGATATCTTTTGTTTTTCTTTCTCCAATTATTTGAGTGTAAGTGCTGAATGGATATTCGAAGATTATTCGAAGAATATTTTTGAAGAAATAAGAAAAGTGCTGTTATCTAAAGTAATAATTCCTTTAATTTCCCCCTAAAAGTTATAACATTAAATTCATGTATTATATGATAGAGTGCATTCTGAAATTGTAAATAATTACAGTTCTGTACAACGAATGCAATTATAGACAGTGACAATTTTGAGATTATTCTAATTGTATGATATAGATTTTGTTTCCTACATTATAATTAAATTAAATTTTTATACAGTATTGAGGAAAAAATAAAATTGTAGAAATCGTAGCGCTTTTATATGTACTGTCAGTCGTTTGTTTCCTCAAAATCTGCAAGTATTTAAAAGAATCATTTGCAGTGACAAGAAATAAATAATTTACGTTTTCGAAAACAAGGCAATAAAGGACAGGGGATTGTTGGACATCTATGGAAGTTACGAAAGTACCGATTTGTTTATAATATTTGTGTTAAAAGGATTTTTTCAAAAAAGTACTGCTATCTAGGGAAAAGTTGGAAACGGTCTTAGGAAAGGTTAGTTAGAATTAGTATTTTGTATTATATTAAAAAAAACTAAAGACAAATATTATTACGTCGGTTTGAACAATATTCAAAAAGTCATAACTATAATATTTAAGGCATACTATTATTATAAGGTATACTAATTAAATTAAATCTGAAGATTAACAAATAGTATACATAATAACATAATCGAAGTTTCGTCAAAGTCAGAAGATTTCAATGAAACTAATCTTGAAGTGGCTACATTTACAATAATTGTAGCTTAGAAATTTTGCGGTGTAACGATGTAATAAAAATGCATTTAAGTCTCCTGAGAGTTGTAATATTTTATCTTATGATGGAAAACAATCAAAAACGGCTATTAATTAACGAATAGTGAATTTTAGCATTTATTTACAATCTACCATTGAGACTTAAATTAGAGTGAAATTAAATCAGAAAATAAGGTGACTTCTTTTTGCCTTGATTGCGAATTTAGTGTTGAAGAATAAACTACGATGATAAATTTGGTTGTGCAGAATTAAATCAGACAAATGTAATACAATAACGGCATTTTTATTTGTATTTTATTTTAAGAATGTAGTAATCCGGTTTGAGACACAATTCATTAACAGTTATCATATTTCAATACCCTTTTCCTGTTTATTCTCACGATTTAGGACATTTCTTCATGGTGCTTCTTGTGGTGCAGAGAGTTGCACGGGCACGGGCCGCCCGTACGGGCAGCTGCCCGGCCCGGCCCGTACGGGCAGCTGCCCGGCCCGGCCCGTACGGGCAGCTGCCCGGCCCGGCCCGTACGGGCAGCTGCCCGGCCCGGCCCGTACGGGCACGGGCACATATTTCGTGAACTCTCACGGGCACGGGCGGGCACGGGCAGTACATAATGATGCCTGCGGGCGCCCGTAAGTGCCCGTAAGTTTTTCATAAAATGTAGTTTTCCTACTGCAGATGCAGAGTGCAGTCAGCAGCCTAGCAGGCTAAGCCGTCGAACTAGAGATGAATTTCCACACACTGCACTTCCCCCTTGCTAACTCACACTCACACTTATACCGGCCGTATGTGCTATATGCTGTACTGTACAATACACAGTATAGTCTGCGCGCATATGCAGTGTGCCGTAAAAGTGGCGGTAGCTGTCATTTAATTTACACTGATGTACAAACACTAATAAATTAAAGGATAAAGGAATGCATCAAATCGCAGTGATCATTGATATCATAATTTGGCAATAGCCTAAATTAATTTTTCATTTCATTGCAAGTGAAAGTACAGCAAAAATCGGCACCGATGTCGTATCTTCTTGTACTTCTGCTGCACCTGATCCAGTGCATCTTAATATCTAACCCAAGTATATTCTAGAAGACTTTGTTAATGCGTATAGATTGTCCAAAGAAAAAATTACAAAATTGCTTCGATAAAAGAGTGACAACATTACTTTACGACACAATGAAAATAAACGGAGCCGTTAAGGAGTTTAGGAACGTTTTCAATTGATATATGGTATTTTAAAAGACTTATTTACCAGTATTTTCTTAATTGTCATCAGCGGGAACAAAACTCAACTATTACACATACAACAACAAAATAGCAGAACAAAAGAATCAAATAAAAAACAAGCGAAAGACCGAAATTCAAATATTTTTATTTCCGGGACAGTTCCATATGCTTGCGTTCACTTCTGGTTTTAGGCTGCACATTTCATTCCGCTTGCATCTACCCTGACTGCACATGCTATAGTGCTACGGGCGCCCACGGGCCGATTTTTCTAACTCTTTACGGGCACGGGCGGGCACGGGCTGCATGTGGAAAAACTTTACGGGCGCGGGCGGGCACGGGCGGTCACGGGCACGGGCGGTCACGGGCCCCAAAAAGTCTGCCCGTGCAACTCTCTATTGTGGTGTAGCCGTAGCGCCACATTTTTTTCTAGCATATCACAAATATCACAAACATTTAAATGGTTTCTTGGTCACAAATATCTTTGTCTTAAATCTTTTCTTCTTTTTTTCATCCAGCTCCGCCCTCGTGGCGCGAGGTACAATATTTCTTTTCGCTCCAAGTTTGTCAAAATAATTCATTTCAAAGTTCAAAGTTCAAAGTTTTCGTTAATAAATACTCATCTAATAGTCTCAAAAACATTTTAGTTGAGTTCTCTGTCAATTTTGCTCTCGTAATCTGTTACATTTTCCATAGAATTCATCCCTTTGAAACTAAAATCTTTAGCTCCAAGTTTATTCAAGTCTCGCCTGTAAATATTCAACATTACTAACATGCCGTCAACTAGGATTCTGCCATTTACATTTACAACTCAATCATCAATACATGTTATAACCATTTGACTGTCAAGTTATAATCCAAAGTTTATGTTTTGTCAAAAAATTAACTTCAATATACGGAACTGTGTTCCTCGCTACCACCGCAATTGTTTTAAATCAGTGACAATAGTTCTTCCCTGTTACCAATCTACACCTGGAATATTAATAACCTAGCTGGAAAATCTCCCGATTTTCCGTAGAGGCGTGGTCGACCTGAAGCCTGATGTCATTTCTCTGTTCACCGAATAACTCGATTGCTGACCATTGGATTTGGACTGTAAGCTGTTCATTAATAATGCTCTGGACTCCAGTTGACTATTACATCCGCTGACTCTTCGAATTTTAAACTGAATATATCTGGCAGGAGTGCTCCAGTATACCATGGCACTCCTTAACATGTAATATCCATTTTGATTTACTTATTATGATGAAACATATGGACAAATCCAGCAATACCACTAGCACTTCGGATTGATTATTTAAATTCTTTGATAAAAAACTGCGCACCTAAAACTCTCTATCGACGTTAAAAATTAATTTGTATACATCATTTCTTGGCTTTTCTAATTTACTATCATCTCAACAGGAATGCCGAAATCCAAACCCAAGATTTGTAGCGATCCAAAATGTTCAGCTGAAAAGAAAATACGGGCAAACCAAAATATATTGTGCTGTATTAAATGTAACAAGACTTTTCATCGGATTTGCCAACTCAAAGTTACTTCTTCAACTTTCCACACTATCAAATCCAGCTGGTCTTGTAATTTCTGCACGGCTCCTGACTACTCAACTCAAGTCAACGATACAAATTCGCATGAAAATTGTTTTAGTAATGGTACAATTAATTCAGCTCAACTAAATTCATATAATGATAATCATTGTGTAAACTGTAATAATCTATTAGGTATTACGTCGCGTTGCGATGATTGTTTTGGCTCAGCATTTACCTTTACGACTTCTGAATTGTCTAACATTTCGAAAGATACATTCTCTACTCTTATCTGCAACCCTAACTTTGTTTTTGATAATGTTGACTTTAGTCTACCTATACCTATCATTACAAAAGGATTGAAATTAGCTCATTTAAACATTAATTCAATTAGAAATAAGTTTATTGGTATAAATCTTTTTTTAACCGACCATCATTTTGAATTCTTTGCAATCACTGAATCGAAATTATGTACCACTGATTCAGATAAATCTTTTATTATTGACTCTTACCAGATGATTAGGTCTGATAGAGTAAGGAATGATGGAGGTGGTGGTACTATTTTATATATTAAAAACAATATGAATTTCCAAATCATTGAAAATAATATTGACTTCCCTTCTGAAGTGGAAGTCAATATAATTAAGCTATTACCAAACTATAAAAAAGCTGTAACACTTATCATTATTTATAATCCTCCAGATGTTTCGAAAACTAAATTTTGTGACTCACTAGCTAATATATTAGCCCTACCTAATCTACAAGGTGATACGTATATAATGGGTGATCTCAATATTAATTTACTTACCAATGACTCTCATAACCTTTTAAATATTATCTCAATGTTTAGTTTTCATCAGTTAATCAAAGAACCCACCAGAGTCACCCACAAAACTAAAACACTCATTGACCACATATATTCAAATAATATCTCTCAGGTTCTACAATCAGGTGTTTTTTCATTAACTGACTCTGATCATCGATGTGTATTTGTTGTATTAGGAAAAATTAAGACGAAATCTAAGTCTATTTATATGCAATTTAGAAATTATAAAAACCTTGATTGGCCTGCTCTGAATGATGAAATTGCTGATATAAACTGGGATTCTTTAGACAATATGTCAATTAATGATCAAATTACATATTTTCAAACTGAAATTTTCAAAAAGCTTGATCGAGTCTCACCTTTAAGAAAAGGTACTTGTAAAGCATTGCTTTAACCAGGCTAAGTGAAAGCAATGCTCCTGGTTTAAGAGCTCTTATATATCTCAAGCATCGACTGAAACACAAATTAGATAAAAAATATAGTACTGAACGTCTTATGGACTATCGTAAAATTAAATATGAAGTTATTACTAAAACCATCCTAGCAAAGAAAAACTATTATGTTAATGAACTCAGTAATGTCTCAGACAATACCAATCTATGGAACAAATTAAATGAATTATTCTGTAATAAGAAAAAATCTGGTCATCGTATTAATCAACTAAAAATTAATAACATTATTACCTCCGATCCAAACCAAATTTGTGATGCTTTGGCAAATTCTTTTATTGTACCTAGAGATGCCACTGACAATAATGAAAATAGACTACTGTCTTTAAATAAATTATTATTTTCATGTTTTGATAAAAAATTGATCTCTGAAAATAAAAATGTAATTGATAGTACAAATTCAATGTATGATTCTACCTCAATGACTGTTGATAATTCAATTAACGTTCCTAATTCTATTGTTAATAATCAAAACGATTTAGCTAGTGATCCTGATAATTGTACTCTCTCTAATGATAATAATATTAATAAAATATTATTAGTGATTTATCCACTCTCATTAGTATTAAAACTAATATTACTAATGATGATTTAATGCATGCTGCAACTAAACTTAAATATCATGTAGCTAATGTAAACAATGAAATACCAGGGAAAGTCTTGAAAAACTGTATGAACAGTATCATTTCTCCACTTACCACTATATTCAGTAATATATTGTCTTCGGGTTGTTTTCCCGATGCATGGAAACTCAGTATTATTCATCCTTTATATAAGAGTAGTGGTAGTAGAAATGAACCCCTGTCTTACAGACCCATTTCAAACTTACCCCTTCTGAGTAAATGGTTCGAAATTATTATAAAAGATAATGTCATGAAATACTTGGAACTTAATAATTTATTAAGTGATAGCCAACATGGGTTTAGAAAAAATCGATCTTGTGTGACAGCACTGACTTCCTTCACACAATACTTATATTCCAAATTGGATAAACCTAATGCAAAAGCTGTAGCTATTTTTTATGACTTAAAAAAAGCTTCTGATTATGTATGCCCACTCCGCCTTGTTGAAACACTTAAATTTAAGTATAAACTTGACGATATTTATTTAAAATTGATCTATAACTATTTTCTAGATAGAAAACTTGTAATTCGGCTTCATAATCACACTTCTGAAACTTATGACTATGGAAGAGGTGTCATTCAGGGCTCTGTAGTAGGTCCAATCTTATTTAATATGTTTATTAATACTCTTGCAAATGACCTCGAAAAAATAAATATCAAATTTATCTTGTTTGCAGATGACCTTGTAATTTTTACATCCCACGAGTCCCTAAATGATGCCTCCTCTATCCTTCAAATTTCAAATAACATTATTGAATATTGGTGTGTTAAAAATGGAATGCAAATTAATTATTCTAAAACTAAATATATGATATTTTGTAAGACTAATACCAAAATCAATGAATTTTCATTGAATATTCTATGTGATGGACGCCCGATTGAAAAGGTTGCCAGTTTCAAATATCTTGGAGTCCTTTTAGACTCACACCTTAATTTTAATGGACATTTTCTTAAAATTGAGAGAAAATTATCAGGTGTAATTGGTGCACTCAATAAAGTGAGAAGAATTGTACCATTTAATGTCTTCGTACTATTAATAAACTCTTACCTACTTCCGATTTCTGACTATGCAATCTCAATCTGGGGTCCAACAAAAATTAATCAATTGCAAATATTGCAAAATAAAATTAACAATTTATTATGTATTTTTCATTACCCTAAATTAAACAAATATTATTCTAAAAAATATTGGTCTAAAGCTAGCAAAGACGGTAATATTAATCTGTCAAAAAATAACTGTATTACTGACCACCAAAAGGTTGACTACTGGTACTTTATTGAAAAGGGTAATATGTTAACCGTCACTGAAAGACTTTACTTTCTAACACTTACCTGTCTTTATAAGTGCATTATATCTATTAATACTGTTAAAGATCTATGTAACTATATTAAACCTGCTCACAATACAAACCCTAATGTCTCTACCAGATCTACGAGGCAAAATAATAATATTCTCATACTTGTCCACAGTACGGCTCTGTTTGCCAAGAGTCCTCTGTGTTACGCTATTAATTCTTGGAACAACCTTCCCCCAATACTCAAAACAAAACTTTACTCGCCCAAATTGTTTGCAAAAAAACTGACCGAATTTATCTTGGCACAAAGATAATCCCATTGCTAAACAAATTACTATGTGCCTTCAAGTTTAATGAATATTCCTCATTAAATTAAAGTATTCTATTTTTTTTGTACATATTCTTATTTTGACTCTCGATTGATCTCTGGTTACGAACTCGGCCTGTCTGTTGGAGTAAGGTTACTATAACTGGTAGTCACCTTCGGTGCGTAAATATGTTATCACAGAATTATTGTTTTTGTTCTGATACTTATGCACTTAAATAAACTAAATTCATTCATTCATTCATTCTGCTTGGTGTTTCTAACGGTGTTTTACGTTCGAGATCCGTTTGGTAAGTTTTTTTACTTGTGCCAGAATGTGACCGCAGGTGACTTTTTAAATGTTGAGGTAATTTGAATAACGTCAAACATATGTGGCATACAAATTTCTTCTCGGCATCACCCTTATCACCCCTTTTACTAACCGTTGGTTCCTCTGTCGCGTTCAGTGAAGATTTCTTCCTTTTGGAACTTATATTTGATTTTCCAAGTAGAACTAATTGATACAAGAGGACGATTGCAGACATTTTTAACTGATCTGATTGAATTGTTTTAGAGTTCTTCTGCTCACAGCCAAATGTATTACCGGATTGAATCATTGAATGTTGTTTCCTAAATCGGAAGATTCCAAGTTGTAGTCCATGCCGCCGTTTTCTGAAAATATATTACTCATGAAATATAAATAAATAAATTATATTTAAATCTCTTTTATGAAACGATTGCGTAAAACGAAAAAAAGGAACTCACCATTCAATGAAATTTCGTTTTCACTCTTAACTGTATTGATCCTCTCGAACAGAACAGGTGATAATGGATCACCTGTTCACCTGGATAATGGAACAGCTAAGACTTCTGCAGTGTCTCCAGACATTACAGACCCTTTCAAATCATTGGGATCAAAATTGGCATTTCCATTTGAAAATATTTCTTCATTCATTTCTTCTAAAACAAAATTAATTTTAAGTAATCAGAAAAGTATCCTTAAATTTAAAAATTCAATTCGAGCAGGACTAAACAATAAACACAAGAACTAAAAAAATTAGTACGTACCATTTTTAAATGAAATTACGCTTTTATCTTCACTCTTTACTGTATTTCTGTCGATCAGAACAGGCGTGACTGATCCTAACTCAATTGAGCCTTGTGAATCTTGAGTGTTCTTATGTCCTACAAGCGCCGGAGAGTTGTTTGTTTTAATTTTTTAACTTTTCCATCTGAAGTGAATCCATTTTGTCCGCCTGCATCCCCAATTGCATTGCCAACTTTGGCAATTCCTTGATTTTCTGAAAACTTTTTAATGTACCTTTTAGAATTAAAACATGCTTGCATAAAATGATCCTTAAAGAACCTTAGTGATACAATGATTTTAATTTTTATGCGAGGTCGGGTTCTAAATTTATGAATAATAATTAGCAATTCTCACGCTCGGACCATTTTAAAGAAATACTATCTCTAGTATATTCTTTCTGTGAGGAAATTTATGATACTAAGTAAACTACTATTGCATGAATTCTATTTAAATAAAGAGGATTTATTTTTATGTTTAATTGTAGTGATTACGAACCTGGTAATTCATTTTTGTAGTAATTGTAGTAGAGATGAATTCAAAGAAATAATGATGATTTACAGAACACTTAAAACCCCCTTCATTTTGTATAGTAGTTTTACTTTATTTTCCAATTGGTTGAAGGTAAAGAGCAAAGTAGTTGACAGATCAAAGTCTCAAAGAATAGTGATATTTATTTCTAAAAATATTTGCTTACAAGTTTAGAAAATGTTCTTTCAGTAGTTGTTTTACTTTCTTGACCTATTTATCTTTACTTAGGATTGGTATAAGATAAATCCGTCTTGAGCCTTTATGGAACGGCTAAATTGGTTTTTCATGTATCAGAAGATTCAAGGGAAAAGGTTTTATTACCTTGCCTTTTGCCTTCTGTACATTTGAAGGAACATTTTATTTTATTGCATAGGTACTTAAAGTGCTATTCTAAGTTTTATTATAAGTACTTAAAAGTAGTATCCTAACTATAGGTATTGTAACACATGTCACCAAAAAGGCAAGTACATGTCCCCATGTATATATAGCTATAGTATTTTTATTACTTATACTTAGTTATTTATACTAAAAAGACTTTTTTTTGTGTATTTGTATTTTGTTTTGAAAAGATTACATACTAGTACTTATATCTAGATATTATTATTACTAGGGTATACTTATATATTCTTTTATTTATTGAAAAGGAAAAAGGTTTATTTTGAAGCTTTACAGTAGCTTAATGTTTTCTTAGGAGTCGTGAAGGTTGGTCATCTGTTGCGTTAAATGGAAGAAGGGATGAGGTCTTGAAATTCTGTGGATAGTACATCTAATTGTAATGGAGAGTTCAGGTCAAAATTAAAGTCAAGTTGGTCATTTGGGTTTATTATGATGTCATTTGAAGTTTGTAAAAGGTTTTCTGTTTCTAATGATTCTACGATATCTGTTATGTCTTAGTGAATGCTTATAGCACTTATAGGTGAATCATTGTTTGGCTCCGTCATGGGTTGTTTTGAAGTAAAAAAATTTTGTTCAGTTGGGTTTATTGCAGGAATATTTTGGGATGTGGATGGTCGAGATATTTAAGGAAATTTTGGGAACGGAAAGTTACAACTCAATTTAAAATAAAGTATGATTAGTAAACAAGAATGTTAAGACATAATGTTAAGATAAGGATAATTATGGAAAAGTATAAATAATAACTAGAAAGTATTGATTATCTATAGTTACTATCGATATCCATGTCTATCTATATTTGTCGCTATTTACTCTAGGCAAAGCAGTGTAGTAAAAATAAGGAAAAGCAATGCAAAGAGTGTGTACAGTCAAAAGTGTATAAGCTTAATTCTAACTTAATCGGGTGGCCACCCAACTAAAGCTAAGCATTGCAATAAAGCCACCCAACTAAAGTAAAGTATAGGAAAAGCTAAGAATACTGTAAGATGTATGCTAAACTATTTAATAGGTTATGATTGATGTACAAAATGAGGAAGGAGTTGGGAATAGAGGTAAAACATGAAAAACCTTATGGAGGTTCCATAAGTTTTACCTTTGACCAATCCAAATGTTCTCACCAGCTTCATAAAAGTATTTAAACAACCGGAGGACTTCTTTAAGAATTAATTCGGGTTTAGACGGAGCAGGACCAACTGCTCCCTTGTACTCTTTTCTTGGCAGCCTACGTATAGAGACCCGGGAGCAAAACGCTCCGTACATTTTTTCCCTATCCAATTATATTAGAATAAACACCAAACGCTATAAGAGTATTCCTTGCTCCACTCTGAGCCGCATTAGATTTGCATCCTTAAAATTGATAGGAAGCATAAACACACTTATCACAGGAATAGAATTCGCAACCCTAGAAGGAGAAGTTAATTATTTTTGAAGTGCTCACGGAAAACAACATCTGCCATACTGTCTCTATAAGGAAGAGGTAATTGCATCATTCCACTCTTCTCTTGCAATTGCTCTACAGTGCAACAGTGCAAACTATAGACTATAGAGTGCAACACTGTTGCACTCTATATTACACGGTACACGAGATGGAGATTTTCAATTGAAATTCAGGATTTATAATCTGTAGTTTTTCATCATTCCATCACTGCTTACTGAAATGTCTCAAATGTTCATATTACTTAGCAATAGTAGTTAAGCCATGTTAAAATAAAATAAGAAATACATTCATCGAGTATATACTATGTAATTATGTGATATGCAATAAACATTTTTTTCTATGACCAAAAATAACATTATCATTGTCCATGTCCCAAAGATAAATGCCCTCATAAGCTTTAAATACTTTGATGGTTACGTGTATGTCCCATAAAAATATTTGGTTAGCTAAAAAATGCGATGTTCATGTGAGAAACGTAATTGTTGGACACCAGTGCTTGGAGCCATTTGTAGCAGAGTACTGGCTTAAATGCCAAAAAATTAGGCAGTATATGATGATTCCCCGAAATTAATGCATATCGGAATGGCAAATCCTTTCCATGGAAGGAGATGAAAAGCACAGTGGTTATGATTGATGAAGCCATGAAGGCCCAAAATGAAGATTCGCTTTTAACCAGCGATCAGTTAAGCGTATTAGGAACAATAATAGTGAAGTCTCCTCACATTGATAAGAAAAATAATAATAATAACTGTTTCTATAGGCACATTGATACCAACATGAACCGTGCAGTTACTTTATGCGAAGCAAAGTCAACGAATGCTATTGTAATTTTAAATGGTACATACATCTACATTCAAAAGCCACCAAGACACACTGTTCAGTTTGCATAAACATCCATGATGGCCGTGATGATAGTGATAGTGGCTCCAAACGGTCGAAGTCTTTCGTTGGAATCCCGTTTCTTTGCAGACAATGAAAACAATGACGTCAACAATTTTGCAAACATGACCCAGGATAATGTGTCGCATGTGTGATAACCATTGTCGAAAGTTTCATGTCGAAAGTTTCATGTCGAAAGAGCCCTGTTATTCTAACTGTTTGCACCCAATTTTTTTATATTTAACTGACGAATCTTGCACTCATTTGTCACAAATTTTACATTTCTGGGAATTATAGTTGTCAAAGAGTTTTTATTCACATTTGTATTACATTATGTACATCTATTTATTCACTTTACAGGTTTCAAAGGTGAATGTCCAAAGATGTATACCGTTGTGAAATACGCATTTATTTGGACAGCAATCTATTTGCTAGCTTGCCTGTTTTTGGTACAGAAAACATCCGCAAGTTTTGAAGTGCTCCAATTCCTATCAGCGACATAGCGACAATTTTGTTCATGATAACAAAATTGAAAGGTAAAGGTGGAGGGCGCATAGAGGATGGTTTTGTGACTGCGAAAGGCAAAACACGACTGACTGAATGAAAACTGGAGGAAGGGAAATTAAGGCCCCGTCTTGATTCCTTCTCATACCAGTCATAAAGGCAATTATATTATACAAGGAGGTGATAATTTCGAAAACGGAATGAATGTGTTATATTCCTGAATTTTCTATGAATTATTTTAATTTCAGTCGTGTTCAGAATTTATAATTTTATAATTGTAAAGAAATTTATAATTGGAAGAAAGAGATCATAAAAATAAGTTGAATGTTATTGTACCTTCACGTTAGGAAATGAATCTGGTTTTTACTTCTCGTTGATTTGTAGAAACTCGGGAAAGGCTTGTAATTTATTTATTTCGGATTTGAAGATTACAGTGGTAAGATTTTACAGTAATTTTGAGCATCAAATTAAGAACCCAATACTGGAAATAAGACTAACTCTACAAAGTTTTATTTCTACATTTATATAGGGTTTAATTTGTTATTCAGTAAAAGAAAAAAAGGGTTTATATTATTATTATTATATTATTAGGTAGCTATTGAGAAACAGGTCAAGGAAAGACAAAAGAGAAATTGTTATTCTGAATGTTTAAGTGCTTTTAGGTGCACTTAGGATTTGTTTTTGTCCTTGGTTATCTACTATATCTAATGTTATGTCTATAGTACTTCGTTGATTAAACAACTTAAATATTACGTTCCCTACTTCTAAACATGCTCAATGTCGCATTATGCAGCAAATCGTGATGAATATAACTTGACACTGCGCCACATAGATTTCCGATCATCCTATGAGTATCTAAATGAATGCTCATTGAATATAAAATGACGAATGAATGTGAATGATTGAGATATATTTAGGAATCTAAAAGACTTATTACCGCAGTATTATATGTATATATTTATAAATATTTAAAGTATTTATCTAAAATATATCTAAAATTACATTTCAGTGAAATCTGTGTTGCGTTGGTCTGGAACGCGGCATTAAATAGTAAACAAATGGGTACCTTAGCTTTTGGATACACATTGTCACATTACATATTCCAAAAAATTGTTGATTTTTATTTGTTCACTGACAGTAAACTTGAGTTTGAGTGCACTAGGCTGTGTCGTGATGTGGGTGGATCAGAAGTCAGATGCTAAGACACTAAAAAATGCACAGAGCCAGATAATAACAAGAGTAAACGAAAGAGACAGGGAACGTATGCTTCATTTTATTTATACTTCTTTTAGATGGGTAAAACTCAGTTTATGGCTATTGGTCCTCGGGGGCTGTACGGCCAAGACATCGTCGGCTATACTGGATACCAAGCCAGGGGATATTGCGAACATTGTTGACAACGTGAAAAAAGTGTTTGGGAACCCCTTGGACTTTGTAAAGAAATACGTAGTATTTATAATAGTTACGACGATGTATATAATAAAGATGAAATGCCCGAAATTAAAAAATCTCCGGCAAAGAACCACTTAAACTCGAACTCTTCTTTTTAGAAAAAGTTTATCATTTATTAGTCAGCAACTAGTTTCGTTAAGGAGGACTTCTACGGGCTTAAATAAATGGTACAATAATGGAAATTAACGATACATTTAGGCCATTAGTGAAAAGAATTACAAAATATGGTAAAGATTGAATTATGTTTGTAATATTTACCTGTAAATGATTCATATTCATAACACTTTTAACAATATCAGTAAAATTACTATAATTTGAGAAATACAATTCGAAAAAATACAAGAGCAATAATTTTTGACTCTATTAGTTAAATTTTTGATCAAATTAATTAAATTTTTGCTAAGAGATATCCAATTAGAAAATTTATTATTAATGAGTAAGCAAGATTTCGAATTGTGTTTTCGTGATTATTTTACTTGGCAATTTAATTCTATATGCATAGATGGCGGTAAAGAGGTAGTATAAATCGGAGAACTACTTAGTAATATGTCTAAGTGAAATACTGATAAATCCAATATCATTTTAGGTCATAAATTTTACAATATTTAATGAAAATGTTAACAAGTCAATTAGTATTAATAACAAAACAAAAAAACAGTAATTAGATTTACTACATTGTGTAGTTCTTCAACCTATTGATCTTTCTATACGATACTTGGAGATTCACCGATCCAATTACATTTTTATATTTTTCATCTACACAGTCATTCAATTCTTTTAATAGATTAAATTTAACAAGCTTTCCCAAATCAGCTATACATTTGTAAAATGGTAAAACTAAATATACCTTTTGAGAAGAACATTTATAATTATTCCCCATTAGATTAATATTATGTTTTTTAATATTATGTTATAAGATTTCAGGATTATGTATAGATAACGTTTTAATCAATAATAACCCTTTAGGAATTAGTAAGATATTTCTATCGACATTTAATAATTTCTTTGCCGCAGAAAGTAATACCTTTTCTGGGTAGCATCTATTTTTGAATTTGTCGAATAGTATTTTTAGTTTATTTTGTCTGTCTATTCTTAAGGAGCAGGATTTTAAAATCCTCAACCCTTGAGAATAAGGCAACGAGTCCTTCAAATGACAAGGTGTGTTAGAGTAATAGTGTAAGTATAAATGTTTTGACATCGGTTTTCTATAAATTTTAGTGATCAATTCGTTATTATAACCTAATTCAATTTCCAAATCTAAAAATACTATTGACTTTGAGGAATAGGAAAAGGTAAAATTTAGGTATTGATGTTTGCATAAGTTTTCAAGCCATAACGAAATATCGGGTATATCTTTATTTTTAACAATCAAAAATATGTCATCGAGGTATCGTTTTTGAAAAATAATATTGTCATTCAAAAAGATATTCTTAGTCTCCTCGTACACAGCTATATTTGCTATGCTGCAAGAAGCTGAACCACCCATGTGGATCCCACGGTATTGGAAAAAATTTTCACCTTCATATTGTACAAAGTTATAGTCTAAGCTTAAACTCAATAAAGTTTGAAACTGCACATTTGTGAGATCAAATGGGAAATTCAAACTTTCTCGAAATCTGTTAAAATATTCACCACAAAATTTTTTACAATTATTTGTTAGTAAACTAGTTTACAGTGATACAACGTCAATTGTAATTAAGGTATATTTTTCATTTGGGTCTAACACTAAATTATTAAGCAAAATTAGAAAATGTGTGGAATCCAATAATAAATCAAGAATATGTAACATAATTGGCTGTAGAAAGCGATCCAGAATCTGGCTAACAGGTTTGTTAAATGTTTTAGTTCTTCCTGATATAGGTCTACCAATGGGGAAATTTACAAAAGGTTTATGCACTTTAGGTAATATGTAAAAATTAGCCGGAGCCGGACATTTAGGTATCAGATTAGATAAAATAATATTAGAGGGTAAACCTCTTTCCAAGCATTTAACTCGGTCTAAAAAGTCTAAATGCGCATAATCATAGTGAGATCTTGTTGTTGGAAAATATATATTCAAATCTGATAATTGCCTATTTATTTCCAAATCGTAGTCGCATTTCCTCATTACACATATGCCAGCGTTTTTATCTGCCTCAGAAAATACCAAATTATTAGTTTTACAATAAGTTTTTAATTGCAAGAACACATTATTGCTAATTAAGGGTTTAAAGTGTGTACCATGTCTAATTATCTTAACTAAATTTGACACTGCATCTTTATTTACAAAGATTTTATCTTCATCTTCGCAGTGTCTTTTGTTTTCTTTACTTAACTTAATGTTTTGCTTCCTAATTTTAGTCTTAATTAGATCGAAATCCGACAATTCTTCATTTCCTCTGTTTACTTTGAAAAAAATATTCCATGATATTTTACGAATAGCTTCATTTATAGCCAAATCAGTCTTTGAAATTTGGAAATGTAGAAATTTAGACCCAATGATAATAAATGTTTAAATTTAACAGGCATTAAATTATTTCCAGTTAAATCATGAATAATATTGTTAGTCAGTTTCAACTTGCAAAATAATTTATATAATTTGCTATTTTGGTACTTACTTATAGGTACGTCATCATTACAAGTTTTTTTCATACTATAAAATTTCTGTTTCTACCTTTTCCCGATCTTTTTCTCTTCTTTTTTCTTTTCTTTGTTTTCTTTCCACTAATGGCACTATCCTATTGTATTCTCTCCAGTAATTGCGAAACGGAGTGTTTTTGGACTTCTCCTTTTCTGTCGATGTTACGTGCATTGGATAAAGGCCTGGACGAACCGGAAAAGGGTCTATTAGTGTGTATGTTATCTTTATTTCGAAATCTGCTCCTATGGGTATGTCCAGATTGCTCTTTGTCAGATCTTCTTCTAGCAGTACGAAAGGGCCTGTTGTAAATTCTTTCAACACTCACAGTTGACTTTTCTAAATCGGTCACTTTTGTATTGCCTTTTTCATTTGTTGATTTAGGAAAATATTTAGTGCACTAGGCTGTGTCGTGATGTGGGTGGATCAGAAGTCAGATGCTAAGACACTAAAAAATGCACAGAGCCAGATAATAACAAGAGTAAACGAAAGAGACAGGGAACGTATGCTTCATTTTATTTATACTTCTTTTAGATGGGTAAAACTCAGTTTATGGCTATTGGTCCTCGGGGGCTGTACGGCCAAGACATCGTCGGCTATACTGGATACCAAGCCAGGGGATATTGCGAACATTGTTGACAACGTGAAAAAAGTGTTTGGGAACCCCTTGGACTTTGTAAAGAAATACGTAGTATTTATAATAGTTACGACGATGTATATAATAAAGATGAAATGCCCGAAATTAAAAAATCTCCGGCAAAGAACCACTTAAACTCGAACTCTTCTTTTTAGAAAAAGTTTATCATTTATTAGTCAGCAACTAGTTTCGTTAAGGAGGACTTCTACGGGCTTAAATAAATGGTACAATAATGGAAATTAACGATACATTTAGGCCATTAGTGAAAAGAATTACAAAATATGGTAAAGATTGAATTATGTTTGTAATATTTACCTGTAAATGATTCATATTCATAACACTTTTAACAATATCAGTAAAATTACTATAATTTGAGAAATACAATTCGAAAAAATACAAGAGCAATAATTTTTGACTCTATTAGTTAAATTTTTGATCAAATTAATTAAATTTTTGCTAAGAGATATCCAATTAGAAAATTTATTATTAATGAGTAAGCAAGATTTCGAATTGTGTTTTCGTGATTATTTTACTTGGCAATTTAATTCTATATGCATAGATGGCGGTAAAGAGGTAGTATAAATCGGAGAACTACTTAGTAATATGTCTAAGTGAAATACTGATAAATCCAATATCATTTTAGGTCATAAATTTTACAATATTTAATGAAAATGTTAACAAGTCAATTAGTATTAATAACAAAACAAAAAAACAGTAATTAGATTTACTACATTGTGTAGTTCTTCAACCTATTGATCTTTCTATACGATACTTGGAGATTCACCGATCCAATTACATTTTTATATTTTTCATCTACACAGTCATTCAATTCTTTTAATAGATTAAATTTAACAAGCTTTCCCAAATCAGCTATACATTTGTAAAATGGTAAAACTAAATATACCTTTTGAGAAGAACATTTATAATTATTCCCCATTAGATTAATATTATGTTTTTTAATATTATGTTATAAGATTTCAGGATTATGTATAGATAACGTTTTAATCAATAATAACCCTTTAGGAATTAGTAAGATATTTCTATCGACATTTAATAATTTCTTTGCCGCAGAAAGTAATACCTTTTCTGGGTAGCATCTATTTTTGAATTTGTCGAATAGTATTTTTAGTTTATTTTGTCTGTCTATTCTTAAGGAGCAGGATTTTAAAATCCTCAACCCTTGAGAATAAGGCAACGAGTCCTTCAAATGACAAGGTGTGTTAGAGTAATAGTGTAAGTATAAATGTTTTGACATCGGTTTTCTATAAATTTTAGTGATCAATTCGTTATTATAACCTAATTCAATTTCCAAATCTAAAAATACTATTGACTTTGAGGAATAGGAAAAGGTAAAATTTAGGTATTGATGTTTGCATAAGTTTTCAAGCCATAACGAAATATCGGGTATATCTTTATTTTTAACAATCAAAAATATGTCATCGAGGTATCGTTTTTGAAAAATAATATTGTCATTCAAAAAGATATTCTTAGTCTCCTCGTACACAGCTATATTTGCTATGCTGCAAGAAGCTGAACCACCCATGTGGATCCCACGGTATTGGAAAAAATTTTCACCTTCATATTGTACAAAGTTATAGTCTAAGCTTAAACTCAATAAAGTTTGAAACTGCACATTTGTGAGATCAAATGGGAAATTCAAACTTTCTCGAAATCTGTTAAAATATTCACCACAAAATTTTTTACAATTATTTGTTAGTAAACTAGTTTACAGTGATACAACGTCAATTGTAATTAAGGTATATTTTTCATTTGGGTCTAACACTAAATTATTAAGCAAAATTAGAAAATGTGTGGAATCCAATAATAAATCAAGAATATGTAACATAATTGGCTGTAGAAAGCGATCCAGAATCTGGCTAACAGGTTTGTTAAATGTTTTAGTTCTTCCTGATATAGGTCTACCAATGGGGAAATTTACAAAAGGTTTATGCACTTTAGGTAATATGTAAAAATTAGCCGGAGCCGGACATTTAGGTATCAGATTAGATAAAATAATATTAGAGGGTAAACCTCTTTCCAAGCATTTAACTCGGTCTAAAAAGTCTAAATGCGCATAATCATAGTGAGATCTTGTTGTTGGAAAATATATATTCAAATCTGATAATTGCCTATTTATTTCCAAATCGTAGTCGCATTTCCTCATTACACATATGCCAGCGTTTTTATCTGCCTCAGAAAATACCAAATTATTAGTTTTACAATAAGTTTTTAATTGCAAGAACACATTATTGCTAATTAAGGGTTTAAAGTGTGTACCATGTCTAATTATCTTAACTAAATTTGACACTGCATCTTTATTTACAAAGATTTTATCTTCATCTTCGCAGTGTCTTTTGTTTTCTTTACTTAACTTAATGTTTTGCTTCCTAATTTTAGTCTTAATTAGATCGAAATCCGACAATTCTTCATTTCCTCTGTTTACTTTGAAAAAAATATTCCATGATATTTTACGAATAGCTTCATTTATAGCCAAATCAGTCTTTGAAATTTGGAAATGTAGAAATTTAGACCCAATGATAATAAATGTTTAAATTTAACAGGCATTAAATTATTTCCAGTTAAATCATGAATAATATTGTTAGTCAGTTTCAACTTGCAAAATAATTTATATAATTTGCTATTTTGGTACTTACTTATAGGTACGTCATCATTACAAGTTTTTTTCATACTATAAAATTTCTGTTTCTACCTTTTCCCGATCTTTTTCTCTTCTTTTTTCTTTTCTTTGTTTTCTTTCCACTAATGGCACTATCCTATTGTATTCTCTCCAGTAATTGCGAAACGGAGTGTTTTTGGACTTCTCCTTTTCTGTCGATGTTACGTGCATTGGATAAAGGCCTGGACGAACCGGAAAAGGGTCTATTAGTGTGTATGTTATCTTTATTTCGAAATCTGCTCCTATGGGTATGTCCAGATTGCTCTTTGTCAGATCTTCTTCTAGCAGTACGAAAGGGCCTGTTGTAAATTCTTTCAACACTCACAGTTGACTTTTCTAAATCGGTCACTTTTGTATTGCCTTTTTCATTTGTTGATTTAGGAAAATATTTAGTGCACTAGGCTGTGTCGTGATGTGGGTGGATCAGAAGTCAGATGCTAAGACACTAAAAAATGCACAGAGCCAGATAATAACAAGAGTAAACGAAAGAGACAGGGAACGTATGCTTCATTTTATTTATACTTCTTTTAGATGGGTAAAACTCAGTTTATGGCTATTGGTCCTCGGGGGCTGTACGGCCAAGACATCGTCGGCTATACTGGATACCAAGCCAGGGGATATTGCGAACATTGTTGACAACGTGAAAAAAGTGTTTGGGAACCCCTTGGACTTTGTAAAGAAATACGTAGTATTTATAATAGTTACGACGATGTATATAATAAAGATGAAATGCCCGAAATTAAAAAATCTCCGGCAAAGAACCACTTAAACTCGAACTCTTCTTTTTAGAAAAAGTTTATCATTTATTAGTCAGCAACTAGTTTCGTTAAGGAGGACTTCTACGGGCTTAAATAAATGGTACAATAATGGAAATTAACGATACATTTAGGCCATTAGTGAAAAGAATTACAAAATATGGTAAAGATTGAATTATGTTTGTAATATTTACCTGTAAATGATTCATATTCATAACACTTTTAACAATATCAGTAAAATTACTATAATTTGAGAAATACAATTCGAAAAAATACAAGAGCAATAATTTTTGACTCTATTAGTTAAATTTTTGATCAAATTAATTAAATTTTTGCTAAGAGATATCCAATTAGAAAATTTATTATTAATGAGTAAGCAAGATTTCGAATTGTGTTTTCGTGATTATTTTACTTGGCAATTTAATTCTATATGCATAGATGGCGGTAAAGAGGTAGTATAAATCGGAGAACTACTTAGTAATATGTCTAAGTGAAATACTGATAAATCCAATATCATTTTAGGTCATAAATTTTACAATATTTAATGAAAATGTTAACAAGTCAATTAGTATTAATAACAAAACAAAAAAACAGTAATTAGATTTACTACATTGTGTAGTTCTTCAACCTATTGATCTTTCTATACGATACTTGGAGATTCACCGATCCAATTACATTTTTATATTTTTCATCTACACAGTCATTCAATTCTTTTAATAGATTAAATTTAACAAGCTTTCCCAAATCAGCTATACATTTGTAAAATGGTAAAACTAAATATACCTTTTGAGAAGAACATTTATAATTATTCCCCATTAGATTAATATTATGTTTTTTAATATTATGTTATAAGATTTCAGGATTATGTATAGATAACGTTTTAATCAATAATAACCCTTTAGGAATTAGTAAGATATTTCTATCGACATTTAATAATTTCTTTGCCGCAGAAAGTAATACCTTTTCTGGGTAGCATCTATTTTTGAATTTGTCGAATAGTATTTTTAGTTTATTTTGTCTGTCTATTCTTAAGGAGCAGGATTTTAAAATCCTCAACCCTTGAGAATAAGGCAACGAGTCCTTCAAATGACAAGGTGTGTTAGAGTAATAGTGTAAGTATAAATGTTTTGACATCGGTTTTCTATAAATTTTAGTGATCAATTCGTTATTATAACCTAATTCAATTTCCAAATCTAAAAATACTATTGACTTTGAGGAATAGGAAAAGGTAAAATTTAGGTATTGATGTTTGCATAAGTTTTCAAGCCATAACGAAATATCGGGTATATCTTTATTTTTAACAATCAAAAATATGTCATCGAGGTATCGTTTTTGAAAAATAATATTGTCATTCAAAAAGATATTCTTAGTCTCCTCGTACACAGCTATATTTGCTATGCTGCAAGAAGCTGAACCACCCATGTGGATCCCACGGTATTGGAAAAAATTTTCACCTTCATATTGTACAAAGTTATAGTCTAAGCTTAAACTCAATAAAGTTTGAAACTGCACATTTGTGAGATCAAATGGGAAATTCAAACTTTCTCGAAATCTGTTAAAATATTCACCACAAAATTTTTTACAATTATTTGTTAGTAAACTAGTTTACAGTGATACAACGTCAATTGTAATTAAGGTATATTTTTCATTTGGGTCTAACACTAAATTATTAAGCAAAATTAGAAAATGTGTGGAATCCAATAATAAATCAAGAATATGTAACATAATTGGCTGTAGAAAGCGATCCAGAATCTGGCTAACAGGTTTGTTAAATGTTTTAGTTCTTCCTGATATAGGTCTACCAATGGGGAAATTTACAAAAGGTTTATGCACTTTAGGTAATATGTAAAAATTAGCCGGAGCCGGACATTTAGGTATCAGATTAGATAAAATAATATTAGAGGGTAAACCTCTTTCCAAGCATTTAACTCGGTCTAAAAAGTCTAAATGCGCATAATCATAGTGAGATCTTGTTGTTGGAAAATATATATTCAAATCTGATAATTGCCTATTTATTTCCAAATCGTAGTCGCATTTCCTCATTACACATATGCCAGCGTTTTTATCTGCCTCAGAAAATACCAAATTATTAGTTTTACAATAAGTTTTTAATTGCAAGAACACATTATTGCTAATTAAGGGTTTAAAGTGTGTACCATGTCTAATTATCTTAACTAAATTTGACACTGCATCTTTATTTACAAAGATTTTATCTTCATCTTCGCAGTGTCTTTTGTTTTCTTTACTTAACTTAATGTTTTGCTTCCTAATTTTAGTCTTAATTAGATCGAAATCCGACAATTCTTCATTTCCTCTGTTTACTTTGAAAAAAATATTCCATGATATTTTACGAATAGCTTCATTTATAGCCAAATCAGTCTTTGAAATTTGGAAATGTAGAAATTTAGACCCAATGATAATAAATGTTTAAATTTAACAGGCATTAAATTATTTCCAGTTAAATCATGAATAATATTGTTAGTCAGTTTCAACTTGCAAAATAATTTATATAATTTGCTATTTTGGTACTTACTTATAGGTACGTCATCATTACAAGTTTTTTTCATACTATAAAATTTCTGTTTCTACCTTTTCCCGATCTTTTTCTCTTCTTTTTTCTTTTCTTTGTTTTCTTTCCACTAATGGCACTATCCTATTGTATTCTCTCCAGTAATTGCGAAACGGAGTGTTTTTGGACTTCTCCTTTTCTGTCGATGTTACGTGCATTGGATAAAGGCCTGGACGAACCGGAAAAGGGTCTATTAGTGTGTATGTTATCTTTATTTCGAAATCTGCTCCTATGGGTATGTCCAGATTGCTCTTTGTCAGATCTTCTTCTAGCAGTACGAAAGGGCCTGTTGTAAATTCTTTCAACACTCACAGTTGACTTTTCTAAATCGGTCACTTTTGTATTGCCTTTTTCATTTGTTGATTTAGGAAAATGTGCACTATTAGAGTATTTCTTCTGATTTACCCTTTCTTTCATCCGTAAAACACTAGCATCTGTGCATTGCAAAATTTGCAATTGCAAATTTTAACATGTTTGATGATTTTAATAGTGGGAATATGGGGACTACTGTAGCTAAATATAAAAGATGAGGTTACAAGAATTACAAGAGATGGTAATATGTAAGGAGAGAGATGATATATGAAAAGAGATGGAATTAGAAGCTCTTAAAAAGAGAAGAGAGAAGGAGGGAGAAGGAGAAGCAAATAGGCATTAGTAACAGTAACTTTGGAAGGAGTATTATTACTTGGGTTTAGTTAAGTTATATTAGTCAAGTAAGTTATACATATAATTAATATACCCTAGGCCGCTGGTTGTAGAAGTGTGGTGACTCTACCAAATCAGAAAGATGATAGGTAGGTACATGCGTTAATATTATGTCTAGAGTAAAGTCCTTTCCGGCCTTGTCGGTCGGGGGGCAAAAATAAGAAATATGTATGTATTTGTATTTTCTTGGTCCATGGGCGCAAGTTCGAGGGGGCCGTAAATAAATAAATAAATAATAATATTATAAAGCCTTCGATTTCTAGGTTTCATTTGGACAGTTTCATCAGCAGTGTGAAAACAAGCATTGATGGTAGAGTTAGCTGTATTAAAAGAATTGTCATTATTGCTAGAAAGTAAAGCAATTTCAGTTACGCGCATAGTCAAGTTGCTACCAATGGCAAGTTGCTATTTATTGGAATCTGTTTTCTGTATTGATTTGTTTCTGTGTTGTATTCGTTGTTTTTTACGTGGGCGAATGACTGTTTGATGTTTTTCTAGGTTGGCTGATAGTTCTTCAAATGACTGCTGGATTGATTTGATTGGAGAGGGAACTTGTTTTTCAAAAAGATCAACAGATATAATACCCGACGATTGGTTACGGTTAAGGTAAAAACAGGCTGTATGATATTATCATATATTACTTGTGTTACTTTTTCGGTATTATTGTTGATAGCACATATCGTTCCTGCTATCCGAGGACGCAAAATGAATAAAGGATGCTTGGGTGAACCTGGATCTTGAGCAGTAATGTAGCTTGCAGCAATTTTGTATCAAAGACCTAAGACTACATTTTGTAATGACAACGGGACTACAGTCTGAAGTCCCATGAACTGGATTTAAAGCATTGAAATATTCCAATGCTTTTAAATCTTTAGAATTCAAAAGCTTTCTATTTTGCGCAATATAGTTTTGTACAATGCTATCTGACTTGCAAAGCAAATTTTATCCTTTTTTGCAAAAAGCTTTTTGATCTAGTTGCACTATTTGGTGTTTCGAGAAAGTTGACATTATTTACAATTGGTAAAATTGGCGTACTTGAAAAATCAACATTATTATTTAGGGATATTGCTGGGGCAGTAGGCTCTTTTAGTGGCGAAATCGAAGTTTCATTTTTGAAGGCGGAAGGTGGATCTGGAGAAGATGGCACTGTAATGGATGGTACTATCTTTGAGGTTGGAGGGTAAATGCCTGCAATTAATGATTTGCCATATGCTGGCAAAATTGCCAAAACAGGTTTTGCCAAGCCTGTTGCGACAAACATTAAGGAGTGAATGATAATTTATATCGTTTCCCAAGTAATTGGGAAAACGAACACTAGGAAATCTGTGATTTTTTTCCTTAATCCACAATAATGAGATAGATAATAGACTTTAAAAGTACATCTTGTGAGATCCATGACTGCTTCATAACTAAATAACAACTTTATTCAATTTTTACAGCACAAAGGCCAACACAAATTGGGTTAGGACTTCGTGGCGAAATCGGGCCTTAGGAATCCCAAATCGAAAGAACGCAAGGTAGGCAAAACTCATGGAAAATAATAAATGATTAATATGAGCCATAATCCTTAACTCGTGGGAAGCAAATTGGGAACGACAAGGCAAACCTCGGCTTATGAAGTACTCTGTCCACCCTACATACCAAATCCTAATGGGTTGGGTTTTCAGTTAATCTTAGTGAACACAATTAGTCGTCGACTACGTAACCATGCATTATAACATAAAAGAAAGGATAATATAACAGCAGCGACACAACCTTAAGACCACTCAATTTACAATGAAGCAGTTGTATCAAGATGGAACAAACTAACTTGTGATAAGTTAGCATTAGCAGTTTTCGAAGTTGTGCAAGATAACTGTTACCCGAAGACACCAGAAACAATGAAACAACAACAACAACAGTTTGGGGTGGGGACGCGGAATTAACCTACACAAATCATTCGTTGGAGAGGAAGTCGTTTCGAGCTATAAAGATGTTTCTTAACAATGTTTCAAAATCATTCTAACAGTATTTCTGACGCTAACGACAATTTAGTAAAAGAAGTAATCGTTTGAAGAACTAAAAATTATTCTATTCGAACATCAGACGGTTCTGAAATCAGGCAAAGTGTGTTTTAAACTACAATGCCAACATGAACATTTCCTAAAATAAAATGCGTAGCTCTAGAGTAACTAGGTTTTAAGTTGAGGTTAGAGCAGTACGATCAGTAAAAAACCAACACCCAACCTTTTCGGATTTAAATCGATTTGGTGAAAATGTTTTAGGCAAAATAATTGGATAATGTTGCCATTAATCTGGGTTGCTTAGGGTTCCATTGTAATTGGTCTGTGTTAACATGGGTTTCAAATTCGAACGCATTAATTGTGCATGTCGCTAAAAACTGCTATACAAATATAAAAGTAAAACTTAATGTAAAAGTTTGAAGCTAATGCCTGCCACCTAATGTTTTTATGCTTACCATTATATAAAATTCAAAAATGATATCATAAAATTTTGTATTCTTTTTAGTTATAAATTGATTAATAAACCAAAAAAGTATATACTTGGTTTTTAGCATTACATATATATATATGTGTTGAATAAATATAATTTGAAGAATTACCTAAAGTAATAATGACATTAATTTTGCCCTAAAAGTTTTAATAATAAATAATTTTATTATGATCAAATGCATTGTGAAAAACTAAATAATTACAATACATTATTTGTCAAATTCATTATTTGACACTACAAATTAATTGACGCCCATTTCAATATTGCAAAGTACTAAGGAATATATATACTAAGGCTTATGAAAGCCGCTAAGAATTCTCCTGTCTACTCTTGCCATTTAAAATGTGTCCTCATCATGTATTTTGCGGTGTCGTATCAGACTTCTTTTGAACTTGAAAGATTTATCGCATTTATTACATTTAAAAGCTTTCCTTTTACTATGGGTCGCTTGATGTGCCTGTAGGTCTGCCTTCCTAAGAAATGCCTTGCCACAAACACTGCATTCAAAAGGCTTCTCTCCAGAATGCCCCATGTAATGTATCTTCAATGAAGAAGACACAGCAAAACTTTTGCCGCAAATGTCGCAAACAAAACGTTTTTCACGGCTGTGAATTCTTCCATGGATCTTTAATTTAGAGAAATCTCTGAAGGACTTGTCACAAATGTCACATTTAGGATTCTTTTCTGCTGCGTGCTTCTTAGGGTGTTTTCTTAAGTTTCCTTTACGTTTGGTGAGCCTATTTTTATTGGTTTCGGTGTTGGAATGAGAGCGCACGTGAGTTCTTAGTTGTTGAGGTAATCTGAACAATTTCAAACAAATATGGCATTTATGTTTCCTCGTGGAATCATTCTTGACACCCGTTTTACTATCACTTGGTTCCTCTGTCGTTTCTTCCCCCGGGGACTTTTATTTGATTTTCCAGGTAGAACTAATTGATCCAAATTGTCATTTGCAGACTTGCTTAGATTATCGGATTGAGTTGCTTCACAGTTGTTCTGGTCACATGTAAATGTATTACCGGATTGAATGTTGTTTCCCAAATCGGAAGATTCCAAGTTGCAATCCATGTCGTCGTTTTCTAAAAATATATTCCAACAACTGTCTGTCAACACTTCACTCATGAATCATGATATGGAAATTAATTACTTATATTTTAATATTTTGATTCTCTTATTTTAAAAGAAATGCAAAAACAACAATTACAAAAGAGGAACTCACCATTCAATGTTTCGTCTTCGCTCTTTACTGTATTGATTGTCTCGAATAGAACCGGCGTGATAATGGGTCCAGCTAAGACTTCTGTGGTAACTTGAGTTATTATTGGCCCTGTCAAGTTATTGGTGTGACAGTATGAATTTCCATCTGGAAATATTTCTTTATCCTCTTCAGTCTCAGATATGTTAATGAAATTCTCAATTTCTAAAAGAGAATAACTAAATACCCTGCTAAAGAATTCAAAAAGGAAATGGAAAAATATAAGCGAAAAGGGAACCCACCATTATCAAATGAAATTATGATTTCGTCTTCACTTTTGCGGTTTGCGGGTCTTCCGAGACTTGAGATCCTCCAGGCGCTGGCACTGGTGAGTTATTTGGATCAAAATTGGCATTTCCATCTGGAAATACTTCCTCATCCGTTTCAGTCACCGCAATGTTGATGAAATTATCAATTTCTGCAAAGGATATATTTTCAAAAACATAGAAAAATACCTAAACCCCCTAAATTTGAAATAATTTTATAAAATTATTTAAAATTACTCACGCATACAAGAAAACAGACAGAGAAAGGTTACCTTGTGTAATAAGAATAGATCTGACAATTGCTTCACATTTCGATTCAGCGCTAAATGATTTCTTGGGGGATTTTAGCATTGTGGTTTTAATATTGGATCGCAATTCCTCGTACTGCTTTTGAAACAATTCTGCTTGTTCTAACGCCGCTTTGCATTTCTCCACCAAATCCAAACAGGAATCACAGCATTCTATCCAAACACTTGCATTTCCAAAATGTTCACGCAGAAGAAAACACGTCTCTTCCGGGATCTCCAGAAGCTTCCGCAGCAGAAATATCATTTACAATTCAGTGTCTCCATTTCCGTCTTCTACTGCAAAAAATATTAGCCATCCCATAATAATAATGTCATGTATTCCACGAATTAAAAATTTCTGCGAATATTTATTACCTTGTTGCCAATTGAAGTTTGAGTTTGCACCCTGGGTAGCAGTTTTCTTGAGAAAACTCTTTCCGCAACAAATGAGACACCTTTTGGGTACCATTTTGACCATTGCGAATTTTTAGAAAAGAACTTCAAAATTTTTTAGACAGTTGATTAGAAAAGACAGTTAATTAGAGAAGCGTAAACTGTTCACGTCTTTTAATGCAGTGCGGGTGATTTTGCTCGCGGCTTTTAGAATCACATCAATTTGATGCTATTGACAAAGACGGGTGCATAGTGCACATGTTTATATCACATTCGAACAATTTTCCTTCTTGTATGCTTAAATTTCAATTGCACTTGTCAACCTTGATGTTTTCAATTTCCTTCACTTAAGCATAAATGAAATGGACAATTCGCAAGCTAAACATTTTCACCGTGAGAAATAGCAAGACTCCATAAAGTAGTCCAATGGGTATACTTATGTAAGTTTGCTTTTCTACTACTGCAACTACGAAACTATATAGACTTTTGTTTCTTTGAACTGGCGTCCTACAGAATATTATAAAACAAGTATTTCTCTCAAATACTTGTCTTATAAAACGAATGTAAGGTATTTTCTTATTGAACGTAATTCTGTTTATTTGTTTTTCTTCCGCCACTGATTATTTTCGTCAGTTTTAACTAAAAAATTACTTATTTTTGCTAAAAATGACAACAAATTTTGCGTTTCGCGTATAATGTTAAAAAATTTCGTTCTCTTCGTTATTTGTCTTTCAAATGTTAGAAAATTTTGCTCTGCGCATATAGAGGTTTCTTTTCATCATTTGACTTTAAAGGTTAAAAAAGTTTTGCGCTCCGCGAGAATAGTAGCTAGTCTCATTGATTTACCTTCAAAATGCTAATTAAAATATAGAAATTGGCAGCTTTTTCAAGTTTCAACTGACACACAATTTGGAAAGCTGTATTGTAATGTAATATCTCTAAAAGCCTTAGTATTTATTTTTAAACCACTGAAGAATTACCATTGCTGAAGTCAGGCGAGTAATGCACAAGGTAATAAGAGCGAATTTGCTGCAGATGAAATTCTTCATGTTTAACTTCAAATACAAAATGAATTAGTAATCACGAAATTCGGAAAATACTTGATTATTAATTGGTTATATCTGTCTATTTGCAATTCGTAGAGTATTGCTATTGTAGACTGTATCACTAATTTCATTGAAATTAGCGTAGCGTAACCTGCTACCATGCACAATTAAATACGGTTAAAATTGAGGACTTCAGTTCTAAGACTGTAAACGGAATACATAAATGGTGAAAAGTGATGATGAACATCCTGAGTCTCCTGAGTGTTTTTTTTTCTTATTACGGCTATTAATTAACGAACAGGGAATTTTAACATTTATTAACAATCTACCATTAAGACTTGAATTAGAGTGAAATTAAATCATAAAATAATTAAGGTGACTTCTTTTTGTACTGAATGCCAATTTAGCGTTGAAGAATGAACCACCATGATAAGTTTGGTTGTGCAGATTTGCAGAATTAAATCGAACAAATAATACAACAGCATTTCTTTTAATTTTTTAGTTTTGAGAATGTAATAGGGTTTCAGACACAATTCATTGCATAGTACCATATTTCAATACCTGTTTCCTGTACTCTCATGATTTAGGATGTTCCTTCATGGTGCTTCTTGCGGTGTAGCGCCAGCTTTTTTTTCAGCTTATCACAAATATCACATTTAAATGGTTTATTCTTGGCCACAAATGTTACATTCTTTGTTCTGTTCTTTTCTGCTTGGTGTTTCTTACGGTGTTTTATGTTTGTGAACCGTTTGGTAATAGTTTTTTCACTGGTGCTAGAATGTGACCGCATGTGACTTTTTAAGTGTTGAGGTAATTTGAATAACCTCAAACATATGGGGCATACAATTTTCTTTTCGGCATCAGCTTTATCACCCCTTTTACTAACCCTTGGTTCCTCTGTCGTGTTCAGTGAAGATTTCTTCTTTTGGGAACTTTTATTTGATTTCGCAGGTAGAACTAATTGATCCAAAAGGACAATTGCAGACTTTCTTAGCTTATCTGATTCAATTCTTTCACATTTCTTCTGCTCAGAGCCAAATGTAATACCGGATTGAATGTTGTTTCCTAAATCGGACGATTCCAAGTCGTAATCCATGCTTTCGTTTTCTGAAAATATATTCAAGCAACTTTCTGTCAACGTTTTACTCATGAATTATAAATATATACATTATATTTTAATCTCTGTTTGAAACGAGTGCAAAAAATCAAAAAAAGAAACCCACCATTCAGTGAAATTTCGTTTTCACTCTTAGCTGTGTTGATTCTCTCGAACACAACAGGTGTGATAATGGATCCAGCTAAGACTTCTGCAGTGTCTCCAGATATTACAGACCCTTTCAAATCATTGGGATCAAAATTGGGATTTCCATTTGAAAATATTTCTTTATTCATGTCTTCTAAAACGGAATTCATTTTAAGTAATTAGAAAAGTATCCTTAAATTTAAAAATTCAATTAGGACAAGACTAAATAAACTAAACGCAAGAACTAAAAAAATTGGTACGCACCATTTTTAAATGAAATTACGCTTTCATCTTCACTCTTTACTGCATTTCTGATGGATCCTAATTCAATTGAGCCTTGTGAATCTTGAGTGTCCTTATCTCCTACAAGCACCGGAGAGTTATTTGGTTTAAAGACTTTTCCATCTGGAGTGAATCCATTTTTTCCGCCTCCATCCCCAATTGCTTTGCCAACTTTGGCAATTCCTAGATTTTCTGAAAACTTTTTAATGTACCGCTTAGAATTAAAACATGCTTGCCGAAAATGATCTTTGAAGAATCTTAGTCTCTTCTCTAGATACGGTGAAGAAAGATGTTTCCATAAAATGTTTTCCAAAATTTCACCAACAACAAATGTGTACTCTGGGTCCTCCAGTTTCAAAACTGTTCTATTTGCTAAATGCTGTGCTCTCATGGAACGTTGGCAGCTAAGATAAAAAATTGACTCCCAATCTTTTCTTTTCACCATCCAATTACTTCGTAATTTTTTATTCTTTCCTTCTGCAGCAGCCATGCAAGCAACGCGAATAGTTTCAATTGCAGCCATTTTTGAATTTCAAAATTCAAAACCGAGAACCTACCCTTAAATTACAGTTTCTAGACTGCATTCAAAGTTAACCACAAATTCTATTGCTAATCTTTGCCAAGCAATGAAGCTCCAAGTGGGAACAGTAGTCAATGTAAATAACCGTGTAATAAGGAAGTTGGCAATAAAGATATATTATTATTTCCAAAACTACAGAGAGAGTCAGTAGAAAGTATCCATGGGAATTACATGTATGCGTACATAAGGCATGTATGTATGTCTTCTTTTTGATTTCCCGTGTCAAACCAAAAGTGGGCAATTTAAATACACATGTATTTCCTTATACACTGTAAGTGCCATGGCTCGCCTTAGCTGAACCTCACTGTACGTATGCCAGCTATGTACCTGTATTTTATGAACTGAGCAGAAAAGTTCTACAGAAAAGTCGTTAAAGTTTCCAGTGAAGTCATACGCCGTGACTTCTCTTGTTAGATAGAAATAGAACCTCGATAGATTACTAAAACTGCCTTTACGGAAGTATGACTCCATTGGAAGCATTTAATGACCTTTCTGTAGAATTACTCTTATAAATATGAGGAAGAATGATTATTTGTCTTCTGTGTTCTGTGTGCAAATTCTGTGTAGCCGAATGCTCATTGGCTTGAAAATTAAAATTACTATTATATTAGGCCATACTTATTCTTCACTCAAAATTAATTAATGAAATCTTAGAAATAATATAGCAATTAGCCTTTTGTCAATAAAGCTCAACCGCAGTCAGTAAGCGTGTGTAAATTAATGTTGATGTATAGAAGTGGAAGTTTCGATGCATTTAAATTTTATTTCTTTGACCCTCATTCGTTTCTAAAATGTTTTACTATATGATATTCATTTTATTAATGCATTGTAATTATAAATATTTCTATCCGGTATATTGTGCTCTATTGGTACATTTTGCATTATGCACACTAAAGTAAATTAACTGTTGCAGAAAATGGTGAAAGTTTTGTGATATGACTAATAAAATTGCAATTAATTAATTTATCTCCTGCTGAGAGCTCTAATACTTTATGTACAATGATAATGTACTATTGAAAAATAGACACATAAATGTAAATAAACTATTACTTAAATTTTATTTTGAGAATTTAAAAGAGGATCAGAAACAATATTATATTGGACAACATTTTATTCACTTCTACTAATATTTATTATCGTGGTTAATATTAAACTGAAGTGTAAAATATGAATTTAACGAAGAATTTGCAGTGAAATGAAATGAAATGAATTTGTAGTGTTTAAAAGGATAACGTAGTAATAATGATTTAATGTAGAGATATTCATTATGCGAATTACCTTTGTGTTTTTCATACTTGTCTATTATAGTTCATGCGAATCTTTTCATATCAGTATGTCATTTTCTCATAGTGTTTACACATAATGAGAGATTCATTTAGCTGAAAATAACTACCAAGACAAATTCTTCGCACTGCAAATTCAATCGAATTACAAATTCATTATTTTTCATTTTGCACATTAATTGACGCCCATTTCAATATTGCAAATATAAAATTTCTTGCGCTACATTCTGACGAAAAAAGAGAGGAGAGGAAAATGAGACAAGGATTGGGGACGAGAAGGGAAAGGAAAGAGAGGAGAAAGAAAAGAAAGACGAGAAAAGGAAATTATTTTAATATTTATTTTAGTATCTTTACTTCACCAGAGGTTGATCAAAAACGACAAAAATTCTTTACATCTCCACATAATTTACCATAAAAGCTTTCAAAAATTTCAAAATTTTTCTGCCCTTGCGGATCAAATTAACTGATTTCCAAAAATAACCACATTTCGGTGTTATTTTAGCATCAATAGTGGATAAATTTTTCGAACCTTACAGGCACTTTCTCTGTACTTTGCGTTACCTTTATACTTATATAAAACAATTAAAATTAAATTAGGCAATGTAATCTATTGTCTGTTTAAAATAAATAAATTAATTAAATAATGGAAATTAGTATAATTAGTATAATTAGCAGCTTGGTTTTGGGAGTAATTTTTCTTGGTAAAATTGTAAAGCAAAGTAATTTTTTAAGGAAAGTTAACATGAAACAAAAAAAAATTTTCGGCCCTTACGGGCCGAAACCCCGCCCACACCCCACCCACCCCGGGACGAGATTTTCGTTCTAGGCTGGGACGAGATTTTGATTTCGTGGCAGATTATCGAACCCGATAAAATTATTTCAAATTACTCACGCATAAAAGAAAACAGACAGAGAAAGGTTACCTTGTGTAATAAGAATAGATCTGACAATTGCTTCACATTTCGATTCAGCGCTAAATGGTTTCTTCGGAGATTTTAGCATTGTGGTTTTAATATTCGACCGCAATTCCTCGTACTGCTTTTGAAACAATTCTGCTTGTTCTAACGCCGCTTTGCATTTATCCACCAAATCCAAACAGGAATCACAGCATTCTATCCAAACACTCGCACTTCCAAAATGGTCACGCAATTTACAACACGTCTCTTCCGGGATCTCCAGTAGTTTCCGCAGCAGGAATAGAATTTGCAACTCAGTGTCCCCATTACCGTTTCCTTCTACTGCAAAAAATATTAGCCATCACATAATAATAATGTAATCCACGAATAAAAATTTTCTGCGAATGTTTATTACCTTGTTGCCAATTGAAGTCGGAGTTTGCATCCTGGGTAGAAGTTTTCTTGAGAAAACTCTCTCGACAACAAATGAGACACCTTTTGGATACCATATTGACAATTCCGAATTTTTAGAAAAGAACTTCAAAATTTTTTTAGAGTTGATTAGTTGATTAGAGAAGCGTAAGCTGTTCAGGTCTTTTAATTCTGTTCGGGCGATTTCGCTCGCGGCTTTTAGAATCACATCAATTTGATGTTATGGACAAAGACGGGTGCATAGTTGTAATACGATACGTGTTACCACGTGTTACTCTACAATGTCCGGTTATCCCATTGTCTGGTTTATGGCCGGAAACTAAAGTTTTGTTTCTTTGAACTGGCGTCTTACAGAATATATAAAACAAATATTCTCTCAAATACTGTCTGGAAGTTTTATAAAACGAATGTAAGAAATTTTCTTCTTAGTAATTCTGTTTATTTGTTTTTCTTCCGCCACTGATTATTTTCGGCAGTTTTAAGTAAAAAATTACTTATTTTTGCTACAAATGACAACAAATTTTGCGTTTCGCGTATAGTGTTAAAAAACATTCGCGCTGCGCGTTTAGACGTTTCTCTTCGTTATTTGCTTTTCAAATGTTAGAAAATTTTACTCTGCGCATCCAGAGGTTTATTTTCATTATTTGACTTTAAAGGTTAAAAAAGTTTTGCGCTCCGCCAGAATAATAGCTAGTCTTATTGATTTGCCTTCAAAATGCTAATCAAAATATAGAAATTGGCAGCTTTTTCAAGTTTCAACTGACACACAATTTGGAAAGCTGTATTGTAATGTAATATACACAGGTAATATCTCTAAAAACCTTAGTATTTGTTTTTAAACCACTGAAGAATTACCATTGCTGAAGTCAGGAAGGCAAATAATGCACAGGGTAAGAGCGAATTTGCTGCAGATGAAATACTTCATGTTTATCTTCAAATACAAAATGAAGTAATCACTAAATTCGGAGAATATGATTATTAATAGGTTTGTCTATTTGCAATTCGTAGAGTATTACTAGTGTAGACTGTATCACTAATTTCATTGAAATTAGCGTAGGGTCTCACCTGCTACCATCCACAATTAAATACTGTTAAAATTGAGGATTTCAGTTCTAAGACTGTCAACGGAATATTAGAGTTTTTCTACTCGGAAAATGATGAAAAGTGATGATGAGCATTTCAATTTTAGAAAAGAAATATTTAGTTGAAAGTTTAGTGTTGAAGAATAACCAATTATATGGTGCTGGTTTTTACAGAATAAAATCAGCTTTTATTTAGAGAATTCAGACACAAAAATTGTAATGTAATTTATTTTAATCCTATTTCTGCCACCCTTTTTCATTTTTAAAATGTTTTACTAAGTGATGTTCATTTTATTAATGCCTTTTAAATTAATTATTGCAAATACAGAGAATATTTCTATCCGGTATGTTGTGCTCTATTGGTACATTATGCACACTAAAGTAAATTAACCTTGCAGTAAAAGGTGATTTTTTAATACGTACATTAGTTTTCACATGTTCAGTAGCAATACTTTTTGGGGGGAATATTAAGTGCACCTCATAAATAATCGGTTTCCTTCAATAAAAATATTCACTTTGCCTCATCAATATTTATCCCGCCTCAAGTACCGTCACTTATGTAAAAAATGTTTCTTTTAATTTATATTTTATTTCAGGAACTTAATAGGATCACAGAAAAAATTTTTTGCCCAGTATTATTTTAATACCTTTCTTCTTTCAGATTTCAGTATTTTAGGGCACTAATAAGTAACTGCATAGGAAACCTGTTTAGAATTTTCCTGTCTTTTCTGGCGACTTAAGATTTTTCCTCATCATGTTTTTTGTTGTGTTTGGTAAGAGTTCTTTTATTCTTGAAAGAACTATCACAAGTATCGCATTTAAAAGGTCTCTTTTCACTATGCGTCAATGCGTCTTTTGATGAGGCTTTGGGTTTTCCTTCAAAGTAAATGCTTTGCCACAAACAGCACATCTGAAAGGCTTCTCTCCGAATGCCAATTGTAATGCCTCCGTAATGTAAAAGCCTGAATAAAACCTTTACCGCAAATGTCTCATTCAAAAGGTTTTTCACCGCTGTGGATTCTTCTAGTTATTACTATGCCTGGATACGTGTGTATATCTAAAATATATTAAATTAAAAATAAAAAACCAAAAATTAGTCGTTTGTCTTTGCTATGCAATTTCAATCTTTTTGGTTATTCTCAAAATCTGTATTTTTCAAAGAATTATTTACAGTTACTCCAAATAAGTAATTTACACTTTTGATAATGACGTAAGAAATGACGGGATTTTTATATATGCATGTAAGCAATACAAAATAGAAATATTTTCCTGTATTGTGAAAGTATCAATTCATACAATCTTGAGTTGTGTTTCAATACGCCACTCACTATAATATAATAGTGAATGCATTCTTGCTGCAGGTCCAGAGTAGCGCGTCTCACCGTGGTAGCGATATTTGAAGACTTGGCCCGACTGCTTTTCAAAGGAGTTTTCAAGAAAAGTGCTCTTATCTGAAGAACTGGAGACAATCTTTATTTACCGAAGGTTTGTTGAAATTTTAATAAAAATATCGAGGCGTTGAACATATTTTTTAAATATCGTAACCGCTTTGAAAAAACTTTATGTTCCTACTTAAACGATATTTTACATTTAATTCTGTGATGACTTTTCATTTATGTGAATTTATTTTTTTATTTCTATGATTAGAGAAGCTAAATGTCTCTTGTGGTTGGCGGCATTTAAAAATGATGGAAGCATTAAGAAACCTGAAAATGGGCACTCTGGAGCCAAAAGGAGATTTGAACATTTTTGAATGGAACATTTCCAATTTTAAAAAAGCTTTCAAAAACACGAGGGAGTGTGAGAATTGGGTTTCACCCGTCTTTGTTGGAAAATCCACTGACCTTCCTAAAAGTTTCTGGCAAATGGTAGTGTTCCCCAAGGGAGTATACGAAAACAAGCGGGGAACAGAATTGGAAGTTTATTTATTAATGAAGGAAGACGTAAATCCAGACATTCCTTTTATAAAAGCCAAGTATAAAATGTGGTTCCTAAAAACAAATCTACAAAAAGTAGATAGTAGACTTGGTTTTGGTTATCGTAACATTTTTAAGTATGACGAAGGCTTTGCGGGATTAGGGATGATCACCCATTCTGAGTTGTTTCACGGAAACAGCGGCTTTTTGGAAGATGATGTCCTACGTATTCGAATAAAGCTCTGGATCCTTGATGACGAAATAAATAACGCCGCACCCGAAAAGCAGAATAAAGGTCAGCTGCACAAGGATTTAAGTGAATTGCTGCAGTCATCTTTTTCAGATCTGACCATTTTGGTAGAAGACTCTACTTTTAAGGTCTATAAGGGTATCTTGTCTTGCCGGAGTCCAGTTTTTGCTGCGATGTTCAAGAATGACATGTCTGAGTCTCTAACAAGCACTGTCAAAATCGAAGATTTCAGTTCTAAGACTGTCAAAGGAATGCTCGAGTTTATTTACTCCGAAAATGTGGAAACTGTTGATGAAGATTTCCTGGAATTACTCAAAATTGCAGAGAAATACGAACTGGCAGAACTGAAAGTGGCGTGCACTAAGGCAGCGATACTGCAAATATCCGTTGAAAATGTCATCGAACTTTTAATTTTGGGGGATATGTACAACGCTCCCGAACTGAAGTCTAAGGCTATGGTTTTCATCAACAACAAAAAAGCTAATCCACTGTTTTCTCCGGGAAACCAAAATGAAGCTTTAGAAAAGCTTGCGAAAGAACATCCTATGCTGCTCTTAGAAATGTTCCACAAGGTTCGAAATAACGACGTCCGTGTACATTTTTCTGAAGAATTTAATGAAACTATCGAACAGGTCACCAGATTCACAACATCCAAAACAAATGTGAGAAATTAAAATTATTTCCGAACGTTTTGATGTGAAGTGTGAAGATGCTCCAATTGATTTATTAATGTAAGATATAGTAATTAAATGAAATCCGAAAATTAGCAAAAAAATATTTGGAACACAGGAGAATTCAATGAAATGATTGTTTGAAATGTTGCAATGCAAAGATTCAATTCAAATAATGTCTTCTAAATAGTTTATATACCACGGCTGAATACAATCATTAAATAATTAATTAATTAGCAGTGAATTTTAACATTTGTTATGTAATTAATGTTATAGGTAATCAAAAATCGAGAACAGTGCAATTAAATTAAAAAAACGTAATTTCTTGAATTGAATGTGAGTTTAAAGAATGAACCACACTGATGTTTTTTTAGAGAATAAAATCCGGGAAATAAATAAATTAATGTTATTTGTATTTTACGTAATTTTATTTTAATGCAATCATCTCTGTCAGGTTTCAATACTGTAGAGCACTAAGCAATTGCAAACGGAAATCGCTCAGAATTTCGATGTTTTCTCCGCGTTCTCGGATATAGATAATTATCTTGGTTATATATATAGAATATGATGGTACTGATGTTGGTGGTTCTGGGCCTTCCTATCTGGGGAAATGGTTCCAATGTTAGGATGACTTCAGATGGGGAAACTTTACGCCTATCCTAGCGTGTATGTAGCACTCAGAGGGAGATAAATATGATTACTTGTCAAGTGGTAAATTGAGTTTATGTGCTCAGAATAATTATTAATTTATTTACGTGTTACTTAATTGCACACAACAAAATATCAAATTCCGAATTGAAGAGTTGAAATGAATACAAATACAAAAATCTAATTGAATACCCAAGTCAAGTATCTCACACTAGAAAAAGGAGATGTTACTCGGGGTCCTCTCGAAGTCAGTCTCTCTCGTCTTGCTACTCAAACAAACTCCTTCTCCAACCAAACATAAAGGTCAAGATGCAGCAAAGCAGAAGTGACCAAGAAAACCGAAGCTAAAACCAAGAGATAATGGTTCGACCGCCCCCTTTTACGACACTCTCTGCCGCCAATCCCAATCAACTGACTTTCTCAAATCCCAAGGTGAATGGACCGGTGCTATAGTCTATAATGAGAATGGACGGGTGCTGAAGTATAGCACCCACATCCTACAAAAAGTTAACTCATGGCAGATTGAAACTATTCAATCTGCGTTCGAACACTCATCTAACTTCGCCACCGAGCCATGAGACTATCTACCTGTAAATTCTTACTCCTAGTCTATTCAGGGAGACATGGAATATCCATGTCACATTCCCTTTCGTCGGTCTCCTCTTTTGCACACACTGTACGGCTTTGATTCCTCACGTCCGTCTCTCTGATTTCGAGAATAGGGAAATTACTGATATGATAATCGACTCCTATCTTCTTTTCTCACTAATCCCTATAACTATATATACTAACCTATTGCCATTGTGTTGTTCCTGCTTCTTGTGCTGCTTATTGGAAGGCTTACTATTCACAGAGGAAGGCAAGTCACACTGACCGAATATACTTAACCTAATGTCGTTGTGTTGTTCCTATCTTTCTTGTGCTGCTTATTGGAAGTCTTACTATTCACAGAGGAAAGTATAAGTCACACTGACCATATAATATACTAACTATTGCTAACTCTACTTGGCTAATGAGAAGTACGGGACATAGGTTTTTACGCCTATGCATCGTCACCCTGCCGACACCATCTCGGGGGGAAATTACTATAGTAGGTATTACAGTGTGTGCTACTGGTAATATATTTTATGTAGCTCAGAAGGTAGACTTATAGGAAGATAATATTAGACATAGGAGTAGGTAGAATACATAAATTCATTTAATATCGAAAATCATACAAAAAGTTAACTCATGGCAGATTGAAACTATTCAATCTGCGTTCGAACACTCATCTAACTTCGCCACCGAGCCATGAGACTATCTACCTGTAAATTCTTACTCCTAGTCTATTCAGGGAGACATGGAATATCCATGTCACATTCCCTTTCGTCGGTCTCCTCTTTTGCACACACTGTACGGCTTTGATTCCTCACGTCCGTCTCTCTGATTTCGAGAATAGGGAAATTACTGATATGATAATCGACTCCTATCTTCTTTTCTCACTAATCCCTATAACTATATATACTAACCTATTGCCATTGTGTTGTTCCTGCTTCTTGTGCTGCTTATTGGAAGGCTTACTATTCACAGAGGAAGGCAAGTCACACTGACCGAATATACTTAACCTAATGTCGTTGTGTTGTTCCTATCTTTCTTGTGCTGCTTATTGGAAGTCTTACTATTCACAGAGGAAAGTATAAGTCACACTGACCATATAATATACTAACTATTGCTAACTCTACTTGGCTAATGAGAAGTACGGGACATAGGTTTTTACGCCTATGCATCGTCACCCTGCCGACACCATCTCGGGGGGAAATACTATAGTAGGTATTACAGTGTGTGCTATTGTAATATAATTTATGTAGCTTCAGAATGGTAGACTTAATAGGAGGATAATTAGAAACATAGGTATTGATAGATCAGGTAAAATACATACATCCGATTTATATTGGAAAAGTCACAAAAATATTAGCTGGCGGTGGATGGATTTGATCCATCCACGACATGTCACACAACTCCACTAAGCCAACGCGCCTACCAGCCTGACTGCCTATGTTTCCTTCTCGTAGTCTATACAGGAGGACATGGAATATCCATGTCACATTCCCTTTCGTCGGTCTCCTCTTTTGCACACACTGTACGGCTTTGATTCGCCTGGTCACTCTTCTTGTTTTCTAAGTTAGGGAAATTAGAGATAGGCTAATCTCTTATCATTCATTCTACTCATCTTGTCACTATCGGGATCGTAGTATCTTTTCACTACGTTTATATTATATTATAGATTACTATACTAATCTATTGCCACTGTGTTGTTCCTTATTCTCCTTATGCTTCCTATTGAGGTCCATACATAGAGGGAGAAATGGTCACACGGCCAATTATAAATACTATTATATATATATTCGTCTTAATTGGAGGGTTTAGGTATACTCAGTCTTGTTCACGCTATCTCTTATGAGATACCTTAAGATAGATATATTTACACTATGTGAACATGGACCAAGTACACTACCTATGCTAACTCTACTTGGCTAATGAGAAGTACGGGACATAGGTTTTTACGCCTATGCATCGTCACCCTGCCGACACCATCTCGGGGGGAAATTACTATAGTAGGTATTACAGTGTGTGCTACTGGTAATATATTTTATGTAGCTCAGAAGGTAGACTTATAGGAAGATAATATTAGACATAGGAGTAGGTAGAATACATAAATTCATTTAATATCGAAAATCATACAAAAAGTTAACTCATGGCAGATTGAAACTATTCAATCTGCGTTCGAACACTCATCTAACTTCGCCACCGAGCCATGAGACTATCTACCTGTAAATTCTTACTCCTAGTCTATTCAGGGAGACATGGAATATCCATGTCACATTCCCTTTCGTCGGTCTCCTCTTTTGCACACACTGTACGGCTTTGATTCCTCACGTCCGTCTCTCTGATTTCGAGAATAGGGAAATTACTGATATGATAATCGACTCCTATCTTCTTTTCTCACTAATCCCTATAACTATATATACTAACCTATTGCCATTGTGTTGTTCCTGCTTCTTGTGCTGCTTATTGGAAGGCTTACTATTCACAGAGGAAGGCAAGTCACACTGACCGAATATACTTAACCTAATGTCGTTGTGTTGTTCCTATCTTTCTTGTGCTGCTTATTGGAAGTCTTACTATTCACAGAGGAAAGTATAAGTCACACTGACCATATAATATACTAACTATTGCTAACTCTACTTGGCTAATGAGAAGTACGGGACATAGGTTTTTACGCCTATGCATCGTCACCCTGCCGACACCATCTCGGGGGGAAATTACTATAGTAGGTATTACAGTGTGTGCTACTGGTAATATATTTTATGTAGCTCAGAAGGTAGACTTATAGGAAGATAATATTAGACATAGGAGTAGGTAGAATACATAAATTCATTTAATATCGAAAATCATACAAAAAGTTAACTCATGGCAGATTGAAACTATTCAATCTGCGTTCGAACACTCATCTAACTTCGCCACCGAGCCATGAGACTATCTACCTGTAAATTCTTACTCCTAGTCTATTCAGGGAGACATGGAATATCCATGTCACAGCGTGTATTTTGTGGTGGAACAAACTCTGCTTTCTTTTTATGTAGAATGAATTACCACAAATACCACATGTAATCGGAAACTAATTTATTACTGAACAATTAATTTTAACATTTGTTGTCTATAATTGAGAATCTTTACCTGTAACACCATGAAGTTAAATAAGAAATAATGGAAAGCTAGTTTTTCGAATTCATTGTCGGTTAAATATAAATTTACCTTTAGAAGAATGAACCGCAATATACTTGTCTTTAATACAGAATAAAGTCTGATAAATGTATAGAAACCATATTTTGATTTATATTTTATTTTAAGAATTTAAATAGGGTCTCAGACACAACAACAAACTGTACAATATCAGTTTAATACCTTTGTCTCTTTCAGATTTCAGTATTTTAGAGTACTAAGCAATGGCATATGAAAACAATTAAAAACCTCCTTTTTCACCGCTGTGAATTCTTCCATGGATCTTTAATTTGGAGAAATCTCTGAAGGATTTGCCACAAATGTTATATTTAAGCTTCTTTTTTGTTGTGTATTCGCTAGGGTGGTTTCTTAAGATTCCTTTAGGTTTTGTTAAGGTATTTTTATCGTTTTCGGTTTTAGGATGAGAGTGCATGTGAGTTTTTAGTTCTCGAGGCAATTTGAATAATTGCAAACATATGTGGCATATGTGGCGAAGATTTATTCCCCTTGGGTCTATTATTTGGTTTTACAGGTAGGGTAGTAAGGGTAGGACCAATTGATCTAAAGTGGGATTTGTCTTTCTTAGATCACCTGGTTGTATTGTTTCACAGTTTATCTGTTCACAGACAAATGTATCGGATTGAATGTTGTTTCCAAAATCGGCTTCCAAGCTGTAGCCCATGTCGCCATTTTCTGAAAATATATTCGCATAACCTTGTCAATGTTTTACTCATGACATGTAAAATAATAAACTATATTTGAATTCTTGATTTTGAAACGGACGCAAAAAATAATAAAAATAGAAACCCACCATTCAATGAAATTTCGTCTTTACTCTTTACTGTATTAATCCTCTCGAAGAGAACATACTTGATGGATCCAGTTAAAACTTCTGCGGTGTCTCGAAGTTGGCATTTCCATCTGAAAATCTTTCTTCATCCGCCTCAGCCAAAGGAATGTTAACGAAATTTGCAGCCACTAAAACGGAATTCATCGCAAGTATTTATAAAATTAATAAAGCACCCTAAATTTAAATTTGGGCAGTAAGCATTCTATTGCAAATAAGGAATAGAAAAATATAAAATAAATGGAAATCCATCATTATTAAATGAAATTATGATGTCGTCTTCATTCCTTAGTGTATTGACCTTGTCCATCACAACAGGTGTGGTGGATCCTAATTCAATTAAGTCTGGTGACACTGGAGAGTCGTCAGTGTCTTCAGATCTCAGAAAAAATCATAGCTTTTCTACTTGCAATCTTTTTTGTTTCTACGAAATCCGAGTTTTTCGAAGAATTATTTGCAGGGGCGGCAAAAGAGCAATTTACTCTTGGCACAAGGTATTAATAAATTGCAGGGGATTTTAAGATATCTAGGAGGTACAGCAATAAATGTCTTTTGTCGTGAAAGCTTCAATTTATAAATAAAATCTTTATGTGTTTCATGAATACGCCACTCACTATAATAATATAATAGCGTAGCATACTGCGTTCTCGCAGCAGATCTAGAATAGCGTGGTAGCGGCTTTTACAGACGTGTTGTGTTGAATTGCATTCAAAGTAATTTTTAAGAACAGTGCTTATTCCTTTAAAGAAAAGTTGTTGGAGACTTTATTTAGCAAAGGTAAGTTGGAAAGTTGGAATGCATATACTTTGTGCTGATTTTGAAAAATAAATTAAATATTAGGAAAAACATTTTGAGCAGTATTTTAAAATATTCTTAACCACTTTGGAGGAGCTTTATAAACCTTGTCTTTGGACGACGATATTTTACATTTGAATCTGATGATTTTTCTTGTAGTTAAATTGCATACGAAAGATATTTCGTAGATTGGTGACATTTGAAAGATGACTGATGGATCAAGAAAGCGGCAATTGGACAATGTGGAGCCAGAAGGAGATTTGAACATTTTTGAGTGGAATATTTCCAATTTTGCACAGGGCGTTTTAAACCTAGGCGATGATGAGAGAGTGACTTCACCCGTCTTTGTTGGGAAATTCGCCCATCTGCCGAATAGTTTCTTTCGGATACAAGTGTGCCCCAAATCCATTTTGCTGTTTGAAAAATATTTTGGTCTTTATTTAGTATTCAACAGGGAATTAAGTGCGCAGAGTGCGCACTATCCTTTTCACTCCAAATTTTCCCTGGTGGACCGAAATGAAAAGGAAGTCTGTAATCTAGGGGACGGGCATATAGAATTCATATCCGAAGAAAGACATTTTACTACGGGGTGCATTGAATTTATAACCATTTCTCAGTTGACTGATCCCAACAATCACTATTTGGATGACGATGTTTTACGTATTCGAATTAAGGTCTGGATCCCGAATGAAAAAACAAATGCAGTCGCAATCAAAAAGCCCTGTAGAGATCAACTACATAAAGATTTAAGTCAGTTGCTTGCGACATCTCAGTGTTCAGATGTGGATATTGTGGTAGAAGAAGTGACTTTGAAGGCACACAAGGTATCTTATCCTGTCGCAGTCCAGTATTCGCTGCAATGTTCCAGAACGAAATGACTGAATCTCTAGCCAGTACTATCAAAATTGAGGACTTCAGTTCTAAGACTGTCAAAGGAATGCTCGAGTTTATCTACTCGGAAAATGTGGAGAGTGCTGATGAGAATTTCGTGGAATTACTCAAAATTTCAGAGAAATATCAACTGGAAGAATTGAAAGTGGCTTCTACTAAGGCAGCGATTTTGAAAATATCCACCATAAACGTCATTGAACTTTTGATTCTTGGGGATATGTATAACTCTCCGGAACTGAAATACGGTGCCATGGATTTCATCGATAGCAACAAAGCGAATCCAATGTTTTCTCCTGAAAATGAAAATGGAGCTTTTAAACAGCTGGCAAAAGAACATCCTCTGCTGCTTTTAGAAATGTATCAAAATGTTCGCAATAAAAATATTAAAGAGGTCACTAGATTTACAACAAATTTAAAGGATTAATGCATGTAAATGTGCACTAAAATAACCAATTAATTGATTTCCACCTGAAATAATAATTGTATATAAAATTATAGTATTGTGTATGCAATTCAAAGTTTGTATTTTGGAAAAACTGCGAATATTAACTAACAGTGCAAATTTTAACACTTATCTATACCGTGATTAAATTAAATCTCAAGAAATGTACTGTTGAATTCAGAGGAATTTAATGAAACTATCTTTGAATAGACGACGATTACAAGTTTAATTGATTAAAACTGTTTCGTATATAAGTATAAACCATGCAATAAAATCGGCTTAATTAATATGCCTGGTAAAAGTTATAATGTTATGATCGAACGCAGAGGCGGCTCTACCACTAGGCCGACTAGGCACCGCCTAGGGCCCCGCGCCTTTGGGGGCCCTGCGTTTGGGCGGTCAGCGAAAAAAAATATTAAGCTGACCACAGTACTTTAAGAAAAACATTAATCTATTGAATTCTATTGATAATTTTGGGAAGTTTTAAGTATACATTTTTTTTTACTTTTAAAGAAAAGGACAAAAAAATTTCGCGTGAATAAACGTTTCTTTCCATAATACTTTTTCAATTGTTAAAAAATTTAGCACTGCACGTGAATAGACATTCCATTCCATAATAGTCTTTCAATTGTCAAAAAATTTGGTGCTGCGCGTGAGAAGACGTCTCAAGTGTTAATAATTTTGCGCTGCGCGTGAGATGTTTTATTTTATAATCGGCCATCAACAGGTAAAAAATTTTCGCGCTCCGCGCGAATAATGGCATATACTGTGTAATGCAAACTCAGATGTCATCAAAACGCAAACCCAAATTGTGCAATTGGTCGGCTTTTTCATGCTTTAAATGCATATTCCGGGTATTATAAACAATTGCACATTATTACATCTCTTTCTTTGTGGGTCGAGAAATAATGTCGGTCCAAAATTAAGGCTTCGCAAATTACTTGAATTTTCGCCTAGGGCCCCGCGTTTACCCAGAGCCGCCTCTGATCGAACGCATTCGGAAATTGTAAATAATTCCATTGCAAGCAGTGGCAATTGTAACGTTATAGATATAATAAAACTTATTGTCTACAATATAATTAAAATAAATCCCCAAAGTGGTTGGGGTTAATACTTGCTTTGTAACTTTGAATTGAATATTGTTTATAGCAATTAAAGTTCAAGTAATTAGAATTGTTTTGAAAAGTTTCTATGTAAAGTAGCAATGAAAATTAATTTGCTTCTTGAAAATGTTTTATGTACTATTATCTTATGTAATCACAAACTAATTAGTTAACGAACAGTGGATTTTAACATTTGTTATCTATAATGAGAATCGTTATCTAAAATTAAATTGCAATACTGTATAAGGCTAATACATTATAGAATTGAAAGTCAGTTAAATATGAAAAGATTAACCACAATGATGTTTCTTACTGAATAAAATCTGATAAAAGTAAACAAACAATTTAGTGAGTTATAACTTATTTTCAGAACTTAATAGTAAATTGCACAGTATTATTATAATGCCTTTATCTCACTCAGCAGTATCTTAGGGTACTACGCAATTTCATATGAAAGCCGCTAAGAACTTTTCTGTTAACTCTCGCCACTTAAGATGTTTCCTCATCGTGTTTTTTCTGATGTTTTGTCAGCGCCCTTTTCATCTTGAAAGAACTATCACAAATATCGCATTTAAAAGGTTTATTTTGACTATGCGCCGCCTGATGCACCTTTAGGTTTCGGCCTTCATGATAAATGCCTTGCCACAATCATCGCATTTATAAGGCTTTACAGAATGCCATTTGGAATGTTGTTTTAAAAAACAAGCCAATGGGAAACCTTTACCACAAATGTCGCAAACAAATGGTTGTTCCGCTTTGTGAAGTGCTGCCATATGATATTTTAAACTGCAGGTATCTATGAAAGATTTGCCACAAATGCTACATTTTTGCCTTTTTTCTGCTACGTTCTTCTTACGGTGTTTTAAATTTTGAATCCGTCTTGTAACTGTAGCTTTATCGATACGAGAATGTGATCGCAGGTGAGTTTTCAAATTTTGAGGTAATTTGAACAATTTCAAACATATGTGGCATTTATTTCTCTTCTTGGCCTGAATCTTGTCATCCTTCTTATTGTTATTACTAACCATTGGTTCCTCGCTCGTCTTTAGTGAAGATTTTCTACCCCGGGGACTTTTATTTGATTTTCCAGGTAGCACCAATTGATCCAAATTTTTATTTCCAGATTTCCTTAGATTATATAAAGGAATTCTTTTACGGCTGTTCTGTGTGCAGGCTAATGTATTACCGGGTTGAATGTTGTTTCCAAAGTCGTAATATTCCAAATTGGAATCCATGTTGTCGTTTTCTGAAAATATATCCGAACAACGGTCTGTCAACGTTTCCATCATGAAATACTAAATTATATTGGAATCTCTGATTTAAAACGAATGCAAAAAATAAGGAATGCAAATCACAAAAAGGAACCCACCATTCAATGAAATTTCGTTTTCACTCATTACTGTATTGATCTCCTCGATCAGAAAAGGTGATGTGGATCCAGCTAAGACTTGTGAGATGTCTTCAGATCTCATGGACTCTGAAAAGTTGTTAAGGTCAAAGTTGGCATTTGTATCCTCGACAGCGTCGGATAAGTTATGGAGATTTTCTGCTGCTAAAAAGACAAATAAATGAAAACTCTTTTAAACAATTTAATTTGGGCAGGATGAAAAAGAAATAGAAAAATGAAAAATATATAGGAACCCACCATTCAACGAAATCAAAATGTCGTCTTCACTTCTTACTGTTTCAATGCCGTCGACAAGAACAGGCGTGATGGATTCTAATTCATTGAAGGCTTGTGAGTCTTCAGAGTCCTGAGATCCTACAGGCGCGTGATTTATATAAAAAGTGACATTTCCATCTGAATCACCCTTGTTACCCCGTTTACTAACTCTGGGTTCCTCTTCAGTGTTTACTGAAGATTTCCTCCCTGGGGAACTTTTGTTTGCTTTTGGAGAAACGACGAATTGGTCCAAATTGTGATTTGGAGACTTGCTTAGATTATCTGAAGGAATTATTTCACAGTTGTTCTGTTCGTAGGCAAATGTATTACTGGATTGAATGTTACTTCCAAAACCGAAAGATCCCAAATTGCAAGCCGTGTTGTCCCACACTGAAAATGTATTTGAAACATTACTCATTTTGGAACTTACACAAGAAATAAACGATAAAAATAGGAACTCGCCATTAAATGAAATAATGTCTTCAGTTTCTACAGTATTGATGCTCTCGAAGTGCACAGCGGCGACGGATCCGAGTAAGACTTCTCTGTCTGCGTCTTGAGATCCTATAGGCCCTGCCAAGCCATCTGGATCAAAGTTGGCATTTCCTTCTGGAAATATTTCTTCGTCCGTTTCAGTCACATTTGTGCCAATGAAGTTATCGATTTCTAAACAGAAAATCATATCAATCATTTAGAAAAATAATTAAAACCTTAAATGTCATATTTACAAATTAATCAGTACTAAACGAAAGTAGAAAAATGTTACCTTGTGTAATAAGATGAGATCTGACTATTGCTTCACATTTCGATTCAGCGCTAAATGGTTTCTTGGGGGATTTTAGCATTGTGGTTTTAATATTGGACCGCAATTCCTCGTACTGCTTTTGAAACAATTCTGCTTGTTCTAAAGCCAATTTACATTTCTCCACCAAACTGAAACAGGAATCACAGCATTCTATCCAAACACTCGCATTTCCAAAATGTTCACTTAGTTTAAAACACGTATCTTCCGGGATCTCCAGTAGTTTGCGCAGCAGAAATAGAATTTGCAATTCAGTGCCCTCATTATCGATTTCTTTTGCTGCAAAATATATTAAATATCATAGTCATAACATATTCCACTGGAGATGTGTTATAGTACGTTTGAATTAAAAGTTTCTGATAAGATTTATTACCTTGTTGACAATTGAAGTTTTCAGCAGATGGAAAAGATGTTGAGTGTGCGTCCTGGGTACCAGTTTTTTTGGAAAAACTCTCTCCGCAACAAATGAGACACCTTTTGGCTACCATATTGACCATTCCGATATTTTAGAAGAGAATTTCAAAGAATTTTCGGTCTGGTGGCAATTCAGTTGGTTAGAGAAGCGAATCCTGTTAAGGTCTTTTACTGCGGCGCGGGCAATTTCACTCGCGGCTTTTAGAATGTATGTACCCATCATGTAACTAAACGAATGCATTCTGAAACTGAAACTAAATAAAAATAAGTACTAGAAATATTAGGAATTCAAATGCAGGTTGAAATTTTATACTATTACTAAATTAAATTCCAAAATAATATTGGGTTGCAAATATTTTATATTGCTTTGAAAGAATTAATACTGTATAGTATTTAGAACCTGGTCTAATAAGTTATCTTTTGTATACTATGACTGCTTGAAGAAGAGATCTGTAAATAATTTAGCAGTGAAAATTTTACATCTGTTATTTAATATAGTACATAGTATACTAGAAGGTATAACGATATTATAAATGATATAATATAAGAATACTAATTAAATTAAATCCGAAAATCAACAAAATAGTATTTTGGAACAGGAAAATTCAATGAAATTATCATTGAATTGGCTACAATTACATGGGACAGTGTACTTGATTCGTGTACAGTGTGCATAAGTTTCACTCATGAAATATAAATTAATATATTATATTTGAATCTCTGATTTTGAAACGAAGCAAAAAATAAAGAATTGAAACCCACCACTTAATGAAATTTCGTCTTCACTCTTTACTGTATTTATCTTCCCAAACAGACCAGAGGTGATGGATATCCAGTTGAAACTTCTGCAGTGTCTCCAGACCCTACAGGTGCTATCAAAGTATTAGGGTCACAGTTAGCATTTCCATCTGGAAATATTTCTTCACCCACTTCAGCCAAAGGGATGTTAATGAAATTTTCATTTACAAAAACGAAATTCATTTCAAGTGTTTAGAAAATTAATAAAACACCCTTTTAAAATTGGGCAGTACTGAATAGGAAATAGAAAAATAGAAAATAAATGGGAACCCACCTTTATTAAATGAAATTATTTTATCGTCTTCACTCTTTATTATATTGACGATGTCCATCACAACAAGTGTGATGGATCCTAATTCAATTAAGTCTAGTGAGTCGTTAGTGTGTTCAGATCTCAGAAAAAGCATAGCTTTTTAAATTGCATTTTTTTGTTTCTTCGAAATCCGAGTTTTGCGAAGAATTCTTTGCAGAGATGGCTAAAGAGTAGTTTACTCTTTTGAATACAAGTTATTAATAAATTGCAGGTGATTTTAAGATATCTAGTAAGTACAGCAATACATATTTTTTGTCGTGAATGCTTCAATTTATATATAAAATCTTTATGTGTTTCATGAATACGCCACTCACTATAATAATACAATAGCGTAGCATACTGCGTTCTCACAGAAGATCTAGAATAGCCTGCCTGGTAGCGGTTTCTGCAGACGTGTGTTTGTGTTGAATTGCATTCAAAGGAATTTTCAAGAAAAGTGCTTATTTTGTCTAGAACTAGCCTAATGTTGTCTGCAGCTGAGACAGCTACACAAAAGTCTAGGCTAAACTCGTTTGTTAAATGCGTCCTGTGTTGCACAGGATTCCTGTACAAAACACAGGCAGGAGGCGGAACTGCAAATAGCCGCGGCGGAAATGAGGCCAGCCCGCCGCCGAATAATCTGTCTACTTCAAATGTTTTTCCATGTATTTCGATAAATTAAGTTTATAATCAAGGTTTACGTAATGTTTTTGGTTAATTAAGATTACAAACAAGATATACGTGATGTTTTTAGTAAATAAAATTACAAACAAGGTTTTTGTTATGTTTTCGGTTTATTAAGATTACAGTCGATATTTATGAAATGTTTTCAGTAAATACAGATTACAGTCCATAGTTTTTAAATGTATTCAGTAAATTAAGATTACTATCCAATTTTTTGAAATCTTTTCAATAAATTAAGATTACAATCCATATTTTTGAAATCTTTTCAGTAAATTACTCCAACTATACATATTTTTGAAATCTTTTCAATAAATTAAGATGACAATCCATATTTTTGAAATCTTTCCAGTAAATTATTACTACAAATGACATTTGTCAAATGTTTTCTATAAATTAATACTAACGTCGACATTTTTCAAATGTTTTCCATACATTAATACTAAAATCGACATTTTGAACATTTTTTGATACGTAATGCAATCGATATTTTGAAATGACAAAAAGTTAGACTCTGGTTTTCGAGGAAAGTCCCCTGTGAAAATGGTATGTTCAATTAATGGCATCCACTAAAAAAATTATTAATATATAATTCCGCGTATTACTTAAAGTGTTGTATTATGCAGGAAGCTACCTACCTCGTCTGTTGACTCCATGACTTATGAACAGTTTAATATATTTCTCTAAAACTTATGAGTGATACTCCAATAGATTTAATAACACCGCTGTGAAACACAAAACATAATTCTGTGTCTGCTACTTCATTATAGAGGCATTATGCATACTGAGCAAAGAACTATTCAAAATGCTTACTTTACCATCTCGTAATACTAGTTTCAATTTTACAATCCATTATGAAATTATATTTTCTGAAAACTTAGTTGTGAAGAATCGTGCTTTCTGTGCAAACCAAAACTTCGTACAATAGTAAGCTCGGTCGTGTATTATATGTCGGTAATCATTCAGCGATGTTTGTTACTAAACTTGCGCTATTGCATAACTTATTTCTTCAGTCAAGAAATATCAGTGTATAATATTATTTATTTACTAATGTTATTGCTTTAATATTTACTACATTAATATAAATGATTATTAATTGTAATAGCTAAAAGAAAACGAAGCATTGCGATACATATTAAAATATTCTAGTTTGTGTGAATCAGTACTGTGAGATGTATAGAAATGAGTATTCACTCTATAATGAACGAATCAACTTCTATACCATTATATTAAAAAGGTTTGCTACCTTCTTACGGAATGCCTTCCTTGCCTTTGCAGTGAATGTTGCAGGAGGATTGTCTCCGTACATGAGACAAACTGCCCATTTCAACAATACAACTGCACAGTCTTGAGACGAGTTGTAGTTTGCCGGTCCGCTAAGAAACTCCCAAGTCCACCCCTCGGTCCTTTCAAAAGACTTGAGAGCAGTGCATGTTGCTTCTCCGAAATCTGCGAAAATTACTGTCCCTCATGAAGTAGTTGTTGGCTTCAAAAACCTTGACCATCTTTGACACTCTGTCCACATGCACACATCCACAGTGGCAAGTTTTGCTTGCTGTCATTCTGGAATACATATTCCTATCAACATTCAGCCATCGATAATAGGTTGACGGGATAATGAATGGAATTAGGATTCCTTCCCATTGCGGTCCAATAAGCTGTTCCAAATACCCGAGCTATACTTCAGTCTTTCCTTTTCCCTCAAAATGCTTTCCCACTTTCACATTGCATTTCACATTGAAAAAGTTTATTGGCATTTCCTATAAGAAAAATACAATACTGTACCTTATTTTTTACAACTTGTAGAAGGACAAATTTGAAGATTTTTAATCAAAGTGAAATAATAACTTGCAACTTACAAAACATTTTCGAGTTGCCATGCAACGCAGGACTCTTTCAATACAGTGACTGGATACAGATGTGGATTCTTTTCGCATTTTCAATGCGTCCGCCTTAGCAATTTCTATGTAGTCACAATCCCAATTGACAATTTCAGTTGATTTTCTTTTCATTGTTGACACTCCTAATTGTACACATCTACTGAAGGTTTTTAACATTTCTAGACCTTGTTTTACCATGAATACACTAGGTTACGCATAACATTTATGAATTTGCTGTTCGTTTGCAAACATCCATTCCCTGCAACAAAAAGCAATACATAACAACAATTAAAGCAGAAAGTTCTATTAAGTGTTGTGTAGCTAAACGTTAACCTGTGACGCAATAATGAATTGTTACATAGATTCTCCCTATTCTCCAGCGGTTGTGCAACATCTTTACGAATGTCATGTACATGCAAACTATCCGCTGCTTCCAAAAGATCTTAAACAAACGTGAACAAAAGGATTTGATTTACGAATTGTTACGTGGCAACGATGTGCTCGGTAATCATTTGTATATTGTGTTTCATAATCTGTTTAACTTTCGAGGCGTTATTGGATTGTAAGCATTTGCATACTATAGAAATGAAAGATTCTTACCATATTTAGATTGGAGGGTCTTTTTTTCGGTGGGTCCACCTTAGGGTGAACTTTCTTCGGTTTGTAAGCGTCCTGTAATAAATATCAAGTTTGTTACTAATGAAAATCACGAGATTTTGCAAAAATATGCATAAAATTTGTAAAATGTAACACTAACACAGTTTTATTCAAGTCTTGTGGAAGAATCCGCAACTGTCGATGAAATGCGTGTTCGTGATCATGTAGCATTTTCTAAAACGGAAAACAATTATTATCATATGCTGTAATATAATACGCAATGCTGCTTAATATGTAATGGTAAATTAAGAACCACTTACATGAGTTTTCTGAATTGGACTTTGGAAACGGCTTTTTTCCCTACGTATCAGGGCCTTCCTTATAAGGACATCTAACTATCCTAATCTACTTCTACCTTTTATTAATATCTAATATCTTTATTAATTACAAATACTAAATATCAATTAACTTACAATAGCACACTTACCACGGCCCTTACTATTTAAAAATATGCATGCTCATTTAAGGGGCTAAGTTATTTCTATAACAAGCACAGGAAGGTCATATGTAAGACAGCCGACAAAATATATAATGTTCTTATGTAACTATCACTAACCATTTAACCACTAATAATTTCAAATATGATAATACTCTTTCTTAAAAATACTCTAATTGCAAAGTAAGACATAAATGAACTGCTTAAATTTAAAAAGTTAATTCATAATTAAGTTAATAATAATAAAATAATAATACCGATTTAGTCAAACTTATATATACGATTTCTCTAAAAAAAGAAAAGATGGGCAAAGAAATGTAAGTACTTTACTAATATTTAGACGTGTCGCGTTACCACGGATCCGTTGAGTGGGTTCAAATTATCTTCAACCCAAATGCCGCAACTAGAAAATTTTCCGCAGTCTACTTCTTTGAATTTTTTTCTCCATTTCAAAAATTTCAAAATTGTTGTATTTCAAAAAATACAATAATAATAAAAATTGTAAAAGCGAAAACCTGAAGCGTGCTTGCAATTTGAATTATAATTATAACTGACTGGCAATGGCATTAACACTTTCCATTTCCAGTCCCAATGAATATACATATATAAATTTGAATAAATCCCTCCAACAATCACTTGGCATCCCTTGGCAAAATATATACCTAAAATACTAAACAACATACAGCCATTTAGTCAGTTTACCTCCCCTACTGATACAAACTGCACACTATTAAAGAATAATAATAGCAGTAAGCAACTTTTAAGGAAGTAAATTGTTAAGTGATTTTATTCGTTTATTATATACTAAATCTTTAAACAATTTATAATTTACAATCTGCTGTAATTTTTACTAGCAATTTACCATTATAAAAATATGGAACACTAAATGACAAGTGTTACTAGAAACCTAAAATATATATTGAAACAATTTCATCTGCAAATTGCAATGAAATGAATACAAACGACTGTACAGCGATTGCAGTCGGCCGGGATACTTTGCTGGGAATTGTAAGGCCAAATTTATTTTGATTTGCTTCATATGCTACAAAACGAAAAAAACCGTTTCGTTTTCGTTTCGTTTTTGAAAAAACCGTATCGTTTTTTAGGCAAAAACGAAACGAAACGAAATAAACGCGTTTTTCTAAACGAAACGGTCCGAACACTATAATACACAATGAACTATGTGCAATAAATCTTCTTGTCGCACCACAATCACAATAGAGTTTCTGTTACACTGACTATAAGTATAGCACTATAATTATAACAGCATAATAGAAAGAAAAGAAGTACTTAAGAAAGTACCATCCCTTAAATATTGATCCTATCAATACTTAAGTGATAGGTAAAAACCATTTACAAGACATGTCCTGCTTTGTCCGAAATAGGGATGGACAGGAGCCAGAAACACTAACTTGTTGATGAAATAATTTTAGCCGTAAGAAATAATTTTAAGAAAAATCACTTCTCTTTCGACTGTTCAACTGCAATGTTCTATCTTTAAATTCTCTCCAGTAAAGTAAAATAAAATCTTCTCAAGAAAACTAAAAGAAAGTATTGAACATTCTTCCGAGTAATCATTAATAATGCCTGCTAACAACAAAAAGGTATAATTACATTTGATTCACCAATATTTTTCATTTTCACTATTTAAACTTAGATTAGATTAAGTAATAGTTGAAAATCATAAGATAAACTGTTTAGCTATAGTTCCCACAATTATAAGGTACTTAGATGTTACCAAAATAATAAGTCACTTAGATGTGATTCTACTACTCATGAAATTAATTATTATTTAAAACTAAACCTATAAAATTCTAGGATCATAACAGTTCAGATCAGACGATCTATCACCTACATTTCAGACGATAATGGGCTACCAAGTGTTGTACTGGTTTATTTAAATTTTTTGAGGTTCAGATTCTGTGAGGTAATGGGTAAGTAACTTATTGTTTAGGTTTATTTCTTATTTATTTTATTGGTATATTATATGTATTATATTTATATTTATATTATCTTATATCGGGACAGTTGACAGGGTGGAGATTTTTTCTGGCGAAGAGGAGGATTGCCCATTGGAGCAGGGGAGTACCACCGGAGTGTGGGAAGTCATGGACTGGGTCCACCTACCAACAAGGTAGTTTAATTAATCTTTATTTTTTGATTTCTTATGCGAAAGCCAATTTTGATGACTAACATCATAATGATAATAATTTTATAATAGTTGCAGGACAGGCAACGTCATTCGGAGCAGGGGTTGGTCTTGGGGTAGCCGTAGTTTTGAGGGAGTTGGAGGAGCTTTGGCCTGGCGGGTCAGCCGACGTCGACGTCGCCGGCAAATAATTGCAGGTGCAGCAGCTGGAGGTGGTGGTGGGGGAGGGAAAACTGCTGGTGGTGATGGTTTTCCTGGTAATGGAGGCAGAGGTGAAGTAGCGGTAGCAGATCTCCTTGGCGGGTTTGGTTGCCCACCACCTCGTCCGAATCCTCCTGCTCTTCCATCACACGTTCAATGGCAGCAGTTTGTTGGGGAGGTTTTCGTCGCCGAACAGCAAGCAGCTGCTCGGGCTCAGTTACCTGAAGATGGGATGGAGGACAATCCTCTTCGGGATTTCCCCCCTCGACGTGGCCCTGGTCGTCCTCCTGGACGTGGTCGCGCTCCTATCATGAACAGAAGCCCGTACATATTGAGGGGTTTGCTGGACCGTTTCCGCCAGCGAGTATAGGAAAAATTATTCCTATATTTATTATTAATTATTAATATTATTAATATTTATTATTTATTACTCCGATTATTTATTTATTTCATAAATACTAAGCTTCTACAGATTTGCTTTAATTTATATACGATATTGATTTTATTTGTATTTTTATATGAAGAAAAACCGCAATAAATTTATTTTAAAATAATTTTAGGGTTTCCGTTCACCTTCCTTTGGGAGGTGAATGGGGGGACACGTGGGTTTAAAGGCGGTACCATCCAAAGCATTAAAACATGCTTTGAATGGTGCAAAACCTCTTTTATATAACCTTTCTAACAACGCTTCAAGTGTGGCTTAGTTGTTATAACTAACAAAGTCAAGAAAGCTGATACTGAGACGGGGAATCTCCTACTTGGTATTAACCACGGCATGCTTCGCGTATGTAATGTGAGAGGTGAGAATGCCAAATAAGTTATAGAGTGAAACTGTAAGTTGGGTTGACGTAAGGGAATTTATTCCGAACAAGCTAGGTGCAGAGAGTCAGTGTAATAGGATAGAAAGGAGATAGTGAGGGGAGAAGAGAAGAAAAGGCCGAGAGCAACATCCTCTGGACATCGGGTCCAGGCCGGACGTGCACCGAGGCCAAGAAAGTAGAGAGGAGTTGAGGAGACAGACAGCTGGAAATGGCTTGTCCGTGGCTTATAAGGCCAAATAGTAGTTGCTCTGTATGAGCGTGGAAAAGGGAGCAGACTCCACACTGTACATTAGATAGTGTAGGAGTCTGTACAATACAATGATATTGAGAATACAGGCTACCTTACTCTTAACATGTACTTTACACTGTTAAACTGACATCAGGCCTGTATCAGTCCTCCCTCCTTAGGGGATAAGTCAAATGTCCCATTTGACACATGTTAAGAGTAACCATTCTATAAGGCTACAATGATAACAATACTTGTGGAATGTCTGTGTTTCACTTTGCTTGATTTGTAATACAATACTTGTGGTTCAATAAAAAGATATTGTACTATTGACTTGTTGGCGTAAAATTATTGGCATTTTAGGTATATTACATGGCATTTTGGTGTTTGGCATTGTTGGATTACAATAAAATGTGCATTGAATGCAACTGCAATTGATGTGGCTTATAGTACTTGGAGTTGCACTATTAATACAGTTTACATGGTACACTGATCCTTGTTTTTAGTTTAAGTGCCTTTGTGCACTTGTAATCCATTCAAATCCCTGAATAATTTTCCTTTTACGCTTCCCTTCAATATTCTTATTTTTCTATGCCCATTTGAGTTGCTGGAGTGTAATTGTACTCTGAAACCATTTGGATGGACTTACCATTAAATTACCTTGTATAGAAGCTTTTACAACTCTCATTCATTCACAAAAGCTTTGTATAAGTATAAAATTACCAATTTGTCTTATAGGTACATGTAATGTATAGTGTAGGTGTACGAATAGACTTTACCATTTTAAAGTAATTTTGGGGTAAAAGTTTGGTTTTGGGTGTCATTGTGTATTCTGCTTCTCTCAAGTTTGTTTGTCGTAGTGTTCTGACTTTATCCGTAAATTTTCTTTTGATTTTATCAAATTTATCTATTCTGTGTGTATTTTGAAGTAAAAATCTCTGTTTACTATCCATTTATCGTGTATTTGTGGTGTGGAGTGTGAAAAGTGTATTTGAAAAGTGAATGAGCCGTGAGCCGAGTGAGTGAACCTTGAGGTCAGATGACTATTTCCAGCGGCGATGTTGACGTTCGCTTGCATAGCCTCAACAAAACTTTAGTTGAACTAAAGTTGATCCGTTATAAAGCTGTACGACACGTGTTCTCTAAGGAAAATGCCTGAAGTCTAATCTAAGCGTACAAGATAATAAAAACGTAACGTGGTATCAAGCGTACCTGTATAGAAACCGAAACGCTATCGCAGTTGTGCAGATTGCAGATCACTTTTCCAGTGACATCTGAGTTCAATTCTTACAAAAAATGCGTGGGCTCCCGCTAGCATGACTGTACTTGATGTGGAACAACTTTTCCATTGTACACATTATTTATCTGGGGAGTCATTTATTTTTTTTGGACGACAATATGAGTTGGCCAAATCCAACCGTCAAATAGACTAGAATTGCTACTAATCTAGTGACCTTAGAAAAAAATAGTTGTCTGTGGATGCCTTATGCAACTAAAGAAATTGTATAGCTAATTTCCCAAAAGGTATTGTTTCGTTATCCTCATTTCAATTGCTGGTCCAAAAGAGTGCGCTTGGCCGAGGCACAACCGTTTTAGTCCCAAAATAGGTGTATTTACCATGAGAATTTGGCTTGTTTTTACTTGTGAACGAACAAAAAATATACAATTGGCTTATTAAAAAATATGAAATGAGAATGTATAGAAGTGACAGAGTTTAAATTGACTTTATATAAGGACCACAAAATGGATTGTTTTACGACGGTACTGACGGTTTAGCAGGAAAATGTCGTGAGCACGTATTTTTCATAATCTTTTCACTTTTATGAAAAAAATAATACTATTCAAAAAGAGAGTTTATTTAATTTTAATTAATTTATTTATTAATTTATTTTTATTTGATTCGAAGGGTCAATAAAGCCTTAAATAATGATGATGTGTCAGAGCCAGGAGAGTAATCTGCTGACTAAATTCTGCTTCAGATGAATTCGAAATAATTGACCAAACAGTGGAAGAATTGCGTAAACAGCCCGTAATTAAATCTTTACCTTTACTGTATTATTATGTAATCGAAATACAATTTACCGCTATGTGTCCTAGGTAAAACCGAGCATCAAAATTCCATTTAAATAACTTAGCGTTCTTCGTAGAGCTAGAAAGACGAAGCGAACTAGGTGCAGAAGAGGAGGAAAAAAGACTTCGGTGCTTCAATCGCGAATATTTTTTGCCATTATGGAACGAAATGATATGTAGGAGCACTGTGCATTTATTCTTTATAGGTTTAATAGTTGTAAGGTATGTCATACCCGGAGTTCGAAGAGAGAACCGAAAACCGGGTAGCTATAATTTTATGAAAACCGAGAATCTGGAATTATAAAGTTAAGAATGAATTTTTAATTAAGATTCGGGTTCTGCACAAAAGTTTGGATACAGGACTTTCTTCTAGTTATTTTATTTACAAGATAGAGCAAGTCGAAATAATCATCATTTACAGACAGACAAATTTTGACGGATGAATTGCGCTCTGTCTATCGTAAATATCCCTCTTCTGTACGTTGTGTACAGGGAAGGGGTCAACTCGCTCGCAGAGGATGCAAAGAAACGGAGAATGCTCAGAATATTAATTCTAGTTTTCATTTACTAGACGCAACTACGACAGACTGACATATAGTGTAAAGATTGGCCGAGTCGATGACAAGTGCGTAAGAGGAATGAGACGTGCGTCAATTTCCCTTAATTGCTAAATCAATAATATGACTCGTGCGGATAATATAGGAATATAGTATTCTTTAACCTTTGTGTAACAGGTTTACCACAATAACTCCAACAATATCAATTCCAGATAGTAAAGTTCATTCATGTACGCTGCTGCTCTCCAGGGTTGGCCCAAATACTTCAATTCGAAAATGCAAAATACAAAATACTTTTCAAAATTAGTGAAACTACAAAATACAAAATACAAAATACTTTTGACAAAATAGTCAAAATACAAAATACTTTTGACAAATTTAGTCAAAATACAAAATACTTTTGACAAATTAGTCAAAATACAAAATACAAAATACTTTGCTCGAACTTCCAGAAAATACAAAGTATTTAATCAAAATACTTGATAAAATACAAAATACTGCAATTTTTTCAATTCTTTATTTCCACTTTAACTGCCGATTTGCAATAATAATATAATATAATACTACAATTTAATTTAATATTACAATTTAAATTAATATTAGCTACTTAATTTAATAACTCAAGTTTAAAAGCCGCATCAAAGAATTTCTAGCAATAACTTAGTAGTTATTTATTTTCAGAGGAGTCAATTTCTCAAAATTTGGGTCACTGAGTTTACGACTAAATGAAATTTCAGTATAAAGTAGTGGAAGAGTATTCAAATTTCAGATATCTCTGCTTTGTAGTTGAGACTGAAGTTGCCCGATTCTTAGTAAGAATACCCTCTGAAACGATATCCAATTGCAAAGCGTGCGTGTTCACGTTTTCCTGCAGACAAAGTATTTTGTATTTTCTCAAGTATTTTCACTATTCGGAGCACTTACTTATTTATTCAAAATACAAAATACTTTCCAAAATTAGTGAAAATACAAAATACAAAATACTTTCCAAAATTAGTGAAAATACAAAATACAAAATACTTTCCAAAATTAGTGAAAATACAAAATACAAAATACTTTTGACAAATTAGTCAAAATACAAAATACAAAATACTCCGCTAAAAAGTAGTATTTTGTATTTTGTATTTTGTATTCCGACAAAGTATTTTAGCCACCCCTGCTGCTCTCTTACATCCACTAAGACTTACTGTCTTAACTAACTTAAACTACATAATCTACTGAACTATACTTAAGTAACTAACTTATTGCACTTATGAAATTGTTTCCCAATTTCTCATTTTTCTATTTAAATAATTCATTTCTCATTTGGTGGGTCAGACTTATTGGCACTGTTATACTTCCCAGCCTATTATAATCAATGCATTCCTTTTATTCATTACCGTTTGGTGAGTCAGACGTTACATTTCAAAGATATTTAAGAGGTCTGTGTCGTCTGAGCTATGTTACAGCGTTACGCCGGTCGCGCGCTCCAAGTACAACTATTACATTCCGGATTTTCAACTTCTCAATTCTCATAATGAAGTGTATTCAGGGTGCCCTTTAACAATAAACTAGGGTCATTTGGAATTCCTTCTTCCATGGCTTTTCAAGCATGTCCAAAAAACATCTCTCAATCTGTTGATAATATTTACTTTGAATACACGCTTGCGGTCTTCGTTTCAAACATTTTTAATTATTGCGTTAAGTAATTTAGTTTGTATTCATTTCTGATTATATAACCTTGCACCGGAATAACGTTGTATTTAAAACATTTTAAAAACATATTTAAGATTTTTAATTATAAATAATTATAAATGTCCTTAAAGAAATGATTTCACAAAGTATATTATCCTCGAATCAGAATCCCAATAACCTGCTTCGGCTAATCCTTTTCCCAATTCTCACACGACATTATACAACGTTTTCGGAATATCCAACTCACTCTTTTCCGAAAGAGAAAGGCTGCAACTTACTCCCATAAGACAAGCAGGAAATATATAATGCTTATAAGACTTACTGGAAGATAGATATCATGATACTGTTATGAAAAAATTAACCTAAAATGTCCCTAAAAATCCGATTATTATTGAAAAAGAAAAACAAATTATCAGAAACAAAAATGCTATCCAACGTATCCAAATCACTTACTTTTGATAACGATACAACTTGTGCAACTATAGCCAAAACAAAGCCAACAAATTCAAGTAACATTGTTATTCACACCTTACTAAATCAGAAGAACAACATCAACCAATTTATGATAATGACTATTAAAACTGTTGAAAGTAGTCAACCAATTTTATTTATTTTCTTTTTTTGAAAGAACTCTTTTGAGCTGTTGATGGCATTTAGTAATAACATTATATGTATTTACCTAAAGTAGTGTTTATATGTATCAATGAAGTAATTATGAATATCTGTTTTACAATTAATTTTGAGTTTTTGAAGCTCTTTCGAATGATGTATGATTTGTAATGTGTTTGAGTGTAGTACCGGTACGTGTTGCTCGGTTTGATTGTACATAATACTCTGGCCAATAATGAATCAATGAGTGGTAAACAAAATCCTTTTTCATCTAGATCTACAAAAATGTCTTCAAGGTAGTTCGGTATAATGCGACGCAATTCGGGAGACATTCTACACTATAAAGCAAATTCATTTTATTAACTAGTACCTACTCTCGCAAATGTCTTGTCTATTAAACACGGAAGATAGGTGAATATGTGACCGCAGTTTGCCGTCACGTCACTATTATTTGACTGGCATTACGTACTTACAAGTAATCCATGAAAAGTCCAATTTTGCCATTATTCAGATTTTTTAAAAAGGACTCTTATTTCACTATCAGTATAAATATCAGTACATTCTGAAAATCCTAATAATTCTTGCACCAAATAACAGCACACAGATAATTTGCTGCAGTACTTCTAAATGAAGCTGCGAACGGGACTTTCTAGTTTACGGCTTCGAATGGGGCTGAAGGGGGAAAGTTATGTACAGTTATGTAGGAAAGTAAGTAGGTATTACTACCTATGTACAGCCACACTGCAGCTGGACCCACTCCTAAAGTATTTGGAAGGTCGCCGTTTAGCCATTAGTGAAGCCTCAAAGAACATAAATAAATTTTATAAGGCTTGCGAAAATTCTGTGGATAGCTCATTTCAAACATGCTCTAATAGTTGTACGGACGCAGCTAGTAATTTCTATTCGTTGTTTAACTCAATTGATTTCACTCCACTCTTGTAAACGGTAGTCTGTAATACGGTTAAAGGAATAAATGTTTGTAAAATGTTGTGAACGCATTTCCAACGCAAAAATTCTAACACCGCAAATTTTACCGCTAATTTGAGGTAAATAGGAAAAAACATTATGGGCAGTGTAGAGAAATCCCCGGCAATATACCAGACATTTTATCTTGGACAGATTTGCTACCGCTTCTGTTAATATCTGTGTTGGTAAGAAAAAGTATGTATACAGTTTGGGCATCTAGAAGTGGTAAACTGTTGGAGTAGTGTCAGTAGTACAGTTGGAGTACTGCATGCAAAACGGTTTCACGTCTTTTCAACGAATGAAAATCAGCGACAGTAAAGTCAATGACTGAAACTGTTTTTGGAAAAAGAGTGCTTTGCGTTTTGAATCTACATAATTTAATCGTCGTACAGATATGTATGCACCTTCTGTATTACATTGAGTTTTTTATAGCCAGCTTTTGTGCTCCATAACCAAACTATAAATGCTTCATAAGATTTTTATAAATTTAACAAATAGTATTGACATTGAGTGACCAACACGAGTATTGGATAATATTTGTTACTTTTGTTGAGGATAACTTTTTTCTGTGCGGACCTGCATTTTGTATTCTTCCATAAATTGAACAGAGTTAATTAAAATTAAGTAGTGTAATTTAAATAGTTAATTTAAATAAAGATAATTAAAATTTAATTAGAGTTAAACAATCTTAATTTAAATATAAAAATACAAAATTGATTTATTATAGAAAATTTACAATCGAAATGGATTATTTTCACAATAATCATTACTTTAGACATCCAAATATAAATCCTAACCCAAACGAATTTGGGTTGTAAAGCTGTCGAGTCCCTTTTAATTAACATCATGCATCGGCAAAATTAAAACAAATTTTTACAAGAAAAATACAAAAACATATGTATCGGAAATTAGTGCTCCAATATGTGTAATTTAGTAGCTTTAAATGTTTAAAAAAATTAAGCTAGAAATTCTGTAAAATTTAGTTTGGAGGGCATAACATTCATGTATATTGTTATATTCATATAGGTAATTCATACACGAGTCCCCATATTGATTAAAAAATAAAACAAGGGTTGCCGACGCACTTGTTGATCTCTGACGCACATCCCTTTCAAAATACAAACAGCAGTGTAAGTGTACTCTGTAATGTTATATGTGTTTGTCAAGAGTTGAATCAAAGCATGAGATTTTGGTAAGATATAAATATCGGATGCCTTGTATTTTCTCCTCAGTTGTCTGTCTCTGGAGTTTTGGTTAGAAACTTCGTTCTGCAGGTGCTTTTAACAAATAAACTCCCATTAAAGTACACCTGCCCGTCTATTCACTTCTACACCTCATGCGAAGCGAGTAACAGCTTCCCTGTACTAGTGTACAGAAGGTTGTAGGAATTAGGCAGGAATTTGCATTGCATTTACAAAGTAATATTCACAATTTCACTTGAAAATTCAATGCAATTGAAAACCGAAAGCTATATTTCACAATAAATGATAGGAAAAGCTAAGTAACAAATAGATAATTTAGAGTTTAATAATGATGATAAAATCGCAGGGAATCGCAAGTTAAGATTAAATAGCTTTCTTAATTATCGTAACAAATGAAATGGAATTATTTTCCTCTCCTTCGAAAAAGGCCTTTTAGGAGTATAAATACTACTCCAAAACACGTAGTACAGAGAAAAAGCATTACCTGATGTAGCACATAGTTACAATAGTTCTATTAATAGCTCTATAGGGCTGGCATCGATAAAAGTTAATTAAATACTGTAAGGATTCTATTTAAGAAACTGTTTATGAACGAGCCATTAAAATTACATTTAACAAGAGCAAAATTAAAACCTGGTAATATAAATAGAATTTATAGGCAAAAACAACGTATGAAAAAGGAAGAGCTTCAAATTAAACTGAAGAAATTTTTCTCCCTATTTTAAAGATTTTGTCATGGTTTAAAAGTGGTAAAGCCAAGGTTAAATTTTGTAAAAGGCATCATTCATCTTCATGATACACAGTGTTACAACATACATGTAATTTGGAATAAATTATTACATCTCTTTTTAATAAAAATATAGAAAGATATATGCTCTGAAAGAAATGATTTCACGAAGTATATAATCCTCGGATCAGAATCACAATAACCTGTTTCGGGCAATCCTTTCCTCAATTCCTCCACGACATAATACAACGTTTTCGGAAATATCCAAATCACTCTTTTCCTAAAGAGAAAGTCGCATGGCTAAAACCTACTCCCAAAATACTGTAGTATTTGCTTATGGTGATGCAAATAAATATGATTGGGGGATTCCGATACTTTCTAAGAGTTTGCTTTATTTTAGCTACTACTGGACAGTACACGGACAAAGACCAACTCCAGAGGTAAAACTGAGCTCCCGTGCCTTTTAAGCACAACAAGCTGTCCCAGTTTTACCTCTAGGATGATCTGAGTCGAATCTTGTAAGATTCAACTCTTGACAGACAAGAGAAGACACACAAATACACTTACAGACCTTTACAATATGCTACGCAGAAGTATTGTATTCTCACATCTCAATACTCTCGCCACTACAAATGTGACGTCCGCGGCACATAAATAATGATACAATTGAACTCTAGCATAATTCTAAACAGAGAAAGCATTTTTTTGTTCATTTTTGATTTATTTTACCGAGGGCACTATTTTCTCGGACACGACAAAACGAACGAACAGTTTATTTTTATTTTGTTTTCCTGTTATGTATTGGTAATTCTGTAAAAGGCTTGTCACTTTTACTTTATGGTGAAAGTTCAATCACTTTCATGATTCACGGTGTGCTAATAATATCATTCAGGGTAATTAGAGACGCCCCTAAAACCTGTATCTCAATATACGCGCACTTTATTGTGGACCAATCGTAGAGAACTGAAGCCAAGCGATGTAACCGATGGTGACTTTGGCGTTTTGAGGAGCACTCACAATCCGCTTGCCGTTGAACTCGTTCACTTCTCAAGTGTCGTAAGTGAAATAAATAAAATTACAATTTTTAAAGTAGAGTTAAATAATGTACCTTGGCCATAAATTATTATAATTATTATTAAAATTATTAAAATTAAATTTGTATTATTATTATTATAAATATCGTAAATCTTAATAACATAATAAGTACTAATTTATCTTTTTAATTGTTTCAGTTTTGGCGGACCAATCAAACTTAAATAACAAAACTAACTTAAGAGTATACATATTGACGGCAGTTTTGCCTCTATGTAAAATACTCTAAATACTATTTTTTTAAAAATTACTGAATATAAAAGTACCTACGCCATAATTATGAAGTCTGACAAATGTAAGTTCTTTAAAGATCTCAGGTCCATATTTATTATTAGTTTACGTGTCTCTGTTGGTATTTAACCGCATTTGAGGAGTTATTTAACATAAAGAGTTTTATGTAGGCTATTAATTTTTGCCTAACTAAAGTAAATTATCTTTTTGTAATAATGGATAGTATTGAAGATGTAAAAGTCAGATGAATTAGAATGCAAGTTTAGAGTCTTTTATTTAGATAATGTATCAATTTCCAATATGCCTGTAGTAATAGGAATTATTGATGAGCCAATTCATTTGATTTATGAAAGATTTAAAATTAACAGCGTAAAGCGTTGGTTTATTCATTATAATTTTTGAAAATAGGAAAAAGTATGCTCGTTCAGGGATTTATCGAAATTTGATTTAAGTCATTGTGTTTTACATAATAGGATTAATTGTATTTTTGATTCCCCATTGAGAAAACCTACAATAGTTATTATACTTCCTATATTCATAGTATGGAGAGCAAAATTACGATAAAAGAAAATTTTTCGATGTTATGGTTTTCTTATTTTAGAGGCCAGAAAAGAAAGAAAGTGAGATTCGGTGGTGGAGTAATTTAAAATGTGGGTTACAGTACCTATATACTAGTATAGTTATATAGGGGTTAAAAGTCTTAATGTAAGAGTATACTAATATCTAAAATCTGATGCTATTGTCTGCCAAACATTTGTATTGTATTTTCAGCTCCCTGTACTCTGTTTGAAAATTGCCCCTCGGCCCAATCTCGAATCCGCGAACATTGGATGCGAACATTTAGATATGGACCAGGATTTAACTCCCAGTAAGGAAATGCATTTCTTTATTCCTCGGTTTATATAATGGGTGCAATAGTTAAAATGCTGATGTTGTTTTCTTTTACAGGTCTATACCGGCTATACCTACCTTAGTTCAGCCTCGAAAGGATATTGTTCCCCTAGGGTAATATTTATAATGTTTGGAATTCATCTTATTTATATAAACTATTATTATAGTGCTAAATATATTTACAGAGATTGGAAGAAGAAACCCTACTATTCTAAATTGACAAAAACCGAAGAAGAGGAAATTTTTCAATCGTCGCAATTGAAGTAAGAAATGCTAATAAGAATCGTTAGGGAATAATAATATTGAAAAATAGTCTAAATGAACGTTCTTTATACAAGTAATAAACCTAATATATGAATAATTTTGATTATACAGAAATCTTAATAGAGGAGTTGTGCCATGCAAGCCTTTAATTGATTTTTTATTGCCTAAACGGCAACGTCATTCCGTGGTTCCTCCTGATACGGTAAATGAGCTTTAAATAATCATTGACTATTCTTAAATTATAATCACCCTAATGATTAATAATATTCTTTTTAGGATTTTACGGAAGCTGATAAATTTATCAAAAGTTTACGGATTCCTGTTCCCAAGCATATAGTTGAGACAACCGGGGAGGAGATCGGGTACTACGAAGCACTAAGGAGACATAACCTTCTTAAGAAGGGCCAATGGAGACGCCGTGGCGGTCGAAGGAATAAGGGAAAACGGATTCAACCAAGACCCTTCTATGATGATAATGGAAATATTATTACTTTGCCTCCTGAAAGCTTTTTCAAGTTCCAAATGCTGCGTTTGAAAGCGCGAAATATGATCGCCGATAGCCTTGAGGAATAGTTTGCCCTTTACATTAGTCTTATATTCCTCTATAAGCATATTATCCCTCTTACATTTCGTATTAACTCTATATCTAACCAGTTTTGATTTAAGTTAAGCATTATGTAGGCCATGTGTTAATTATTTAATTACTATTACTGTTATTTTAAAATTCTAGTTAAACTATTAAAGTTTTATGTTTGTATACTACAATGTTACAAACTATACATAATATTACTCATGTATAGTTAAAGTTAGAGATGCATTTCTTAAAAACATTTTGTTTTGTTTTCTTGGTTTTTCGTAATCTCGAATTTAAGGACTTAAGAAATATTTAGGTATTCTATATAATAGAGTTGTAATTACACTTGACTAATCATTAATTACTTATAAATAAGAGTCAATAATCAAATTGCCTATTCAAACATTTACTTGAACATTTTACATTTATCTTTACTAATAATTGTAAGCTAATTATTTAATTAACTTTAACTGTAAATATTAATGTCATTCATGCTGTGCTTTCTTATTATTCCTGTTATTGAAGGAATTACCGCCTACTTAACTAATTAATATTTTTAAATTCTGTAATGTATAAATAATAAATAATTTCGCTTTCCATTGAAAGTAGTACTTAGATCTGAAAGTCAAAATTAACTAAATAATTATAATTAAGGCATTTACATTCCTGAGTAGGACTAGTACGTAAATACTTTACCCTATAATTAGTTTTTGTTTTACATGGTGTAACATTTTTTAATTTTTGATATAGATATGAATTTCGCCAATCGTTAATATTAGTAGCAATATTATTAGTTTGACTAGATTATCATGTAATTATAGTTTCTTATAAGCCTATTTAGTTCAATTCAACTTGTTTATTCATCCTGTGGGATTTTAATCGTTTTAATAAGAATTATTTATAATTTCTAAGTGGTATGATATTTTACATATGATATGTTTTCATTCTTGAAATAAACTACAGTAGTGTTTTGAAAGTGCTACTTAATCTTATATAGTATACAAGTGTATAATTAAGTTAATCTTGGTAATGACAGAAATTTCTTACTACTACACTTCTAATTTCTTAAGTGTGTTTCATAATCATATTATGTGCGCTAAATACTATGTCTGCATAAAGAAATAGGTTATTATGCTGTCATCTGTACATGTAAAGGTTTACTCCCCATGCCTTTGCTGTATCGTAATATTAGAAGAAACAAAGTGTTTCCACTTTTTAAAATTATCTAGTGATAATTAGTTATACAGTACTAGATTAATTTAAGAATTATCAGCTTAGTTCATATTCTTATATACATTTCTACATATGTAAACAAAGTTTTACCGTGTGCTAATATAACCAACTTTAGTAATGAATAGGGATTTTTCTTGTTGTATCTTACTGAAATGGTGAATAGTGATGTGAAGATGATGAATGTTGAAAAGGTAGGATTTAGTGCCATCTGTAGGAATCCTTTATTTACTGCGACTTTTTGGAAGTCCTTTTTGTAATCTTGATTTCTTCTTTAAGTGTTAATAAGCCTTTACTCTTCCTTAAGGCAGTTTCGATAACAAGTTGTAAAGTCGATTGATTTGGTATATTTCGAGGAGGGAATGCACACTTATTAACTTTCATTGGTTTCCCAATGTACCACTGAAACATGTCCTCCAGTATGGGACATATATATGTTAGTTTTGACATTGAAATGTGATGTTTAGCTTGCAGGTTAGATATTTGAAGAGTTAGAAAATATGCTTGATTTTGTTGTATGTGAGTATCATGTTTTTTATATATGTGTAATTGTATGATAATTAAATTCATCAGTTGTATAGCTGGTTGACAGTCAATATAACATGTTAATTCCTTAAGAAAGTTTTTGTTTGTTACCCATCCTGTTTCAAATACAATTTCTGGCGCTGGTCCTGTTGTAGAGAATTGTAATATGTCCAATATTATTTGTTGTAAAGTTTGTTTAATCCCAAACTTCCAATTGTAATTTCCAAATACGTATTTTACATACAAATGGTACATTTTCTTTAGATTATATGTATTTTTCACTTTCAAATGTTTAACTGCAGTTTTAATGTATTTAGTGAAAATTTTATAAGGGAGGCATAAATCTTCCGCAGGGTGGGAATTGATTTGGAAGTGTACTGGGGACATCACCACTGAACTTTTAGGTGTCGAAATTAACTGATTGAACGTTGTTATTAGTGTTTTATATTTAGCAAAATTAATGGAATGTACTAATTCTGAAAAGAATGTAAAATGTTGTTTAATGTGATTCTCCGAATAGATCTGTATTGCCTCCCAGTTTATTTGTTGAATATGTATTGTTGTTTTTATGTCTTCTGGTGTAATAAACATTTGTTTAACACAATTATCTTTACAGTAGACTTTTAAAAAGTCTCTGTGGTAGCATTTAAAATGCTCAGGTTTTAATGTCTGCGTTATATCAGCCATTGTTATGCACTATTGGTAGCTGATTAACGTGACTGCAGATATTGTTTCTACGCAAGTAGTTTAAGTTTCGTTTTGTTCAAGCTGCAATACTGGTCTTGTGGAGTTATCAAAATTGTCCATAAATATTTGTAGATTATCAACAAAATCGTCGACTTTATCAAATGGAGCGTTTGCTCTTATCAAAGTGAGTTTATACTCCCAATTTGTCAAACACAAAATTCTGGAAATTTCCAAAACGTGCTGAATAATTGGTGAAGAAGTCTTAACAATGTGATGGTTGTAACACGTGATAAATTGGGTAAGAGCATTGTAATAGATAGGATTAAACAGTTTATCTTCTTCAATTACAATGTTGTATATTTGTTTCAACGCTAATTGTTCTCTAGGTTGGCCGGTCTTTTTTAGTAAATATCTCAAAATGTCTATGACTCTTACAGTAGGGAAGTTCACTATCCTGATGGGTAATTGGAATTCTACAATTTCATGTAAAATTCTCAAAATCTTAATAGATTGTGTTACTGTAGTATTCTTTGTGCATACTTGATTCCCATTAGCATACACCATATACCAGGTGTAAAGTATCATTAAGCGTTGTTCTGAAATAGTAACTTGACTTATATGAAGTTTGTAAACTGCAAGACGTAAGAAGTAAACAAATTGTTCATATGTAAATAAGTAGGAATCACACTCCGGGTACTGCACAAAATTATCAATATTAAATAGTTTTGCACCAGTTAAAGAACTGATATTAAGAGGCCAGGTGAACAGAGTTTTACGTTGGGTTCTAGTGCCAGATAATATTTGTAGAAAGAGTTTAAAGACGGGGAATGTCAATCCCAAATGCAAGTTCAAAAGTTGTTGGTAATTAATCCATAGTGCACTTGATAATGTAACATGATTTCCACACAATTTTTTTAATTCATTCACAGTTAACACAATATCGTTCGGTTCTACGCGTCTACCGCCTACAATACACACATCGCCGTAAGGAAAATAAGCTCTAATGTGAACTAAATACCCTAGTCTAGGATTTAGCGTCATGATGACGTTGTGGTTCCGGCACTGAGTTGCTGACGACTGAAGTAAATTTTATTCCTGAGTCCTGTAATACTCGCAGTTGGCTTTTTGAAATCGAAGTGTGGATGTACTGTATACGTCAATAGCAAAATTTCCAAGAGATATGGGATTACACTACAACAACAACGTATTGTTCAATAGTTGTCAAAAGATAAATGACATAGGGTAACTTTGCTTGGGGTAGTAATTGGTTTGACCAAAGTCGAGTTAATGAAGTGTATGTCAACTTTTGCTATTCATAAAAGTTCCCATCACTGTATGGTGTAATAAAATCACTCCTCCGGAACGGCGTCCGTTTATTTTATTGTTTAGTTCGTCTGTAGGGTGTAAACTATAATTCTTTTGGTGGTGGTGGTAGTTGACGTGAGATGTGTTTAGGGGTAAGTAAATAATTCACTACCACTTTTGCAGAAACAAGAATTGCAAGAAATGCTACAACAATTATAGCCGTAAGTAAGATGCCCCATAGTTGTCCTACGATAAAGGTGTTATTTTCAGATGTAGTATACTCGGCCATTTTGTCGTTAACTTCTTTAAATTTAGTATCAATTGTCCTTTTAAAAAGTTCCAATTGTTTTGTAAAATGATGAGAAACACTAGTTTGTTGTGACACTGGTGTAAAGTAGGATAATTAGTACCATGTTTAAATATAGTAGACATATAGTTCACCACCAAGATACAAGACGCACAATACAGCTACTTCCACCAAACAATTATATAATTGCATGCATCAAATGTAAAATGTTTAGAAAACACGGGACTAAAGAGGAAATAATAGGAATAGGAATTTATGAGATCACTCTTGGTTTCGTTTTTGGTTTTCTTGAAGTTTCCGTATAAGATGGTGGGGAGTCTGCAGATCTGGAGTCTTGCAAATTCACCGTTACCATTGTAGATGGATAATTAGTTTCCGTACGAAGTGGATCTGTAATATTTTCATACCTATAACTTGTGGGATTAATTTGCACGTTTTCATATCTTGACTTTTTTGGTAATGTTTGAGATTCCAAGGAATCGATATTACTTTCCATTGTTGCATATGTTGTTTTAGGGACCATGTAGTGTTCCTTTGAAGATCCTGCAGCATTGCGAAATTCATGAGGTATATATGTTCGGGAATGAGCCGGACTATCCCATGTTAAATTCCTGAGTGGGTTTATTTCTGTCATTTCAATATTCCTGTGGTTCGGGCGAGGGGTTAGCATTATGCTTCCATTATCGGATATTGGTAAATTTACTTCTCTGTTCTTGGGAAATTTATTTTGCTTCCAATAAGATAATGAGTTTTTATATTTCGAAAAAGCGTACCAGGCGACTGCTACAATAGTAATTATGAATTGTGTATTTAGGAATATTTCCAGATACAGTGGAAATTTGCAATGTTCTATTAGCTGTATAGTGTCATCTGTTGATAGTGGTAATGCCTCACTACAATGTGCGGTTGTAATTAATGGGAGTACCTGTAAGATTCGACATTGATGATAAAGGGATAAAATAACTAATATTGTTAGTGCTGCATTCCAAGTTATTATAAACCAGTTAGACTGTCGAGCTTCTCTCAGTATTAAACTGGGAAAGTTTTTTGGGGAAGTTTGTATCATTGTTTCTAAAATGGTTTTGTTATCCCAGTAGTGGTTTAAAATTTGATCCAGATTATCGAATTTTGTAGTTGCATTTAAGAAATGACTTGCCGGTATAATAATTTTATCCAAATTAGTCCAAGCTGCTGGAATAGTACGTGTTATGGTAAATTCAAGTTGATCCGCATCGCATGGAATAATTGGTTTAATTGGTAGAAAACCAGACATTTTAATTTGACATTGGCATGCTAATTTTATTAAAAATGCACCGGTTGTCGTATGGCCTCCAAATTTATTAATAGTTCCGTTGCATTCCAGTTGAGCATCCTTAGGAGGATTGGTAATGGCTAACATATTGAAACCAGCAACTGTTATTGTTGGTTTCGTCACGTTCATTTTATTATACTTACATCCTTTAAGATCTTCGGCCATGCCACCAGCAAAAATAGTTTGCAAACATGGGTTTTCCGATGTAATATTAGAAGAGTAGACGTTCACCAGACAAATCCTCTGGTTATAAGGATTGCATTTATGTGCTCCGTGTTCGTTCAAAGGAATTATGTGATTCCAATTTTTAGCAACGAAGGCAGGCAATTCTTTTGGTATATAGGTAAATCCATTGTGATTCATTGGAATTTTATGTATTTCGTATACTTCCCAATTAGAGTTAATTGACTTGAATGGAATCTTCACAACAATGTGAATTTTCTCTTCCGAGTTTACACAGGATGCAATTTTGAGTGTGTAATATTTGCTAATCAATCTGATTGGTATTGCAAGTGTTAAATTTAAAGTATTCAACGATCTCTCCAATTTTTTTAGTTCAAATACTAAAGCATCTGGTGAAATGAACATTTTCGGTATTCTTCCATTTAGACATGATTCTAACATTACCATGTGGGTATTCAATAGCAGAGAATAATGTGTTACGTAAAGATGTTGTGCAATAAGGCTATATATTTCTGTATCCTTATACCCTTGTTCATTCTTATATTGAACAGCCAGTTGTTCTGTCCTATGTATAATTGCCGTCATTGCATGAAATGCATCCTTTTGTAAAACAGAAATCTGTTTTGCTTCTTGTACAATAATCTGATGATCCTGTTGAACTTGGGTTTTCATTTTTTGCATGAAATCGACTATTGCTTCCTGATTGCTGTGTAAAATGTTAATATCATCCAGTGTTGCTGTGTTAAAAAGCCATCGAGAAAATGATCCCACTATATTCAAAGGTGCTCTCTTTCTTCTAATTCTGTGCCCTTCCGCATAGGTAAGATTCGATTCCTTTTGATGCCCTTTTGGAAAATCAACCTTCATATAATAATGCAAATCGTGATCGTCAATGCTGATTCTCGGGGTGTCATGAGTTACTAGATCTCTTCTGTAATTGTACAAATTATGGTAAATCATATTTAATGGCCATTTTAGTCTTTCAAATTCTCTGCAGCTGGTCATATTTTGAGGACATTTATGACTTGCGTAAGCCGAATCAAATTGGTGATTGATGTCTGACTTTTTTGGTTTAGGAATAACCGGAACATTGAAATGCAATATTGCCGATCCTTCATAAATTAATGTATTTTCCAATTTAACTGGGTAAACCGATGATGTTAATTCAATTAAAATTTTATCTTTATTGTTATCTTTATTGGCTGATGAATGCCAGAAGCACAAGGTGATGAAAAGCAATCTTCGAAACATCTGAAAATAATAATAAGGATTTTAATACAATTCATAGTCTTGAAAATGCCTAGGTCTTTGTCGATTCCTCTCACTGCGCCTTGGTAAGTTTGGATTAGCATCATTAAGAATTCTTGATTGTATTTCTAATATATTGGAGAGGTTGTTGTTGGAAACATTGGGTGTATTACAGTGAGGGTCATTAGCTAATGATGAATGAGATGATGGTAATGTTGGTGTTGGAATGTGTTCTGTATAAGGAGTTAAAGGATTATCTATCTCTAAAGTCGACGAATCTCTTGTTGTTGGTGTTTTTGTTGCCAGGTATTCCTCTTCACTAGAACTATCTTGTTCATTTTCAGCATGAGCAAATTTTAGGTTTTCAATATTTTCCAAGTCTGTATCCGAATATCGTTCTTTAATAAAGTACGCTAGTATATATATAAAGTGAATAATATTCCTGAAAATAATATTTATTGATAATAAAGTTGGAACTTGCTTATCTATAATTTGACATATTTGTTTGATTGGTGGCCATATATTTCCAAACTGTAGCATTATCAAGATTGTAGTTAACGCCGTCGGTAATAAATATTTATAAATATCCTTTGAATCTTGTATAATGATAATATTGTTTTTAGTTCGAAGGTCGAGATATTTTAATATGTCAGTCAATAATTTTAATAACGTATGTGTAGTCACTGTATTCGGGGTTAGTTCTTTATGATTTTCAATGATAAAGAACATAAGTGTATACGAACAAAAATCATCATTGACAACAAGTTCATACATTTGTAATTCACACTTTTGTTTCATTGATTTCCTACAAACTTTTATATCGCCCAAAGTAATATTTTTTGATGTTTGAAAGCGACGTAAAAATTGTTTTATAATATAAGTATCCGGAATATTCAACAAAATAATTACAGTAATATTTCTCCGTATAACACTGTATAATAAGGAAGATATTTCTTGATATTTAGTAGTCTCCATGCATGATAATGTATTATGATTAAGGAATTCTAAATTATAATCTTTAAGTTTTCCTGTCTGCAACTTCCAGTCCTTTATAATATCATCATAATCCTTTTCCGTAGTTATTTTATTTAGCCACTGTTTAGTTTGTTCAATCCACTCAGAAATTTCCAATTTCTCAGTTGAAATATTATTGAGTGTGAGATCGGGTAATTCATAACAGTTTTTCATATAACAGATATGACATTCTGTTGTTCGTTTTGTATCAAGATGTTTTAATTCATATCTTAAATCGGATATTTTTCGAATTACTAAATAGGGGCCTAACCATCTTTTGGTTAATTTTCTATTATCTCCTTCTTTTGTGACTGAAGTATACATCCATACACGCTGACCTACAGTATAGTTGGTATTCACATGATCAGTATCATGTTTCACTTTTCTTTCTTGTTTAGCTTTTTCTATATTCTGTTTCACCTTGTTTCTCATATTCGTCAACATTTTTAATTCTGCTTCCCTATCTTGATTTATGCAAGATAATAAGTTCAAATCCATAGGGCTTATTGGTTTTCTTCCAAACATAATTTCGAATGGAGTATATCCTGTAGTATTAGACTTGCTTGTATTAATGACATACGTGACGCTCCACAGGTGTTTGTCCCATTCATCATGTTGCTTTGTTTCTAATAGTACTCTTAAAATTGTTTTTATTAAATCATTCATTTTTTCCACATTGCCCGAATATTGGGGTCGATAGGGAGGACTGAATTTATGTTTAATGTTAAATAATTTTTCCAGTTCTTGCAATGTTTCTGCTCTAAAAGCTGAACCGTTATCGCTATATATAATTTCAATACATCCATAGTTAGATATTATGTTTTCCAATATAAATTTAGCTGTTGTAATAGCCGTCTGATCTTTAGTTGCCTGTATAACAAGAAATTTGGAAAAAATATCAACGGCTGCAATTATATATTTATTGCCATTTTCTGTTTCGGGCAAAGGTCCAGTAAAATCAATTTGAATTGCTTGAAAAGGATAAGTTGGTATTTCAACTTTACCTAATAGTCCTTGCCTTTTTCGTATCGGTCTTTTTGTTCTTTGACAAATAGTACAATGTTTAATTTGCAATTCTATAAATTTTCGCATTTTTGGAAAATAATACCTTGATTTTAATTTTTCAAATGTTGTTTCAATACCACGGTGTCCAAAAAAGGGACTGTCGTGCATATTAATAAATGCCGATAGTCTTAGGGATCTTGGTATGACTAACTTTATGCCATCTTTTTGTTTATAGTAAAGAATATTTTCCTCTAAAAGAAATTTGCCCATAGTCCTTTTAATGTTTTTCTTTAGATTCTCATTGATTTGTTTGCAAAATGTATCAGATTGTTGTAATTTTAAAATGTTTATTTCCTCATCCTTGACTATTATCTCTGGTGCCAAATGGTAGCATGAATAGTTGTTTGTTCTTTCAATGTAATCTTCATTTTCTTCTTTAAAAAGATGTTTTCCCGTTTCGAAATCAAATGGTTCACCTGAACTCATAATTCTTGATAAGAAATCACTTTCATAATTAAGTTTACCTTTAAGGAATTTGATTTTAAAATTAAATTCGCTAATATCAACTGCCCATTTCTGTAGTCTATTATTACGATGACCTCTAGCAAAATTGAATCCACTAATTGGTTGATGATCACAGAGGATTGTGAAACGAATGCCATATAGGAAGGACCGAAATACTGTTAATGCATGAACTATACTAAGGAATTCTCTTTCCGTCGTAGAATAATTACATTCAGCTTTATTTAATGCTTTGCTTGTATAAGCTATTACTCGTTCTTTGCCATCTTGAATTTGAGTTAATACGGCCCCTAAAGCTATTTTCGATGCATCCGTCTTCAAAATTGTTTCACAGCCATATTTAAAGAAAGCCATTATCGGTGGTTCTGTTAATTTCTTCTTTAAAGTATCGAAAGCATTTTGAGCTTCTTCTGTCCATATTAATTCAGATTTCTTCCTTGTTAATTGTGTTAAGGGCCATGCAATATCTGCAAAGCCTTTTATAAATGATCTATAGTAATTGGCCATACCTAAAAAGCTTTTTAAATCAGTTATTCTTTTAGGTGGTTGTAGTTGGCGTATCACTTCTGTTTTCTTTGGATCTGTCTCAATGCCTTCTAGTGTTAAGTAGAAACCTAGGAGCTTTATTTTGAATAACGCAAATCCACATTTACTAGGATTTAAAGTTAATTGATTTTCTCTTAGTAATTCAAAAACATCTCGCAAATGTTTTAAGTGCTCTTTAAATGTTTTGCTGTAAACTACTACATCATCAAGGTATACCTGTACATAATCATTTACTCTGTCTGCAAAAGTGTCTATGAGTAAACGCTGATAAATACTGGGTGCGGTTTGAAGTCCGAATAACAAACGAGTCCAGGAGTAGCAACCGTTCTCCGTAACAATGGAACACAGTTGTTGAGAGTTTTCATCAATATTTACTTGATGATAGGCTTTAGCAAAGTCTAAAGGTGTTTTATAAACAGCATCTCGTAGGGCGTAATACATAGCTTCCTGGCTTGTTACTGGAAATATTTGGGGTTGCGATATGGCATTCAGTTGTCTCATATCACATACTAATCTGGAAGTTTTGGTATTACCCGTATTACAGTTCTCTCCTGTCCTATGGCCATCTTTTACTAATATAACTGGGTATGCATATGGAGATGTTGATTTTTTTAGCACTCCTTGTGCTATGAGTTCTTCTATGTGCCTTTGTATTTCTTTGCGTTCCGGCTCTGAAGTTCTGTATGGTAAACATCTTTTTGGTTTTGCAAATGGTCTTAACTTAATCGGAGTACAAGTCAATTTTGAAGGTCTTAATACAGTTCCTTTTTCATAAAAAATGTCATCATACTCTTTGAGAAGTCCAGTCAATTCCACCTTTTGTTCAGGAAAAAGTTCTGGATTTATTGCGGCTTGAATCTGTTCGTCTGTAATCAGGAAATTAAGTTCCGGTGCTGTATTCTGTTTTTCCTGATTTTCAGTATCTGGGATTTCTTCTGGATCATTTATTCTGATAAATTTTCCCAGCCTTAGATTACTTGGTATTATGCAATCTTTTGTAGATTCAGAGTACGCTGATATAAATCCTCCTTTGCCATATACTTCTATAAATGTTAGGATAAGGCCAAACTTTTCTCTCAACATGTTTTCCTGTAGAAAGATATAAAAACCGGAAGAGATATTCTCAGAGAAGTGGAATGGAATGGTGAGCTCTAAATTAGGTATTATACGAACTTCCATATCAGCATAGCATTCCCCTATTGTGTTATACTGGCAGTCAATTATCTCTCCTTTATCCTCCGCGTGTGTGTCCCTAAATGATTTTGTTGTGCGAACTCGGTCAGGGTATATTTCCTGTTGTTTATTGCCTAGCGTCCCTTTCGTTTCCCGTGACTTGGTGTACTCTATTTCCTTCTCTTCGATTTGGTTTTCCGGGTTGTGTCGTTGGATTAGAGTCTCTTGTTTACTGATTTCGTTGTATTTGTTGAAAAGAGCAGTGGCAACCTGATGATGCGTTACATCATTCTCCTTCTTTTGTGTTATCCCTATTACTGGTATAGGTATTATAATATTGTTGGGAAAAACAATTTTGTTATGTTGAAAATCTATTTGGAGTTTGCATTCTCTCATAGTCTTATTTCCCATTAGGCATGGCAGACTAAAATTGTTCAATACGTATGCTATCATCGTGATGGTCATAGGTCCAAAATCTACTTTCAACTCGGTTATTGTATTAGAGTGTAAAGGCTGAGGGTGAATACCAGTAATGCTTATGGGTTGTGTAGCTTTACGTGTTAAATGGGGTAAAATGAAATTTTTATTTACTAAATTAATATATGATCCAGTGTCAAACAGTATGCTGGTGGGACAATCATTAATCTTGCAGGCAATTCTAATTAATTTATCTAAAGCCGATCTAATATGATAAACTATTGGAGATTCCTCCTGTTTGTCTGTGGTGGGGGCAGAAGTGCATTCTCCAGCCGTTGCCCCGTTGAAACTGGATTCTGTCCATTTAAAAATGCATTTGTATTCCGTTGTGGGCAATTCCTTGCAATGTGTTGAGGACTTCGACAAATAAAGCATTGCAGAGGTCCTGTAACTGGTTGCATGAAATTACGATTTTGAAATCTGATGTTTGGAAAATTTCTCTGTGGCCACCGTTCATTGCGTTGCTGTGGCCAACTCCCTTGATTTCTATTAATTGGGGCTGGCCAACGTTCGTCATTCCTTATTCTTCTATTATCATGCTGTTGTCTCTTTCTCATTTTCAGTTGATTTTCTAATTCCCTCAGTCGCTCCTCTAATAATGACAAATCTAAGTTGGGTGATGGTCCTCGACTTTGCTTCGCGTCTTTAAAAGTAACAGTTTTCCTTTTTTCGTCTTCGATGCCTAACAATGTATATGCATCTTTCTCTCCTGCGTGTGTAGATTGATACATAATATCTACTTCATCTATGCTGGTAAACAAATTTCTTAACTCTATAAGTGTTTTTGGTTGTGACATTTTAAGAGATTGCATGTTCGGTTTAGTGAGTCCTCGGCATATATTAGTTATTCGTTCCTCATCTTTCATAGACAAGTTTAATTTATTATTTAGCTTTTCAATTTTCATGAAATATTTAATGCATGGCTCTCCCTCTTTCTGTTTCATTGATCTTATTTTATTTTCTATTGCGATGGGACATAACTTTGTCTCGCTAAATATTTTTAGAAATTCATTTCGCAATTCTGAATAAGTAAATAATCTCATTCCTAGACTATTTCTGTCTGGATCATTCCTAGCTGATTCCGCTTTGAAACAATTATACCAGTTGAGTGCTTCACCCAAAAGGTAGGCTGGAAACTGATTTGATTTCATTTCTTCATCCCAACCATTCGCTATAGCCGCACTCTCAAATGCTGTGATAAAGTCATCAGCGTCTAGCTCACTCGTGCCTGAATATTTTGGTGGGAGTACAACTGATCTAGCTGGTTTTAATTGTTTTTGAATAGAATGTGATATTGTTGTGGGTATCCATGGAGTTCTTGCGCCTCCTCCTAGGATAGGGGAAACTGGAGAATCTTCGCTTATAGTATGAGTTCTTGCTGGATCATCTTCGTCGGGTGTTTTTGCATTTGCTTGTGGAGTAGAAGCTCTAACTCGATCAGAGTGAAACATAAAGGAATATTCTTTGGGATAGAAGGAAAGGTCGGATAATGAAGGTTGGTACTCTTCATCGCTAGACATTGTGTCAAGTGTATTTAATGTGTTTCACTGCAATTGTGTACGTGTAAATCGATAAATTTAACGGTAATAGGAAAGGAAAATGTGTGTGTTTGTATTTCTCATGCCATATTATGCAATAGAATGAATTCTCTATTCTTACTTTTTATTTTTCCGTTTATAGTGATTTGCATTTGTAGTGAATTATAATGCAACAATTTCAGTTTCCTCGCCCGGGACTTATTGGAAAAGTTAATTTACCTTTCTGTCTGACTTTCTGCGTTTCTTTTTCCTTTTACGTATTTCCTTGTATGCCCGTAAAGTAGAGCTTCCTGTGCATTATATTTATATTAACAATTCTACCTTCAACCGTACACTTGCCTTCTACCTAAAGGGGAGTTAATCTTCGATCCGTGGATTGTCTAAATATGATTGAAATTTAATTTTCAAAGATGACAACTCGTCGGAAGTGTGATAAATTAAATATGATAGGGAAAAACTGATGACCATGGTGGCGAAAATAATAAGAAATGTATTAAAACTTATCGCTATACACATTTCTAACCAAGGGTACGTTCAATTAGATCAACGAACGGTACCAAAAGTGAGATAAAATATTTGCCAACTTATTAACAATAGAACAGGGATCGCTACCTAAAACACCGCTATCTCCACCAATGTAGTATTTGCTTATGGTGATGCAAATAAATATGATTGGGGGATTCCGATACTTTCTAAGAGTTTGCTTTATTTTAGCTACTACTGGACAGTACACGGACAAAGACCAACTCCAGAGGTAAAACTGAGCTCCCGTGCCTTTTAAGCACAACAAGCTGTCCCAGTTTTACCTCTAGGATGATCTGAGTCGAATCTTGTAAGATTCAACTCTTGACAGACAAGAGAAGACACACAAATACACTTACAGACCTTTACAATATGCTACGCAGAAGTATTGTATTCTCACATCTCAATACAAGCACAAATATATAATGTGAACTTACTGAAAGATAGATATCATGACACCGAATGTATACTTCATAACAAAGCTTATCGACCGGTACACGAAAATCAAGAAAAATATATTGGACACGGATGATCTTCGTATTTACTCAACAAAATTGACAATTTCCAACCAAAACAAAACTGAGAAGAATGAAGAAGAAACAAATGAAAAGAATCAAAACCATTAACATCATCACAATATGACCCTAAAAATCTGATTATTACTGAAAAACATAAACAAATGATCAAATACAAGTAGAACCAAAAATGCTACCCAACCTTTAATGGCAATAAAAAAAATCTGCACATCCAAACTCCCGCTTTGACTACAATATCTAAAAGATAACAGAATCTTTCAAAGAGCATCCCAATTTATTAAAAAAAAGTCTCATTCCCAGATAACAACCAAGTGAACTCAGAAAGAACATGTTTTTTGAGTTCCTCATCTAATTACCCATCTTTCAAAATCCACATCTACTTACTGCAAATCATTTACTTTTGATAACGGTACGACTTGTGTCACTATAACCAATGCAAAAATAAGATATTAATCTAACATTGTTATTCATTCCTTACTAAATCAAAGAAATACCGTTAAAATACAACATCAACCAATTCATGACTATTAAAACTCAATAATTTACAATTTTCCAGCACGATCCCAAGATACCCCAGTAACACTCAGATTTACTATTCTTTGCACATAATTTTCTTGCGGAGCGAAGCACAGAATTGTTATTTACCTTTTCTATACTAGTAGGGAGTATACTAGCAAGCAGAACAACCGTGGTTTATCACATGCTATGCTTCATTATTTCTACTTTTGTCTACATTCACTTCACTTTCAAGTACAGATTCTTGGAATTACCGCCGATTTTCATGAACATAATACTCTGGCCAATGTAGGGTAAGCTAAATCCTTTTTAATATTTATCCACAAAAATGTCTTCAAAAGAGGTCGGTATAATGCGACACACGTCCGCTATAATCCGATACTAATAAGCAAATTAATTTTATTAACTAGTACCTACTCTCACAAATGCCTTGTCTTTTTATGTACGAAATGTAGACACGGAAAATAGGTGAATATTGGACCGCAGATTGCCGCTGTTATCCCGTTTATTGCAGCTGCAATTACGAAGGCGAGATTCATTACTTGTAAATATGTTATCATTTATTAATAGTTGATGATCAATAAAGTATTAAATGTTAATGTACCTGGTGATAAACACCACTGCCGACGAATACAGCTTCTCCCCATATTTCAATTACCTTGGGAATAACCGACATAATATTTTCTCTGCTACATAAAGGATATTAAATGACTGCAATTACATAGAGACCTTAAAATTATGATAATGAACATTACATTACAAACAATAAAACAGCTAAACTTGTGTAATGGTACACCATAAATACTCCCACCTTTATAAATAAATTTGGTCCTCCAAATTAATTATCGTAAGCATCCTAGCATTTAAAACATATAAAGCGACTACAACTCTACTAATCGGCGCACTATTTCCGATACATTTGTTTTTTGGGTATTTCATGTTATTGTTTTAAATATTTTGCTGATACCTAATAAATAGATGTTAATTATAGGACTCAACATTAAACCCCTAAATCGTTCGGGTTACATATTATTTTTTTGGAATGCCTATTTGACATTTCATTCTCTTTTGAGTGATATTATATTATAACAAATTTGATGTCCTAGTTACCATGGACTATCATGAATTAATATTATGGTTAGAGTTTGAAGTTGACTTTGTTGGCTGGACAATAACAATTATTTTCTCATCAAAAGAAAACAGTTAAGGTCCGCGTAGCTGCTGTGGCATATCTTTTGCACGGCAGTAAAAATTCTTAAATGCTTCATTTTTCCGATTTCAGGCATATGTTTGCCGGGTCCACCACGCCAAATAAGTCCTGAAATGCAGGCGTGGATCAACGCAATCCCGTGTATATGCCTGTCATGCTATATCAAGCCGACATGCGGATTTTGTAAATGACAGTAAATGGTACAGTAAATAGTATTTAAGTAGTATTGTTACAGAGTAGATTTTTCGCCTTTTGCATCCTTTGAATGCTCCTTTTGCAGTCTAACTTTTCCACGAAGGCAAGATCTCGACGCTCACTTCCAAAACTTCCACGGTGATCATCTCCAAGCAGGAGGTGCGATTGAACATTTTACTGTAAACCCTAATTATGTTAGTTTCTTTAGTAGTAATAGAAAAGCTCATGAAGGTTATTTGATATATGATGATTTTGATTATGATATGGTATATGATGATTCCCCGGGCCGGAATTAATGCATATCGGAATGGCAAATGTTTTCCATGGATGGAAATGAAAAGCACAACGGTTTTGATTGAGGAAGTCATGAGGACCAAAATGAAGGTTGGCTTTTACCCAGCGATCAGTTGGACGTATTAGGATTAATCAGTAGCTTTACACTAGATCCAGTTAGAAATTTCTTCGCAAAACTTTTTTGTGCCATTTATTACTATATTTTTTATTGGTGTACTAACATGGATTGCAATTAAATGTTTTCCTGTAATTATTAAAAAGTGGTCCTTTCTGTTTGCGAATTTCTCTCGGGATATCGCCACTAGGAAATACTCCGTCACAATATTCAATAGCCCGTAGATTCTTCCAATTTGACATGATGAGCATTTTATTCTTTTTCATCACAAGAAACATAAATAGCGGTTTAGGATTCAGCCCTGAAGTTTGTTTACCATTACTGTGTTCGTGATCTTCAGTTGATTAAGAATGTTCTACTCTGAGGCATTTATTAGTTTCTGTGGCGACTGCAGCTATTCCATGTATTACAATGTTTTTGTTTTTTATTTCAGCTAATAAGCGATGGTTCTGTTAATATTATTTAAGACAGTATTATTGTATAGTATAATGCCTTATTTACCTTTATTTATTTACCTAATGAAACATGAGTACTAAATATTAGCATTTTGTATTAATACATGATGCACAGGTATATTTATTAGTACTGAGTGATTTTACTGAGGCAAACCAAATAAATATGATGTGCAGCCATTAATAAATGTGAAATAAATGAGCAAGCGCCATATATAAATCATTGCTTAGCGTCAAAAATTTAGCAAATAGTAATACATCAGTCGTAGTTCATTTATTCTATAGGCTCTAAGATTTAAGGACGCTTCTGCTGACGTACCTTTAGAAGTGCTAACCGAGGCACCGATGTCAACTTCCTCCATGTCTGGTTGATTTAACCAACCGTAGTCTGCGGAAGACATTTATAAACACATTTAAGTAATTCAACTATTATTGCGGAAAGTAATTAGCTAACACAGAAGCTTTAATTTTATGAGTACAAATTTTGAAATTTTTGGGCAACGGAATTTACGGCAATGTCTTCCTTACTCGACTCTGCATATAAAGAGTTTTCTGACAGCAGAAGAAATTGTGCAAACCTTTAACTTGAATTAATGTCCATTTTCCAAATAAGTAAAGTCCACATCAAAAGTATTCGCTTCCCAACAGAAAACATGAAAAATCATCTTTTAAAACTCACTGATCAATTGTCTATATCATAAAATGCTAAGAAAAAGTTTCTCTAAAACAAAATTTATAAAAATCTTAAATGTCAACTAATTAGGAACAAACCCGCCAAATCTAATTAGTCCGCCCAAAGTTGAGGCTAATGATACTGCGTGGCCGGAGTTTTAGCGTGCCACTTATTTAGATTTGCATTTGAGATGATAAAAAACCTGTTGTATAGCAATTCGATACGCAAATATTTTTAACTTAAGCTTATTAATCCCCTGCAGCTTTAGTGCTCCCTCTATTCGGAATTCTTTTAGTTGGAGTGCTAGCCGTAAGCGGTTCGTTATGTACAGACTCCAAAAATGTAAAAATGGAAATGAAATGCAGGCCTAATACAAATTTATAGTTTTGTAGCTAACAACCAAAATTGTAACCTTGTAGTATATCGGTGCTGTCGTTATGCCTGCTACAGAGATGCTACTTTGACGCACAATCATTAATGATTTCTGCTACCAATAGGAGGTCTAACACGTTTTGGTACTTACAGCAACCTAGAAGCCAACAAACAGTACATAAGTGTAAGTCTCTACTGAGTCCCCAGTCTCAGTAGAGTGAAAAAATTAAAACGACAAGGCAAACCCGGCTTATGTAGTACTCTGTACATCCTACATACCAAATCCTAATGGGTTGGGTTTTCCGTTAATCTTCTCTTTCAGTTAACACAATTAGTCGTCAACTACGTAACCATGCATTATGACATAAGAGGATAATATAGAAGCAGCGACATCTACCACAACCGTAAGACCACTCAATTTACAATGAAAAAGTTGTATCAAGATAGAACAAACTAACTTGAGATAAGTTAGCATTGGCAGTTTTCGAAGTTGTCCAAGACAACTGTTAACCGAAAACACCAGAAACACCACAAATGTAGTGTTTGGATTTCCATAACTAACCATTTGGGACGCGGATTCAACCTACCCGAATCATTCGTTGGAGAGGAAGTCGTTTCGAGCTATAAAGAGCTATTCTCAAAATCATTCTAACAAGCCTAAACCCGACTGAATTCTTTCTGACACTAACGACAATTTAGTGAATGAAGTAATCGCTTGAAGAACTAAAAATTATTCTATTTCAACATCAGACGGTTCTGAAATTTTCTAAAATAAAAAAGCGTAGATCTAGGGCAGTCAGAGTAACCCGTCATAAAATAGGAAATTGAGGAAACAAATATTGCACAAATTTTATTTTAAAAGGTATCCATTCGTTTATATAAATTTGGAACCCAATGGAAACTCCGCTCTAAAAATATTTCTAGACGTTAGATTTGCAAGGGTATAGATATATTACACTACTATAAAATCTAGACTAGAAAATATACTAGAAAATACAAGTATAATAGGGAAATCTGTTTGAAAATATATTACTTATAGAACCTAAATAATTTAGACAATAATAAAGCCCAAGTGTATTTAGAATGAAAAATAACAACAATCCCTTTTCCACCCGTATCCTTTTGTCCTAAATCCTTGAAACCTAAAACCTGAGCTGAGAATAACAAGTACCCAAGGCTTAAATATACATATAAAAGGAGAACCAATTTTGTCATGTTTAGCTATTATATTTGTATCTTTTGACCGAATATGTTCAACAATTTTCTTACTCTCCAAATTAAATAAAGTTCCATTGAAATCATCTATCCAAAATTTGTGTGAAGCCGTAACTCAAATTTCTTATTCATTATGAAGGTACTGTAAGAATTTTAACAAAAATATTTTTCTTTTAAATTTTAATTTAATAATTGAGAGTGTACTGCTAATTATTCGGTATCAATAATTGTAAATTAATTTTATGCTAAAAATTTGGTCATGAAATGAAAACTTTAGTCTGGAGGACCAAACTTTTTTGGAAATAGGTGGGAGCATTTGTGGTAAACCTGTTACACGAAGGTTAGCATCGTATTATTGATTAGCACAAATCGTATTATTGATTTAGCAATAATAGGGGAAATGTCGCACGTCTGACTTCTCTGACGCACTTGTCACCGCGTCTGACTCTTCCGATCTTTACACATGTGAGTGTACTCTACAATGCTAATTGTGTCTGTCAAGAGTTGAATCAAGTCTTTACTTGATCCAACTCAGAATGTACTGCGGAGGGTATGCAGAGATTTTGGAAAGTATAAATAAGAATCTCTGCAGCCCCTCCTTGTGAGTCTTTCTTTAGAGCTTCAACTGAGCATCTTATCCTATCGCAGTCCGGTATTCGCTGCAATGTTCCAGAACGAAATGGCTGAATCTCTAACCAGTATTGTCAAAATTGAGGACTTCAGTTCTAAGACTGTCAAAGAAATGCTCCACTTCATCTATTCGGAAAATGTGGAGAGTGCTGATGAGAATTTCATGGAATTACTGAAAATTGCAGAGAAATATCAACTGGAAGAATTGAAAGTGGCTTGTGCGAAGGCAGCAATTTCGAAAATGTCCACCATAAACGTCATTGAACTTTTGATTCTTGAAGATATGTACAACTCTCCGGAACTGAAATCAGGGGCTATGGATTTCATCGATAGCAACAAAGCGAATCCACTGTTTTCTCCTAAAAATGAAAATGGAGCTTTTAAACAGCTTGCAAAAGAACATCCTCTGCTACTTTTAGAAATTTATCAAAATGTTCGCAATAAAATATTAAAGAGGTCACTAGATTTACAACAAAGTTAAAGGATTAATTCATGTAAACGTGGAATAAAATGACGAATTAATTAATCTCCACCTGAAATAACAATTGTATATAACATTTTAGAATAGTATATACAATTCAAAGTGTGTATTCTGAAAAAACTGCAAATATTAACTAACAGTGCAAATTTTAACACTTATGTACACCGTGATTAAATTAAATCTCAAGAAATGTACTGTTGAATTCAGAGGAATTTAATGAAACTATATTTGAATAGACGACGATTACAAGTTTAATTGATTAAAACTGTTTCACATAAACCATGCAATAAAATCGGCTTAATTAATATGCCTTTTAAAAGTTATAATGTTATCAACGAACGCATTCGGAAATTGTAAATAATTCCATTGCAAGCAGTGACAATTTTAACATTATAGACATGATACAGCGTATTGTCTACAATATAATTAAAATAAATCCCCATTGGTTGGGATTAATACTTGCTTTGTAATTTTGAATTGAATATTGTTTATAATAAACGTAAACCAGGATGGCTTTACCAGAAGTGTATACTAAGTGAATTGATAAATAAATATTTTCATTGAACGATAATGATATTTTCATTTGAATTGTGATTTCTTTTCATATACCTCTAGGTAGAATATGAAAAAAAAATCCATTTGGCTGCATAATTTACAATAAAAAAAATTTAAATCATTATAATCATTTTGGTAAATTTTGATGTGAAGATGTTAGAATTAATGACTTTTATCAATAACAAAGCTAATCCACAGCTTTCCCCTGGAATTCAGAATGATACTTTAGGCGAAAGAACTTCCTTTGCTAGTTTTTGAAATGTTCAAGGTGGCGAAATGTGTACCTGCGCAATGAAACTATTGCAAAGGCTACAACATTAAAAAAGTAATTAAAATCGTTTTGAAAAGTTTCTATGTAAAGTAGCAATGAAAGTTAATTAGCTTCTTGAAAATGTTTTATGTACTATTATTTAACGTAATCAAAAACTAATTAGTTAGCCAACAGTGAATTTTAACATTTGTTATCTATAATGAGAATACATACAATACAATTAAATTTAAAACCCGCACAGGGTCAGGCACGTATCCAGTGCGGTGGCTTGATGGCTAAAGCCCCCCCCTAAATCCTTGAAAAAGAGGAAATTTTTCATTGAAATACCAAAAAAATTTCGCTTAGAAAATATTTTTCGTTAAGACCCTCCATGATGATTTTTCTGGATACGTGCCTGCACAAGGTTAATAGATTTTAGAATTGAAAGGCAGTTAAATATGGAATAATGAACCACAATGATGCCAGTTTTCACTGAATAAAATTTGATAAACGTAAATAACCATTTTTAACTTTAAATTTTATTTTCAGAACTTAGTAGGGTCTCATACAGTAAATTGTACAGTATATTTTAATACCATTGTCTCCTTCAGAATTGAGCATTTAAAAGTACTAAGGAATTGCAAATAATACCCGTTAAGAACGTTTCCATTAATTCTTGCGACTTAAGATGTTTCCTCATCGTGACTTCTCCTGTGTTGTGTCAGCGCACCTTTCCTCTTGAAACAACCATCACAAATATCACATTTGAAAGGTCTCTTTTCACTATGTGTTGCTTGATGAACCTTTAGGTGTGCCTTCCTGAGAAATGCTTTTCCACAAATATCACATTCAAAAGGCTTCTCATGCCTATGCGCCGCTTGATGAACCTTTAGGATTGCCTTCGTGATAAATGCCTTACCGCAGTCATCACATTCAAAAGGCTTCTCTCCAGAATGCCACTTGGAATGTTGCTTTAAAAATCTAGCAAACGGAAACCCCTTACCACAAATGTCGCAAACAAATGGTTTTTCGCCTTTGTGAAGGGTTGCTATATGATATTTTAAACCTTCGGACCCTTTGAAAGACTTGTCACAAGTGTCACATTTGTGCTCTTTGTCTGCTTTGCGTTTCTTACGGTATTTTAAGTTTTTGATCCGTTTTGAAACAGTTTTCTTATTGGTGCTAGAATGTGATCGCAGGTGAATTTTTAAATTTTGAGGTAATTTGAACTTTTTCAAACATATGTGGCATTTATATTTGTTCTTCACCACACCCTTGTCACCCCTTTTACTAACCCTTGGTTCCTCTGTCGCTTTTAATGAAGATTTCCTCCCCCGGGGACATTTATATGGTTTTTTAGGAAGGACAAATTGATCCAAACGGACAATTACAGATTTTCTTAGCTTCTCTGATTCAATTCTTTCACAGTTGTTCTGTTCAGAGGCAAATGTATTACTGGATTGAAGGATGTTTCCAGAATCGGAAATTTCCAAGTTGCAATCTATGTCTTCATTCTCTGAAAATATATTCCAAAACGGTATGTCAAGTCAAAGTTTCACTCTTGAAATATAAATAATGTATTATATTTGAATCTCTGATTTTGAAACGAAAGCAAAAAAATAATATAAAATAGAAAGCACCATTCAATGAAATTTCTTCTTCACTCTTTACTGTACTGATCGTTTCGAATCGAACATGCGTGATGGAGCCGGTTAAAACTTCTGCAGTGTCCCGAGGTTCTACAGGCGCTGTCAAATTATTAGGGTCAAAGTTGGCATTTCCATCCGGAAATATTTCTTTATCCGCTTCAGCCAAAGGGATGTTAATGAAATTTTCAGTAACTAAAACGGATTTATTGAAAGTATTTAGAATAATAGTTAAGCACCCCAAATTTAAAATTGGGTTGCACTAAATAAGGAATAGAAAAATAAAAATGCGAACCGACCATTATTAAATGAAATTATGATATCGTCTTCACTCTTTATTGCATTGACCTTGTCGATCACAACAGGTGTGATGGATCGTAATTCAATTAAGACTTGTGAGTCTTCAGTGTCTTCAGAATATCCTACAGGATCTGGCAAGTTATTTGGGTCAATGTTGTCAGTTCCATCGCGAAAGTTATCTTCATTCGTTTCAGTCACGTGTGTGCTAATGAAATTATCAATATCTAAAAAGGAATTCATTTCAATCATTTAAAAAGTAGACGAACTCCTTAAGTTTTATAAAACTCTTATAAATAAAGGAAAGCAAAAAAATATTACCTTGAATAATAAGATGAGATCTGACAATACCTTCGCATTTTGATTCAGCGCTAAATGGTTTCTTGGGGGATTTTAGCATTGTGGTTTTAATATTGGAGAGCAATTCCTCGTACTGCTTTTGAAACAATTCTGCTTGTTCTAACGCCGCTTTGCAATTCTCCACCAAATCCAAACAGGAATCACAGCATTCTATCCAAACACTCGCTTTTCCAAAATGTTCACGCAGAAGACAACACGTGGATTCCGGGATTTCCAGCAGTTTCCGCAGCAGAAATACCATTTGCAACTCAGTGTCCCCATTATCGTTTCTTTCTATTGGAAAAAATATTAAATGTCATAATTCTTATATGTTTTCCAAGAAATAAAACTTTCTGCAAATGCGAAATACCTTGTTGACAATTGAAGTTTTCGGCAGATGGAAAAGATGTGGAGTTTGCATCATGGGTACCAGTTTTTTTGGAAAAATTCTCTCCGCAACAAATGAGACACTTTTTGGGTACCATATTATTGATGATTCCGATTTTACGACGATTGATTCCGACGATTTTAGAAGAGAAGTTCAAAGAATTTTTGGTCTGGTGGTAAGACAGTTGGTTAAAGAAGCGAATCTTGTTCAGGTCTTTAATGCGGCGCGGGCAATTTCACTCGCGGCTTTTAGAATCCTATCAATTCGATTTTAAAAGGAGTTGACATTTGGTAATTAACCATATTCACAATTGTCCACTGGACAGCTTATAAATTCCGCCACATGGCGTCGCAATTTTAAAGGTGGACACTTTAAAGATAATATATCTACCAGCCAAATCAGATATATCTGCTAGTGCCCACCTTTAAAATTGCGACGCCATGTGGCGGGATTTATAAGCTGTCCAGTGGACAATTGTGAATATGGTTAATTATATTATTAAATAGCTGGAGCTTAGAGCTACTGTATAGGAACAATTGGCTGTCTGTCTTGTCCACAAGTCAAGAATCTTCTGAAATTCTCTACTGAAATTTTCCGTGGGTCTCGTAGGCTTGTGAAGTGGAGCTTTTGAAGAACTTGCGAAATTGCAACCTCTTAGAAATGTTTCAAATATTCCAATTAATGACTTCCATGTCCATCAATAAGGAGAAAATCATGAAAATAAAATATGAAGAGGCCTCTGCACAAGAATTAAAATTATCTGATAAAGTTTCGATGAGAAAGATAATTAATTTATGGCTTCTAAGAATTTAACATGAGGAATAAAATGAATTTCTGTATTGGAAATATGTAAATAATTACCGATTTTAGCATTATTAAAATTGGTACCCATAATAATCAAAGTTACCAATAAACAAAATGATATCGTTGACTTCATCAAAATCTAACGACACTCGTTGATGTTATTAAGCGATTAAAGCTGTTTCGAAAAGTTTCAGCGTGAAATGCAATAAAACATGCAGCGAATTAACTTGTCTCGTATAAAAATTATATTAAAATGTATTATATTATGCAATCCATTGTAAAACAAAATTACGTTGCAAGCAGTAAAAACATTAGAAATGCAATTTTAGGTGAAGTTCTCTACTATAACTAAGTGAATTCTAAAATAATATTAGGTTAAAAATATTTTATATTTGTAAGAATTAATATGGTAAAGTACTCAGAACATTTTTAATTTAGTTATTACTTTGCATGGATACGTGTGTACCTAAAATATATTAAGTTAAAAATGAAAATAAAAAACCAAAAATTTGCCGTTTGTCTTTGCTATGGACTTCCAATCATTTTTGTTTCCCTCAAAATCCGTAGTTTTCAAAGAATTATTTGCAGTGACTCCAAATAAATAATTTACGCTATTGATAGCAACGTAAGAATAATTGACAGGGGATTTTTATATATACATGTAAGTAATACGAACATTTTCCTGTGTTATGAAAGTATCAATTCAAACAATCTTGATTTGTGTTTTAATACGCCACTCACTATTATATTATAGTGAGGCATTCTTGCTGCAGATCAAGATTAGCGCGTCTCATTCTGGTAGCGATATTTGAAGATTTGGCCTGACCTGACTTTTTCAAAAGACTTTTTCAAGAACAGCTCTTTCCTGAGAAACTGGAGACAATCCTTATTTCCCGAAGGTTAGTTGAATGAATTCATTAAATAGTACATTTGAAAAATTAAAAATATTAAATATTAATAAAAATATTATGGGGCTTGGAACGTACATTTTAAACATCGTAACCGCTGTGGAAGCACTTTATGACCAATGTCCTTGTTTTTGCCTCTTGAACAACGATATTTTACATTTTATTCTGTGATGGCTTTTAATTTAGGTGAGTGTATTTATTTATGTGATTACAAAAGGTCTCTTGTGGTTGGCGGCATTTAAAGATGATGGACGCATTAAGAAACTGGAAAATGAGCACTCTGGAGCCACAAGGAGATTTGAACATTTTTGAATGGAACATTTCCAATTTTAAGCGAGCTTTCAAAAACACGAGGGAGTGTTACAATTGGAGTTCACCCGTTTTTGTTGGAAAATCCGCTGACGGGCCTAAAAGTTTCTGGAAAATTGTAGTGTTCCCCAAGGGAGTATACGAAAATGTAGAGGGAACAGAATTGGAAGTTTATTTATTAATGAAGGAAGACTTAAATCCAGACATTCGTTCTATAAAAGCCAAGTATAAAATGTGGTTCCTAAAAACAAATCTACAGAAAGTAAATGGTAGACCTGGTTATGGTTATCGTAACATTTTTAAGTATGAAGAAGGGTTTGCGGGATTTGGAATGGTCACCCATTCTGAGTTGTTTCACAGAAACAGCGGCCTTTTGGAAGATGATGTCCTACGTATTCGAATAAAGCTCCGTATTCTTGACGAAATAAAGGACGCCGCACCCGAAAAACAGAATAAAGGTCAGCTGCACAAGGATTTAAGTGAATTGCTGGAGTCTTCATTTTCAGATCTGACCATTCTGGCAGAAGACTCTATTTTTAAGGTCTACAAAGGCATCTTGTCTTGCCGGAGCCCAGTTTTTGCTGCAATGTTCAAGAATGACATGTCTGAGTCTCTAACAAGCATTATCAAAATTGAGGACTTCAGTTCTAAGACTGTCAAAGGAATGCTCGAGTTTATTTACTCCGAAAATGTGGAAAGCGTTAATGAAGATTTCATGGAATTACTGAAAATTGCCGAGAAATACGAACTGGCAGAATTGAAAGTGGCCTGTATTAAGGCAGCGATGTTGAAAATATCCGTTGAAAATGTCATCGAACTTTTAATTTTGGGAGATTTGTATAACGCACCCGAACTGAAGTCTAAGGCTATGGTTTTTATCAACAGCAAAAAAGCAAATCCAATGTTTTCTCCGGGGAACCAGAATGAAGCTTTAGAAAAGCTTGCGAAAGAACATCCTATGCTGCTCTTAGAAATGTTCCACAAGGCTCGAAATAACGACGTCCGTGTACATTATTCTGAAGAATTTAATGAAACTATCGAACAGGTCACCAGATTCACAACATCCAAAACAAATGTGAAAAATTAAAATTATTTCCGATGCATTATATATAGTTTTGATGTGAAGTGTGAAGATGCTCCAAATTGATTAATTCTGGTCTCCTTAAAGTTATGTTTTGTTTACTATGACCGCGTGAAGAAGAGGTCTGTAAATAATTTAACAGTGAAATTTTTACATCTTTTATTTAATGCATACATAGAATACTAGAAGGCATAATGTTACAATTATAAGGTGTAATAATTAAATTAAATCCGAAAATTAACGAATTGTATTTTGGAAGACAGGAGAATTCAATGAAATTATCGTCGAATTGGCTACAATGCGTGTAGCAATGTACGTGGTTAAAACTCTTTTGAAATGATGCAATGTAAAGGTGCAATTAATGTAACGTCTCCTACAAATTGTAATATTTGATATGCCAGGGCAGAATACAATCATAAAAATAATTAATTAACGTGTAGTGAATTTTAACATTTGTTATGCAATTAATTATGTTAGTTATGCAAAATACAGAACAATGCAATTTAAATTACAAAATCTAAAGATTTCGTGAATTGAATGTGATGAGTTTAAAGAATGAACCACACTGATGCTTGTTTTTGCAGAATAAAATCTGAGAAGTAAATAAATGTTATTTGTATTTTACATAGTTTCTTATTTCAATGCAATCACTTCTATCAGTTTTCAATATTGTAGACTACTAAGCAATTGCATATCTTTTTATCTTGAAACTTGAAAGATTTACCGCAAATACCAGATGTAATCAGAAACTAATTTATTACCGAACAATTAATTTTAACATTTGTTATCCATAATTGAGAATATTTACCAATAACACAATGAAATTAAATAAGAAATAGTGTAAAACTAGTTTTCGTATTGATTGTCGGTTAAATGTAGAAGAATGAGACGACAATATACTCGTCTTTACAGAATAAAGTCTGATAAATACAAATAAACAATATTTTGATTTATATTTTATTTTAAGCATTAAAATTTAATAAAGCCTCAGACACAACAAATTACACAGTATTACTTTAATACCTATGTCTCTTTCAGATTTCAGTATTTTGGAGTACTAAGGAAGTGCACAGAAAAACAATAACAATAATTACTCTCGCGATTTAGGCTGAGTCTCATCGTGTGTTTTGAGGTGTCGTGCCAGATATCTGTTTATCTTGAAAGATGCACCACAAATATCGCATTTAAATGGTTTCCTTTCACTGTGCGTCGCTTGATGGTCCTTTAGGTCTTCCTTCCTGAGAAATGCTTTGCCACATGTATCACACTCAAAAGGCTTCTCTCCAGAATGCCACTTGTAATGTCTCGTTAATGAAAAAGGTCTATTAAAATCTTTGCCGCAAATGTCACAAACAAAAGTTTTTTCACCGCTGGGAATTCTTCCATGGATCTTTAATCTGCAGCGGTTTCTGAACGACTTGCCACAAATGTTATATTTAGACTTATTTTCAAATGTGTGTTTACTGGGGCGCTTTCTTAAACTTCCTTTACGAGTTGACACAATATTTTTATCGGTTTCGGTACTAGAGTGAGTGCGCACATGATTTCTTAGTTCTTGCGGTAATTTGAATACTTGCAAACATATGTGGCATGTATTTTTCTTCTTTACATTACCCTTGTCACCCCTTTTACTAACCCTTCCTTCCACTATCGGGTTTAGTGAAGACTTCCTCCTCCCCCGGGGACTTTTATTTGACTTTCCAGGTAGCACTAATTGATCCAAATTGTTATTTCCAGATTTCCTTAGATTATCTAAAGGAATTGTTTTACTGCTGCTTTGTGCGCAGGCTAATGCATTACCGGATTGAGTCTTGTTTCCAAAATCGGACGATTCCAAGTTGCAATCAATGTCTTCGTTTTCTGAAGATATATTCGAATAACGAATACATTTAATAAACTAAATATAAATATAAATTAATATGTTATATTTGAATCTCTGATTTTGAAACTAAAGCAAAAAATAGCAATAAATGGAAACCCACCATTCAAAGAAAGGACCATATCAAAGTTCTTGAAAAAATTCTATGTTGTAGCCCTTCAAAAATAAGGGTTAGTTTATGTAGGTGTCCCTATACCTAAAATGCATCCCTGATTTTATAGGGGTCAAAAACGAAAAATATTTCCTATGTTTGCCATGTTAAGTTTTTTTTGCGCGGACTTCATTTTGAGGAATTTGGCCGAGGATTTCGCAACATTTAAAAGTTGGAGCAGGTTAAGGGATACCTTGGGCAGTTTTTAAGAAAAAACTGGCTGCGTGTCAAGCCATTTCGATTTTTAATTGGCTGTCAAACAATTGGCAAAAATCACCATTTTTTAGCAAAAAAGACGTATATCTGGTCCCTCAATTTCGGCATTTATAGTATTCCGATAAACTCAATGAGGTAAATAATATTTACCATATTTCGTAAACGCTAAACCGTAAAAAAGAGTAAATAGAACAACTACTACACAACTGAAAAATGTAATCCATTATTGCGCATAGCGCTTGCGCGCGCGCAATTGGTTACATCTTTTGTTTGACTTGAAAATCAGAGGTTATATTCCTGACGTACCCAACAGTGACATAATAGACTTATAATTGCGATTTCATAAACTACACGCAAATGGACAGCGCGTGCACGCGCGCAATTGGTTAAATCTTTAGTTTGACTTGAAAATCAGAAGTTATATTCCTGACGTACCCAAAAGTGACATAATAGACTTATAATTGCGATTTCATAAACTACACGCAACTGGACAGCGCGTGCACGCGCGCAATTGGTTAAATCTTTTGTTTGACTTGAAAATCAGAAGTTATATTCCTGACGTACCCAACAGTGACATAATAGACTTATAATTGCGATTTCATAAACTACATGCAACTGGACAGCGCGTGCGCGCGCGCAATTGGTTACATCTTTTGTTTGACTTGAAAATCAGAAGTTATATTCCTTACGTACCCAACAGTGACATAATAGACTTATAATTGCGATTTCATAAACTACACGCAACTGGACAGCGCGTGCACGCGCGCAATTGGTTAAATCTTTTGTTTGACTTGAAAATCAGGAGTTATATTCCTGACGTACCCAAAAGTGACATAATAGACTTATAATTGCAATTTCATAAACTACACGCAACTGGACAGCGCGTGCACGCGCGCAATTGGTTAAATCTTTTGTTTGACTTGAAAATCAGAAGTTATATTCCTGACGTACCCAACAGTGACATAATAGACTTATAATTGCGATTTCAAAAACTACACGCAACTGGACAGCGCGTGCACGCGCGCAATTGGTTAAATCTTTTGTTTGACTTGAAAATCAGGAGTTATATTCCTGACGTACCCAAAAGTGACATAATAGACTTATAATTGCAATTTCATAAACTACACGCAACTGGACAGCGCGTGCACGCGCGCAATTGGTTAAATCTTTTGTTTGACTTGAAAATCAGAAGTTATATTCCTGACGTACCCAACAGTGACATAATAGACTTATAATTGCGATTTCAAAAACTACACGCAACTGGACAGCGCGTGCACGCGCGCAATTGGTTAAATCTTTTGTTTGACTTGAAAATCAGAAGTTATATTCCTGACGTACCCAACAGTGACATAATAGACTTATAATTGAGATTTCATAAACTACACAAAATTGCAAAGCGCGCGTGCGCGCAAAAGGCAGTAAATTGTCAGAATAACCTGAAAATCTGTAGTTATTTACTTGACGCGTGCACCTGTGACATTTTACATCTATAATTGTGATTTTATAAAGTAAGCGTAAATGCAAAGCGAGCGTGCGCACGCAAGGCGCTAACTCTTCAGTATGACCTAAAAATCCAAGTTATTTACCTGACGTATCCAACGGTGACATAATGCAGTTATCATTGCGATTTTATAAACAACACGCAACTGCAAAGCGCGTGCGCGCGCGCAATTGGTTAAATGTTTAGTTTGACTTGAGAACTAGAAGTTATTTAGCTGGCGTGTGTACCATATATTAATGCATATGTGATTATGATTTCTTAGGTCCACGGTGTTACAAATAACGCGCTCGCATAATTGACAAATTCTTGAAGAAGAAAGATTTTTCAGCTCATTCTCGAAGAATGAGCTGATAATCAGAACTTACCAATGAATTAATATTGTTGTTAATTCCTGACAATAGATATATTATAGCTAAAATATTTTTTTTAGTACAAATATTTGTGGTCTTTTAGGATCTGTAAGTATAATCCTTAATCCTATAAGTTTTGCACATTCTAAAAGTGAACGTGACAGTCATATTGTCAAGCTGTAGTCATGAATAACTGTCCCTTAAGTACACACACCGGCAAAGAGTGGCAGTAATATCATTTAAGTATTCATGGACACAGATTATTAATGTCCATCTCTTTCGGGTTATCTGCCACGTCCTACAATATGCATACCCTCTGAGAGGCAAATCGTGGAAAACCGTATTACTATAAGCAATGCTTACTTTTCCAGAATAGCTAAATGCAGAGAATTCGGATTTCTATTTTATAATGCATTGAATACAGTGGCTGTATTCATTTATAATGTTGACTTGGGTAAAGTAAAACTGTAAAAACCACTAAAAAGCTTCTACTAAAGAATCCAATGCATTTGTAAAGTGTTTACAGGTACATTTCAAATCAACACTTTGGCTACATATGGACTGGAATGTTGCAGTAGTACTTAAGGTACGTAAAACTTACTTCATTTCAAACAATCATTTTCCGTCAAAGTTGGTTAAATAAATTCCAATTTTACTTCACTGATGTTTTTAAAATGTATTACAATTGGCAGTAAAACCAATGCTATGCAGACACAACAAGGTTATTTAGGGTTTTTTAATTCTTATTATATATACCATATACTGGGACGACAAATCTTTAGGATAACGTCTGTACACAAGCAGAATATATTCAGTGGGTAGTCGCTATGTAGTAATTAGCCATGCTCTATCTAGTGTCAAAAGTACCTCTGGTTGTGAACTGAGTTTGTGGACTTTGCTTTACAATAATTTCGGTGAAACACGATCTTCTGTAAAGGCTAATAATACAAACCCTCTTATCTTAAGTGCATGTACCACGGCTTTTTTGAACTCATGGTACTTTTATGGTTTTTGTTATACTTATGCGTTTGTTATACTTATGCTTAAGTCATACTATCTTTTAATTTGCTATACTGCTCAAATATTTGGTACCAGTAAATATAAGAAATACACTTGCTGAACTCTAAGAAATCCATTAGGATGTTTCTGACAAATACTTTATGCTATACTAGTAAGGATTATATTCTCTATTATGCTGTTTAGCATTTAGCCTTCTCAGGATATTCTACCATGTAACATTACTTTTGCGAATTATGAATTACGATTACGTTTTATGTTAATGCATGTTAGGAGAAAGTAGAGAAAGCAAACATTCTACCTACTAATAACTCGTACATCTAAAGAATTTCATTGTGCATCTAGCTCATAATGAATCTATTGGACGGTAAATAAGTTATCAACGAAAAGCATTCGGGTAATACCGGTTGTTTATTTCAACACTTAAATGAAAAATAGTGTTACATTTTCTTACTAATGTTGTCGTACTTTATACCTGTTATACTTATAATTACTTCTTTTATACTACAAAATGAGCTGTATAGTACTTGGTGTTTTTGTGCTACATATTAAAAGTGTTATGGAACACGACAAATATAAACATACTCTAATGCATGCAGTGTGGCAATTCATTTAAGTGTAACCGTCTTACTGCTTTTCACGCCATATTATATTATTGTAGTTTTCAATTTCTATGAGGTCTATGGGCCCATTTCAATATTACTACTAAACCGAAATATAATTTATATTTTACAATAGCTAATTACTAATTTGTCTAAAATGTTTTATAATACAATAATTATCAAATACATGTACAGAATTTCGGTGTACAAAAGCAAACATTTCAATTTTTTAGAAAATCTATGAACCCATTGCAAATATATTGCTGCTAAACTGAAATATAATTTCTATTTAACTGTTACAATTATAATAACAACTACTTTCGCTAAAATACTCTATAATAAAATAATTATCAAATACATGTACAGAATTTCGGTATACAAAAGTCAAACATTTCAACTTTTTAAGAAAGTCTGAGCCCATTGCAATATATTGCTACTAAACTGAAATATAATTTCTATTTAGCTACTACAATTATAATAACAACTACTTTAGCTAAAATGCTCTAAAATATAATAATTATCAAATACATGTACTGATTTTCGGTATACAAACGTCAAACACTTCAATTTTTTAAGAAAGTCTATGACCCCATTGAAATATATTACTACTAAACTGAAATATAATTTACATTTCGCTACTATAACTGTAATAACAACTACGTTAGCTAAAATGCTCTGTAATATAATAATTATCAAATACATGTACTGATTTTCGGCATACAAAAGTCAAACATTTCAACTTTTAAAGATAGTCTGAACCCATTGCAACATATTGCTACTAAACTGAAATATAATTTCTATTTAGCTACTACAACTATAATAACAACTACTTTAGCTAAAATGCCCTATAATATAATAACTATCAAATACATGTACTGATTTTCTGTATATAGAAGTAAAACATTTTTGATAAATATATTAAAATGTCTTTCAATAACTACCACTATTATTATTGAAGAATGTGTGATATATGGTAAATGGTCATCCCTCCTCTTGGAGAAATTCGTCATACTCATTTGCAGTTTTGATTCGCTCGTCCAAAACTTTCTTCTGTGGCATGGCCTCTTCAAAGTGTCTTGCATACCCGACGTACCATATGACACTAGCAATGTGGGCACAGCATCCAACAGTTCGTCGCCCAATAACACCTGGGAAATAATTGAAATATGAAAATGAAATAAGTACTCTATTACGTTTTCCATGAAGTTTAAAATTCGTTTTGTTGGATATCTTACATTTGCAGTGCCATCCCAGAATAGCAGCATGCCCTCCATCATTAGGACGGTATTGAATCCAAAGTGCATATCTTCGGCTTGTAACATGCCTACTTCTCATGTCTATCCTCAAGAGATTTGGCTCAACGCGTTGGTACCGCAATAAGTATTGATCATTGGTAGTGTGGAGATCTGTGTACGGTCGAGCAAGCTTGACTTGATAGACTCCAAATGTAATTAACCTGACATCATCTTCAGTTAAAACTGGAAAGTCATCAAGGTTGTGAGCAAAAATTGGCTGCCATGCGGTTACCCTGGTGTCCAGAAGGTTGTCGTCCACCAGTTTCACGTACAAAAGATTCCTGATGTTAACCCTCTCCAGCATTCGCCTGGCAATTTCTTCATTTGCTGGTGTGTTGATGAGCGCCGGCTGACCAAAAGCATTAATCATAGCAGATGCTACTTTGAAGTACTTTTCTACCTTTGGCAGGTATTTTATGGAAAGTACTCGATCAAAAAATTTAAATTGGTTTTTAATTCTTCCATTAATGGCTTCAACGACCCAACGCATTTTGGTGACTAATCGGGCTTCGTTCGCTTCAATGTCACCGTGCTGGCGAGCTCCGGGTTCCAGAATAGGAGGCATTTTTGGTAAGAAACCCAAATCTGTTGCCAGTAGTTGAGCATCTCGGAATCCTCGGTCCCAAATTACAATGTCGTTATCACGAAAAAAGCTTGGAAATCCGGCTGGGTTTTGAACCATATGTTCAAATATACTAGCGTCGTTGTTCAGTCCATCGGCGTAGTAGCAGCATTCCACAGCTAATATTTTCCCATTGGGAGCAACCACCATCATAGCTTTCACTAGGTTTCGGAATTTGTGATTTGAATAGGTTTTCTTCTGCACAACGAAATCCGTTGATTTCTGAATGTATATATAGCTTCCGTCCAATATAGCAATTGCTCTCCTGTGGTCTCCCTCGTTATTAACTTCGCAAAGAATTTCGCTTTGCCTAGTGTGCCAATTATTGATGTAATTCTCTCTTGTAATGTGATCGTACCCAAGGTGTTGTTGGACAAAGCCATTACAAAGGACATCCAAAATTTTGTTGATATTTTGGCTGACACTGGATTGATGTAGATATCCAAAAAGGGCGGCCAAAGTTCGTTGCGAAATTCCGTGTCTCATTTTCATGAGAAACATCGCCAATGCGTTCTGTGTGATTCGGTTTGGAGATGCGTGTAAATAAGGACGAACCGCAATATGCAAAGTTGTGAAGTTTTCTCTGGTGACCCCGAGAAGGACATGAAATTGGTCATTATTGAAGGGCGAATATTCTCCAAAGTCAAGGGAAAATCTATTTTCCCCCTGTGCAACCGGATGCTCAAGAATATCTGGGTTAGAGGAGCTACTGGTCGTTGCAGTTTCGGAGGAAGTGTTAAGTTCACTTCCGGACGTATCCTGTTCAAGATTTTGTCTCTCGTCAGCAACATTAGGGGGATTTTCTAAAACATCTTCTTGCTGTCCATGAATATTTTGCTGTCGAATGGGTTCCATGAGTGGTTGTTCATGTTGCAGCGCAATCGGTGGATTTTCTGGTTGTTGCTGATTTTCCTGGTCAATAGGCTGGTTTTCTGGTACTATCCCCAAGTTTTGGTTATTCCCTTGGTTGGCTTCTTGAATTACTTCTGGGATGAGTACTGGTGGTCCTCCTAAATCGGCTTCAACTTCTCCAACACCCTGGTGATCGGCAACTCGAATTATTGCTCTCATGCAGGTTAAACAAACTTCATATCTGTCCCCTTCAACTGCATCCCATCCTTCTGCAGCTCTTTTCGCAAGTATAATTGCAGCGTGGTTTGAAGAATCTTTGATTTTGTTTCTCCGGTCACGAATCTCGTTTCTCGTAAAAACTTTGTTGCAATAGGCGCAGTTCATTGTAAAATATTTGAAAGGTAGGAAAAGAATTGTTAAGAAGATGATCAAGTTTGTGTGAAGACAATCCCAATTTCCGTTTCTATTTATATATGAGAACATCTTACTGCTTTCATTATTAAGCAGAGTAGGTTAGGCCAACCATAACAGTGATAGTGTCACTCTAACACAGAAAACGGAATGACTAACGAAACAGTCCTTTACACTCAACATATTTATTCTTGCTTTAGAAGGGCCCAATGTCTGCCTGGACGGTAATGGGAGGTGATTAAAGCAATGGTTATTGCAGTACAGCGTGATCTTAACCCTCGACCTCATATTTCTCCGCTAGTTGTACAACAGTAGTAATTAAAACATTACAAATAAAATCATTCTAATTGTTCGCCTAACTAACAAGCTACCCTATTTACTTGCCACATTGAGCGATGAATGATTGCTTAGCTGAGTCACATATTTTATGTATGTTACCGTTTATGTTAGTATTCAGCTCTGAAACAAAGCAGATTTTTAAGGAGTTAACATTATCACTGAAATGTAACGTGTGTTCCGCGGACTTTAGAAATACAGAATATTGTCAAAAATGTCAATGAATAATTAATTTAAAAGAAACAATTTTTTCAACTCCAGGTGAAAAAAATATATTCACAATTCGCAAGGGTGTTTGTTCGCAAGGCTGAATTAGTTGATTTAATTTTTCATCTGGGCTCTACTCGGATATTTATGTAATATTTTAGCTCTAATAGTTATCGGATGTCAAATAGCTTATACAAATAAACAATATATCGGAAATTATAATTTCTTTGAACTGTGGTCTATGTACTGGTTTGTAGGGAAACAAGTTGAGTTTCCGCATAGCCGGTGACATGTACTGTATATACTCAGTTATTGAGGAAAGAGCAGTATTTCGTTTGTTACTATTCAAATGCTATACAGATGACTCTTTGCTCTTGGGATCCTAATATCAACGTTCTGCAAGTTATCCCTCAAAACTTTGTCCTCTTACTGCGACATTCGGTAAGCGAGTATTGAGTATTATGAAATGTTGATACAAAGTTTAGTCAGCACAGTTTCTATAACATCAACAAATGAGGGAAGGAAGTTGTAAATATCTTGCAGTGGTGTAAGTCAATCTTTGCAGATGACTAATCGCCACTTTAAGACATTCTTCAACAATGATCTTTGACATTGACTATAACGCATTTGTATAAAAAAGTCCGCAGGACAAGTGAAAACTCTTCCGTTTGCTACAGTTCTTGTCGTAAATATTCTTTGGACATTATAGGCAGACAAGGATAAACAAATACTTTTGTGCGTATGCTTAAGTACGTAAGTCAATTTCTATATATGACTCGTCGTCACTCTTTAAACTTCTTCAGGCATAGACCTTTGATTTTGGTTATGACACATTTGTATACAAAAGTTCACAGGACAAGTGAAAGTATTTGGCTTTGCCACGGTTCTTGTTGTAAACGTTCTTTGGTTTTCCAGAGGGAGACTAGAATAACTAAATATTGTTTTGCGTATGATTCCTTATGTAAGTCAATTACTAAAGTTGACTCATCGCCACCCTTTAAAATTCTTCAGCCATAGACCTTTGACTTTGGTTATGACACATTTGTATAAAAAAGGTCACAGGGCAAGTGAAAGCCATTGGTTTTGCCACGGTTCTTGTTGTAAACATTCTTAGGTTTTTCATAGGCAGACTGGAATAACGAAATATTGTTGTGCGTATACTTCCATATGTATGTCAATTACTAAAGTTGACTCATCGCCACCCTTTAAAATTCTTCAGGCAAAGACCTTTGACTTTGGTTGACACATTTGTATAAAAAAAGTCCACACGACAAGTGAAAGCCATTGGTTTCGCCACGGTTCTTGTTGTAAACATTCTTAGTTTTTCCATAGGCATACTAGAATAACGAAATATTTTTGTGCGTATGCTTCCGTATGTAAGTCAATTACTAAAGTTGACTCATCGCCACCCTTTAAAATTCTACAGCCAAAGACCTTTGACTTTGGTTATGACACACTTGTATACAAATTCTGTACAACAAGTGAAAGCCTATGTTTTTTCCGTTTCAGTTTATGTGTAGAGTAGTATAACCAATGTTGCTTCACGTATATTCATGTAGCAATGCCTTGTTAGACATGTTGAAAATGCAACACTTTGGACCACAGAAAATATGAACGTTCAGTCAATTATCTGTCGAGTTATATTCAAATGTTATATTGTGTCGGTAACACAATTACATGTATGGGATGTCTTTGTGAAATATTGTAGAGCTGTACAGTAAAGACGTCATACAACCGTTTATTGTCGTTTGTACATGTTCGTACCGAAATATGTCTTAGGTTGTAATTTACTGGAAGAATACTTTCTTCATTTGTATTTTGGGTTTGTCATTGATCAGCCGCAGTTGTTGTAATAGTGTAGTTGTCCAACGCAGCTAAATCAATTGCAGAAGAATTGGTACAATTCAATTACATTTATAAGCGCATTGGAAGCCTGTAAAGCAAACCTGCAGCCGAAAAAAGTGCAGAATAAAGAAAAAAATTCAGGAAGTCTTTAGAAGATCCAACATTTTGAAGGAGGCCCTTCAGAAATCTTAAAAACGGGATTTTGCCATGGGGAAGTTAAAGATTTTGTTATCAGTGTTAATTTTTAGTTGCACGTTTGCTGAAGGGAGAATAATGAAACCACGTATGCGACCAAGTCGAATATCATCATTTGCTAAAGGGTAAGTGTACAAGATTGAGATTGTCAATACAATCAACACCAGCTTGATACTAAGATAATAAATATCTACTTTGCATTTTAATTTCTAATCAAATAATTAATAATACTACAGTTATAAGCATTAACTACGTGAAATAGAAATGCAACAAAAAACTTATTTCTTATTTAGAGCTTCGAAGACTGTTACTGCCGATCCTTTCTTGTTTGTTGGAGAGTTAATTGCAGATGCCCTAAATGTATCACCTAATAAAAACGACGATTCCACTTCAGTGACCACGTTTGTCGACGACATAAACAGGAATCCTAACGAAGACGAAAGTTCAACTACGGTAACTAAAGACACTCCCTCAATTCTGTGGATTAGCAGTGCAGCTGTGTGGGATTCTATTAGAATTGCCTTGCAGGGCCTCCAACATTACAGAGAACATGTTGGATGGAATGTCAACAGAGATAAGCTACCAAATGAGCTTGTTAGAGAACTTCATTTGTTATACCAAAACGTGACGTCAGTTGTAAAAACAAGGGAAATTAGACTTTTATCTGATATTTCACTAACAAAACTTAGGTATAGTGATGAGTTTTTACAACATTCAATTGTTTCCGAATTAGTCAGTGCAGCATCGGAAGAAATATTGGCTTTCCTTGCAAGATATCGACAAGAAAAAACCACCGTGCTAAGAAAATATGGATATATTATGTATTCCAGTGGTACCCCAAAAACTCATTTACTTTCTGCGGATATAGAAGGCAGTAACATTGCAGAGGGATCATTTACAAAAGAAGTGAGTGCGGAAGAATTAATTAGACAAAATAATATACTAAATAATGCAAAATGGAATTCAGGGGGATTCATAACAGAAGAGGGAAGTGCGAAAGAGGGAAATGTCGCAATATTGGTTGCAGAAGATGGTAGTGCAGAATTAGGATTTGCCGAATATGGGAGTGCAGAAATGGGATTTTCAGAATATGAGACTGCAGAGGTGAGATTTGCAAAGTATGGAAGTGCAGAAATGCGATTTGTTGAGTATGGGAGCGGAGAAATGGGATTTGCCGAATATGGGAGTGCAGAAGTGGGATATGCCGAATATGGGAGTGCAGAAATGGGATTTGCCGAATTTAGAAGGGCAGAAGCATTAAGAGCAGAAGAAGAGAATTCAGAAATAGGAAGCGCAGAAGCATTTTTCGAAAGTGCTATCACAAAAAGCAGTGCAGCAATTGATGACTATTTTCGGAATACTAGAGGAGCTAAGGCTAAGAGAAGAAATCAAGCAAAAGTCATTTCTAATCGAAAATATTCAACTTCTAACTCTAAACTGCAACCGGCCAATAAATTGCAAACTGTTGCAGAATCTACAAAGAAAAATCGTTTGGAGAGAAATAAAGTGAAAGATACAGCAACAACTACACAAAAGTATTCAAGTTCCACTTCTAAACCTAACATGAAATCGAAAACTATAACCGACACTGCAGGAAGAAACATCGTATCCCAGGCCAATAATCTTGAACAAATCAATAATTTTGCCGCTGAACACGGTCACGATGAAGCCCTACAAATAACGACAACAGGTGTACTTAAAAACCACGAATTAAATTCGGACAAAGAAAATATGACAAAGAACAACAAAAAGGAAAAATTGACATCTAGTCGGACTGCTAGTGAAGACAATGATGTGAACAGAAAGGTATTACCTAAAGGCATTGCAAAAATGGCGGGCTCTTTGGCAAAACTAGTTATTAACGAAAAAGAAAGCAGTGTTAAAATCGGAAAAGATAATACTGGCGAAGGGAGCAGATTGAACAAGATTGTTAGCGACGGAAAAGATGTCATCACCAATGCAACTGTGGGGATAAAAACTTTTGCTGGCAACTTGTCTGAAAAGGCAATTTCAGCGGCTAAGTGGAGGTATTTGTTACAATTTCCTACGTAATATGAAAAGTATATGAATGTAAATATTGTTCACTGTGCAGAGCGGAAGAACTGGCTGGAGTTCTCGGAGGTGGGTCTCTGCTAGCTGGGACTGGGCTATTTTCATTCATTAAGTTCGGGTTGCCGGTGCTAAGAAATCTGAGATCTTTGACTCCAGCAACAGTAGATTTGCCCCTACAGGTAAGCAGTGCCACACAAGAAAGCTCTTTGGTAATATGCTACACTTTGAAATAGAAAATCATAAATAATGCTATTTTTGAAACAGGTACTTCCTTCTATTATTCCAACCAGAGAGGTCATCTTACAATCAAGATTAGTAAGAATGAATGGAAGCAGACTTGTGGCAATGTTTACCATGCTGTTTGGTATTCTTATTAGCATTTTTATGCGGTATGGTTCCTCGTCACGGAGTTCATAATTTAAAATCTTTAGTAAAGAATAATATCCAATGATGGTAAGATTTGTTTTGAAGTGCACAAAGTACAAGACTGACGTTTTTAACATGCAAGTAGCAGTGGTGTTCTAAAAACAGTATGACTGATTTATTCAATTCTTCATGAGTAAGCGAACACTTAAGATTTGCTCATCTCATGCAACCGAATTAAAATAAGATCAACAGTCGACTAGACTGTAACTGCAAAATTAACCTAGACTCGACTGAAATTGCAAAATATTCTACAGATTTAATTCATAGAATATATTGCTTTTGTTCAAAATCCTATCTTTTGTATGAGTACTACGTATGTTTGCAGTATATTTAGATTGGTAATAAAGAAAACAATTTTTCAAGCAGACTAAATATACAGCTCATTTTTAAGTAAAGAAATAATAAAACTTCATAGCAATGACAGGAGTAATATATGCCAATAATACTGCCAATAAGTGGTCAATTTTTTATTTTGCCAATTTTTATCAAGTTTTGTTACGTCGATTTGTGCTGCATAATTCTAATATTAGATACATTTTAACAAAATGGTGAACGGAACTTCAAATGAGTGTAAGGAATTTCTCCAGTGAAAGGGATGGTCCAAAGTGATTGCCTAGGATAAAATACTCAGGTGATATAAAGTATTCTGGTAGTTAAAACAAAACATTCAAAGTTGCCTTTTTTACAGTATTTGGATATAACAACCAAATTGAAGTGATGTGGACTAAATGAATATCAACGCTGACTTTATTTGCTTCTAATTCCTACAAAAATGTAAAAAAGGATACTGAATGTTCTGCCATACATATCAGACCACTTTATATCGTCAGAATTAAAAGTATCCTAGGCAATAATTTTGAAGATGGTCGTTTATATTTTTTAATGAATAGTTTTACAATAATCTAGTGTGGCGTTAGAAGTAGAAAGAATACAATAATTCTGTGTACCAACTATTTACAAATGGACCAAGTCCTAATTCGAATACGTAATATAGTTATCAATACAAATGTTTGACTTTCATAAATCAGAACATGTATTTGATAATTATTTTATTATAGAGTATTTTAGCGAAAGTAGTTGTTATTATAATTGTAACAGTTAAATAGAAATTATATTTCAGTTTAGCAGCAATATATTTGCAATGGGTTCATAGATTTTCTAAAAAATTGAAATGTTTGCTTTTGTACACCGAAATTCTGTACATGTATTTGATAATTATTGTATTATAAAACATTTTAGACAAATTAGTAATTAGCTATTGTAAAATATAAATTATATTTCGGTTTAGTAGTAATATTGAAATGGGCCCATAGACCTCATAGAAATTGAAAACTACAATAATATAATATGGCGTGAAAAGCAGTAAGACGGTTACACTTAAATGAATTGCCACACTGCATGCATTAGAGTATGTTTATATTTGTCGTGTTCCATAACACTTTTAATATGTAGCACAAAAACACCAAGTACTATACAGCTCATTTTGTAGTATAAAAGAAGTAATTATAAGTATAACAGGTATAAAGTACGACAACATTAGTAAGAAAATGTAACACTATTTTTCATTTAAGTGTTGAAATAAACAACCGGTATTACCCGAATGCTTTTCGTTGATAACTTATTTACCGTCCAATAGATTCATTATGAGCTAGATGCACAATGAAATTCTTTAGATGTACGAGTTATTAGTAGGTAGAATGTTTGCTTTCTCTACTTTCTCCTAACATGCATTAACATAAAACGTAATCGTAATTCATAATTCGCAAAAGTAATGTTACATGGTAGAATATCCTGAGAAGGCTAAATGCTAAACAGCATAATAGAGAATATAATCCTTACTAGTATAGCATAAAGTATTTGTCAGAAACATCCTAATGGATTTCTTAGAGTTCAGCAAGTGTATTTCTTATATTTACTGGTACCAAATATTTGAGCAGTATAGCAAATTAAAAGATAGTATGACTTAAGCATAAGTATAACAAACGCATAAGTATAACAAAAACCATAAAAGTACCATGAGTTCAAAAAAGCCGTGGTACATGCACTTAAGATAAGAGGGTTTGTATTATTAGCCTTTACAGAAGATCGTGTTTCACCGAAATTATTGTAAAGCAAAGTCCACAAACTCAGTTCACAACCAGAGGTACTTTTGACACTAGATAGAGCATGGCTAATTACTACATAGCGACTACCCACTGAATATATTCTGCTTGTGTACAGACGTTATCCTAAAGATTTGTCGTCCCAGTATATGGTATATATAATAAGAATTAAAAAACCCTAAATAACCTTGTTGTGTCTGCATAGCATTGGTTTTACTGCCAATTGTAATACATTTTAAAAACATCAGTGAAGTAAAATTGGAATTTATTTAACCAACTTTGACGGAAAATGATTGTTTGAAATGAAGTAAGTTTTACGTACCTTAAGTACTACTGCAACATTCCAGTCCATATGTAGCCAAAGTGTTGATTTGAAATGTACCTGTAAACACTTTACAAATGCATTGGATTCTTTAGTAGAAGCTTTTTAGTGGTTTTTACAGTTTTACTTTACCCAAGTCAACATTATAAATGAATACAGCCACTGTATTCAATGCATTATAAAATAGAAATCCGAATTCTCTGCATTTAGCTATTCTGGAAAAGTAAGCATTGCTTATAGTAATACGGTTTTCCACGATTTGCCTCTCAGAGGGTATGCATATTGTAGGACGTGGCAGATAACCCGAAAGAGATGGACATTAATAATCTGTCTGTGTCCATGAATACTTAAATGATATTACTGCCACTCTTTGCCGGTGTGTGTACTTAAGGGACAGTTATTCATGACTACAGCTTGACAATATGACTGTCACGTTCACTTTTAGAATGTGCAAAACTTATAGGATTAAGGATTATACTTACAGATCCTAAAAGACCACAAATATTTGTACTAAAAAAAATATTTTAGCTATAATATATCTATTGTCAGGAATTAACAACAATATTAATTCATTGGTAAGTTCTGATTATCAGCTCATTCTTCGAGAATGAGCTGAAAAATCTTTCTTCTTCAAGAATTTGTCAATTATGCGAGCGCGTTATTTGTAACACCGTGGACCTAAGAAATCATAATCACATATGCATTAATATATGGTACACACGCCAGCTAAATAACTTCTAGTTCTCAAGTCAAACTAAACATTTAACCAATTGCGCGCGCGCACGCGCTTTGCAGTTGCGTGTTGTTTATAAAATCGCAATGATAACTGCATTATGTCACCGTTGGATACGTCAGGTAAATAACTTGGATTTTTAGGTCATACTGAAGAGTTAGCGCCTTGCGTGCGCACGCTCGCTTTGCATTTACGCTTACTTTATAAAATCACAATTATAGATGTAAAATGTCACAGGTGCACGCGTCAAGTAAATAACTACAGATTTTCAGGTTATTCTGACAATTTACTGCCTTTTGCGCGCACGCGCGCTTTGCAATTTTGTGTAGTTTATGAAATCTCAATTATAAGTCTATTATGTCACTGTTGGGTACGTCAGGAATATAACTTCTGATTTTCAAGTCAAACAAAAGATTTAACCAATTGCGCGCGTGCACGCGCTGTCCAGTTGCGTGTAGTTTTTGAAATCGCAATTATAAGTCTATTATGTCACTGTTGGGTACGTCAGGAATATAACTTCTGATTTTCAAGTCAAACAAAAGATTTAACCAATTGCGCGCGTGCACGCGCTGTCCAGTTGCGTGTAGTTTATGAAATTGCAATTATAAGTCTATTATGTCACTTTTGGGTACGTCAGGAATATAACTCCTGATTTTCAAGTCAAACAAAAGATTTAACCAATTGCGCGCGTGCACGCGCTGTCCAGTTGCTATTAGGTTATGAAATCGCAATTATAAGTCTATTATGTCACTGTTGGGTACGTCAGGAATATAACTTCTGATTTTCAAGTCAAACAAAAGATTTAACCAATTGCGCGCGTGCACGCGCTGTCTAGTTGCGTGTAGTTTATGAAATTGCAATTATAAGTCTATTATGTCACTTTTGGGTACGTCAGGAATATAACTCCTGATTTTCAAGTCAAACTAAAGATTTAACCAATTGCGCGCGTGCACGCGCTGTCCAGTTGCGTGTAGTTTATGAAATCGCAATTATAAGTCTATTATGTCACTGTTGGGTACGTCAGGAATATAACATCTGATTTTCAAGTCAAACAAAAGATGTAGCCAATTGCGCGCGCGCACGCGCTGTCCAGTTGCATGTAGTTTATGAAATCGCAATTATAAGTCTATTATGTCACTGTTGGGTACGTAAGGAATATAACTTCTGATTTTCAAGTCAAACAAAAGATTTAACCAATTGCGCGCGTGCACGCGCTGTCCAGTTGCGTGTAGTTTATGAAATCGCAATTATAAGTCTATTATGTCACTGTTGGGTACGTAAGGAATATAACTTCTGATTTTCAAGTCAAACAAAAGATTTAACCAATTGCGCGCGTGCACGCGCTGTCCAGTTGCGTGTAGTTTATGAAATCGCAATTATAAGTCTACTATGTAACTTTTGGGTATTTCAGAAAAATAATTTCTGATTTTCAAGTGAAACTAAAGATTTAACCAATTGCGCGCGTGCACGCGCTGTCCAGTTGCGTGTAGTTTATGAAATCGCAATTATAAGTCTATTATGTCACTTTTGGGTACGTCAGGAATATAACTTCTGATTTTCAAGTCAAACTAAAGATTTAACCAATTGCGCGCGTGCACGCGCTGTCCAGTTGCGTGTAGTTTATGAAATCGCAATTATAAGTCTATTATGTCACTGTTGGGTACGTCAGGAATATAACTTCTGATTTTCAAGTCAAACTAAAGATTTAACCAATTGCGCGCGTGCACGCGCTGTCCAGTTGCGTGTAGTTTATGAAATCGCAATTATAAGTCTATTATGTCACTGTTGGGTACGTCAGGAATATAACCTCTGATTTTCAAGTCAAACAAAATATGTAACCAATTGCGCGCGCGCAAGCGCTATGCGCAATAATGGATTACATTTTTCAGTTGTGTAGTAGTTGTTCTATTTACTCTTTTTTACGGTTTAGCGTTTACGAAATATGGTAAATATTATTTACCTCATTGAGTTCATCGGAATACTATAAATGCCGAAAGGGAGGGACCAGATATACGTCTTTTTTGCTAAAAAATGGTGATTTTTGCCAATTGTTTGACAGCCAATTAAAAATCGAAATGGCTTGACACGCAGCCAGTTTTTTCTTAAAAACTGCCCAAGGTATCCCTTAACCTGCTCCAACTTTTAAATGTTGCGAAATCCTCGGCCAAATTCCTCAAAATGAAGTCCGCGCAAAAAAAACTTAACATGGCAAACATAGGAAATATTTTTCGTTTTTGACCCCTATAAAATCAGGGATGCATTTTAGGTATAGGGACACCTACATAAACTAACCCTTATTTTTGAAGGGCTACAACATAGAATTTTTTCAAGAACTTTGATATGGTCCTTTCGTCTTCACTCTTTACTGTATTGATCGTCTCGAACAGAACAGGGGTGATTGATCCAGTTAAGACGTCTGCAGTGTCTCGAGATCCTGCGGGCCCTGTCAAGGTATTACGGTCAGACTTGGCATTTCCATCTGGAAATATTTTTTCATCCACTTCAACCAAAGGGATGTTAATGAAATTTTCAGTAACTAAAACGGAATTCATTGCAAGTATTTAAAAAATTAATAGAGCACCCTAAATTTAAAATTGGGCAGCACTTAATAAGGAATAGTAAAATAGAAAATACAACAGTTGCATGTATCAAAAATTTAGAAGAGAAACTTCCCATTTCAAGGTCATTTAATTTTGAGTTGGTTATGATAAATATTTGGAACATTTCAATTTTAAGAAAGCAGACTTTAGCAGACATCTATTTGCTGAAGAGTTCTCTGAGAATCCCCATTTACAAAAAGCTAAAACACAGAATTGCAACATTCACTTGAGAACAGAAAGTAAAACAATGTCAAATCTAATGTCACTTTTAAAACAGAATTGTTCGGATTCAGTGGTCATAATTATAAATACTTGACTATTTTCAAGTAGAAATGAATGTAATAGTTGATTATTTACCAAAAACTTACATACAGAGTAGTTTAAATGTATTTTAATAGCACCCTCACAGTTATCGTTTGTAAACTACGTTTACCTAAAGTTGAACCATAAATGAAGTCATTCTTGGTTCAAAACATGGTCTAGGTAAAAACCTAAACCAAGACCATAGGGTGAAAGCAGTGCGTGACGTCATAAGGTGCGCGCGCATCAAATAGTTGGTCTTCGTTTGACCAAGACCATAAAGCTTTAAAATAATGCTGCCAAGGCAAAAACAGTATATATAAGTTTAAATCGGTTCTAATGACAACCAATTATTTTTTTAAACTGTACCGATTTAAATTAACTTAACTTAATATCGAGATTTAAATTGCTTTTGTAGTTAAAGGAGTAAGCTAACGTAGTGTTAAACCCAGAAGTATAACGGCAGCCTTGATAGTACAGTAAAGTAAAAAGCCGTCTCTTGTTACATGTGATGTCTAATGACTACAAACATAAATGTAAATCATTAAAGGTGTACACAGCAGTTGATGTTCTTTAATTTTTCATAAAAAATTCCGACTCCTCGAAGGCTTATTGCTCTGTATGTAAGAAATATTATTCTTTTCAATTTTCGATTGTAGAAGAAAAATTTGAACGACCAAACACATCCATATTCTCAAAATGGAACAAAAGTCAAGGCCGGTTTGTATGTCTAAATATCAGCAGACCTCAAACTTGCGATTTCTATGTCAATTTTCTCCTACAAACTTTTCCTTTGTCCCAATGTTATACCTTTAAGACTGTATCCAAGCCGAGAGTCATTTTCGGCCCATACATAATCAAGGCTGGGTGCTCTTGAGAATTCATGACTTTTGGTATCATTGAAATCATAATCCGGATGAAGAGACATATTCAAAGTTTTAATGAGATTTGAAAAAAGAATAACCTGTTAAACTTTACCTAGTATCTTTTCATATCAATTATTTTACTTGGCTTTCTGGATATAATCGCTTCCTACGGACTTTGAAGCCGCTGGCTCTACACAAATATGTTACCCAAAATAAATAATAATGGAATCAACACATTTTTGAATATAAAGTCTTATTCAGATCTTATTATCTAACTTTATCTAGATCTAACACAATCTACGAATTGTATACTAGAACTAAATAGGCCCATACGTAACCAGAAAACTTTATTCTAATTGGTTGGGAAATTGGCGCGTTTTTGGCTTGACGCGGGAAAAAATTCCACAAATACATACCATAATATTTTCTTACATATCTTAAGTGTCATGGGTGCTGAAACACAACCCAACTAACTGTATACGATTTAGTACCTATTATTATTATATTTTTTTATTATCATTTTTTTTTATTTTTATTTTTTATTATTATTTTATTAGTGTTTTCTTAGGGAGGTGTTACCGTGCATTGGCTTCAGTTGGCTGTTGACTTTTACCAGAGCAACATGCGTCCTCCATCTACATCGAGCGAAAAAATATGGGATGGAGAAATCAAGCCCGACCAGCCCAGAGAATGGGATGTGTGGATTACTGATGTGGCTTGCTTTCTCCATCTTCATATTTTGTTAGAACATCCCAATGGCATTCACACTCGGTATATTTCTTCTTACATCCCGTGGATTTACTATGAGGCCATGGTAGATTTTCCCAGGTTACCCCCAGAAATAACTGATTGGCAAGAGATCTTCAGTCAACATCGAAACTATTTTGACATTAGCAATGTTGAAGGGGAAACCTTCATCACTTATAAGAAATGGTCGGTGTTGCCTGAAGGTTTCGCCACTAGTTATAAAGGGTTTATCCTGAGAAGATTGAACTGGCCTCTTAGTAAAGCCACCCCTTTTATTTTGCAGTAATATTTTTTTTCATTTTTCTCGTATTTTTTGTATAATTTTTAATTTTATTTTATAATTTTTCATTAATACATTTTGTCCTTTAGGAGGGGTTCAGTAGGTCGGACCCTGGTAACCCCCTAATGGCGGGGGTCTAATGAGTTGTGCCACAACGAAACCAGGATCCGACTTAAATTCTATTCTTACTTAACCTAGCCTAACCTAATCTAACTGCTAATTGCCATCTGCTACCTGTACATTCTTACATACAGCATCTATATATTCATATTGCTAACTATAAAATGCTAACTGCTACCTGCTAAGTGAAATATTATTGCAAGTAGTCACATTTAGACTAACCAATAACTAAAGCGTAATTGCATCGCTAAAATCTTTTACGTGAATTGTATTCTCTGAAAAGTAATGCTGCCAAGGCTAAAATAGTACACATAAGTTTGCATCGGTCTCCATGAGAACCAATTATTTTTTAAACTGTACCGATTCATATTGGATTGCCGGCAGAAATCGATAACAAAATATCTATTTTGATAATGATGTTACCCTGTTTCGGCCTCCCATGGCCATCATCAGTACACTGGCTCAAGTGTAGACAGGGTGGAGGAAAGGATTTAAAGATAGTTTTAAAAGAAATGGCAAAATGAAATTGGTAGTAAGTCTCTAGTCGTCCATGTCTACAGTGTCGTATGAATCATATGATGTTTCGCTATCAGAGGGGTGATGTATGCCGCTTTCCGAGAAACCTGAATCGCCAACATCACCCACAATGATAGGTACTACACCCTGAACATTGACAACTGCGGGCACAACTTCCTCGTCACTCTCCTCGTCATCCCCTTCGTCACCGCTCCCACTGTCATCGCTACTGCTCTCCTCGTCTTCTCTACTCCACTCGTCGTCACCGGGCATTTCGTCATCCGCTAAATATCCGTCTTTAATCTTGAGGTAGGACATTGCTGACTGCTCCCTTGAAAGATTAGGATTTGAATGACCTCCTCCTTGCAAGGCACCTCAAAAGAAAACTTTGGAGGTTTTTAGTAATTTTTGAAAGCTTCGAAAATTACTAAAACCTTAAAAGTTTACTTAACAAGGCAGATTTCCAACCTCCCACCGAGGTTTCCTTGTAGGTGACATCCAGGGAAGACCTCAGTCTGGAGGTAACCTTCAGCGGAGAAGGATGTCTCACCTTGGGAGCTCCTCAAGCCAAGGCTGAACCAGTTAGTAAAATCATGTGGCTTGCCCGCAGCTTTGAAAACAGGTTCAAAATTGGCATGAAAAGCTTCAAAGGAGAGGCATACTATATAGTAGGCTATGTACTGTATACTAGGCTATATACTATATAGTAGGCTATATAATATACAGTAGGCTATATACTATATAGTAGGCTATATACTATATAGTAGGCCATATACTATATAGTGGGCTATATACTACATAGAAGGCTATATACTTTATGAGTTATGTGTGTTAATATTGTTGTTATATGTGCGCCACATATCAGTTAATAGTGACAGAAAAGTTTTCTTGGGAGGCTGCAGCACGGTAGTTAAGTCAGTCTGCTGCTGCCGTTTGCCGGAGCAACATCGAGAGCAACATGCGCGCGCCTTCCGTCACCAGTGTTCCAGTGTGCTTTGGAGAAATCCATCCCACACTCCCTCCCGAAACAGATACGCATCTGTTTATGGTCGCGCTCCTTCTTCGACTTCACATTTTGTTAGTTCGCCCCACGGTATTTTTTTACGTTTCATTGGTCCTTATATCCCGTGCATTTACTTTGAGTCTGGGGAAGGCTTTCCAAGGAAGCCTCCAGAACTTATATCTTCAGCCAATTCCGGGAACATTTTGTTGTTAGCAATGTTGAAGGAGAACCCTTCATCACTGCTAACAAATGGCCGGAATTGGTTGATTATCTTGCTGATGACTATGAGGAGTACTTCCTTGGAAAGCTGAACTGGACTCTGAGTAAAGCCACCCCTTTTATTTTGCAGTAATATTTTTTTTGTTTCATTTTTCTCGTATTTTTTGTATAGTTTTTAATTTTATTTTATAATTTTTCATTAATACATTTTGTCCCTTAAAAGGGGTTCAGTAGGTCGGACCCTGGTAACCCCCTAATGGCGGGGGTCTGATGAGTTGTGCCACAGCGAAACCAGGTGTTACACTGCTAATATTAGCAGTGTACACAGCAAGTAGTTACTATAACTTATATTACCATGCAATAAGCAAACATTCATCAACACGTGCTCAACGCATGCATGTATGACATAAAAAACAACTCTACGTCACTTATGTTATCTTATGGTAAATAAGCACACTGACTGTAAATGCTAATCCCTATTGAACAGTCTTCCCCTAGTAAAATATTGTAAATCTTAATTCGTACTTGTAGCTAATATAAGGTAGACATGTTCTGTATGTTGACACAAAATATTTCTGATCCAACACCCACTGCTATGCAAGATCAAGCAAACCAATTCATTTCAGATGAGATTAACTACAGATCACTTCTACTTAAACTCTCCAAATAATCTCTTCTCTCTAAAAACTTCTCTCTGTAAAAAGTAAAGCAATGTAAAACTTTTATCTTTTACACTTTAAATAAAACAAACTCTAAATAGAACAAAATATCCAAATAGTTTTATCAGCTTGTTAAGCTACATCATCTAAACATACAAATATCTATTCATATTTATAAATCAAATTAATAAAATGTTTTCAGTAATTCTCAACCCAATTACAAAAGCATAAGGGTACATTGGGGTACTAACCCTCATACGCCCTGAAGTATGGAAACACAAAAATGTGAACAGTGCAACGAATATTAAGTTAAAGCTAGTGTTAACACACTATTAGATCCAAGCATAATACGAAAGTATTATTTATACGAAAGTATTACTGATACGAAAGTATTATTTAATTTCTGTATTTCGAAAATACAATTTAATTCCCGTATTACGAAAGTATGTCCCGCACCTAAATAAGAAAAATACCTTCGCGTAGAATAGCCCTAACCGGCTTGTAAGACCAGGATCCGACTTAAATTCTATTCCTACTTAACCTAACCCAACCTAATCTAACTGCTAATTGCTATCTGAAAACTTTTCTGTAATTTCAGGATTATGAAGATTCAGATCAAGCGGAGTCCAAACATTACTTTACGACCTTCGGTCGTACCCTCCTAGCAAAAACAACTACCCAGAAACGTGTTTGCACGGCTAGGTAACCATTCATGACTCTTGCCGTAATACTTAGGCACCAATGGGAGTTATTCAAGATTTACATTTACAAGTAAGTTCATTAAGAAATACTGGACATAATATAATAAAGGAAATATTTATGATTACCGAAACTAAACAAACAGAAAATAACCGGTTCAACGAAACTGTTTACGTGAACCTAATACCGAACGAAACTTGGACAATTACTACTGCTAATGCAATCAATACGACAATTGGGGACAATTTTAATGTTAGTGCTGTTTTGCGGTTACTTTACAAAGTAGAACGTTGACCGAATTACGAAATGTTATACCGCTTTACCAGGATGTTGTCAAGCAATGACAAACCGATTTGACAAATGTAGGGATTATGAATGATGTCCCTTATTGTCAATTGTACACAGAAGATTATTGTCAAGGAAGTATTATAGTAGTATAACATTGTCCTATACTACTGGTCAACACAGTCTTCTTTGACTTCCCCTGGGAAGAATTAAAATGACTAGGAGTACAACACTCTTTTACACAATGTATGCTGCATGAGAAGTATAAATTTCCCTTTTGATGGCAGCTGTAGGATCTTATTTATTATTATAGCATTATTATTTGTCTGCTTCTTTGACTTTATTACCTACTGTAAAGGAAAAAAGAACAACGGCGTAAAACAATTTAATACGTATTACACTACACTACGTTTTTCTTAACATATTAAGTATTTGGATTCGCCCGAGTTGTGTGAGCATGAGAATGAAAATCATGTACTATTATTCGTGCGGTACAGAGCTTATTGTTTTGTTACAAATTGACAATTTTTATACGGTGTGAAACTACTCCTCTATCTATTATATTTTTATTTTACTAAACAAACAATGAGGCAACTCACAGTCTTCGCAATCTTCGAATACCATAATATAAAATTAGAGACCGGGTGCTTTAGCTATGGCGTAACACTACAAACTGCGTTTTCACTTGAGCGCGACATGCAAATACACAAGCAAACGAAGTTTGCGGTTTAAAACCTACCTCAAATCATGGCCTTACTTCGCAAGTGCTTCGCAACGAATTTTACACGTAAAATTGCCGTCCCTCTTCCCAAGTGTGATGACAACTCTTGTTCATTGTAGTCTAGTTAGTTTTATCACGCTAATTTTATCGGTTAATTAAACTTACGTTTTATTACACTTATTCCAATATTCGGGCAAGTGAACTCTTTTCTGATCGTCCACGGTAAACTTATACACACCCTCCTTGCCAATTTGACTTAAAATTTTACATACCAATATTGGTTCACGTGAAACATTTCGCGCAACCGTTTTCTGCACTTTTATAAAACAATTTGATAACGATAACATCTAATTTTTTCAGCATCTCCATGCAGTTATCATGAAATTTTCCATAGAGCATAAAGCTATCTAAAGTTTTCATACTGATTGGAGAAGCCATAGTAAAAGCAAACGGCTTATTCATTCCAGAAATGTAGCGTAAAAATTCTTGTTCTTTTAATTGCATATCTATTAGATTTGTGTAATCATTTTTTAAATCCTAGTTTGTAGCCTGTCTGCACTTTTTATTTTTCTGGCCACACCAATTCCAATTGAACGTGCTGTGTTGTCAATCTCTTTATTAAAATGTTAGCTATAAACAGCCATTTCGTATGCTAAGGGGTTAATATTCTTCAATTTAGTAATAATGTTTTTCGTAATAATCCTCTTATTGGAAGAGTCACACTGTCTTCGTTGTCCATCACAATGTGACTTAGGGCCCCTAATTCGATAATTTGTGCTGGAACAGCATCCTTCTTATTATTTGGTATTTTAATATATGTTTTAAATTCTGTTGGACATTTAGTGCTTGTCGCTTTGAATCCGCAATACCCTCTTACGGAAATATACCCTTTCTTTGAAATGAAAGGAGGACGATCTCTTGAAAATATGGCATTCTTGTGTATTTTCTTACGTATAAGCAATACATATAATTATGGCCGTGATACTGCTTTAGTTGCACGAACACCCATTCGTCGTTTGGTTCGCGTTTTTTTGCATCCGTCAAGAGAGAAATGTTTTGAAGCATCTGTGATCGGAGTGGCTTTACATTCTTGTGACGCGAGAGAATGATAAATGATAACTGTGAGGTGTGCAAGTTATGTGTGCATGCTTTTTGTGGACAATCCGAAGAGGAATAGGAGGGCTACAGTGGAATGGTTTGGATTAAAAACAATAAAATTTACGTTAAAGATTTTGTAATGTGGTTTTATTTGTATGTTTCTTTTGCTGTTGAAAAAAATTGGTAGCCAAACTGTACGTACAATACAATTTTGTGTGATACATAAATTTAGATGACTGTTTTTTTGTTTTGAAGAAGAAGCCGACTACACCCATTTTTTTAGTGACACTTGATGGGCGAACTGATAGGGAATGTATGCTTTGTGGACAAGAGTGTCACGTTTTTCGGGGCGTCATGGCGGGTACTTACCCAAACAGGGTTGGTAGATCTCCTATCCTTACAATATAGTTTACTTATCATCCGACGGCTTTGGTAGCCTCATTTTATTGTTTGATTGATTTTACTAACTGTCGTGTCTTGACTTTGGGTAAAATCACGAAAAGAGTGCACAGGTGTATTGTTTAATTTCAGACCCTAACCTGTTTCGTTTGTACTGAAAAAACGCAACATGAGGACACGTGAAAGACCACTGCAGCCTTTCTTATGTATGTCTAACATAGACGACCACAGCTTCTGAAAGAAAAATAGGCAAATTGCATTTTTTAATGTCTGTGTAAATACTGTTTAGTACTCCACCAATAACAAAAAAAATTGTTTACATCTTTCAAACTATTGTATTGTGATTCTGAAATAAATTTTGTTGAAAACATGTGAAATCAAACACGGTGGCCCCGTCACTTTAACGTTTACCGTTTATACTCGTTGGTAATAATAGTGTTACCTGCTTTCAATAAGCAACTTCTTCAGAAAACAGCAGTACCCCATTTTATTAGGCCAGTACAGTTTCATCCATTCCATAGAAAACTATCCTGTAACCCTACTTCACTCATTTGTATGCCCACTTTAATAGACGTTTTCTTAATGGTACACTACGCTGCGGTACACCAGCATGTAATAATAGTAAATTCAACGATAGATTTTAAAAAGGAGAAGGAAACTGAACCCAGGAAGTTTTCTGTTGAGCCCAACTAAAATTCTATTCCATAGTTTTGCATACTGCTAACATTACGATGTTTACGTTGCATTATTGTTGCAATTTTCCAAATTATATGATACGAACATTTTTAATTTATATTATATGAAAATTTGTAATATATATTTACTAAACTGATGAGGTTGATAATTAATTAATTAATTTTTGTATTGCGTAGCATTGAGTAGAATAGTGCCTTTATCGAGGTACTGGAATGGCATTTCATTGGGGGGGCGGCTCAAATAACTCCGCGAGTTATTTGAGCATGTGCTGGGTTTTTCGTGGGGGTGCTCAAATAACTGCCAAATATCTATATAGATACTATTACAATAGTATAACATACATTCATTTAGGATACTGTACTTTTTTATTAATCTTTTTTGGTATCGGAGCTGTCTTTGGTCTCCTAATCACAATGGGTTTCCTGCGCATGCTGTACATTAAATGCACATGCACATTCAATATCTTCCATACAAAATTACTGATAGTTTCCTGTTATGTTAAAAAATAAAGACTGGTGAATGTAATGTTTCATGTTGGAACTTAATTAAAAACTGCTTGCTTTTATTGAACTTCTTATTTTTCATGAGAACTATTATTGCCTTCTTTGCTTTTATTTTATTTTCGAAGTCATAAAAACGAAATAATCATGAACACACATGTCAAAGCACTTATATGTGCATTTTACCCTTTAACTTTAATTACTTTGGGAGTTGATGGACTCGCAACCATATATATATTTTTTAGTTGTAAAATGAACTATTATCGGCAAATGATTTAACTGATAATCTTTGGATTACCATCTTTTTCAAGAGGGACGTCCTTGTAGATTCAATAGCCATCTTGTAAATAATGTATGGAAATTCTGGAGGTGGGAATCCAAATCTTGGCGCCGAGTAAATTCAAAATTACACAAACCAAATAAAACATGAAGGTGAAATTAACATATATTGTAATATAGCCAATTCTTATTGTAACTGATAGTAGGGTTGCTAATAAGGAAAAGCAATGCAAAGAGTGTGTACAGCGTCAAAAGTGTATAAGCTTAATTCTAATGTAAACGGGTGTAATAGTGTAGAAAAGCCACCCAACTAAAGCTAAGCATTGTAATAGTGCAGAAGACCACCCAACTAAAGTAAAGTATAGGAAAGGCTAAGAATACTGTAAGATGCATGCTAAACTATTTACTAGGTTAAGATTGTTGTACAAGCTGAGGAAAGCATTGGGAATAGAGGTAAAACTTAAAAAACCTAAGGGAGGTTCCATAAGTTTTACCATTTACCATACAATCCAAATGTTCTCGTCAGCTTCAGAAAAGTATTTAAACAACGGAAAGACTTTGTTAAGGACATTCGGGTCTTTAGGCGGAGAAGCGAAGGAATCTCTGCTCTCGGGTACTTTCAATTCTAGTCTCCGTATAGAGTCCCGGGAAGAACGCTCCGTACTTTTCCTTTTTCTGTAAAATTAAAAACTTAGAATAAATGCCAGAACTCTCAAAGAAATCCCTTTTAAATTTTGCAAAGCAAGTTTATTAAATGTTCTACCAGAGCCAGTAGTCTGCATGTCTGTATGTCTTATCAGTATGTATGCAAAAGATTCAGTTGTCTCTAATGCTGTAATGTTAAATAAAGTTTTTGGTTTACATTAGGGAGTACGACCGTTTTTTATGTGCAAATATGGCAAAATGTCAAAAGTTTATGAAAATCTGCGTTAAATGGCAAATTGTATACAAGCTACATTGAAACTACATTGCACTATTATAAAAATTATCTTTTTGGAACCCTTACTTTGCTAACCTTAAATAATAATGAACTACCAAATATAATAGTATTTTTATTACCTTGAGCGTTTTGGGCCAACCTTCACTTACACCAAAGAAACTTTAACTTTTGAAAACTTACAACTTTTAAAAGAATCTTTTGTAATGAAAAAGGTAGTACAGTCTGAAGTCCCATGAACTGGATTTAATGCATTGAAATATTCCAATGCTTTTCAATCTTTGGAATTTAAAAGCTTTCTATTTTGCGCAATATAGTTTTGTTCAATGCTATCGGACTTGCAAGGCAATTTTTATCCTTTGTTGCAAAAAGTTTTTTGACCTAGTTGCAATATTTGGTGTTTCGAGAAAGGTGACATTATTTACAACTGGCAAAATTGGCGAACTTGAAACATCAAAATTATTATTTAGAGATTTTGCTGGCGCAGTAGGCTATTTTACTGGTGAAATCGAACTTTTATTTGCGAAGGTGGATCTGTAATAGATACTGGAAGATCTGGCACTGTAATGGATGGCACTGTCTTTGAGGTTGGAGGGTAAATGGGTAAGGAGGGCTGCAATTAATGATTGCCATATGCTGGCAAATTTGCAGAACCGGTTTTGCAAAGCTAGGTTCGACAAACCCCTCCGGGTGTTTTGCACCAGTGACTTCTGCTGGCTCAATCCATCGTTTTTCTACAAAAATTATGATGTGAAATTTCCATTATTATTATAAGTGTGGAAGTCCTTACCATGGTTATCTTTCTACTCAGCTACTTGTTTTTCTAAACCTACAACAATATGTAGCAATATAACAATCTGAAGAATAGCATTTGATAGGTATTGTTATAAGACTTGAATTGGCACACGGTAACAATAGTAATAAGACAAATTGCATTGTTATTCCAATCAATTCTTATCAAATCGCTATTTGAAGTTTTGTGCACAAAAAAGCCTAGTCAGCAGCATTTTCTTTTCATCTTATTCATCTCATCCCTTAACTGATCTTGTATGTACCTAAATGTATTTCTTCTTTCGAGTTGAAGTAATCCTTTTGCATGCTTATGGATGTACACTCTTATTGTGTGTATGTACATACATGTTAAGAAGAACCCAAATATTTATCGTTGAATATTTTGGGATTTATTCTTACTTTTATACTATACTATAGACCAGCACTAATTGGGTTAGGACTTCGTGGCGAAATTAATGCGGAACAGTTTTGCAAAAGGCAAGGAGTCATTAAATATAATAAGCACTAAGGATAGCACTTATCAATTGGATAAAACTACGAATACAAATTCATTTATTGGATAGAACTACGAATACAAATTCATTTTTTTGGATAAAACTATGAATACAAATACATTTTTTCGATAAAACTACGAATACAAATTCACTTATTGGATATAACTACGAATACAAATTCATTTATTGGATAAAACGCGAATTTAAACGAATTTAAATATATAAATCGGTGCAATTAATTTATCTTGAGTGAACTTTTTAAGACAACTTTTTGTGTTCATTAATTTTTTTGACCAAGATTTTTTATCCCGCATGTATTTAGTAGACAAATTATTTTTAAAAAACTATTTTAATATTGTTATTACTATTTATTAGTAGTATTGGTATATTAGTAGGAATACTATAATTAGTAGTATTATTAGCAGTATTCCTATAATGTTAGTAGTATTAGTATATCAGTGTTCTCAAAAACTCATGCATTTATAGACAGTGACAGTTTTAACATTATAAGATATAGATTTTCTTTCCTACATTATAATATTTATAATAAAATATATTTTCGATACAATATTGGGATAAAAAATAAAATAGTAGAACTCAGCGCTGTGATGATATCCAGGTGATATGGGTAGCCAGTACTCAGCATGCCACCATCTGCAGCAGTGCCCACGTATCTAAATACAGCAAAATAAGGATTTTGTGAATATGTATATAAATAGTATCAGCAGTATAATTAAATGCGATTAATAAAGTAAATCACAAATAAGTAAAATATTAAATAATTAAAAATAGGAACCTACCATTCGAAGAAATTTCGTCTTCACTCTTTACTGCATTGATCGTCTCGAACAGAACAGGTGTGATGGATCCAGCTATTTAATACTTCTGTGGCGCCTTTAGGTCTCACAGGTACTGTCAAGGTTTATTGCTTATTCACACTTACATTACATTATGTACATCAATTTATTCACTTTGCAGGTTTCAAAGGTGAATGTCCAAAAATATATACCGTTGTAAAATACGCATTCTATTAGGTAGCTTCCTTGTTCTTGGTAATGAAAACATCTGCAAGTTCTATCGCGACGTGCTTCACCTCCTTTCCATAATTACAGCGACAAATTTGTCCACGATAACAAAATTGATATTTGGACGTGATGTATATATTCATCGTTCTACTACGTAATTTGTCTTCTAATTTAACATTGACAGCGCCGATGATTTCCTTTTCCTGAATGGTCATTCAGAATTCTTTAGAAAACATTCAACATAATTATGAACAATTAGCCTGTGACGGAAATTGCGTTGTTGACAAATTAAAGAATGTCGCAAAGTTAGTTTTACTGGCATACGCATTCGAAGATATTAGCAAACGAATTTAGAAAAGATTTGAGTTATCAAAATGAAGCACGGAGTGCATTTATTGACCCAATCCTAAGGTCTTTAGAAGCTCTGAATTAGCAGTCAGTGAACATAAATGAATTTGCTAAGGCTTGAAAAAATACTGTGGATATCTCATTTCAGACATGTTCTAATAATGCTTTGGTTGGTATGGTACTATTGGTGTCAGGCTTTCAGCAACATCAACAACTGTAACCATGTAGACATCCGGCAAAAAAAATAATGTCCAATATTATATACAAGTCCACTAGTCGTCACTAATTAATCCGATTAATATTTTTGCATACAAACTTACCATTGCTACCATGGCCTATATGTTGATTTTCGGGTTATTTTTGCAGTTCCAGTTGAATTATGCTTTAAGAATTGTCCGATTCCAAGTATGACGTATTTACATCGTTACATATAAAATATAATATATAGAAAAATCATCATGGGTGGCTCAGAAAAATATTTTCCAAAAAGTGCTAATTCGCTAATAATTTTTTGGCCTTTCAATGAAAAACTTCTTTTTCAAGAATTTGGGTGAGGCTTTAGCCCCCATGCCCCCTGGATACGTGCCTATACATAAATATATTTACAAATTTTGCGCTATGCAAGGTCAAAATGTTAAAAGTATGGTAATAGTGTAGTCTTCTAAGAACTCTCGTTTGTGGAAGTTTATCTAATTTTCATCTGCGGGGCACGGTGACCATATTTCGCACGAACGGAAAAAAAGTTTATCAATAACAAATTGTACCCAAAATTTTTCCTCTTCGAGTGCTAACATTATATACTTGCACCTGTGGTAAAGTTCCTTTCAAAAGAAATTCTCAAAATGTTCTCGATTGGCTAATTTTTATGAAATGAAATGGAATTATTTTTAAAGCTTATTCGGGTGAAAAAACTTTTCAGCAAAAGTTACCGTTTATGACGAATTTACTAAAAAAAACTATTTTTACAAGGATATTTTTAAACATCTGAAATTGACTCCGCTTCCAATTTTTTTACCTAAGATAAGGATTGTGTTTTTCGTTCTGCCAAATATGGTCACAGTGCCAAAAAGCCCCGCAGATGAAAATTAGATAAACAAACGAGAGTTCTTAGAAGACTACTTAGACTACACTATTACCATACTTTTAACATTTTGACCTTGCATAGCGCAAAATTTGTAAATATATTTATGTATAGGCACGTATCCAGGGGGCATGGGGGCTAAAGCCTCACCCAAATTCTTGAAAAAGAAGTTTTTCATTGAAAGGCCAAAAAATTATTAGCGAATTAGCACTTTTTGGAAAATATTTTTCTGAGCCTCCCATGATGATTTTTCTATATATTATATTTTATATGTAACGATGTAAATACGTCATACTTGGAATCGGACAATTCTTAAAGCATAATTCAACTGGAACTGCAAAAATAACCCGAAAATCAACATATAGGCCATGGTAGCAATGGTAAGTTTGTATGCAAAAATATTAATCGGATTAATTTAGTGACGACTAGTGGACTTGTATATAATATTGGACATTATTTTTTTTGCCGGATGTCTACATGGTTACAGTTGTTGATGTTGCTGAAAGCCTGACACCAATAGTATATAGCTATTCGTTGTTTAATTCAATTAATTTCCATTCTATTCTTTGCGAAATACCAAAATTGTCAACGGTAGTCTGTAATACGGTTAAAGGTATAAATGTGAAATGTGATGTGAACTGTCGGGTATGAACTGGTAGTCGTAGATTCGTATGAACGCCGCGAGTAGGTGCCACTTTTATTACTTATTTTTTAGTTATATCTATCCCCGGACAGTAACGGAGGCCCGGCTTATAATAAAAATAAAACAGTGATATTCTAGACGAGATTCCTCAGCAAAATCCAGCGAAGCTATGACCTCTTTGTCCCTGGAAAAACAAATGGAATAGTACCCAAGTATTTAGTAGATATTTTAATGATAAAATGTCTTGTTGAATGTCATTTGTTTACTTGTGGTTCTTTACGTTTACTTGTACATTTATGGTATGCATTCTCACTGGAATTATGGAGAAATCTTCTACATCTACTAAAATTTAGGATTTAGTGCAACTGAAATAAATTAAATCTCAATGAACATGTGTCACCTTCATTGCCGGTGACATTATTTTGCTGAAGATTGGACTTAAAAATGAAGAAACACTTGTGATTTGAAATCCAAAATTACGAGTAACTTGGATAAAATAACTCGGGAAGATAGTACGCAATGAAAGAAGGCTAGATGTAAGCTGCCGTAACGACCTTGCTACCGTAACTGCACTTGCTACCGTAACGGCCTTGCTACCGTAATAGCCTTGCTACCATAACGGCCTTGCTACCGTAATGTCTTTGCATTGCATACAAGACAATCCTTGCCTTTCTAATTACAGGGACTTGTGGAAAGTAGAATGTGAACTAATGTACTACTACGCATTTTCTTCTGTTTTTTTATTATGCAAACAACTAGAGATACCAATTACCAAGGTGTCGTCGGTGTAGCAACCAACGAACTCTTCGGTTAGTTTTTTTTCTGAACTGTACCGTAGTATATTTTAAAGTGTGCAAAGTTGCATCGCCTGTTTATTCATTCTTTAAAGTTGTTGCACTAATACTGCACATTTCTGTACTAGTACAAGATAAACAAGATTGTAACCCTCCAGAATTTTTAATTGCGAAATGCACATGTTTGTGCACCAATAAAAATAATTGAGGCGACGTTGGTTGTCCGAATTTAGAGTTTTAAAAATGTTTAACATAACGTCATTATTCTAAACATTTCTATAAAGCAACCGTTACGCTAAATACTCTGTAGAGGTGCCCGTCTGAGGAACCTATTTTGATACTTTACGACAGCTTACAAACGGAAACCCGACTGTAATCTGTCTGAAACTGACAAATTTGTAATACAATAAGCAATCACTCTAAGAATTAAAAATAATTCCGGTCTAACCTCTGACGTTTCTGAAATCGTCAAGGCAAAAGGCGTTCCGAAATCAGAAACCGAAATGACCATTGGAAAAATGATATAAACAGAAATTTATTGAGTCGCCAAACATTTGGAAAAATTAAAGAACGTAAATCTTAAAAAAATTGCAAACGCTAACCACTTTATCAATTAGACCTCTTTACCGTCTTGACTCTTTTTTCGAAGTTTGGTTACGGTGAACTTAAGGGTTTTTTTGCTACATTTTTTATTATACTATGATGGCACATAAATATGTACTTGATGATCCGTATGAAAGAACTAGGTACTTATTTCCAAAGATTTGTTCTTCCACGAATACTACAACCGTGCTTTATCACATGCTTTCATTATTTCTACTTTTGTTTACATTCATTTTCCAGTCACTGCATTTTTAAACAAATTTACTAATATGAATTAACACTATCTGCAGATTCATTTACATTTTTCCCTAGGATCGCTGCTTACAATTTTCTTGCTTGCGTCATACATAGTCAAGTTAAAAAATCAACGCATACTGACCGAGCTTGGTGCCGTTGTTATCACAGATTTGTGCAAATTAGTCCTTCATAATTCAGCTGAAGGTCGTGACAACAGGATTGCCGATTAATCAAAAATTTGCCACTAAGTAACTAAAAATGTACACAGATAGTACTCCTAAATGAAGCTGCGAACGGAACTTTATAGTCTAGGGCTGCAAATGAGGCTGCAGGGAAAGGATGAAGGGGGAAAGTAAAGCAATCAAGTAGTAATCTACTTACTTACTATGTAGTGGTATAACATACGTTTGATTAAAAGAAATCTTTATTCACAAACCGTGTTTTTATCTGCAAGTACTCGGAATTGCTGTTTGCTTGGAAAATGTATGTTACAATAACAATAACTTATGTTATAAATGAGCAGTGAAGCCAATCGTGTTGGGAGTCACATGTTGAGACGATTTATGTTGCCTTTATATGCATAAAAAGACCAAAGCAGATTATATTATATTTCGTTTACACTGATAAATAAATAATAGGAAACAGTATATTCACAGTAGTCCAATATCCACGTTTGGGTTGGGTTAAAGAAGGGACAGTTTTACCTAGGCTCACCTATGTCTGTCCGTATGTATGTACTTCAAAATTAACTCTTAAAAGTAGGGACGGATTTGGAAAAAACCTAGGAGGTGGACTAATTTTGACCTAGTTTAGAACATAAACAACAAATTTACAGATACCATTACCATATGGTTTTTTGCTTATTTTAACTTGCAGATTGAGTGAACTATTAATCAACTTATACTGTGAATTTTATTTCGGGGTACTGAAATGCTGCTGCCCTACTTCTTCAGTTTAAATAGAATAGAATAGAATAATATTTATTTCACTGTATGATTGATTTGATCAATGGCCTTTAAAATACAGTTGTTATTAAAATTATTGCTCTTCAATTTAACTAACGCAGATGAAAATTTGAGCTTTCCATTATTTTTGGTAAACGAAACTAAACGAGAAGAAATTATCGAAAATAACCGGTTTATAAAGCAAGGTCAAACCACTAGTGAAAACCAACATTTTTGAAAAATCATCTATAATTGAAAATAGCATTCATCATGTAATTTTCTTGTGTTGCTGCGGCCAATTAGGCCCTCTTGCAAGATCTTGGAGCCATTGGCTGGTAGTCATTTTCTCACTGAACGCCCATATCATTGACCTTCATGCCCTGCATAAAATAAAGGGTATGCGCCTGAGGATATCAAGACACCGGGTGCGGGAGCAGCGATCTTGCCCTGTCTGCTTTCTACCATGAATATATATCTGGTCGAAGTTGGAACCGGATCTTCTTCAGACCTTGAAGACATGGATTCCAGAAATTTAGTTCAAGGAAAATAGAAATTCAGGTACCTGGCTTGCCATTCTCTTGTTAAAAATAGAAATTCTGGAACCTGGCCTTCCTTTCTCTTGTTAAAAATAGAAATTCTGGAACCTGGTCTGCCTTTCTCTTGTTAAAAATAGAAATTTTAGCCATGTGCTAAAAATATAATTTTTAGAACCTGCCCTTCTCGGTCAGACAAGGAGGTATTATGGAGCTAAATTTCAGTTTAAAATCCAGAGCGAAGCGTTCCTGAACTGATCGTCATATTCGGAATGGAATCCTAACCTAAATTCCGTTTAACTGCATGTCCCTTGAGGACCACGCCCAGTTCTTGAAGAGCACAGGACGGGCACCAGCCCACGTTATCCTGCCTGGGGACTGCTACTACAGACCCCGTGCTTTCAAAAAACATCAAAAGGCTTGTAAGGAAATTGATTTTTATTTACTTTAAATATTTTTTAATTTATTTCTAATTAAAATTTGCTTTTATCAAAATATAAAAATCTTTTACTTTCTTGTTGTTTTCTTAACTCGAATTTTTTTCTTAAATGCTAAATTTAAATTTGCAGTGCAATTCTTTTCAAGACGTTCAAAGTATTTGCTGTCTTTCCATTCGGAAAAGACAGCGATGGATGCAGCGGTGAACGACGGGGGCCGCTACATCTTCATCCACGTATATTGGTGGCCATTCCAAAAAAAGCGGGAGAGCCACATACTGCCTGTCATCGTCGACAAAGATACAAAAACCTTTCGCATGTACGACCAAAATGCGATTGGCTTAAAATTTTGCATTTTTTAAATTCAGTAAAACTTTAGTTTATAAATTGTTTATTTTGCAATTTTTAATTCTTAGCAAACCAATTACTGGTCGAAGGTGTAACCGGATCTTCTTCAGGCCTTGAAGATATGGATTCCAGAAATTTGTTCGGAGTCCTTACCACTTTCAATACTCGGTTCCCCTTTAGAGCGGATGTACAGTTTTCACTTACTACATCTTCCTGGAATACCTTGGAAATACGCTGCCGTCGGCTATCTCCATTCCGATGCCAGGACTGGACTACTTCCAAAATATTTCTATGCAAATGCGAGGATATTAATGTTATATTTTTTACTGCACTTTGATGTCATTTTGGTTAAATAAATAATTAATTAAAAACTAATAAACACAAAAAAATCAAAACAAAGAAATCAAAACAAACATAAAGGTACAGTTAGGGTCCTTAGGGTTCAGTTAAGGTTCAGTTAGGGTACTTAGGGTTCAGTTAGGGGCCTTATGGTTCAGCTAGGGTTCAGTTAGAGTCCTTAGGGTTCAGTTAAGGTTCAGTTAGGGTCCTTAGGGTTCAGTTAGGGTCCTTAGGGTTCAATTAGGGTTCAGTTAAGGTCCTTAGGGTCCAGTTAAGGCCTTAGGGTTCAGTTAGGGTCCTTAGGGTTCAGTTAGGGTCCTTAGGGTTCAGTTAGGGTCATTAGGGTTCAGTTAGGGTCATTAGGGTTCAGTTAGGGTCCTTAGGGTTCAGTTAGGGTCCTTAGGGTTCAGTTAGGGTCCTTAGGGTTCAGTTAGGGTTCAGTTAGGGTCCTTAGGGTTCAGTTAGGGTCCTTAGGGTTCAGTTAGGGTCCTTAGGGTTCAGTTAGGGTCCTTAGGGTTCAGTTAGGGTCCTTAGGGTTCAGTTAGGGTCCTTAGGGTTCAGTTAGGATCCTTAGGGTTCAGTTAGGGTCCTTAGGGTTCAGTTAGGGTCCTTAGGGTTTAGTTAGGGTCCTTAGGGTTTAGTTAGGGTCCTTAGGGTTCAGTTGGGGTCCTTAGGGTTCAGTTGGGGTCCTTAGGGTTCAGTTGGGGTTCTTAGGGTTCACAAATGCTGCCCTTGCTCGCCCGTGCCTGTGAAAAATCTAGATATAGGTGCCCGTACCCGTACGGGCAGGGCAGCTGCGTGTACGGGCGGTCCGTGCCCGTGCAAAACTCTAGGCTGGACAATTCTCGGCTATCTACTGATGACATTTCTTTTTGGAAATCGATACATTGAGATCCTCGGAAATGAACTTAAGTAATATAATTATTAATTATATACTATTTGTACTACGCATGCACTCTATAGAGTATATTTAAAATGAAAATTTACTGTGGCTAATTTAGATTTGGAAATTGGAAATATTTGACTCATGGCGATTTCAGGAAGCCTGAGGTGTTTGTGAAGTACCACCGAATATTGCTGCTGCAAATAAAATTCTTTAGAGAAATACTGTCTGTCACAGTCCAGGAAGTGTACGTCATCATCAACCGTACCATCATAATCTCGAATGTAATAGTATGGCCGACCCTTTTACTGACGACCCTTGTGTTTGTAAATCGATACGTGCGGATTCTCGGAAATCAACTAAAGTAATAAGTACTTATTATTTTTAGCTATCTATGCACTCTAAGAATATTTTTAAAGCGAAAATTTACTACTGCTAATTTAGATTTGGAAGTTGGAAATATTTGACTCATGGCGATTTGAGGACACCCGAGAAATTTGTGAAGTACCATCGAATGTTGCTGATGCAAATACAATTCTTTAAAGAAATATCGATTGTGGCCGTCCAGGCGCTGTACTGCATTATCAACCGTATTATCATAATCTCGAATGTAATGATATGGAAATACAGCTCAGAAATACCAACATTCGCTGCAGTAGCATGTTGTTCATTATCTGTGTTAGCGTCAGGAAGTTGGTGTATCATCCTGATCATCCTCAATACGGTGCACGAGAACATCAACTCCATCACTGAGTCTGTGTCACTATTTTCTTCGAAGAATCGGGCAGGTGCAGCATACATGAAGAAATATCGTGCCTCCTGCAAAGAATTTGTTGACAGAGTTAGAAACTGCACGGACGTCTCCAATAAGAACGTCCCCAACTTTCTATTAAGCATTAGCCGTGGCACTCTCAAACTCAACATGGGTTTGTTGTGAACAATAAATTCGACAACTGTATGAATTTCAACCACAAATAATTGATCCTGAAACTCCACTGTCGTCTTAGGTTTGTTTGGCTTCAAAAAAATGGCTTCACTTCTCTCAGAAATTATATTTCGTACAAGTTTTCTTACTAGGCTCAATAGAAGATTTACAGAATTAACGGAAGCAACAGGATATAAATGCTATTTGTATTTTATTTTATTTCAATACAATTACCTCTACCAGGTTTCAATATTCTAGACTACTAAATTGCTTATGAAAGTTGCTAAGAATTCTCGATTTTCTTTGTTTTCTCTGCGTGTATTTTGCAGTGGAAACTCAGCTATCTTTTTATCTTGAAAGATTTACCACAAATAATCAGAAACTAATTTATTAACGAACAATTAATTTTAACATTTGTTATCTATAATTGAGAATCTTTACCTAAAACTACAGATAAAACACAACGAAGTTAAATAAGAAATAGTGTAAGGCTAGTGTTTCGATTTGATTGTCGGTTAAGTATGGAAGAATGAACCATTGGTGGTTGTTTTTACAGAATAAGGTCTGATAAATGTAATCACAAATTTTTAGATTTATATTTTCAGAACAGGGCCTCATACACAGTAAATTCCACAGTATTATTTTAATACCTATATACCTATTTTAATACCTATAAATATTTTTCGTTAAGACCCTCCATGATGATTTTTCTGGATACGTGCCTGCACAAGGTTAATAGATTTTAGAATTGAAAGGCAGTTAAATATGGAATAATGAACCACAATGATGCCAGTTTTCACTGAATAAAATTTGATAAACGTAAATAACCATTTTTAACTTTAAATATTTTCAGAACTTAGGGTCTCATACAGTAAATTGTACAGTATATTTTAATACCATTGTCTCCTTCAGATTTCCGTATTTAAGAGTACCAAGCATTTGTAAATGAAGGCCGTTAAGAATTTTCCTGTTTACTCTCGCGACTTAAAGTGTTTCCTCATCGTGTCTTCTGCGGTGTTGTGTCAGCGAGTTTTTCATCTTGAACCGAGTATCACAAATATCACATTTAAAAGGTCTCTGTTCACTATGCGCCACCTGATGCTCCTTTAGACGGGACTTTGTGAGAAATGCTTTGCCACAAACGTCACATTCAAAAGGTTTCTCCTGACTATGCGTCGCTTGATGAACCTTTACACATATCTTCGTGATAAATGCCTTGCCGCAATGATCACATTTAAAAGGTTTCTCTGTAGAATGCCACTTGGAATGTTGCTTTAACAATCTAGCAAACGGAAAGCATTTACCACAAATGTCGCAACCAAATGGTTTTTCGCTTTTGTGAACTACTGCTACATGATATTGTAAACCTTCGGACCCTGCGAAGGACTTGTCACAAATGTCACATTTGTGCTTTTTCTGTACTGTGTGTTTCTCACTAAGATGTTTTAAGTTTTCGATCCGTTTTGTAACAGTTTTCTTATTGGTGACAGAATGTGACCGCAGGTGACTTTTTAAATGTTGAGGTAATTTGAACTTCTTCAAACATATGTGGCATTTATATTTTTTCTTCACAACACCCTTATAACCCCCTTTACTAACCCTTGGTTCCTCTGCCGTGTTTACTGAAGATTTCCTCCCCCGGGGACTTTTACTTGGGTATCCAGGTTGGACTAATTGATCCAAATTGTCCATTGCAGACTTGCTTAGCTTATCTGATTCAATTCTTTCACAGCTGTTCTGTTCACAAGCAAATGGGTTACCAGATTGAATGTTTTTTCCCAAATCGGAAGATTCCAAGTTGCAACCTATGTCGTCGTTCTCTGAAAATATATTCCAACAACTGTCTGTTAATACTTCACTCATTGAAATGGAAAATAATTACTTATATTTGAATATATTGATTCTCTTATTTTGAAAAGAAAGCAAAAGGAACAATGGAAAATAGGAACCCACCATTCAATGTTTCGTCTTCGCTCTTTACTGTATTGATTGTCTCGAATAGAACATGTGTGATAGTAGGTCCAGCTAAGACTTCAGTGGTAACTTGAGTTATTATTGGCCCTGTCAAGTTATTGGTATCACAGTATGAATTTCCATCGGGAAATATTTCTTTATCCTCTTCAGTCTCAGATATGTTAATGGAATTCTCAATTTCTAAATCTCATTTCAAGCATTGAAAGAAATATTTAAATGCCCTGCTAAAGAATTCAAAAAGGAAATTGAAAAATGTAAGCGAAAAAGGAACCCACCATTATCAAATGAAATTATGATTTCGTCTTCACTTTTCACTGTATTCATCCTGTCGATCACAAAAGGCGTGACGGATCCTACTTCAATTACGGCTTGTGGGTCTTCAGTTTCTTCAGATCGTACAGGCGCTGGCAATGGTGAGTTATTTGGATCAAAATCGGCATTTCCATCTGGAAATACTTCCTCATCCGTTTCAGTCACCGCAATGTTGATGAAATTATTAATTTCTGCAAAGGATATATTTTCAAAAACAGCAAAATACCTAAACCCCCTAAATTTTATAAAATTATGTCAAATTACTCACGCATAAAAGAAAACAGACAGAGAAAGGTTACCTTGTGAAATAAAAATAGATCTGACTATTGCTTCACATTTCGATTCAGCGCTAAATGGTTTCTTGGGGGATTTTAGCATTGTGGTTTTAATATTGGAGCGCAATTCCTCGTACTGCTTTTGAAACAATTCTGCTTGTTCTAACGCCCTTTTACATTTCTCCACCAAATCCAAACAGGAATCACAGCATTCTATCCAAACACTCGCATTTCCAAAATGTTCACGCAGAAGACAACACGTGGATTCCGGGATCTCCAGCAGTTTCCGCAGCAGGAATAGAATTTGCAACTCAGTGTCCCCATTACCTTTGCCTTCTGGATATAAAAAATATATAAAAATATTAAATGTCATTAATAATGTGTATTTCAAGAACTAAAAGTTTGCAAAGGTTAATGGTTGGTTACCTTGTTCACAATTGAAGTTTTCGGCAGAAGGAAAAGATGTTAAGTTTGCTTCCGGGGTACCAGCTTTCTTGGAAAAATTCTCTCCGTAGCAAATCAGACATTTTTTGGGTACCATATTGACCATTCCCAAATTTTAGGAGAGAATTTCTAAGAAATGTTGGTCCGATGACAAGGCAGTGGGTTAGAGATTCGCAAACTATTCAGGTTTTGCGGGTGATTTCAGTCGCGGTTTTTAGGGTAATGTCAAATTGATTTTAAAGGGGCTGGCATTTGAGTTTTATTTCTGGCCCCCTGATGATCGGTTTTATAAAGTTCAATTAAGTTCAATTCCAAAATAGTATTGGGTTAATAATATTTTATTTTTCTTCTGTTGAATAATAAGCCACCAGAAACGACACATAATGTGTATGTATAATTCAGAGATAGTCCATTTAAAATGATTTAACTATAATCCGCTTCAAAAATAATGCAACTATTCACATAATTAGAATTAATTCGGATTATCGATAACGCAATATTAGCCCTTTGTCTTTGCTATGCACTTCCAATCTTTTTATTTATCCTGAAAATCCGTACTTTTCAAAGAATTATTTCCAGTGACTCCAAATAGGCAATTTACGTTTTCGAAAACAACACAGTAAAGAACAGGGCATTTTGATATGTGTGAAATAAGGCTTATTCGTAATGTCAACCATTTTTTCCAACGTTTGGTTGACGCTGGAAAGTGTATATCAAAGGCAGCTGACTGAGTTAGAAAAATTTGGTTGACGCAACATCAGCATACGTGTGGTTGGCGGTATGTGAAATGTTGGCTGCCTTCATTTGCGCGTTTGGATGACTTAGACGACTGCTGCTGGCTTCAATACCAATGGTTGCTATTACGAATATCGCTTATACAAAAAGTAAATATTTCCGCTGCATATGGAAGTATCAATTTATACAATCGGGATTTGTGTTTCAATACGCCGCTGTATATAATAAAATAGTGAGTTTATTCACTATCTTTTGCAGCAGGTTCACAGTAGTGCGTCTCTTTCACCAGTAGAATAAAGAATTACTTTCTTTCTATTCTTGTAGAGCTATTTTTGAAGAATTGCTGAATACTTTTCAAAGAACTGTTTCAAGAAAAAAGCTGTTCTCCGAGGAACTGGAGGCAACGTTTATTTACCAAAGGTTAGTTCAATGAATTCAGTAAATTTTACTATCGTAATGCTGTTTAAAAAATAAGAGTAATAAAAATATTACGGCTTTGAACAATATTATTAAAAGATCGCAACCGACAACCGATTAGGAAAAACTTTAAACAATGCCCTTTGACGACGACATTTTCCTTTTTATTATGTGATGACTTTTTATGAAATTTTATTTATTTTTCTGATTACAAAAGTAGGTAAACTTCCCTTGGTGTTGGCGGCATTTAAAAGATGACGGACGGATTAAGAGAACTGCAAGTGGACAATTTGGAGTCAAAAGAAGATGTGAACATTTTTGAATGGAATATTTCCAACTTTAAACAGGCTTTCAACAACACAAGGGGCGGTGGGATTTGGTTGTCACCTGTCTATGCTGGAAAATGCCCTAATCAGGTGAATAGTTTCTGGAAAATCGGAGTGGTCCCCAGAGGAAATGGCAGCTTCGGGAAAAAACACTTGGTCGTTTATGTAGTGACCAGCGAGGACTTAAACCAAAACAAGCGTGTTGTAAAGGCCAAGTATAGAATGTGGCTGCTAAAAGGAAATCAACAGAAATTAATTGGTAAGCCTAGTTATGATGATACGACTGAGACTGTAGTAGGAGGGAAATATTATAGTCTTGGATATGCGATAGCGACTCATTCCGAGCTGTTCGACGGAAACATCGGATTTTTGGATGGCGATGTTTTACGTATTCAAATAAAACTCCAGATTCTTAATGACGAAATAAAAATAAAAGACGCCCCACCCGAAAAGCAGAATAAAGGTCAGCTGCACAAGAATTTAAGTGAATTGCTGGAGTCATCTTTTTCAGACGTGACCATTGAGGTAGAAGACTCTACTTTTAAGGTCTACAAGGGTATCTTATCTTGCCGCAGTCCAGTTTTTGCTGCAATGTTCAAGAATGACATGACTGAATCTCTAACAGATACAGTCAAAATTGAGGACTTCAGTAGCAAGACTGTCAAAGGAATGCTCGAGTTCATTTACTTCGAAAATGTTGAAAGTGTTGATGAAGATTTCATGGAATTACTCAAAATTGCAGACAAATACGAATTGACAGAATTGAAAATGATTTGCATTAAGGCAGCAATTTTGAAAATATCCACGGAAAATGTTGTTGAACTTTTGATTATAGGGGATATGTACAACGTTCCCGAATTGAAATACAGGGCAATGGTTTTCATCACTAGCAACAAAGCTAATCCAATGTTTTCTCATGGAAATCAGAATGAAGCTTTGGAAAAACTGGCGAAACAACATCCTATGCTACTGTTAGAAATGTTCCAAAATGTTCGAAATAATGACGTCCGTGTCCATCGCTCTGAAGAATCTAAAGAAACTCTAGAAGAGGTCACCAGATTCACAACAAAACAAATGTGAAAAATTAAAATAAGTTTGTAAATCATTGATGTGAAATGCGAAGATGTTCCAATTAATTAATTTTTGTCTCTTGAAAGTTACATTTTATATACTATGACCGCGGCGTTGACAGAAAACCGTAAATTATTTAAAAGTGAAATTGTAGTATTACAGCAATATATTTTAGTTATCTAATTAATACTATAATGAAAAATTGAGATCAATGCAATGAAATTTCAAAATAGTCATTGTATAAAGTTAATAAGTTTTCTTGAATTAAATGTGAGTTTAGTGTTCAAGAATAAACCAAAACCACGATAATGCTTGTTTTTATGGAATAAAATCAGGTAAATATAAAAATAATCAATTTTGTTATTTGTGTTTTATTTTGAGAATGCAATAGGTCTTCAGGCACAATGTATTGCATAGTATGCATTTTATTTCACTACCATCATCTCTGAACTTTCGTTATTGTACAGTATTAGGCAATTGCATATGCAAGCCGATGAGAATTCGCGATTTACGATTCTTTCTTCTCCACTTGTATTTTGCGGTGGGAACTGGAAACTCACATTTATTTTTTAGGTTATTTATTACGATCAGTTAATTTTAACACTTTTTTCCGTAATTCAGAATCTTTACCTATAACACATACAATAACATTAAAAAAGAAATAGTGCAAATCTAATAGTTTTCTATTTGAATCTCAGTTAAATGTGGAAGAGTTAACCACACAAATGCTTTTGTTTTTAGAGAATAAAATTTGATAAGTGCAAATGAACAATTATTTATATTTTATTACAAATTGCAGCGAAAGGAGAAATTTTTCTGTTTACTTTTGCCATTTAAGATGTTTTCTCATCGTGATTTTTGCAATGGGAACTCAGATTTCTCTTCCTCTTAAAAGATTTACCACAAATACCACATTTAAAAGGTTTCTTTTGACTATGCGTCGTTTCATGATCTTTTAGGTGATCCTTCCTGATAAATGCCTTGCCGCAAACATCACATTGCAAAAACGTCTCTCCAGAATGCCACTTGTAATGTCTTTTTAATTCAGAAGCCTCAGTATAGCCTTTACCACAAATATCGCAAACAAAAGGTTTTTCACCGCTGTGAATTCTTCCATGGATCTTCACTTTGTAGTAGCTTCTGAACGACTTGCCACAAATGTCACATTTGTGCTTCTTTTCTGTTGTTTCCTTGCTGGGATATTTTTTCTTTACGTTTCGTAAACGTATTTCTATTGGTTTCGGTGCTAGAGGTGTTAGAATGAGAGTGCAGCAAGTGACTTCTTAAATGTTGAGGCAATCTAAACAATTTCAAACATACGTGGCATTCGTGTTTCTCCTCGGCATTATCCTTGTCACCTCTTTTACTAACCCTTGGTCCCTCTGTCGTTTTAAGCGAAGATTTACTCCTCCGGGGAATTTTATTTGGTTTTACAGGTAGGACCGATTGATTTAAATTGCGATTTGTCTTTCTTAGATTACCTGATTGAATTGTTTCACAGTTTATCTGTTCACAGACAAATGTATCGGATTGAATGTTGTTTCCAACATCGGAAGTTTCCAAGTTGCAATCCATGTCGTCATTTTCTGAAAATATATTCGCATAACTATCTGTCAATGTTTTACTCAAGAAATATAAAGCAATTTACTATATTTGAATTCTTTATTTTGAAACGAAAGCCAAAAATAATAGAAATAGGAACCCACCATTCGAAGAAATTTCGTCTTCACTGTTTACTGTATTGATCGTCTCGAACAGAACCGGTGTGATGGATCCAGCTAATACTTCTGTGGCCCCTTCAGGTCTCACAGGTACTGTCAAGGTATCTGGGTCATAATTGGCATTTCCATCTGGAAATATTTCTGCATCCGCCTCAGTTAATGACAGGTTAATGAAATTTTCACCCTCTACAAAGCAATTCATTTCAAGCATTCAGAAAAATAATCAAGTAATCAATCAAATAGTCAACCTAAATTTAAAAATCCAATATGGGCAGGACCTTAATAGAAAGAGAAAAAAGAAATAAATAGGAAACCACCATTATTAAATGAAATTATGATGCCGTCTTCGTCTTCAGTTTTTAATGTATTGATTTTGTCGATCACATCAGGTGTGAAGGATCCAAATTCACTTAAGACTTGTGAGTCTTTAGATCCTACATGGTGTGACATGTTATTTGGTTCACTGTTGTCATTTCGATCGGGAAAATTATCTTCATCCGTTTCAATTACAGTTGCGTTAATGAAAATATCAATTTCTAAAAAAGAATTCATTACAGGCATTTAAAAAAATAGACAAACTCCTTAAGTTTTATTAAATTCTTTTGCCATAACTAAAGGAAAACAGAAAAATGTTACCTTGTGTAATAAGATGAGATCTGACAATTGCTTCACATTTCGATTAAGCGCTAAATGGTTTCTTGGGGGATTTTAGCATTGTGGTTTTAATATTGGACCGCAACTCCTCGTACTGCTTTTGAAGCAATTCTGCTTGTTCTAACGCCGCTTTGCATTTCTCCACCAAATCCAAACAGGAATCACAGCATTCTATCCAAACACTCGCATTTCCAACATGTTCACGCAGAAGACAACACGTGGATTCCGGAATCTCCAGCAGTTTCCGCAGCAGGAATATTATTTGCAACTCAATGTCCTCATTACAGGTGTTTTCTGCTGCAAAAAATTAATAGTCATACTCAGAATATATTCCACAGGAAAGTGTCCTAAAGTACATCTGAACTAAAGATTTCTGTGATGGTTGATTACCTTGTTGACAATTGAAGTTTTGGGCACTTAGAAAATATGTCGAATTTGCATCCTGGGCGCCAGTTTTTTTGGGACAACTCTCTCCGCAACAAATGAGACACCGTTTGGAGATCATATTGGCGTTCCGAATTTAAAACAGAATTTCAAAAAAAATTTATTCTGATGGCAAGAGTTGGTTAGCAAAGCACTTCAGGTCTTTCAAACTGCGCGGGAGACTTTTCTCGCTGCTTTTATAAAAAGTTCAATTTCCTTTTCGAAAGCAAATAGTTGAACACGTATTTTAGAAGTGCCCATACCTTAAGATGGTTTGGTTCGTTGAATTCAGTGGGTCTTCAAAGGACTAAACTAAATGTACCTTTACAGAAAGTGAGCCATTTCAGACCTAAAAGTCTTCTGAAATAAAATTAGGTACCTATTGCATCCTTGAGAATAGGGTTAAGATATTTTCTGCAATTTAATTTCAGCAATACAATTTAATTTTCAGGATGGTAAATGATTTCTCTTAAATATTGCAAATTGAGAGGTAGATAGTATTTAGAACCTTGTTACGGAACATTCTAAGTCTTGGCTAATAAGGGTTATTTTAGGATAGTTTCAGAGTTAGTTACTAAAACTAATATCGGCTGACCCAGAAGGCAAGTGCGGCGGATTTTAATCCCTTCATACTTAAATAAACCCAAAGTTGATGAACACAGCAGCAGCTGAAGGGCAACCTTTTATTTATGTGACAGTATGGTAAAATACTATATATACAGCGAGGTTCAATAGTCACGCAACCAAGGCACGGGGTACTAAACTTTGCGACCAGTTTCTGAAACACATGAAATTTACAATACAATTTAAAATTCTATGTATAACAATATATAATATAGATGTTTCTTTTTTTAGATATTTGTTTTTCCGTAGACAAAGGATTTCCAAAAATGAAGTAGATAATTCCTTCAATGCTCATACTAAACTTTACTTTCCTAGTTGTCCTGCATTGGAACTATAAAAATTTTCAATCCGCAGTCGTCGATTAGAACTTAATCATATTGTTTCTTCTTCCACATTCTCTTTTAATTATTTCCTCAAAAAAATTCGATTGTAAAATATTGAATAAAATTTTCACCTTAATTAAGGAAAAGTTCGAGACAATGCAATAATCTTCATTTAACAAAGGTATTTAATTTGCTATACTTATTATTATTATTATTATTATTATTATTATAGAATTTGGACAATACTTTTAAGAATGTAAACCACTTGGGGAAGGGAAAATGTCCTTCCTCTAGGATTTATAATTTAAAAACGCAATCTGATTACTCTTTATGTAGAGGGATAAAGGAAAAGAAACTTACTCAAGAAAAATTCTCATTTGACCTCTACGATTTTCAAAAATGACGGATGGGTTAAGAAAGTCGATAATGGACATTGAGCCTGAAGGAGATTTGAATATTTTTGAATGGAACATTTCCAATTTTAAAGAAGCTTTCAAAAACTCGAGCGACAATGGGAAATGGACATCTCCAGTTTTTGTTGGAAAACCAGTCGAATAGTTTCTGGCAAATAAAGGTGCCCCCAACTTCCGCAAATATTTTACGTAGCTAAACAAATATTATTGTAGACATCGTTATTGTATAGTATAATGGTAATACATAAACATTATTTACGATGGATGACCACTATTTACTTTCTACTTTATTCCAGTTAATTTTATCAGATTGGCAAAACTTTTATTTAATTAAACGTAATAAACGATCACATTTTCATCTATCGTTTTATATAAACTTGATATATATACTTGATAAGCTCAAGTTCAAGTTAGATTTATTAATGTGTCCAGTAAGCACAGATATGCAAATTACAAGCCCTATATATTAGTACGAAAATTAATTTTAGAGAAAACATTCTCTTTCGAATTTTGTCCCGTAAAGTTCAAAACTTTTGTCTTCCAGCTAAATCTGAAATAATAAAATAAAACTTTTAACAAAATCTCAGCTACGAATCTTGTTATTCAACATGAGCTCCCGTGATTCGAAGGTACGATAGAAATAAATATTTTTATGTTCTTTATTTAATTTTTAGCACTAAAACTTGTTAATTTAATTTCTTCCCAAAAACTGTCTAAACACAGTTATGGATTCATTTATACTTAAAGTCTTATAACAAAGGACGAGAAGATATTTATAAAATCATAAATAAAGTCCTATAACAAAGGACGAGAAGATAGTTACGAGTTCACAAATAAAGTCCTGTAAAAAAGGACGTGAAGAAGAAATTTTCTACAATGAGAAGCATAACCTCTCCAGTATATTAAAGTAAATTCATATTCACAGAACAAAATTAATAGGAAAAATCCCGCGACCTTTAACAAATTTTGGTGGCCCATGAGTGTTAGATAGTCGCAAGTAAATCTATCTATTTAGAAAAATTTTTCTAAAATGTCTCTCCAAATAATCTTACCCCCTAAATTCCGTGTCTTTAGTTCCTGAATTTCAAACTCTATTTAGTTATATGATAAAAACAAATTTTCCGGGCAAAACTATTCATTTTTTACTTTTCCGAAAATAAAATTATTTTAAAATCCTTTACATTTCTGGAAATTCAAGGAATTCAAAAATATTTGGACAAAAACTTTCTTCCCCTATTTCCGAATAATACAAGTATCAATATTATTAACTAAAATAATGGATACTATTGTGTGTAAAATCAGAATCTATCACACGGAAACTAGTAATACAATAATAACCGAATTGGTTAACTATTCCACTTTTCATTCGGCACAATTATGGCCAGATATTTCTGTTCATTTTTGTCCATTGAACAATAAAATTAGTATTCAATATTTCGAATTAGATTTTATTTCACAAGCAAGTAAATATATTTCAGAGTACTCACTACCACTTTTGCCATCTAATTCAATTATGCTGATATTGAAAACAGATACAGCAAAATGGTAAAGGTTTATACATATGAAATTATTTTACCTAGCAAATCTACAAATTTATTTGCCCCCATTATTAACAATATTATTCAAATACAATATCCTTCTAAAAGAATAATAATAGACAAACAGTAGGATGTAAAATTAATTCAATATTTTAAAAACTACGAAATGCGGTCAACATTTCGCTTCCTAAAACAACAATTATTGACAAGATTACCCAGGAACACAACGTTGAATCTTTACGACATGGTTATTCCAAATGCAACTTTGCATAATATTCAGTTAGATTTTTAAATGTCTCTCTATATTCCGAGGTTTTGAAACATGCTGAATCCGAAGAATATGTTGTCTAAGTGTTAATGCAAGTACGTTTTAAGGTCAAAAAGTTAGATTGTCAATTTTTCAAAATTTTACATTTTGCCAAAAACTATATTTAGAGTCATCAGATTTTAATGAAACTGGAAAAATCAGAATCTGCACATGAAATATAGTCCATTGGAGGCATAAAAGGAGACATGGATTCGATTTATTAGGACACTCTTCGAAAGTCTGGAAAGGCACATGCCTTAACCTATATGCCTCCACACCATGATTTGAAATATATAACACAAATATCAACTCAAGGCTTATCTGACGCAATGCTTCTCTATATTCCGAGTTTTTGAAACATGCTGAATCCGAATATTTTGTCTAAGTGTTAATGGAAGTACGTTTTAAAGTCAAAAAGTTAGATTGTCAATTTTTCAAAATTTGACATTTTTCCAAAAATTATATTTAGAGTCATCACATTTTAATGAAACTGGAAAAATCAGAATCTCCACATGAAATATAGTCTATTGAAGGCATAAACACAGACCTGGATTCTATTTATTGGGACACTCTTCGAAAGTCTGAAATAGCACATGCCTTAACCTGACACTATGATTATTATTATATAACTCAAATATCAACTGAAGGCTTATCTGATTTTTAAATGTCTCTCTATATTCCGAGGTTTTGAAACATGCTGAATCCGAAGAATATGTTGTCTAAGTGTTAATGCAAGTACGTTTTAAGGTCAAAAAGTTAGATTGTCAATTTTTCAAAATTTTACATTTTGCCAAAAACTATATTTAGAGTCATCAGATTTTAATGAAACTGGAAAAATCAGAATCTGCACATGAAATATAGTCCATTGGAGGCATAAAAGGAGACATGGATTCGATTTATTAGGACACTCTTCGAAAGTCTGGAAAGGCACATGCCTTAACCTATATGCCTCCACACCATGATTTGAAATATATAACACAAATATCAACTCAAGGCTTATCTGACGCAATGCTTCTCTATATTCCGAGTTTTTGAAACATGCTGAATCCGAATATTTTGTCTAAGTGTTAATGGAAGTACGTTTTAAAGTCAAAAAGTTAGATTGTCAATTTTTCAAAATTTGACATTTTTCCAAAAATTATATTTAGAGTCATCACATTTTAATGAAACTGGAAAAATCAGAATCTCCACATGAAATATAGTCTATTGAAGGCATAAACACAGACCTGGATTCTATTTATTGGGACACTCTTCGAAAGTCTGAAATAGCACATGCCTTAACCTGACACTATGATTATTATTATATAACTCAAATATCAACTGAAGGCTTATCTGACGCAATGATTCTCTATATTCCGAGGTTTTGAAACATGCTGAATCCGAATATTTTGTCTAAGTGTTAATGGAAGTACGTTTTAATTAATTACCATTTTTGACAAATGGTTTAATATAAGATATTTTGACCTTTATTCAACATAATAAATTACGTAAGGCAATCTAATTTATCCTGAAATTTCTTACAGTACATTAGTTAGACTAATGCTTCAAATTGTTCAAAAATTCCAACTTTCATGAAATGTCAAAAATGATCATTTTAATTTTCTCATTATCCACATCGGCCTTATGGTTTCTTTCTTCGCTTTTAGTATAATAATGAATGCTAAAAAAGCCATCTATTTGCACGATGATGACTTGAGAGTTGTTTCTTTGTTTCATAAATGGAGCACGTGGTATCGGTATCAGGGTTGAAGAATTTTGAAGAAATTTGCATATTAGCAAGCCGACCTATGAGAAGCAGAGGAGTGAACTGGCGTCCTTTCTCCCCCTGGTACTGCTTTTGCTGGAATGTGGAATTTGAGGTTATGGTCATAATTTTAAATTTGTTGTGCAAGGCGACATTTGGTACGAACAGTACGAAGGTACTTCGCTACTTGAAGGAACAAGAAACTGCCACAGCGTCCGTGTTTCTTCAGGAATCCATTTGTCTGATCCAGAACATGTAAACCTACAGTAGAAAATTGTAAAGCTTATTTCGATTTCGAGACCAGAATTTGGGATGATAACAACTGCAAGACCTCTTTCATTGCAAAGTAAGTTTAAATAAATGTGAAATCGTGTGAAATTACGATAATTAATAATGGCCACAATAACATTATAGCATGTTTAAATTCCTAGATCAGAATGGAAACTCCAATTCTTCAGAACATAATGGGGTTGTACTAAAAGGCACCCCCAAAATGGATTTTGCACCCCACAAAATAATAGGCACCCCCATTAAGGCGACCACATTTACGCGCATTTTTGGAACCTAACCTAATAAAAACAAACAAACTTCAATGTAGATATATTTTTTATAGTTTTCAGTTATAAATATAGTCAACTTAATGGGGGGTGCCTTTTATTTAGGGAGTGCCAAATCCATTTTTGGGGGGTGCCTTTTAGTACTACCGGAACATAATGGCTCCAACCACTCAATTAGCTTATACGATCATCAAACTATTTTGTGTCCACTGAAAAACGGTGAACTTATTTTAGTTTTATAAAAAGCGGTTAGCGTGTATAGCTTACAATTGTTACAGTAAATTTGCAAACAATTTTTGTATTTTCAGATATGGAAAATATGTCACAATGCTTGGCTGTTAAAACCGAAATATTCTGTCTGCCGAAATTGTAACAGTAGTATCAAAGATTTCCTTATGTTGGCAAATCAAAAAAAATAAATCAAGAAACCTCATTATACATTACGCACAAAGAAGAAAAGCTTTGGAAGATGGTGTGTGTGTTAGAAAGTTAAAACTTTCTCATAAGTTGTCAGTACTCAATGAATGGCTATCTAAAATACACTTTTCTCTTAAAGGTACTTTGATATTTTTAATATTGTTTTTCTTTAAATTTCTTGAATGTGTGAACTGAATGAATATGATTAATGTTTTTGCTACAGAATTGGTATACAGACCGAAAAACTTGCTAATTTTTGTGAATCCTTATGGAGGCAGAAGAAAAGCAGTTTCAACATTTGAACAATCCGTTAAGCCACTGTTGGGGATTGCTGGGCTGAAGTGGACGATGGTGTTCACGCAGAGATGTAATCATGCTACTGAAGTATTGACCTCAATGACCAAGGAAGAGCTTTTGTTATATGATGTTGTAGTTGGATTGGGTGGAGATGGAGCCATTTGCGAGATAGTATGTTCTAGGTTTAATAGTAAATCCTATCCAACACCACACTTACTCTTTTAAGTTTTAATCTTAATGTTATTCATTTTGTGTATATATATTATCAAAAATTTGAAACAGGTGAGTGGCTTACTAGCGAGGAATTCTCAGATAACGGTTCCGTGGATGAAAAATATTTAAACCCCGCTGCAATACCAGTAGCCATTATACCACCTGGATCGTGTAATGCTTTAGCTCATACGCATTTTATACCAATTTTATTTGAGTTGAAAAGAACACAGTAATAATATTCATTTAAACTGCTTCCAGCTTACCTGTGATGCTCATATCAACACGACAACTTGAAGATTTTAATTTTTTACTATTTAAATACGATTATGCTTTTTGTTCAAGTATCTTCAACATCGATTACCCTTATTGGGGAATTGTAGTGACTGATTTTAATTTGTGATCAAGATTTGTTTTGGTCTATTAAAAGACATTGCAAGGCCAAATATATTCCGGAATATGGTAAATACTATGAACAGGCACGTAGCTAGAAATGTGATCAAGGGGGCTTCTAAATGTATCCAAAAGAGTGCTAATTCGCCATTTTAGAACAATTTTAGCCATTTCAATGGAAAATTCCGTCTTTTAAGAAAATTTGGGGACTTTACTACGTTAAAAATAAAAAAATAAAACTTTTGATGGATTATTAAAGAACATAGAATGTAAATACATTTAGTACAAGTGGATTGACGATTTCCATAATCGGCTGGATGTGGTCCAAATAGAGAACGACAAGCTGACAATGTCAAACTCGAAATTAATGAAATGGCCAAAAAGTATCCCTCCTATATAGTATTATCCCAATAATTTATTTTGGAGGGTAAAATTAACATTTTTGATGGATTAGTCCACATTTAGTATTCATCATAATTGTTACTTACAATAAGATAGACAAAATGGACTAATAGTAATAATATTCATTTAAACTGCTTCCAGCTTACCTGTGGCCTGTGATGCTCATATAAACCCGACAAATTGAAGATACAAGTTTATTATTATATTTATTGCTGATTCATCTCAAAGGGTTTATTAATTAAATACGTTTATAGTATCTTCAACACTGAAACCAAATTTGAATAATCGATTACCCTTAGTGGGTAATTGTATGGCATCAATATTCCATCTATGGATGTGTTTTGCTGAAACGACGTTATTTTGGGCTTTTAATAGTCCACCCTTCTTTTATTGACTTTGTATCAGAAGAAAATGATAGCTGAAAGCATATTAGAATTCGTTGATGTGCCAATTATGGTTTCAGTGTTAGGTATTGGCTAAAGAGATATCAAGTGAATAATATGATTATCAAGGTAGAGAAATTTCCTTATCTGTTAGTATATAATGACTGGACAAATAAAAGTGATGAGGACTCCAATTTTTAGGATTAGGGCGACGACAATAATTTATAAAATAAAGACAAAATGGCTGCCTGAAGTCAAGGAGCCAATAAAATTGACTATTTTACAAGTGCTTTCAGCCACTTAGATTCATAAAGCAACCGGGGTCAAGATGTGTATTTTTCCTTTGTGATTTTCATTTAAAATTTAGTCGTCAAAAATCGTAATCGTCCTATCCTATCTTTTCTTGGACTGACTGAGAATGCTAAGCTAAATTGCCCAATTATGTCATAGTCTACAATTCTACGCTAAAATAAAAAATATGTGGGATTACCAAATGTAAATACAGAATTGTACGTTAGTAATCCTACGAAATTGTTACGGTTACCGTACTATAGTAGATAGGATGGACATTCAGATGAAAACATTTTAATATTCTTTACAAAAGAGTTTCTCATACTGTACTACTTCATTGGTTTAGTAGACTGTAATATGTAGTCATCTGAATGTCAAGTATACTACGCTAATAGGATATATTTAGAGTCATCACATTTTAATGAAACTGGAAAAATCAGAATCTCCACATGAAATATAGTCTATTGAAGGCATAAACACAGACCTGGATTCTATTTATTGGGACACTCGTCGAAAGCTAATAAATGTGATAAATATTATAATTGTCAAATAATAAATTACAGTCAAATAATAGCAATTGTATAGGAAATAATAATAAATAATGATAAACAAATAATAGAAAATAGTAGTTCTAACACAACATGGCTATGCTAAATTACAAAGACAAAATATAAATGACCCAAAAAGAAACAAATACAATTAAAGATGATGATATTTATGATAATGTCGTTTTAATGTTCTCTCGCAACGAAATGTGATCTTGCAAGTACCGCAGCACTCATTTCCCGGGTTATCTTGACAAAACTATGACTCCTTGTTCTCCTCCTTGAAATGGCGAAACTTGCGTACAGGGGTGTTCCTACCAAGCAGTCCGAGTCCATCTACAAAGGGGGGACAAATCAACGAACATACATTTAATTGAGTTCACGAGTTATTAAATTCAATAAATCAGCATGGTTATGTATGGAAAAAGTGAAAAATACCTTTCAAAATGTCAAAGTACTTTTCCAAAACGTATTCTTTGGAAGGATTATCCAAAGAATGCTGTTCAGACTGAAGCTTCAGTACAGCTTGATCGCCTTGGGACTTCAACATCTGTAGGAATCCGGAGGGGTCGTCGGTGTCAGCCTCTTCTGTGCCCACGGCAGGGGCCTCGGCATCGCCAACGACGAAGTCAACTTCTTCGGAGTCGACGGCAGTAACCTCGGGATGGCTAACTAACGAGTCGACGGCAGGGGCATCGGGATGGCCAACGACGGAATCAACTTCATCGCAGTCCATGGCAGGAACCTCGTGATGGCCAACGAAGAAATTGGACATTGGTTGGACAGACTGCAGACAACGGCTGTCCTCCATGTTGTAAGGTTGGGCAGGTTCGCCAGACAGGTCATCCGATCTGAAAAATTGGAAAACAAAATTTGTGAGTGGTTGAAGTAAGTGACACTATGACAGTATACTATTACTAAGTGAAAGACATGGTAGAGGTAGCTAGTGGTAAGCGGTAGTGACGAATTAAAAAATAAAATACCTTTGCCAAACAGGACAGGGAACCTTCTTCAGATGCTTGAGCGCATTTAATTGCATCCGCAGATCCAGGGCGTTGTACTTGAGGTTGTGGAACAGATGGGAATACCGGAATCTTCATCAGTAATCCAACTGGATACCGTGCAACCGTGTTGTTCTTGGCGTACCGGAGTCGGACCTCTACGAAATCCCTGTAGATCCCTGAGACGGTAGCGTATCCTTTCCGGAAGCAGAGGCCGTTGGGGGAAGGCAGGCATACCCTCTCACCAATGGCACACTCCATGACCTAAAAACATTTAAAGTACAATAGGTAAGTAAGTATTAATTTAGCCTTTTCCAACGTTTTCCAACTCGGATAATATATTATGATGAATCACTAAATATGCAAAAAGCAATAATCATACTACACTTCACTATAGATACAACACTAGGAACTTACTTGTAGATGTAGTAGATCCAAGATAAAGGCAGCAACACGATGGCTTCCAGAGATATGGTGCACAGCTTAGAGTGTAATAGTGCACAGAAAGCCGCACCCACCTCCTGGAACTGTTATCGATACTACTCTTCTCTAAGCTACCTTATCCCAGTCTCCAGATAAAGTGCAAGCAAGTTGAACACCATTATTTATTGTTTAAATGGTTAAAATTTATTATTACTTATACATATATACAGATCAACGTGTTCATTCAAATAACTGTCTTACATACATACAAACATAGATGTGTTAGTGTACTTAGGTAATCGACCACGCTAATTCTGACTCTGAAACCCTAAAATAAATTAACATAATGGAAATAATGAAGGGGTCCTTGATTCTCATTGTACAGATCTGTACATATGTATAAGTAATAATAAATTTTAGCCATTTAAACAATAAATAATGGTGTTCAACTTGCTTGCACTTTATTAAAATCAAATTTTCTCAGATCTACAGATATTTATAAGTCATAATAAATTGCATACATTTAAAAAAGAAATGATGGTGCTCTACTGCACAATGCCTAAAAGGCTGAATGAGTTACCGGTACTTGGAATTTCGGAAAAATTCAAAGTTTCCTACAGCATATAGTCTCAACCTGCCTCATAATATACATATTACCCAGGTGGCAGGTGATAAAAGCTGTAGTGCTGTAGTTAAGTCATCAATTCGGCCCATATCAAATGCACATTGAAGTTAACCGGAAATATTTTAGAACAATTTTTTCTGTTGAAGGTTTTGGGACGACGAAACCACCAGGGAACAATATACCATGGCTGTTCTACTCTACGTTGTTGGAAAGGATCGTTAGTATATAACCATTAATTATTAGTTTGTTCTAGGTAAACTGTATATACAAAATAAAGCTGTGCAGTGTTTATACATGAGGCATGGGTATCCAGAAATGGTCAAACTATTAATATCGTAGTTAATCTAATGCACAGAAAGCAGCACCCACCTCCTGGAACTGTTGTCGATACTATTACACTCTAAGCTACCTTATTATTACAATGTATTTATTTTAAGACGACCCTTAACAAAAAAAACCTTTTAAGTGTTCTTCTACAACTCTCACTGAAACTCTCACTTTTATTACCTTGTTTTCCCACTAGAACAAAAATATTATTCTAAGAACTGAATGTACCTAACACTAAAATATCCTAATTTGACCTAGAGTGTTTACTATTTAAATTAATGTAAAATATCCAAGTGTTGTCATTCCTTCGTGACCACTTGCAATGATGTGAGTTTTCTGTGTTCATCTAATAAAATCTTTACTCTACTTTAAACATAAAATCCCTTCGCGTCAAAAATATTATTTTAATAAATTCTTAATAAAATACCCGTCGTAACACTTATCCCAGTCTCCAGATAAAGTGCAAGCAAGTTGAACACCACTATTTATTGTTTAAGTGGCTAAAATTTATTATTACTTATACATATACTTATACAGTTAATTATAATTATTCACTACTAAGACATTGACTCCCTCACTAGCGATAAAATCTATTTTTTGATCTATTTTTATAACCTACATTGTAGTGGTCCAAAATAGTGTTATGCAATGTATGTAGTTACTACGGTCCTTTCTACGGCATTTACATCTTGATCTGGAACCATTTCAAACGCATTGTGGCCGGATTGCAGAAGACCGCTAGCAATGTCATGTCGATGTTATGAAAAAGAATGCATTAATTTATTACCTAGTAGGAATGTCAGAATGAACATTTTCCTTTCGGCTTACTTTCAGTGCAAAGTAAGCCCAAAAGCAATAGTGTAATGTCGGAGGCAACTTGAGACTCCAATGTACACTGGTATTGCAATGCAAGTTGGAGTCCCAGGTTTACCTAGTAGGAATGTCAGAATGAATGAACAAATGGACTATCACACAACACTTGGTGTCAAACCTAACCTCAATACTTGGTCTCAAACCTAACCTCAACACTTTGTCTCAAAGCTAACCTCAACACTTGGTCTCAAACCTAGCTATAGACATGCAATTATAAGTTTACGACTATGCTGAATCCGAATACTACTTGGAGATAGGAGTACCCCTTTGGAAGCTAAGGGGTATACCCCAAAATGAGGCCAATCTCAAAATCACAATTACATAATGATCTCATAGTCTCATCTTTGCAAACTCTACATGCAGAGAAATTTTTCGGCCTTTGATTTTAACAACGAGTCCCCAAGTAATGGGATCTCACAGTCTCATCTGCCTGTCTAAGAAAAAGCCATTTTCAATCTTTCGTCCAAGTCGAGTGACAGTTATTACTATAAATAGACCCCAATAACTCAAAAATAAAGAGAAAAATTGTTAATAGAGCAAAGTAAAACGGCTTACTTTGACTTTACCATAAAAGAAACCAAGAAACACTAAGACATTATTCTTATCCATAATGTCTACCCGTGTTTCATTTATTTTATCCTTTCATAAATGTCGACGAATCCCTTGCCCAGTTACAAAAGGCAAAAATAAAATCCTACGCTTACTCGGAGATTTATACCCCAATGTAAAAATAACTCTTTCACATAAGTACAAACGGATTACCTTACAATCATTTTTACCTTCTCAGGTGAATACCGCTTATACTTTAATGAGAGAGGTAATATTACCGAAACTGCTCCAACAAACAAAACTTTTCATTTACAATCACTGTGACATTTCTCGTTAAAAATGTACACAAAAATGAAAATGCTTACAAAGATATATCATGAATTGCAATACAAATTGCATAAATACCACATATTAAAATTCAATGTAGCTACTTAAAGCTTATTTTGTACATAGCTTGTTTAATAATGTACATAGTAATATTTATTAAAAGCTTGAATTTTAATATTGTATAAAGGTACCTTTCATAATTATAGAAACATACTTTTAAATGGCCACTAGAATATTATTATAAACCAATCTACGAGTTATACTGCAGTTAAATAAATAATATTAAATCCATAATTGTAAACTACGCTCATAATAGAATCTCGTACTTACAAAACAGTAACTACGATGAAATACAAATTTCAATTTCAATTATTTATACGGAAATACAATATTTACGGCCTGTCACATAAACAGCGTAAATATTATTCTCTCCGTCACCTATACGGAATACATAGTATACAATACTATGTAAAATAACCTTCATATCCTTACTCGAAAATGCAATACCCAAAACGGTATGCATTTAATATTATTAATACAATTCATAACAAGAAACAGTCCAAAACGGTATTCTTGCATCTCCAAATGATTCAAGTAGATTGACATGCTAATAAAGCGATTCTTTAGATATTTATTAGAATGTAGCTCATAATGAATACATTAATAGTTCTTGCTTAGTAAAGCGGTTTCTTTTTTCCTCTTCAAACAGGTTGAATTTTTGAAATTCTCATTTTGGGGTAACTAGGTACATCAATTGCCAAGGAACATTTTGCAGGTACGATAAACTTAAATAGTTAATAAATTAAATAAATTGCATAATTAATGTTTATCATTTTCTTTAGCTAACTTTAGATTTAAGCTAACATAAGGATGCTTACGTCGATGAAGGGTGACCTATTCAAGACGGCGTGCATTAAGTAACTGTATTTTTAATCCAATGTCATTGCAAAGTTATTGAATCTACTACTATTAATTTTCTGTTTCTGTTCCGAAGCATAAATCCATCCCAGTTTAGTAACTGCAATACACTGGAGTCTAACAGACAGATAAAGAGGCTTCAAGGTAGAAATCTCGTAAAGACCTTACTATGTCTCCAATTTATTGTCAAAATGGGAAATATTTTCGGTGCAATTCCAGCTGTCTATTGCAAGAAAAGGAATAAGTTGCCGAGGAAATTCGTATACGCAGATATGACATTAGCTGGGTTAATCAATGAGGTAAAACGGCTAATGATAGTGGAAAGAAAGAATGTATTTGTTTACTAATGTTGATTTCATGATTTTGAATGGATTTTTGTTGCTATTATTAAGTGGATAAATCAAAGTATATTGTTTAAGTTATTTAGCGTATTTCATGTCTTGCGTTGAGAAGTAGAAGCCAATTATGTTGGAAGTGCTAAAGTTGTTGGTTAACTGTATTGTTCTTGCAACTGTGACATGTCATGACATGTAAATAAACACGAATTTGAATTTGTAAAGTCTGCATCAACCTATCATAATTGCATCATAATTGGTGACACTACATAACCATTGGGCTCTGGCTAACTACTAATCACGAATTGTACCCGATACTTTCATAAACTATTGCATTTGCTTTCTGTACTTCTGTGGATTCTTGGGATTAAGTATTCTACAATTCTTGACACTTTTCAAGCTGGATAGCATTATCCTAATGACAAACAGTGTCCTAAACACACTGAAGTCTTCGAAGGTGAGAGCAATATTAAATTCCACAAAATACTGTTTTCATGTCCCCAAAAAATTATTAATTTGAAATGACCTGATTTGTGTGTATTTGTCCTCAGCATAAATAAAGACACTAAACTGTAAAGCGCATAAAGAAAGGTGGTGTTAGTTTAGAGTTTAGCGGCACTTAATAGTTTAAACTCAGTTCTCCAGCAAAGTGCAGGTCAGTCTAGGTAGGTAATGACTAGACAACGGTAATACCGATAATCTCCGTGATAATCCGATTACGGATTGAGGATTATTAATCCGATTACAGATTGAGGATTATTAATCCGATTACGGATTGAGGATTATTAATCCGATTATGGATTGAGGATTATTAATCCGATTACGGATTGAGGATTATTAATCCGATTACGGATTGAGGATTATTAATCCGATTACGGATTGAGGATTATTAATCCGATTACGGATTAATTAATCCCCAATCCCTAATCCACAAGTATTTATTTTTATGATTAATCCATAATCCAATATTTTGTCAATATATAAAGTAATCCGCAATCCATAATCCGCATTTCATCTACATAAAAATTAATCCAAAATCCGTAATCCCACTTTCAGCCGTAATCCTTCAATCGGGATTAAAATTGGGGATTAAATTTGAAGTTACTTGCTAACACCTAATAGTCGCCCAAACTCCGCTTAGTGCACACAATCTTACAATTGACAATTAAAGATCTTGGAGTATTCGAGGACATCTGCATGTAGCTTTACAACTATGTGGATTACAATGTACTCATGCACACTAAGAATAGTACATAAATTGCATAAATAATTTTTACAGACGGAGTATGCGTAGGTTTATTCCTATTGTGCACGACTAAATGACTATTACACTGTAATACAAACAGTTGTAAAAATAAACGCAGATGTCCTCGGATGCTCCAAAATCCCTTAATGAATTCATAAACCTTGCGGTCCCTTGATTGGTGAATATTTCTCCGCTCCGTATCGTATATGAATTCATTAATGATGGTATCCGCTAACAACGTATAAGCCTGGGCCATTGACAATAGAAATCGTATTAAAGGTCATGGGCTATGAAGATTTTCAGGAATAATTTTTGCTTGTGTCTTAGTTACCGAATGTCAATTCATTAATATGTGTGAACATGCATTAACCCTTTGACCTGGGAAATCTTTGGAAACCGGTTTTCACTAGGTTTTTAGTACCATTAATTTGATTTTGGTCTCCCAAAAGATCGTGCAGATTATTGCAATGTCTAAGAAGGGTGCAACTACGAGCAAACATATTATTTGCTTTTTTGATAATGCCCAATATGTTTCTATACATACTTTGGTATCTTATATTCTCATATGAGGCATTTTCAGAATATAACCCACAAGGGGGTCCCATAGCCGGTATAGCCATAGCCCATAACTTCAGATATTTCAGATATATAACCGTAGACATTTATGAATAAATTGAGGAACTGTTGAATGATTGAGAAATTGCAGAATAAGTAAAGATATATTAAAACATTTTAAATATTTAAAAAAAATTGAGGCATTTTAAAATAAATTGAGGCATTTTAAAATAAATTGAGGCATTTTTAAAAAAATTGAGCAATTTTATAAAACAATGAGGCATTTTAGAATAAATTGAGGCATTTTAGAAAACATTGAGGCATTTTAGAAAACATTGAGGCATTTTAAAAAACATTGAGGCATTTTAGAAAACATTGAGGCATTTTAGAAAAAATTGAGGCATTTTAGAAAAAATTGAGGCATTTTAGAAAAAATTGAGGCATTTTAGAAAACATTGAGGCATTTAAAAAATCATTAATATTAGAATAAATTGACGTCTTTTCGAATAAATTGACGCAGTTTCGAATAAATTGACGTCTTTTCGAATAAATTGACATCTTTTCGAATAAATTGACGTCTTTTCGATTAAATTGACGTCTTTTAGAATAAATTGACGTTTGAAAAATGTTTGGAGGCCAAACTAAGTGAGTTAAAAAAATTGTAAGAAACAAAATTGTTTGCCATTTTAAGGGCTACAGCATATAAAAAATTCAAATTTTTTCATGGAAGAACAAATCTTTGGAAAATGGTACCTAGTTCTCTTCCTAAAATTTCAAGTTAAAATGGGTTTGCCCCCTTCTTGAAGTGAATTTGTGCAGAGGATTTGAATTAGTGCAATGCTACGGTAAACGTAATAAGGGTACGGAAATTACCAGTGCCGAAAAAATGTACAGAAGTTTGCACATTCGTCATAGTGGAATTTTTAAGTTCGACATGAGGTAAATAGGCATGTATACATTGGAAATTTTCAGTACGTCAAAGTAGTGAATAAAAGTGGAGTAGTCACTACGAAGGATGTGGAATTAAAAAAACATTGGGTATTGTCATTTCAAACTTTTATCCAAAAACTGTAATTATTTATTTTATTCTATTTTCATTTATCCTTCATTCCAGTTCGGCAAAATAATTCGACCGTCCAGATCAAACGTGCAAATTTTAATTCACTAATAGTTGTTTTAGTTGTGAAGAGTACCCTGACGAAACACACTCGATCCCTGAAAAAAGTATTAATCATGCAATAGAAAACTTGTCAGAAATGTCTCCTAGGCCGTACCTAATTGATTGACATCATTAATCTCAACGAACTTTCCAACCCTTTGCTGCAATACAATTCGGTTAGCTCGCAGAGCTCGCAGGCATTACCTCGTTCTTTTTGCTAATTTGACCAGCCTATTCAATGGCACCGTGGCATATAGAGGACAACGCACTAGATTATATCAATATTATACTGAATGCAACAGGGAAAAAGTATTGGTATGTATTTTTAAGTTGTTACTTTATATTTTGAATGATTTGCATTGTCAAATGTAATTTTTTTAACTATTTAGGATTCTGATCAACCCTGAACATAATGTACTTAAAGATATTATGATATATACTTGAGGATGCGTTAAGGATTTCATTTCAAAAACCAAGGAAAAGCTCACTTAGGGAAATGTCATTTTTTTAGACTGAAAAAGTATGCATGTACCCTAAAGTACATGCATACCCTGGATGATAATGGTATCGAATATACCACGGTGAGTTTGAAATGTATAGTTTTGATGTATTTTACTTTAGTTTTATAAAATGTAGCATTAACAGTATGCAATATTGTATAGATCATCCAGAGGTGTGGAAAAGTTTTTGTTGCCCCTAACGTCTATCACAAGGCAAATTAATCTTTTGTTATTTTATCATTTTATACAAAATAAATTGTGAGATGCTTTTATTATTAATATTATTTATTTTGTAGGTGGTGAATTTAGCATACACCGTAGCTGAAGCAATTAAAGTAGTATCCATGAAGAATATGTTGAAAATATTTCCATTTAAACTGTGTGCTGATTATTTATTATTTTTATCAATATTTTTTACAATACATTAAGTAATAGACATAAAATACTATTCAATTATTAATATAATTGTAATCATTGTCTTAGGCATGGGCAGGACATAACACGATGCATTTTCGCTTTGCATGTTCATAAGCCTTGCATTATTTCTCTCGACTATCGCTTCCCCAAAAGATATCTTTAACTTTGGACAACTCCGTAACTTCCGATGAAGGTGATGTCTTCTCTACTCAAGCTGATCCGTCGTTGTCCACACCAGTTCTGTCCACTTCTCAAGCAATTCAGTCCACTTCTGCAGCAGCCGTTGCAACGTTTCCAACAACGGTTCCGTCCACTCATGCAATGAAGATTAGTACAGTTGTCAAAGTAAATTAATTGGTTTTCAAATTGTGCGAAAAAACTTATATCACCCAAGGTAATTTAAACGCGCACATCGGGCAAGCGCATTAAGGAAAGGGTCCCTTTAGAGTACATGTAAATGGACGGTTTCAAGAGGTATCTTGAGTCGTCATATGAAAACTCATGATCGGAATGTGTACGGATGTAGGATTTGCCCCTTGGTATTGAAAACTACCAGTTTCTTAGAAAGCCATATACAGGAAAAACACCCTTCTGATTAGGTTTGTTTACAAGTAATCCATCCTAATTAAATTAAATTATAAAATTGAAATGCTGCAGTAGTGCATGTACTGCTTTGAGTGTATGTTGTACGTACGTAGAGTGTACCTACACTGTAAGGTTAGATGCGAATGAAATACTTGAGTTTTGCTAGTGGAATGTACACAGTGCGTTCGCTCTGCAAGCAGAAGCCAGCTACTGCATGTGATTCGATTGAATGAAGTTTAGACACGCGCGCAGTAGATGGCTTCTGCTTGCTGAGCGAGTCCCTATTTTTGGTATTACATGTGTTCACTTTCAGTACGTTGCTCAGGCAACACGAATTTTAATTCCGTCTTAATGTGAGTTTGCATATACTTTATAGACATAGATCTTTTGGGACCGCAGGCACAAACATGGGAACTGCAAATAAGAATTCCGCAAGAAATTGAAAATTCCATTTGTTCAAAAATATTAGGTAATACTACGTAGACAGTGCACAAAAATTATTATGGAAAAATAACCCACCACAAATAGCAAATCACAGATAAAAAACAGAAAAGGGTGTAATTTTGCATTTTTAATTCAGTTTTAGATGTTCCAGTAGTGTAGACGCAGACAAATTCAGCTGAAACGAACCGAACACTGAAGTATTATTTCGAGGGCCTGAATAAAGACGAAGAAATAGCTCATATATGTATAAGTTGAAATGAGAGACTTCAGTGTTTAAGGTTGCATCTGCGGTATGGCAGTAAATAGGTAGTAATACCTATTTGTTAGGTTTTACTACCTATGCATTTGTACCTATACATTCATGGTTATAGCTAAATAATTGCTAAATTAATAGTTTAACTAACTTAAGTTTAAAAAGTAATCTGGTCTGGCAGTGAGTATACGAGATGGTCATCCGGTTGAAAGATACGATGGCCATGAGAAGGGTCGTAGTGCATTGCTACTATATCAAATGTTAAGCGGGAATTCATGTCTGAAGTTTGCCAGTAGTTCTATTGCTTGATCGATTACTGGTTGATTTATTTCTTCTAAATTATCTAGTATTATTAGAAGGGAATAGTTTAAGGGATCTAATTAGGGTGATGCTGGAGAACTAATTTGAGGGACTGTTAATGTGTTAGGGCGGCGAGGTGAATTCATGAGTGAAATATAAGTGTTTTCAGTCACTGGTTAATTTTCGGCGTTTAGCTGGTTTTTATTTATTTTTATTTTTATTCTTGTGCTTCTGGTGCTAAAAACCCGGCAGTAATCCATGTGAAACTGACAAATTTTTAATACAATAAGCAATCGTCTTAAGAACAAAAAATACTACCGTTCTAATCCCAAAATCATAAACCAAAATCACAATTTCAAAAAAGTTTTTAAAAGAAATTTATTTACTCACCGAAACTCTAGACCTATATAAACGAGATATAAACGAAATTCAGCAAATTAAAAATCACAATTAGTGATAAGATTGCCGTCCATCTAGAATCCTGGTAGAAAATACTACAGAAATAAAGACACATTAAATGCGAACAAATAAGCTTACCGAAGTGAAGGAAATAATAGGTTCGACCTGAGAATGCAAATTGTAACCGCGGACGTCAAGCATCGGGTGCATACAATCAAAAAAAAGCTCGGACACTGGGTAAGCTTCATCCAACTCGTTGAAACTCACAAAGAATTTGTTAATGCCTCTGTGAATGGTGGTCATGCCAGGCCTCAGACGCCTACACTGCGCGACATTCCGTGGCAGACAAAATACGAGATAATAGCGCCAATAGCGTTCTGCAACGGCATTTTCATAAGCTATTGTCCAATTTCATTTCCTTGCAAAAATCGGAGTCGTCCACGAAAATTGCTCTAAAGCAGGATGATGCCGAGGAACTTAATACCAACGTAATACCGTTGCACAGATGAGAAGATAATTCTGTAAAAACGGTATAAGAAATATGTGAATGTATATATGGAATGCACAATAAAAGCCGGGAATGAAATGGAAGTACAGAGAAAATAGGCGTCCATGCAGAACATAAGCAGAAGTATGGAAAACATAAGCATACATAGAGAACAAAAGGAAGTATGGAAAACATAGCCGTACATGGAGAACATAACCGTACATGCAGAACATGAACGGCTTTCCCAAGCTGAATTTTATTTGTCTCGTATAGACAGTCCTGTGTGGATGTAAATAGAAAAGAAACATTTTATTTTCTCAAACCAGGTACTTGTAGTACAATATTATATACAGGTCCTTGTAGTACAAGACCGCAAAGTCCGAAGATTTCCAATGGTCAGCAGTGAATTCTACGGAATTCACTTACTTCGGCAGAAGTCCAGGGGAAATAGAACAAGAGAAGTCGTGACAAGGCGATTACCAAATCCAATATGAAAAGGTAAGGTTTTTCCACTCCTATTTATACTTACAATTTTATGAATGATTAATTTTACTAATTTTTCACTAAAGGTAAGAGTAAACTTAATTATAAGCAACATTTATTAATTATTTACATTTTATCATTTTTAATTGTTGCATATTATTTACTTTCTAGAATAGAAGAAAGAACGAAGAAGAAAGAACACCGACCGGAAAAGAATTTGTCATTTCTAGGCGACATTATTGTACTTTAAAACTTTAACTTTATATTCTTGTGGCGCTTGCAGGTCCCGCAGGTACTGTCAAGGTTTGCTTATTCAATATCCAAGGATGTATACCGGTGCGAAATACGCATTCTTTCTCCAATTCCTTTCTATAATTACAGCGAGAATTTTGTCCACGCAAACATGCATGGACAAAATTGAAATTTGGACGTGATGTATTCGTCGTTCTACTATGCAATTTGTCTGCTAACTACTCATAGACCGCACTAATGATTTCTTTTTTCCAAAATGGTCATACAGAATTCTTTGGAAAACAGTCAGCTATTGCTGACTGATTGCGACATTGGAAATTGCGTTTTTAACAAATTAAAGAATGTCGCAAAGTTAGTTTTACTAACTTTGCGATTTGGAGATATAGCAAAAGAATTTAGAAAACATTTTGATTTATCAAAATTTAATGAACAAGTGGAACTTTCAGGAAAGTTTGATAGTTTTTATAAAGAATAATAATTATCATAGCAATTATTTAATAAGTAAAAATAAAGTTATAGGGCAATCACGAAAATTTTTTTCACGACAGACACACACAATTACACATTAATTGTCATTCATAATTACATTTTTATCGGATTCAAAAGTGGACATCAATAAGATCGAATTGCACTGTCACCGACCATATCACGAAGTTACAGCTGAACAAATGATCACATATTCTCATTCTTCTAAATGGTACGCTTTTCGTTCTACTTGCACTTATTTTTTGATATTTGAATACTGGAATATACTAGTTTCCGACGCCCTTGTATGAGTGATTTTTCCTGAATTTTTCATAATAATCGAACAAGGTTGAATTTTCAACTTTTCTGGAATTTCCTGGAATGTGAAAGAAAATCACTCATATAACACGGATTGCCGCTGTGAAAATATTTTTTCGAAAATATTATTTTTCCGGCCGTGAAAAATCCGAATCACCAAAAACTGGGCATATTTCTGTACTTTTTCTTTTTACCGAATTATTTGACCCGCTTATCTTCTACCGATTTTGATGAAAACTTGGATTTCAATGTAACTTTGTACTGGCTTTCGAATGGTGTAAACAGTTTTGCTGTGCTATCTCTGGTTCTTTCGGTACAGGGGGCCACTTTAGTTTATTTACACAGTGTAGTGTTACGGCTTCTTGAAAAACTTTGAAAAAAACCGTTGATCAGTTTACGTGCTATTTCTCCCTCACTGTGAATTAATCAAACAAAAGAAGGTTTCATGGTACATTAGTGGAAAAATAAGAATTCTTCAGGGCTTGAATGATGGATTAGTGCATCATGAAGAAATCTTTTGTTGGATTCATTCACCGTGACGGAAAAGCGGCCCCTTAGCCGATCAATGGTTTTTTTAAGTGGACGAGGTTATAGTGAGATGATAGTATATGGCTTTCGAAAACTTCAACACCATCACTGATTCTGTATCCCTTTTTTTTCGAAGAATTGAGCAGATATGAAATACATGAAGAAGCATCGTGCCTCCTGCAAAATGTTCGTTTACAGCATTGGAAACTCTACTGACGTCACCAAAAGGAGTGTCCCCAATTTTCTATTGAGCATTAGTCGTGGTACAGTCAAACTCAATATGGGTTTCTTGAGAATTCGATTATTTATTGGCAATATAGATTAAACCAGTGCAATACTGGACGTAATAGAAGAATCGTCGTCGAGTTACAAGAGAAATAATTTATTGTAATCAAAAATTGTTATAAAAGCAATGTAGTGCAGATGCAGAGAGGCATATAGATAGATACGCGTTCTCAAGTTATGGAGCAGAAGGGCAGACTCATAATGTCATTCCTATAAAGGTACCTACGATCTTTTAACAATGGTGTGCATTGAATAATATTTACAAGTCACTAAACATTTGTAGTGCTGATAGGATACTAACTCAATATGGGTTTCTTGTGAGTTCGATTATTTATTGGCAGTATAGATTATTCTAGTGCACTCAAGTGAAATTTCTCTTGTGCAGTTAATATTGCAGTGGCTACATCACAAGCAAGTGCAATTATTTCATTCTTAATAATTAAATATCAAATATAAAGATGTAAAATTCACGGATATTTTTCTTTGTTGTGACAATCATTATTGATTTCGGAATACGCTTTTGACATTTTGACAAAAAGTGTCTTGTGTTGCTTTTGTTCTATAGTAAGTAGAATTTATGTAATAAATATTAAGTTATGCTCAAGAAAAATAGAGGAAGGGTAGTTGCGTTTAAAATCAATTTACTTTTCAGATTAAGGTGTAAGTATTTACATTTATTCAAAAAAGCAAGTGTATGTATAATCAAAAGGTGTTTTAATTTTATGCGTTATGTGTTATGTATGCTCCGGTTTTAAAATAAAGTAAAAATCAATTTAACACTTTTAAATCTAATGTTTTCCATAGTTATGTGACATATGAGACACTATGCAGCTATTTGCGAGAGAGGATCTATGTATGAGGGCATACTTATTACTCTTCTTCAAAACAAACGGAAAAACTAATATTGAAAAAATACTTCGAATATATATTATGCATTCCAAGGCAATATGCGGGATTTGCAGATTAAAGCAGCACCGAAATGAAAGCATGCAAGTTTTTGTAATGTAAAAGGTTAGAAAATTTAATTATAAATGTAATGATATAGGGGTATTACATTTTAAGAGAATCCGATAATTCATGGTAGAGTCGACTGTTAATGAAGCAATACTTCTATTACTTCTTCAGCAACTTAAGTGAACACCATTTAGAGTAAAGTATTGAGCTTGTATAAGCTGTTCTTCAATCTTGTTCTAACTTTGTATATTTGGTTTCCATTTAGCCCCCCTCATTAAAATTCCCTTTGTCACGAAAATGTTTATGGTAGAAAGAAAAGTAATTTAAAAAATGACGCAAAGACTAACCTCCTTTGCCATCATTTTAATGCAAAATATTATAATTTTATCAACATATATCAGCATTTTAATTCTGTGACCATTACTTGAAATCGACCATTAGTTCATTTTATTTACCACAACTTCATTTTAAATTTTCAAAATGTAATTTTCATTTGTCCTAAAAACAATCAATTACATTTTAATATTGTGCACTGTTGCCTAGTATTAATATTTGTATAGTTTCCAACGGATAACAGTGAAAATTATTTTTATTACTGCATGCTAAATGAAAATAAAATTATGCCATAAGAAAATGAAATTATTTCTCTTTGAGTGATGGTCGATAAATTAAAATGAAGGTAAATGTTAGTAAAAATCATGGTAATTTGAATTAGAATTAGTGAACAACAAAGTGAGGTTGGATTGAAAAACTACATTATTCCAATAAACCTGATAAGGATTTCATTAATTTAAAGTATCTTACTGTACAAATGCAATTACTTTAGCAATTTAAAAGTTTATAAAATGAAAGTGAAGACTACAAAGACTATAAAGGAGCAACCGCAGTCCATAAATGTTTGTTATTTGACCTGCCTAATAATGATTTTACACAGGCCTTGGTTCAGGGTTGCCCGGCCGATATAATTGTGTTACCTTATGGAAATGTAGTCCTCTGTCAGTCAAAAGTGTCATTTCTTACTGCATTCAATTTAGTTGACATGCTAATAAAGCGATTCTATAGATCTTATTTAGAATTTAGCTCAAAAAGAGTCAATTAATAGCTCTTAATAAAAGGTATTCTTCTTTTCTCATCTATCCAATTGTATTTTTGATATTTACGTTTTTCTTATGGGTCCTTTTTTAAAAGAGATAATTTTCTAACGCGAAGGTAAGTTTAAATGAAAAGTTATTAGTATTTTATTGAATGTAGAGTGCGTGTCAGCACATTAGAAATTCCTCGTCTGTCGGACAAGATTTCTTTTTATTTGTTAGTTGATGAAGAGTGAAAGAAAAAAGAAAGTATAAATGAATATGGTTAAAATACCGGCTAGTTTTGGCATAATTAAGTGTACCAATTTGCTAAACTATCTTTCGCAGGTAAAGTGAGCTAAAAAGGTAATAAATTAAATGAAAGCAAGATTAGTGTTTACTATTTTCTTTAGCTAATTTTAGATTTTGACTGAAGGATGCTTACGTCGCCCAAGGGTGAGCTATTTTAGACTGCGTGCATACAGTAACTAATTCAATGTCATTGCAAAGTTATTCAATGACTACCACATATTATTTAAGCTCTGCGGCTCAAGCACCATTAAACTTTTATTGCTTGCTTTTCTCCGCTTCTGTCACGCATAAATCCATGCCAGTTTAATAACTACACTACGATGGAGTCCAACAGACACGATGGAGTCAAAAAGAGGCTTCAGGGAGAAAATCTCGTAAAGACCTTACAATGTCTCCAATTTATTGTCAAAATGGGAAATATTTTCTGTGCAATTCCAGCTGTCTATTGCAAGAAAAGGAAAATATTTGTAAAGTCTGCATCAAAATACGATAATTGGAGACACTACATAACCACTGGGCTCTGGCTACTTACTGGCACCTACTTTTTGGTACAATTCGTGATTAGGGCAATAACAGGCGATACTTCCATATACTATTGCATATGTTTTCTTTTTAACTGTGGAATTTTGCTATCGATTGTTCTGCAATCGATCGAATTTTATTCTTTAAGCTAGATAGCATTCTTTTAATGTTCAGCAATATCGTACACTCACTGGAAATCTTTAAAGGTTAGAACAATATGAGTTCTCCAAAAAACTGTTTTCATGAACACAAAACATGTAGTATTGTCAAAACCTGGGGTAGGATACTAAAAGTTTCGATAAGTAAGGAAAGTAAAATTCTGCAAAATCATTGGTTCCTTTTTTGGTTACCAAAGGTGCCACGAAAAGTAGCCAATGTTTTTTCAGAATTTTACAATCGTTATTTGAAGAACTTTTGATTACCCTAGTACTTAGATTTGTCATTTTCGATTTAAAATGCCCTGGATACTTTACAGGCAGACAATATTTTTAACCCCCATTACTAAAAGATTAGGATTCATTGTATCACATTGAATACCGAATAAAAGGCAATGTAATAATGAAATTCTTTATTTACTTTGGTAATTATATATATCATTATAATTCCACAGAGAGCTATTGGAAAATGGGATTCAGTGTTGACCTGACTTCAAGAGATTTGCAAATCGTCCAATGTCTGGCTGTCTTAAGTTGCGTCTACCCTTACACGGCGACAGGCACTGCTGCCATTATCTACGATTATCCAATATATCCATATGGACAACTTCCAGAAGAATATCGACACATCGGAGTTGCTGTTCTCACTGTCACTCTGTGGTGGTGGATATCCTCTGGGATCTGTATACTTCTCGGCTTTTTACTGACGAAAATTGCGTTTCAAAATCGATACATTCAGATTCTCGGGAATGAACTCAAGTAATCTAAGTACATATTATATTTAGGTAAGAATGCATTCCAAAGAATATATTTTTAATGAAAATGTCCTATTGCTAATTTAGATTTGGAAATTGGAAATATTTGACTTATGGCGATTTGAGGAAACCGGAGGTGTTTGTGAAATACCATCGAATGCTGCTCCTGCAACTAAACTTCTACATAGAAACATGGATGGTAGCCCTGCAGACCATTTACTTCATTGTCAATCGGTACCTCATAATCTCAAATGTAATAATATGGAAATACAGCTCAGAGATACCAACATTCGTCACCATTGCAATTTGCTCCTTGTCTGCGTTAGCGACAGTAAGTTGGTGTACCTTCCTGATGACGATGCATATGACGTCCGAAAACTTCAACGCCATCACTGATTCTGTGTCACAATTTCCTTTGAAGAATCGAGCAGATATGAAATACATGAAGAAATATCGTGCCTCCTGCAAAAAATTCGTTTGCAGAATTGGAAACTGTACGGATGTGAACAAAAGGAGTATCCCCAATTTTCTATTAAGCATTAGCCAAGGCACCCTCAAGCTCAATATGGGTTTCTTGTGAATTCGATGACTTATTGCAGTATAGATTAAACCAGAGCTAAACCAAAGTATTCACTGTAAAAATACAGGAAACATATTATTGTACAATCAAGTAAAATTTTTCTTATAAATTTAAAATATACTACACAGGGGATAATTATTGTAGGATCAAAATTGACTTCTTTGTTTGTTCACAATTAAATCGGAATGCCTAATGGCGGCTAATGCAATAAGTAATCCGTAATATATTATCAACTACTCATAACATAGTTACTAAAATAAATGAAGTGAACAAACATTTCGATCCTAGAATCACATATATGTAATATATGTAGTAATTAAGGCAATATTTATGTGATTGTTAGGATAGAATAGTGTGTTAGTATAGAATACAATATTGTTTTAGATTACGTGAGTAAAATAGATAGATCTAATAGACCTCTTCTCTAGGACATTTAGGAATCTCATAGGAATAATCATGTGAAATTTCTCGTGTGCAGTTAATTTTCTAGTGGTTTCGGTGCAATAATGCTTAGGAATTAAATGCCAAATACGAATATGCAATATTCACAAATATTTTCCATCATTGGTACACATTTCAGCTATTGTCAATAAATCAATAAAAAGTGAATTACATTTCTATCAGTAATTTAATTAGTCCCATCTTACATGAGAGTACGCTAAATGGACTTTATGTAAAGCTTACTTAACTAAGTCTTATTTAATAAGGTTCTTACTCTCTTACTCTCTTACTCTCTTACTTAACTAAGTCAAAACCTTATCTTACTAGGTACTCGTTTTTGAAAACAAGTAATCAAAACCAAACATATTTCAAGATTTCTCCCAAAAAATGAAACGGTAGACAAAGAAAATTAGTAATGAAAATTGGATAATAATATATTAATAAGAAGTACTTTCTGTTTCTGTGACGAACCCTTTGAAAATAACATAAATACGACGAGTATATGAATTTTAATTTTTTTTAGTTTTGTTTAGCCATTTTAATTAGTTTAAAATGTGTACCAATTTTACTACCGAAATGTTCACAATAAGTGAGGTGGAAATATAGTAATCAGTTACTCGCTTAAAATTTGTTTGAATGCCCTAATGTAATTAAAGAAGAAAATCATTTTGTTTTTCATACTGCTTTCTGTACACCATTCATTAATTCATTTTAGACCAAAAATATTTCATTCGTGGCGATTTGAGTACGCCGGGGGTGTTTATGTCTATTACGGGAGAACAACTCTTAGGTGGGCTGAGTGATTTGATAATAAAGCTTTGATTTGATTTGTTTGTGAAGTACCATCGAATAAAATTAAAATTCTTTACTGAAATATCGATGGTGGCCGTCAAAAAGACTATTTACTTCATCCGAAATCGGAACATCATAATCTCCACTCGAATGTAATAATGTGGAAATACAGCTCAGATATACCAACAGTACAATACAGTAGAAGATTGCTCCTTCTCTGAGTGGCCTAGTAAGTTGGTCAGCAATTCAGCCAGTAATTTTTTTCGAAGAATCGAGTAGAGGTCGTCTATGTGAAAAATATCGTTCTGCTTACAAGAAAGTTGCTTTCAGCATTGAAAACTGTACGAATGTCACCGAAAGGAGCGTCTCCGATTTTCTAGTAAGCATAACCGTGACAGTGACACTCTGAAACTCAACATAGGTTTGTTGTGAATTCGGTTACTTAGCAGTATAGATTAAACCAATGTAACACTGGGCGTAACAAAAGAAGCGTCTTCAATGCATAGTGGAAATAGATTATTGGACAACCAGAAATTTTTTTTATTTGTTATAATAAAGATAATAATTTAATGTACTAGAAGGGATATAATGGGTACGGGATTTACATTTTAAGAATTCAAGTGTATTCAGTCAGTTTACTTCCAAAATCTACTACTACAAAAAATCTTACTGGTAGACATTAAGTGTAGAGTAGTAGACACGCGACTGTTAAAGAAGCAATACTTCTATTACTTCTTCAACAACTTAAGTGACTCCACTTAGGGATAAATATTACCAGTACATATAAGTTCTGCAATTACATATATATTTATTAATTAAATCGTCCCATAATTAAAATTCACTTTGCCACGAAAAAATGTATTTGCCTCAACGTTACTTGGAGACGTAGTTTAAAAAATGACAAGGATTGACATCTCTTTTCCCATCATTTCAATTCAAAATATCATGATTTTGTCAACATTTACCAGCAATGTAATTTGGTAACCATTACTCAAAATCGACCCTAAGTCCATTAATTTAATTTACCACAACTTCCCTTTCAGTTTTCACAATTTAATTTTGATTTGCCTTAAAAGCACTCAAAGAGCTTTTAATGTTGTGTGCTGATGTAAGGTACTAATATTTGTAAAGTTTCCTACATATAATATTAAAATTTATTTTTATTATTGCATGGTAAATGGAAATTAAATTATGTTATAAGGAAATCAAATTACGTATGTATTTTTCTTAGACTGATGATATATTAATTAAAATGAAGGTATATGTTAATAAAGTTATGGAATTTTGAATTAAAATTATGGGAAAGCATGGCATTCGGGTGCCATCCTCGAATTATGCTTTTATCTATAATTATGTATGGGGTAATACAATTATTTTATGGGAAAACTGAGTATTTTTAGCATGGTAAAGAGAGGTTTCAATATGATTCAAATAAATCAAACCCTCAACAAGCCAAGAATATTGCAAGAACAGTTCTTTAGTGCTACATTCCAATTTAAATGGAGAAATATTTTCCAACTAAACAAAGCTTTATTAAACTGCTGCTTTAAAGTAATTCATGAATAACAAAGTAAGGTTGGAATAACTACATTATACCAGTAGACTTGATAAGGATTTCATTTAAAATATCTTACTATGCAAATACAATTACTTTAGCAAATTAAACTTCTGTAAAGTGAAAGTAGCATAGCACTATATGTAAGAATATAAAGCAGCAACCGCAGTACATAAATGTTTGTTATATTTGTCCTGCCTAATGTTTTAGCATAGACCTTGGTTCAGGGTCGACCGGCCGGTGTAATTGTGTTACCTTATGGAAAAATCCGTTTGCACTTTTCTGTCAGCCAAACTGCCATTTCTAAATATATTCAAGTAGGTTTACATGCTAATAAAGCGATTCTTTAGATATTTATTAGAATTTTCTTCCAATAGAATCTTTTCATAGCTCTTAGTAAACGTTTTCGTTTTTCCTTATCAAACAGGTTGTAGTTTTGATATTTTAGGTTAAAATTCATATTATTTCACTAGGTAACTTTAGATTTAAGTGAACATCAATTTTCGAAGGGTGAGTTATTCAAGCCTGCGTGCATTAAGTAACTGTATTAATCCAATGTCGTTGGTAAGTTATTGAATACCTACTACACCACCTATTTAGTTGATTTATCTCAATCGATTATTTTACTTTTATTACTTTTCTCTCCTTCTGTTCCAGTTCCTCAGCATATATCCATCCCAGTTTAATAACTGCAATACGATGGAGTCTAACAGGCAGAAAAAGAGGCTTCAGGGTAAAAATCTCGTAAAGACCTTACAATGTCTTCAATTTCTTGTCAAAATGGGAAATATCTTCGGTGCATTTCCAGCTATCTATTGCAAGAAAAATAAAATGCTTGTAAAGTCTGCATCAACCTATGATAATTGGAGAAACTACATAACCATTGGGCTGTGGCTAATTACTGGCACTTACTTTTTCATACAATTCATGATTAGGACAACAGCAGGGGATACTTCCGTATACTACTTCCTATGTTTTTTATCAACTGTGGAATCATGCTATCGATTGTTCTGCAATTATGCCTATTTTTTAAGCTAGATAGCATTCTCTTAATTTTCAACAATACCGTTAACATACTGGAAACCTTCGAAGGTGAGAACAATATTTAATTTCGCAAAACATAATTTTAATGTACACAAATAATAATTATCACTATTGACCAGTTAGCCCTCATTTGTTATTTTCAATTTAAAATATACTGGATCTCCACAGGCAGATAATTTTTTAACCGCCATTATTAAAAAAATTACTTTCTAATGTAATGAATATATGGAATAAGACTAAGTAATAATAAAGTACTTTTATTATTGTGTTACTCATATAATCTTAACATTCCACAGAGATTTATTGGAAAATGGAATCGAGTATGGATATGGACCTGACTTCTAGGGATTTGCAAATCGTCCAAAGCATGACTGTCTTAAGTTGTGTCTACCCGTATGTGTTGACTGGCTTTTTTGCCATTAGATACCATGTGCCTGTATTTCCTTATGGACAACTTCCAGAAGAATATCGACACATAGGAGTTGCTGTTCTCACTGTTACCTTATTGTGGTGGATATTCTCTGGGGTTATCATAATTACTGGCTTTTTGATGATAACCTTTCTGTTTGTAAATCGATACATTCAGATTCTTGGGAATGAACTAAAGTAATATAGATACGTATATTATTTTTAGCTATGCGTGTACTCCAATGAATATAATATTTAAAGAGAAAATCTATGATTGCTAATTTAGATTTGGAAATTGGAAATACTGCACTCATGGCGATTTGAGGACGCCGGAGGTGTTTGTGAAGTACCATCGGATGTCGCTGCTGCAACTGAAATTCTTTGGAGAAATATCGATGGTCACCGTCCAGGCGCTGTACTTCATCATCAACCGTACCATCATAATCTCGAATGTAATAATATGGAAGCACAGCTCAGAGATACCAATAATAGCTGCCGTAGCATGTTGTTCATCTTCTATGGTACTGGCATTGACTTGGTGTGCCTTCCTGATCTTTGTCAATATAGCATCTGAGAACTTCAACGCCATCACTGATTCTGCGTCCCAGTTTTCTTCTAAGAAAGCAGCAGATGCAGCATACATGAAGAAATATCGTGCTTCTTGCAAAAAATTCGTTTACAGCATTGGAAACTGTACGGACATCACCAAAAGGAGTGTCCCCAACTTTCTATTAAGCATTAGCCGTGGTACTCTCAAACTCAATATGGGTTTCTTGTGAATTTGATGACTTCTTTGCAGTATAGATTAAACCAGAACAATACTGGTCGTAACAAAGTATTCATTGTTAAAATACAGGAAACATATGTTATTGTACAATTATAAAATTTTTCTTATAAAGGTAATATACAACCCAGGGGATAAATATTGTAGAATCAAAATTGACTTATCTTTCCTTGTTCACAATTAAATTGGAACGTGTGATCTAGCGTTTTGATTGGTTAGAACAGAAAGCTAAGTCAAGTAGGTTAAGTTAACGGTAATATTTCTTAGTCCCTATTGTTTGTAAACTAATTATTGACTAGCTTAACTTTAAGATTTCTCCAGCAACTCCAGTGCTGGCTTACACTTTGCATTGATAGAAACTCGGAGTCACTTGTAGCAATGATGTGAAATTTCTCGTGTGCTGTTAATGTTGTAGTGGCTTCATTGCAATAATGGCTAGGAATTAAATGCCAAATACGAATATGCAAATTTCACGGGTATTTTCCTTTATTGTTACACATTTCAGCTATTGTCAATAGATCAATAAAAAGTGAATTACATTTTTATCAGTAATTTAATTCGTCCTGGGAGTACACTAAATAGACTCTATATAAAGCTTTTTTCTTACTGATTTCTGTACATCATTCATTAATTCATTTTAGTGTAATAAGTCTCATTACGATTTGAGTACGACGCGGAGTTTGTGAAGTATCATCGAATGTTGCTGATGCAATTACAATTCTTTAAAGAAATATCGATGGTGACCGTCCAGAAAATTTACTTCAGAAGCAATCGGAACATCGTAGTCTCGAATGTAATAATGTGGAAATACAGCTCAGGAATACAAAGAGTACAGTACAATAGAAGTTTGCTCCTTCTCTGAGTGGCCCCAGTAAGTTAGTCAGTAAATAAGCCAGCCACTTTCTTCGAAAATTGAGCAGAGGTCGTCTATGTGAAAAATATCAAGCTTCCTGCAAGAAAAGGAAGGTTGTTCACAGCTTTGAAAACTGTACGAACGTCGCCGAAGGAGCGTCCCCGATTTTCTATTAAGCATAGCCGTGGCATTCTGAAACTCAACATAGGTTTATTGTGAATTCGGTTACTTAGCAGTATATATTAAACCAATGTAACACTGGACGTAACAAAAGAAGCGTCAGGCAATACGGTCAGGCAAAAACGAAATACTCTAAATATTGTAGTAATTATATATCATTAACATTCCACAGAGAAACACTGGAAAATGGAATCCAGTATCGACCTGACTTCGAGAGATTTGCAAATCGTCCAATGCATGACCACCATAAGTTGCTTTTACCCATATGTGATGTGTGGCTCTTTTGCCATTTTGTACGACTATCCAATATATCCTTATGGACAACTTCCAGAAGAATATCGACACATCGGAGTTGCTGTTCTCACTGTTGCTTTATCATGGTGGATATTCTCTGGGGCCTTCATAATTACCGGCTTTATACTCATTGCACATGTGTTTGCAAATCGGTACATTCGGATTGTTGGGAGTGAATTAAAGTAATATAAGTAAATCATATTTTTAGCTATGTCTGCACGCTATGAATATATTAAAAGGGAATATTTGCAATTGTATTTAGATTTGGAAGTTGGAAATACTTCACTCATGGCGATTTGAGGACACCCGCGGTGTTTGTGAAGTATCATCGAATGCTGCTCTTGCAAATAAAATTCTTTAGAGAAATACTGTCTATCGCAGTCCAGGAAGTTTACTTCATCATCAACCGTACCATCATAATCGCGAATGTAATAGTATGGCAGCACAGCTCAGAAATACCAACATTCACCGCAATAGCAATGTGCTCCTTATCTGCAGTAGCGTCAGTAAGTTGGTGTATTTTCCTGGTGACTATCTACATGTCGTCGGAAGACTTCAACGCCATCACTGATTCTGTGTCACAATTTTCTTCGAAGAATCGAGCAGAGATGAAATACATGAAGAAATATCGTGCCTCCTGCAAAAAATTCGTTTACAGTATTGGAAACTGTACCGACGTCACTAAAAGAAGCGTGCCCAACTTTCTATTAAGCATTAGTCGGGGCACTCTCAAACTCAATATGGGTTTCTTGTGAATTCGATGACTTATTGGCAGTGTAGGCTAAACTGGTGCAACACTGGACCTATATAACAAAAGAATCATCTTCAAAAGACAGGAGAATAAATAACTGCAGAAACTAAAAAAAATTCTTATAAAGGAAATTTAATGCAGAAGAGAATATGGAGGGTGTTCTCGAGTTATGGATCAGAAGTACAGACTCATAATGGCCTTTCCGTCATAGGTATCTACGATCTTATAATAATGGTGTACATAAAATAATATTTAGGAGCTACTAAACTTTTTTAGTGCTAACAAAGATACTAACATTATTGAAAAATAATTGTGAATATTGTATTATCAAAATTGAGTTATTTTTTGTTCACAATTAAATCAGAACACCTAATGGCGCCTAACATAAGTAAAGGTAAATATAAACGATTTAAATGACTCATGTTGTCACTCTATAAAGTGAACAATGTAAATCTCATTTTGATTCTAAAATCACATATATGTTGTAAGTAATTAAGACAATATTTATTATGATGCAGCTGAAATTTTCATAATTCCTGTGGTCCTCATGTGAACTTTCTCTTGTGCATTTAATATTTCAATGTCTTCAGCACAAGCAAGTGCAATTATTTTTTAAAATTAAATGCCAAATACCAATTTGTATAATTCACGAATATTTTCCTTTATTGTTACAGATTGTCAATAAATAAATAAAACTATATAACGTTACATTTTTAGCAGTAATTTTATTCTTCCCATCTTATCTGGGACTACGCTAAATAAACTCTATGTGAAGCTTACTTAACTATAGTTACAAAGTTAGAGCCTTATCTCACTAGGTACCCGTTTTTGATGGCAAGTAATCAAATCCATACATCTTTTCTTATTTTTATATTTCTGTGACGAACCCATTGAAAATATCATAAATACGATGAGTATGAATGCCATTTTAATGAGTTTAGAATGTGTCGCATTTTTACTAATGAGTGAGGTGGAAATATACTAATTAGTTACTCGTTTAAAATTTGTTAGAATGCCCTATGGATTCCATTTTAATGAGTTTAAAATGTGTCGCATTTTTAACAATAAGTGAGGTGGAAATATACTAATTAGTTACTCGTTTAAAATTTGTTAGAATGCCCTAATGTAATTAAAGAACAAAATCATTTCATTTTTCAAACTGCTTTCTGTACACCATTCATTAATTCATTTTAGACCAAAAATATTTCACTCGTGGCGATTTGAGCAGAGTTTGCAGTACAGTACAGTAAAAGTTTTCTCCTTCTCTGAGTGGCCTCAGTAAGTTGGTCAGTAATTCAGTCAGTAACTTTCTTCGAAGAATCGAGTAGAGGTCGTCTATGTGAAAAATATCGTTCTGATTTCAAGAAAGTTGTTTAAAGCATTGAAAACTGTACCAATGTCACCGAAAGGGGCGTCCCTGATTTTCTAGTAAGCATTAACCGTGACCGTGACACTCTCAAACTCAACTTAGGTTTGTTGTGAATTCGGTTACTTAGCAGTATAGATTAAACCAATGTAACACTGGGTTTAACAAAAGAAGCGTCGTCAATGTATAGTGGAAATAAATTATTGGTCAACCAGAAAAATTGCTTTTCGCTATAAAGGTAATAATTTAATGTAGAAGGGATATACAGATACATAGCGTATTATTGATCATATAGCTTGTTTTTATGGATCAGACGGACAGACTCTAAGTGCCATTCTCATAAAGGCATCTGCGACTACGATATCCTTTGTGGTGTGCATATGTATAGTAATGTATATACGCTATGTACTGTTTTCTAGTGCTAAAAAGGAAATTAATATTATTGGAAAACAATTGAATATTTTGGGAATAAATTCACTTCTTCCACAAATAATTCGGAAGGTCTAATGGCGCCTAATGCTATAATTATTAATAAAGGCTAATGCAGGCTATTGTTAATGACGCATGCAGCCACTTCATGAACAAAGTGAACACAGTAAATTCCATTTCTATCCTAAAATCTCATATAATACAGATTGGGGTTACCATTTAGTTAAACGGGAATCTAAATGCCGAAATAATATTTTCGGATTTATTTTATGTAGCAGAACAATATTATTCTAAATAGTGTTAGTGTTAGTGCCTTATATTTTAGCTAATACATAGACATTATTCACGATGGACGACAACTGTTTACTTTGTGCTTTACTCCTATTAACTTTATCTGATAGGCAAACTTTAATCCATTACGCTTACTAAAGAAATCCATTTCAACTATTATTTCATATAAACTTATATTTAGTAGACATTTACCTTTAATCTTAAATATATCATACAGTGAGAGCCGCTACAAAGTTTACATGGGACTACCAGTGTATAAGGAAGTGCATGTATATTTAAATTGCCCGCGTTTGGCTTGACGCGGGAAATGAAAACCAACACACACATACATACCGTGATATTTCCTTATACACTGGTAGTCCCATGTAAACTTTGTAGCGGCTCTCACTGTACATATATAATAATAGAAATACATAACTATATATCTTACATATATCTTAGGCAGACTAATATATTACATACAAAGACTTTACCTAAGTAAGAAAAGTAAAGTAAAACCCGCAGTCCATAAATTGTGATTTGAATCTAATACATTAAAACACTTTAGTTTCGGCTGGCACATAACAAATAACAACACATAGATATCATTCACGATGGACGACAACTATTTACTTCGTACTTATTTCAGTTAACATTATCTGATAGACAAACTTTAATCCATTACACTTAATAAAGAATTCCACTTCAACTATCATTTCATATAAACTTATATTTAGTAGACATTTATCTACATTTATCTCATTAATCTTACACATATCTTAGGCAGACTAACGCATATCTTACATATTCAGCGAAGCCTTTATGTAAGAAAAGTAAAGTAATGTTCGCAGTTCGTAAATTGTGATTTGAATCTAATACATTAAAAACACTTTAGTTTCGCCTCGCACGGAACAACCCTGTTACCTTATGGAATAGTCAATTGAAACATCGGAATCAGTCTAAACTGTCAATTTTGAATGTTTTCAGTTCGATTAACAAGTATTCCGTCAGCTTCCTCTAACTTAAATGGTCTTAGTGCCCGAAACTTACAAATTAAAAGTAATTAAAATTAATTGTACAATGAAAATAAAAAATATGAACACAAAGTACTTAGCAATATTCGTAGTTCAAAAGCAAACTTTTATTTTGAAACAATGTTAAGTTATTTCATTTAAAATTGGCTATTGTGTATTACGCTGACATCAAGAATGCGAATACTACCGACTTCGAGGGGTGGGCTTTTAAAGACGGCGTGTATACGATAAATTCGTTAACCAAATGTAATACCAGATTATTGGATAAAAACTACAACATACTTAAGTTCCTTCGCAATCTAATCGCGATTTTGCATTACTCCTTTCTGTTCCGAAGCATAAATCCATCCCAGTTTAGTAACTACAATGCGATGGAGTCTAACAGACAGAAAGAGAACCTTCAGGGTAAAAATCTCGTAAAGACCTTAAAATGTCTGCAATTAATAGTCAAAATGGGAAATATTTTCGGTGCAATTCCAGCTGTCTAGTGCAAGAAAAATAAAATATTTGTAAAGTCTGCATCAGCCTACGATAACTGGAGAAACTACATAACCATTGGGCTGTGGCTAATTGCCGCCGCTTTCTTGTCCACACAATTCGTGATTAGGACAATAGCAGACGATACTTCCCTATACTATTTCATTTGTTTTCTTATTAACGGTGGAATCTTGCTAGGGGTCGTTCTGCAGCTATTGATACTTTGTAAGCTACAAAGCTTGCTCCTAATAATCAACAGTATCCTAAATACACTGGAAATCTTCGAAGGTGAGTACCGAGAACAATATTGAATTTTCCAATTAAAATGGTTTTACACAAATAATTATCGCTATTATCTAGGATACTCAAAAGTTCATTAAATTCCGAATTAAGGACCGTAAAATTCTGCAAAAGCAATTGTTAATTTTTTGGTTAGCAAAGTTACTATGAAAATTAGAGTATCCTAACCCTGATTTATTTTCGATTTAAAATGACTTGAATGCTTTCCAGACAGTTAATCTTTACAAGACAATCCCCATTACTAAAAGATGAAGATTCACTTTATTATCATTATGAATATCAAATAAAGTCAGGCAATAACGAAATATAATAATTATTATTGTAATTATACATTCATTAACATTCCACAGAGAAATATTGGAAAATGGAATTCAGTATCGACCTGACTTCCAGAGATTTGCAAAATTGTCCAATGCATGACTGCCATAAGTTGCGCTTACCCGGCCGTGATGAGTGTCTCTTTTGGCATTTTGTACGATTTCCCTATATTTCCATATGGACAACTTCCAGAAGAATATCGACACATCGGAGTTGCTGTTCTCACTATTACTTTACTGTGGTGGATATTCTCTGGACTCTGGATAATTCTCGGCTTTCTGCTGATGACACTTGTGCTTCAAAATCGATACATTCAGATTCTTGGGAGTGAACTAAAGTAATATAAGTACATATTATATTTACATTATGCATGCACTCCAATGAATGTGTTTAAGCGAATATTTACTATTGATAATTTAGATATGGAAATGGGAAATATTTGACTCATGGCGATTTAAGGAAGCCCGCAGTGTTTGTGAAGTACCATAGAATGCTGCTACTGCAATTAAAATTCTACACAGAAATAACAGGTGTGGTCGTCCAGACGGTGTACTTCCTTATCAATCGATTCGTCATAATCTCGAATGTCATAATATGGAAATACAGCTCAGAAATACCAACGTTCACCGCAATAGCTATTTGCTCCTTATCAGCGGTAACGTCACTAAGTTGGTGTGTCTTCCTGGTGACTATCTACATGACATCCGAAAACTTCAACGCCATCACTGATTCTATGTCACAATTTTCCTCGAAGAATCGAGGAGATATGAAATGCATGAAAAAATATCGTGGCTCCTGCAAAAAGTATGCTTACAGCATTGGAAACTGCACCGACGTCACCAAAAGGAGTGTCCCGAATTTCTTATTAAGCAATTATTAGCCGAGGCACTTTCAAACTCAACATGGGTTTTTTGTGAATTCGATGACGTATTTGTAGTTGTAATATAAGCTAGGTAAACAACTCGTGTAGTCACCCCATTAAGTGAACAAAGTAAATCCCATTTTGATTCTACAGTCACATAGTAAGTAATTAAGACAATATTTATTATGATGCAGCTGAAATTTTTCTAATTCCTATTGCACTAATGTAAACTTTCTACTGTTCAGTTAATATTGTAGTGGCTTTAGCACAAGCAAGTGTAATTATTTTTAAGCATTAAATGCCAAATGCGGATATGTACAATTAACTGATATTTTGCTTTATCATTTTAGATAATAGTAATTGCCAATAAATCAATAAAAAGTGCCATTACATTTTTAACAATAATTTTATTCATGCCGCCTTACCTACACTAAATAAACTCAATGTAAAGCTTACTTTACTAATGAAAAACCCCACGCATTGATTGTACTACCGTTGTTGTTGACAAGTAATCAAAGCCAGACATATGTCCCGTACACTACACACACTGACTCATGCAGTTCCCGAGAAGACACTCAGGCAGTTCCCAAAAAAGTTACTCAGGTAGTTCCCGATGCCGACAAGTCACTCAGGCAGTTCCCAAAAAAGTTACTCAGGTAGTTCCCGATGCCGACAAGTCACTCAGGCAGTTCCCGACAAGTAACAACAGTAACAAAAAGTTGATTTTTGAGACATTTGGTTTTTCCATATTTTTTCCAATCGGTTTTCCGCCTTTGTATTATTTTGGGATTTAGGATATCGTGGTAAGAAAATTTAACTTGAAATGTCATGACATACGGGGTTTACATTTTAAGAGTTGAAATGTATTCAATCAGTTTACTTAATGGTAATCAATGGTGGCCATCCAGACTTAATCGATCGGAACATCATAACCTCGGATGTAATAATATGGAAATACAGCTTACAGCTCGGAGATGCCAGCATTCGCTACAGTAAAGTTTGCTCCTTCTCTGAGTGGCCTCAGTAAGTTCGTCAGTAATTCTGTCAGTAACTTTCTTCGAAGAATTGAATAGAGGTCGTCTATGTGAAAAATATCGTTCTGCTTGCAAGAAGGTTGTTTACAGCATTGGAGACTGTACGAACGTCAACGAAAGGAGCGTCCCCGGCTTTCTATTAAGCATTTACCGAGGCACTCTCAAACTCAACATGGGTTTGTTGTGAATTCGGTTACTTAGCAGTATAGATGTTAAACCAATGTAACACTGGACGTAACAAAAGAATCGTTGCCAATTTATAGTAATGAAACTTGATTATTGGACAACCAAAAAAATTGCTTTTTGTTATCAAGGATGCAAAAATTCTCGACCCATGGGTTTTTCAGCCGAAAACCTCGACCCATGGGTTTTTGAGCAAAAAACCTCGACCCATGGGTTTGTGAGCAAAAAACCTCGACCCATGGGTTTTTGAGCAAAAAACCTCGACCCATGGGTTTTTGAGCAAAAACCCTCGACCCATGGGTTTTTGAGCAAAAACCCTCGACCCATGGGTTTTTGTGGGTTTTTAGGGTTTATGGGCTTTTGGCCTACCAAGCTAATGTAGTATTGTGTGTACATGGCTTAATATTTATTCTTTATGAGTCACAATATGATGAAGAACGATAGTTTTTAATTATTATTGACAAATATGTTCTAATTTTGCAGGATAAACTGTATTTGTTATGAAAATTACTATGTGGTTTACATTCCCGCCTAGCAAAAACCCTAAAATCCCCAAAACCCATGGGTGTTTGATAAAAAAGTGGGTGAGGTTTTTCCTCAAAAACCCTGGGTCGGCATCCTTGTTTGTCATAACGATAATAGTTTAGGGGATACATAGATATATAGGTGTTATGCATCATATAGCATGCCAAGGATCAGACGGATAGACTCTAAATGACATTCTCATAAAGTCATCTACGATCCTGTTTGGTGTGTATAAAATAATGTATAGACGCTATCTACGGTTTTCTAGTACTTACAAGGAAACTAACATTATTGGAAAACAATTGAAATATTTTAGGATTAAATTGACTTCTTCCACAAATAATTCGGAATGTCTAATGGCGCGTAATGTTATAAGTAAAGGCAAATGTAAGCGAGTTAAATGACGCATGTAGTCACTGCATGAACAAAGTGAACACGCAGTAAATCCCATTTCTATCCTACAATCACATACATATAATACAGATTGGGAGTAAATTTTAGTAAAACCGAATGTAAAGGTCGAAATAGTATTTTCGGATTTATTTTATGTAGCAGAACAATATTATTCTAAATAGTGTTAGTGTTTAATGCCTTATATTTTAGGTAATACACAGACATTATTCACGAAGGACGACAACTATTTATTTTGTGCTTCCATTTAACATTATCTGATTGGCAAACTTTCATCCATTACACTTAATAAGAATTCCATTTTATATAACTTTTGTTACACATTTATATAAGTGGACTTACGCTTTATGGAGCAAATACTCATAATCCATAAATTCTGATTTGAATCGATACACTAAAACACAATTTAGTTCAGACTCGACCGGGATAACCGTGTTGGCGTATGGAATAGTCACTACTTGAATCATGCCAGCCAGTCTAAATTTGCCAATTTTGAAAGCATTAGGCTAGCTTTGCGTAACTTAATTGGATTAAAGTGCACAAAATTGACAAATTAAAAATAGGAATTACTAGTTACTTCAAAAATGAATTTCCCACGCACGCCGCGTTATGCATTTCGGAAATAATTAATCAATTAAACGAACAAGTAGAAACGATGAACACAAAGTACATAAAAATATGCGTAGTTGAAAGTCAAACTCTTATTTTGCAACATTCTTTATTTCATTTAAAATTGGCTATTGTGTATTAAACTAACATCTAGTACACCGTGGTCCACAACTAAGGTATACACCTGTTCCGAAAGAACTGGAAGTAGCACAACAAAACTGTTTACACCACTCGAAAGCCAGTGCAAAGTTACATTGAAATCTCTAATTTCATTAAAATCGGTTGAAGGTAAGTAGGTCAAATAATTCGGGGAAAAGAAAAAGTACAAAAATATGCCCGGTTTTCAGAGATTCAAATTTTTCCGGCCGAAAAATTTTGTTTTTTGAAATAGTATTTTCACAGCTGCAATCCATGTTGTGTGAGTGATTTTTCGTGAATTTTTCATAATAATCGAACAAGGTTGAATTTTCAACTTTTTTGGAATTTGCTTTTAAGATTCATGAGATTTCCATAATTTTCCAAAAAAGTTGAAAATTCAACCTTGTTCGATTATTATGAAAAATTCAGGAAAAATCAATGAGATTTCAATGTAACTTTGCACTGGCTTTCGAGTGGTGTAAACAGTTTTGTTGTGCTACTTCCAGTTCTTTCGGAACAGGTGTATACCTTAGTTATGGACCACTCGTAGAATGCTAATGCTGTCGAAAAGTGGGCTATTAAAGGCTGCGTGTATAAAGTAACTGCGTTAGCTCTAAGTAATTGCTAGATTGTCGGATAACTACTACAACCTATTTAAATTCTTTCTGTTCATTGACTTGTACTACTCTTCTCCGTTTCTGTTCTGAAGCATAAATTCATTCCGGTTTAATAACTACAATACGATGGAGTCTAACAGAGAGAAAAAGAGGCTTCAGGGTAACAATCTCGTGAAGACCTTACAATGTCTCCAATTTATTGTCAAAATGGGAAATATTTTCGGTGCAATTCCAGCTGTCTACTGTAAGAAAAATAAAATATTTGTAAAGTCTGCATCAACCTACGATAATTGGAGACACTACATAACTATTGGGCTCTGGCTAATTTATGGCACCTACTTTTCGATACAATTCGTGATTAGGACAATAGCAGGGGATACTTCCATATTCTATTTCATTTGTTTTCTTATTAATTGTGCAACATGTATAGCAATTGTATTCCAATTGTTTATTCTTTTTAAGCTAAATAACTTTCTCTTAATAATCAACAATATCGTAAGCACACTGGAAATATTTGAAGGTGAGAAAAATATTGAATTTCCCAATATATTAACGGTATACTTTATCTTTCAATAAGAAATACATGCTTATGTGTTATTCGTGGTTCTTCATTAACGAAAATAAACTTGAGAAAAGGAAAAGGTGCGACCCAGGTTGTAAGGGGGAAGTGAAACGCAGCTCGGTAGTCGACTGTTTTTATGTTATATTAATAGGTAACAACCTACTAATTCGAAATGCTTATTACGTTTCTTGAATAAGCTGTGTAAGGTGACTAAGCATGTAACGTAGAGATAAAGCATACCCATATTGCTTTTATGTGCACAAATAATAATTATTATTGTCAATACCTGATTTGTCATTTTCAATTTAAAATGCACTGTATGCGTCATAGGCAAACCATGTTTTTCAACCACCATTACTAAAAGATTATCTTTATCATATTGAATATCGAATAAGGCCAGGTAATAATGAAAAAATTTAATTACTGTGGTAATTATAATATATCATTGACATTCCACAGAGAATTATTGGAAAATGGAATCGAGTATCGACCTGACTTCAAGAGATTTGCAAATCGAACAATGCATCGCTGTTTTAAGTTCTGTATACCCGTATGCGGTGACTGGCACTTTTGCCATTGCGTACGATTTGCCTATATTTCCTTATGGGCAACTTCCAGAAGAATATCGACACATCGGACTAGCTATTGTCGCTGCTACTTTATTGTGGTGGATATTCTCTGGGGTCTGCATAATTTACGGCTTTATAATGATGACACTTGTGATTGCAAATCGACACATTCAGATTGTCGGAAATGAACTAAAGTAATACGAGTACATAATATTATATTTAGCTACAGTTAAGCATGCACTTCAATGAATATATTTAAAGCGATAATTTACTATTACTAATTTAGATTGGGAAATTGGAATTATTTGACTCATGGCAATTTGAGGGCTTCGTCTGTGTTTGTGAAGAACCATCGAATGTTGCTGATGCAAATAAAATTCCTTACGGAAATATCGATAGAAGCCGTCCAGGTGGTGTACTTTATCATCAATCGATGCATCATAATCACTAATGTAATAATATGGAAATACAGCTCAGAAATGCCAACATTCGGTGTGGCAGCACTTTGCTCATTCTCTGCGGTATCAACATTGTCTTGGTGCGCCTTTCTGATCATTTTCAGTGTTGGGTTTGAGAACTTCAACGCCATCGCTGAGTCAGTATCAATATTTTCCTCGAAGAACCGAGCAGATATCGCATACATGAAGAAATATCGAGCCTCATGCAAAAAATTTGTTTACAGAATTGGAAATTGTACCGACGTCACCAAAAGGAGCGTCCCCAATTTTCTATTAAGCATTAGTCGTGGTACCGTTAAAGTCAACATGGGTTTGTTGTGAACAATGAATTTGATATCCATATCAATTTTAACCACAAAAAATATTCTTATATAACTCTACAATCTACATTAGATATCTTGTGTGCGTTTGCTTTAAATTCTCTCGGAAATATTTTTTCGCAATTTTTTTTAAAGTATGCTCTTACATAAGTATCCCCGGTAGCACGTCATTTTTTTCACACCTTGAAACCACTTTGTAAATTGTGAGATATATTGCTCTGCAAGAATACTGTAGTACATAATATTAAGTACAAATTAAAACAATTCAGAATATTAGCGCAGTGAGCTCAGCAATTTATTGTAGGTAATTTGCCTCCGCAAAACAAAAAAAATTGCTTTCCTAAATTGGAGGTGAAATATGTTTATAGCCTCTTTTGTAATTGCTTTCAAAGTATTCCAAGAAATCTTGGCAAAGGGTTTATTGTGTTGCTTTTGTTTTGTAGTAAGTAGAATTGTCTGTAATACAGCATGGTTCCCTAGCGTTCTAACCCCAGAAGTTTTTCAACCCTCTAGTTTTTCAGCCCTACATCTTTTCAACCCCAAGTATTTCAATCCCATGCTTTTCAACTCTAGTTTTTCAACTGGTCCCTGACTGTTTCGAAGATACTAATTAAATTACATGTGTAACTGTGTATCTAATGTCACATTCGATAAGGAACAATTTTAATTTATTAATCATTATATTGGATGTTTACAAAAACGCTTTATCCACGGCGAATGCAGGCCTTAATTATGAAATTAGTAATGCATGTAATAACTCTCTGGAAAACCCTTTGAATTTTTTCATTATTAGTCCCTCCAATCTCAACTGCACAGTAAATATTTACGTATACACGGTCCTTTAGTGCCATGCATATCCCAATCTAAATGCTGAAATAATATTTTCCAGCAACATCTGCCGTAAATATAGCAAATATGTCTTAAAGAGAATTGAGAATAACGATAGTAAACTATGCTTGGGAAAACTATATATTACTACATTGCACATTATAAACAATCCATTTAAAATAACATATTGTACACACAAATCCCCTTTAGGAAATTAAATGTTATGAAATTGACCATGAGCTCTATGTAGGAATTTATAAACAAAGAACCACAATGAATGTATATGAATACCAATTTTTGTCTTAAGAAGTGAAAAATCGGACCCTTTGGATAGATAGATTGGAGTAAAAAAAGGCATCTACTTCTTAATGAAAAATCATGCCGAAAATCTAGGTAATGCAATGCAGAATAAAATGTAAGCATGACTATTTGTCACGCAATATTTTATTAGATGACTTTCGGAAATATTTTAATTAACTAAGCAAATATTACTCTAAAGTCTAAAGTGTTATTGTATAATGACTTATTTTAGCTAATTCAGACACAATACATCACGATGGATGACCACTATTTACTTTGTGCTTTATTGCAGTTAACTTTATTCGACTGGGAGAACTGTATTCCATTACGCCTAATAAAGAATTTCATTTCAACAACCATTGTATGTAAACTAATATTTATTAGACATTTATGTAAGTGGCTTCGCACTTTATGTAAGAAATACAAAGCAATACCAAATCCCCACAATCCATAAAGTGTGATTTGAGTCTAATACATTAAGTGTGTCTACCCGTATGTGATAATGAAATCACATGTCATCACTCATGTGAGAGATAATGGCAATATTGGCAATTTATCACTTTCAATTGTTTCAGAAATAAACTATGCACTCAATTGCCGCATTTTAAAATAAAATACAACAATATAAATCTAAAAGATATAAAAGCTGTAAAGTTTTATGAAATATTTGAATGCAGAAATAGAAATTACCTTAATTCTAAAGATAACTTTTAGATAGAAAATATATTTCATTTGCTATTGTGTTAAACTAATAAGAGACAAACTAATGCCGTCGAAAGCTGGGCTTCTAAAGACTGCGTGCAGACAGTAACTAGCAATAATATTCTCCAATGTCATTGCTAGGTTGTTCGAATGCTGGAAAAGTATTCCTATATACCTATAGAACCTATTTAATTTATTTGGCTCAATCGCCAATGTAATTACAGGATTATTGGATAACAACTACAACCTATATAATTTTTTTCTGTTAAATGACTTTTATTTCTCCTCTTCTGTTCCGAAGCATAAATCCATCCCAGTTCACTAAATACAATACGATGGAGTTTAACGGTCAGAAAAAGAGGCTTCAGGGTCGAAATCTCGTCAAGGCCTTACAATGTCTCCAATTTATTATCAAAATGGGAAATATTTTCGGTGCATTTCCAGCTGTCTATTGTAAGACAAATAAAATATTTGTAAAGTCTGCATCAACCTACGATAATTGGAGACACTACATAACCATTGGGCTGTGGCTAATTACTGGAACTTACTTTTCGATACAATTCGTGATTAGGACAATAGCAGGCGATATTTCCATATTCTATTTCATTTGTTTTCTTTTAAACTGTGCAGTTGTCATCTCGATTGTTCTACAATTATTTATACTTTGTAAGCTAGATAGCATTGTATTAATAATCAACAGTGTAATGAACACCCTGGAAATATTCGAAGGTAAGAACTATATTGAATCTCCCAAAATAATGTTTTTATATACACAAAAAATCATTATTGTCAAAGACCTGATTTGTTATTTTCGATTTAAAATGCTCTGGATACTTTCAAGGCAAACCATTTTTTAACCACCACACCATTATTAAAAGATTCACTTCATCATACGAATAAGGAAAGGTAATATCGAATTATTTTAATTTGTGGTAATTATGTATCACTAACTTTCCACAGAGGGTTATTGGAAAATGGAATTTGGTGTCGACCTGACTTCCAGAGATTTGCAAATCGTCCAATTCATCGCTCTTTTAAGTTGTGGCTACCCGTATGCAGTGACCAGCTTTTTTGTCATTATACACTATTTTCCAGTATTTCCTTACGGACTACTCCCCGAAGAATATCGACACATCGGAATTGCTGTTCTCACTGTGACTTTATTGTGGTGGTTACTATCTGGAGTCTGGATAATAATCGGCTTAACCCTGATGATACAGGTGTTTCTAAAGCGATACATGCAGATTCTGGGGAATGAACTAAAGTACTTTTACACATATTATTTATAGCTATGTATCCAGTATATATATATTTATACATATTATTTATACAGTACATATATATATATTTAAAACGAAAATTTACTATTGCTAATTTAGATTTGGAAATTGGAAATATTTGACTTGTGGCGAATTGAGGAAGCCTGCGGTGTTTGTAAAGTACCATCGAATATTGCTAATGCAAATAAAACTCTATATAGAAATATCGATGGTGGCTGTCCAGACGCTGTACTTCATAATCAATCGTACCATCATAATTTCGAATGTAATAATATGGAAGTACAATTCACAAATACCAACAATTGCTGGAATAGCAGTTTGTTCCTTCTCTGCGTTAGCGTCAATTAGTTGGTGTATTTTCTTGATGAATATCTATATGTTGTCCGAAGACTTCAACGCCATCACTAATTCTGTGTCACAATTTTCTTCAAAGAATCTAGCAGAGATGAAATGCATGAAAAAATATCGTGCCGCCTGCAAGAAAATCGTTTACAGAATTGGAATCTGTACGGACATCACCAAAAGGAGTGTCCCCAATTTTCTGTTAAGCATTAGCCGTGGTACTGCTAAACTCAATATTGGTTTGTTGTGAACAGTGAATCCGACAACTGTACGAATGTCAACTACAAAAAATTCCTGATGCTGAATTCGGTTGTCTTCAATTCTTTCTGATGCCCTTAAAAATGACTTCACTTCTGTCCGAAACTTGATGTCGTACAAATTTTCTGACTAGGTTCAATAGAATTCCATTATTCCCACATTGGATTTCAAACTACCTTTGAATATCTAAAATGAGAAATTTTATTTAATAAGAAACATTTGCAAAAGATATTACTTTGTAAGAATGCTGTACATCTGATAATATTTTTAAGTGTAAATAAAATATAACAAAATTTCAGAAGATTAGCACTATAGTTTAGTTCGTTTTAAATATGACATGAAATTTGCAGTTGAAGGTGAAAAGTATCTATAGCCTCTCTTCTAAAATAGCCATTGCTCTCAGAATATAATTAGAATTATTTTCAGTATGCATTAAACAAGACTTTGAACATAACCAAACATTTTTCGTTAAATTATAGTGGAACTAAATTATTAGGTAGCCAAAATTATTTTTATATTACACCCTATTATACCTTTATGCTACAAAAGGTAATTTAATTTTGAAGGATTACAATTAAATCGGATCTCCCATGCAGTTAATATTGTAACCGGCTTCAGTACAAGGAATTGCAAGTATTTAAAAATTAAATGTCTACCTATTAATAATATGCATAATTCACAGATCTTTTCCTTTATTGTTGCAGATAGCAGTAATTGTCCCAAAATCAATGACAACTAACACAGATTTTTATCACAATCTTATCCATCCCCCTAACTGGGACTACGCTAAATAAACTTCGTATAAATAAGGCTTACTTAAATAAAAACAAAACCAAAGCTCTTATTCATATAAAAGTATCTATATAAATATATATCGATGTTGAGCAAATAGCATCTTATGCACACAAATTAGCAAATTAAACGTTTATGAAAGTGGCTTTGAACTTTATATATAGGTAGGAATATGTAAAGGAAAAAGCACAATTGATAAATGGTATTTCTAATCCAAATATTTGAAAACAAACTTGTGCTCAGGATCGCATTGTATGATTCTGTTCGCCAGGCACTAAATCTTTTATTTTATATATAAAATTCAGCCATATATTTCTGAAATACATAAAAGCTATAAATACGCTTAATGAAATATTTTGATTCGAAACAGAAATAATTTTAGTAACCATATTACTATTACTATGTAACTATATATTTTATATGTAACTATATATTTTATATGTAACTTGTTAGCATAATAATAAGAATTAAAATCCATAGCATTATTTATTCCTTATGTACTGCTCTCTAGTTAGATACATTAACTAAAAGATTTGTCTTTAGAATTCAAGGATATTTTAAAACCAGTGACCTTGGGTCAATTGAATAGTATGCGCCGTCTTTAAGACCAAAGTAATATTTTCGAACAAAAGTTGCCTTACACATTGTAGTTACTTTTCAAAGTGATTCATAAATAACGATGGTAAACAGTATTGATTGGGAAAACACATTATTTCCAAACCTAATAAAAATCCATGTAAAAGTATAGAAATGTAAACAAATTTCCTTCAGTAAATTACTCGTTTATGAAGTGGGTTCGAGGTTTATGTAAGTAATGTACAACAAAACAACAACCAAAGTCCATAAAAATGGTTGTGTATTACTCTAATATTTGAACACAAACCTTTGTTCAGAGTCACTCTTTGTAACTCTGATGCCTTATGGAATAGTCTGTAAGCATTTCAGTCAGTCAGTATTATGTCAATGTAAAATGCCGTCAGTTACAATATAGAAGTCTTGAAATCTGTGCACACAGTATTTAAAAAATAAAACAATTATTGAAATGCCAGGGCCTGAAGAACTAACATCCTCTTCCAAGACAGAAAACTTTAACCAATTTGGGATAACTAGGCTTATGCCAATTTCGTAGGTAAAGTAAATTAAAATTAAGTTGCCAAATTAAAAAAACTGCAATATTAACGATTTTCTTTAGCTAACTTTACGTTTAAGCCAACATCAAGAATGCTTAGGCCGCCGAAGGGCTATTAAAAACTGCGTGAATGAAGTATAACTGTATTAATCCAATGTCCTTGCCAAGCGGCCTTGTGTCCTTGTGGCCAAGTGTCCTTGCCAGCTACAGACTATAAACTATAAGTTATTGGATAACTACTACTACAATATATTTAATTTTTGGCTCGATCGCCATTTTAGTTTTATTGTTTTTCTGTTTCTGTTTCGAATCATCAATCCATCCCAGATTAATAACTATATACAATACGATGGAGTCTAACAAACGAAAGAAAAAGAGGCTTCAGGGTCAAAATCTGGTAAAGACCTTACAATGTCTCCAATTTATTATCAAAATGGGAAATATCTTCGGTGCAATTCCAGCTGTCTATTGTAAGAAAAATAAAATATTTGTAAATTCTGCATGAAAATACGATAATTGGAGACACTACGTAACCATTGGGTTGTGGCTAATTGCTGGCACTTACATGTCGATACAATTCGTGATTAGGACAATAGCAGGCGATGCTTCCATATTCTATTTCATTTGTTTTCTTTTAAACTGTGCAGTTGTCATCTCGGTTGTTCTACAATTATTTATATTTTGTCAGCTAGAGAGCATTCTATTAATAATCAACAGTTTCCTAAGCACACTGGAAGTCTTCGAAGGTGAGAGAATAATTGGATTACCAAAATACTGTTTTATGTACACAAATAATTATTGCCAAAGATCTGATTTGTTATCGATCGATTTAAAATGCCCTGAATGCTTTCCAGGCAGACCATATTTTTAAATTTAATTACTAACCGCTTTACTTCATTATATCGAATAAGGCCTAGTAATACAGAATTAATTTAATTATTGTGGTAATTATATGTATCATTACCTTCCACAGAGAGTTATTGGAAAAAGGCATCCGGTATCGACCTGACTTCGAGAGATTTGCAAATCGTCCAATGCTTGGCTGCCATGAGTTGTGTCTACCCGTATGTGATGATTGGCTTTAATGGTATTTTGTATGATCTGCCAGTATACCCTTATGGACAACTTCCAGAAGAATATCGATACATCGGAGTTGCTGTTCTCACTGTTACTTTACAATGGTGGCTGTTGTCTGGATTCTGGATAGCCAACGGCTTCATACTGATGCTACTTGTGTTTGCAAATCGATACATTCAGATTCTCGGGAATGAACTAAAGTAATATAAGTACATAATATTATATTTAGCTTTGCATGCACCCAAATGAATACATTTAAAGCGAATATTAACTATTGCTAATTTAGATTTGGAAATTGGAAGTATTTGACTCATGGCGATTTGAGGACGCCCGCAATGTTTGCGAAGTACCATCGAATGATGCTGCTGCAAATAAAATTCTTTGCAGAAATAATGATGGTGGCCGTCCAGGCGCTGTATTTCATCATCAACCGTACCATTATAGTCTCGAATGTAATAATATGGAAATACAGCTCAGAAATACCAAAAATCGCCGCAAATTAAAATGCAAGCATGACTACTTATCACGCAGTATAATAGGTATCAGTTGTCCTCAGTAGTTCAACGTGTACGGTATTGGTAATAAAAAATGTTCTTTTATTAACAGGTATATTATGCTGTGCTGTTTTCATGCGCAGAATTGACAAAGATGTACCTTATTTGCATGCATTTCATTTGACGAAAACAGTTATTATTTATATTACTATCTTAGATAACTAATAAATACCATTTACGTATTCAGTACCATCGAAAATTATGCGTTCTCTAAGAGGCTGAATGATAACACTCCCCCAGAATCTATAGCCTATGATTTTGTTTTCTCAGAGGCTAGCTTATGAGTATATAACCAAAAAATTTGTCTGTAGAATTCAAGGATATTTTAAGACTAGAGTCACTTGAATAATATGCACACTTTTTAAGGCCGAAGTAGTATTTTCTAACAAAAGTTGCCTTACACATTGAAGTTAATATTTAAAGTGATTCATAAATAACGATGGCAAACGTTATTGATTGGGAAAGCACATTATTCCAAACCAAATAAAAATTCATGTAAAAGTATACAAATGTAAGCAAATTTCCTTCCCTAAATTACACGTCTATGAAATGGCTTCGAGGTTTATGTAAGAAATGTATAACAAAACAGCAAGCACAACAAATAATAAATGGTTGTTAGTTAGCCTAATGTTTGAACACAAACCTTTTGTTCAGAGTAACCATTTGTAAATCTGCTGCCTTATGGAATAGAATAGTATATACATATTTATGTATAGCGATTCCATAGATATTTGTTGGAGCTTAGCTCAAAAAGAATAAATTAATAGTTCATAGTAAAGCTTTTTCATCTTTCCTCATCAAGCAGGTTGTATTCTTGAAATTCACATTTTGGGATAACTAGGTATATCAATTTGCCAGACTAGCTTTCGCAGGTAAAGTAAATTAAAATTAAGTTAATGAATTAAATAAATTGCAAGATTAACGTTTACTATTTCTTTAGCTAACTTTACCTTTAAGCCAACATCAAGGATGCTTAGGCCCCCGAAGGGTGGGCTATTCAAGCTGCGTAAATAAAGTAACTGTATTAATCCCCTCCCAAGTTATTGAATAACTACTACTACAACTACAACATATTTAAGCTTTTTGGCTCAATCGCAATTTTACTTTTACTACGTTTCTCCGTTTCTGTTCCGAAGCATAAATCCATCCCAGTTTAATAACAGCAATACGACGGAGTCTAACAGACAGTAAAAGAGAGTTCAGGGCATAAATATCGTTGTAACTATCGTATTACAAAAAATCTATTTCAAATACCTAGCTGCTGTACACAAAAATCCTCTTTAGCAAATTCAACACTTACGAAAGCGCCTTTATTCAGGAATACGGAAAGGTGAACCACAATCGATAAATGGAATTACCTATCCTAATATTTCGACACAAAATTTTGTTGCTCGCCTTGTGTAATTCTGTTGGTCTATAGAATAGTCAGTCAGAATACTGTTATGTTTCACTTAAGTAATTAATTTCGTTAATTTATATTGGTCTTACTGCCCGAAACTGAAAACATTGAGAAGTTATCTTTTTAAATCAAAAATAAAATAAAATTTTAGCCACGCACTAAATCACTGTAGTGCTTCTGAAATACAGAAATCTATACATTTATTTTATGAGATATTTGGAATACAAGCAGAAATAATTTTCTAAAGCAAACTCTTATTTTGAAACAATATTTCATTTGCTATTCTGTGTAATAAAAGCTAAGAGCTAACATCAACTTTCCTAATGCCGCATATTGTCGAAAGTTGCGATCCTGAAGACTGCGTGTATTCCTTAACTATTATATTAATCTAATGGCATTGTCAAGTTATTGGATAAGTACTACAACCTATACTTACCTAAGTTCTTTCTCAATCCAATCGCCATTTTACTTTTCTCCATTTCTGTTCCGAAGCATAACCCCACCCCAGTTTAATAACTACAATACGATGGAGTCTAACAAACAGAAAAAGAGGCTTCAGGGTAAAAATCTCGTAAAGATCTTACAATATTTCCAATTTATGGTCAAAATGGGAAATATTTTCGGTGCAATTCCAGCTGTCTACTGTACGAAAAATAAAATTTTTGTAATGTCTGCATCAAAATACGATTATTGGAGACACTACATAACCATTGGGTTGTGGATAATTTTTACAACCTACATCTCCTTAGAATTCTTGAAGAGGACAACAGCAGGCGATACTTCCATTGATTACTTCATCTGTTTTTCTTATTGGTGTGCACTCTTCATCGGGATTGCTCTTATATTTTTTCTGCATTTTAAGTTAGATATCAGTCTCTTAATAATCAACAGTATGGTAAACACACTGGAAATATTCGAAGGTGAGAACAACAACAATTTCCCAAAATATTCTTTTTATGTACACAAATAAACCGCAGGAAATCAGGTGTCCGAAGGGAGGTGAGATGATTCGATGAGTAGAATTAAGTTTTTCAAAAGTCTGAAGTCAGATAGTGCTCATCTTCGAAAAAGACAAAAGTATTTCACTGACAAATTTGTTTTGAATGTTTAAAATCATGACTTCAAAGTTTTTTCGTGCAATTTGACCAACAAAACCATGTCTGACAAATGAAGCTGAGGACAGTATTTTCATTGTTTTCAATCTGGCCCTGATTTGCGTTTTTTTCAATTTAAAATGTGCTGGATGCGTTCCAGGCAAACAATCTTTGAACCATCACTATTAAAAGATACAGTTGAATATCGAAAAAGCAATAAGGAAATATTTTAACTATTGTGGTAAATATAATATATGAAATAATAATTATGCAATTAATTACATTAACATTCCACATGCAGAGCGTTATTGGGAAATGGAATCGAGTATCGACCTGACTTCGACAGATCTGCAAATCTGCCAAAACCTGGTTGTCGTAAGTTGTGTCTACCCTTATGTGTTGACTGGCAATTTTGCCGCTTTGTACGATTCGCCTGTAGGGCTTTATGGAAAACTTCCAGAAGAATATCGACACATCGGAGTTGCTGTTCTCACTGTTACATTACAATGGTGGATGTTGTGTGGATTCTGGATAACCAATGGGTTTGTACTGATGCTACCTGTGTTTGTAAATCGATACATGCAGATTATCGGGATTGAACTCAAGTAATATTATTATAAGTACATAATATTACATTTAACTTTGCATGCACCCCAATGAATATACTTAAAGCGAATATTAACTATTGCTTATTTAGATTTGGAAGTGGGAAATATTTCACTGGTGGCGATTTGAGGAAGCCAGTGGTGTTTGTGAAGTACCACCGAATGTTGCTGTTGCAATTAAAACTCTTGACAGAAATATCGATGGTCGCCGTGGAGGTGCTGTATTTCTTCATCAATCGGTACATCATAATATCGAATGTAATAATGTGGAAATACAACTCAAAAGTACCAACATACGTTGCAGCAGCAGTTTGCACAATATCTGCTTTAGCGATAGTGGCTTGGTGTATCCTCCTGATCATTATGAATATAGCATCTGAGAACTTCAACACCATCATTGAGTCAGTTTCATTATTTTCTTCGAAAAATCGAGCAGAGGTAACATACTTGAAGAAATATCGTGCCTCCAGCAAAGAATTCGTTTACAGAATTGGAAACTCTACGGAGATCACCAAAAGGAGTGTCCCCAATTTTCTGTTAAGCATCAGCCGCGGCACTCTCAAACTCAACATAGGTTGGTTGTGAACAATGAATTCGACAACGACATGCATTTCAACCGAAAAAAATTATGAATTCGCTTGGCTTCAACTCTCTCAGATAACTTCAAAAATGGCTTCAATTCTTTGAACACATTTTTTCGTAAATATTCTTTGACTGAAGTAAGCGCAATAGTAGGTTTACAGAAGTTTCGGAAGAAGCCGGATATTCTTTTCACAACTTCAAACTATTGTCTAAAAGTTGAGATATTGCGCAATATGAATAAAAGCAATAATACACTGCAAGAATACCATGCACATGATAAATTAAGTACAAATAAAAAATAATGAAAATGTTTAGGTAAGGAATAAACGCGTTTTAGCAACTGTATGTCACCAATTATAATAAATACAATTATATAGTTATACAATTAAATATAGTCATTATATACCTGCAATTAAATATAGTCATTATATACCTGCAATTAAATATAGTCATTATATACCTGCAATTAAATATAGTAATTATATCCCTGCAATTAAATATAGTAATTATATACCTGCAATTAAATATAATAATTATATACCTGCAATTAAATACAGTAATTATATACCTACAATTAAATATAGTAATTATATACCTGCAATTAAATATGGTAATTATATACCTACAATTAAATATAGTCATTATATACCTGCAATTAAATATGGTAATTATATACCTGCAATTAAATATAGTAATTATATACCTGCAATTAAATATAATAATTATATACCTGCAATTAAATATGGTAATTATATACCTGCAACAAAATGTAGTAAAAATACCTATATCTGCGATTAAATATAGTAATTATATACTTGCAATAAAATATAGCAAATATAACTACATATTTAATTAAGTATACTAATATAACTATATCTGCAATTAAATATAGTAAATATGACTAACTATATCTGCAATTAAGTATAGTAAATATAACTATATCTGCAATTAAGTAAAGTAAATAGTAAGTAGAAAAGTAAGTAACCTAATATTTGAACACAAACCTTTTGTTCAGAGTAACCCTTTGTAAATCTGCTACCTTATGGAATAGAATATTCAGCAATTCCTTAGATATTTGTTGGAGCTTAGCTCAAAAAGATTAAATTAATAGCTCATAGTAAAACTTTTTCATGTTAAATTAAATAGTAAATTATTGTAAAGTAAATTAAATAGTAAATTATAGTAAAGTAAATTAAAATTAAGTTAATAAATGAATTAAATTGCAAGATTAACTTTTACTATTTCTTTAGATAACTTTACCTTTATGAGCCCACATCAAGGAGGCTTAGGCCGCCGAAGGGTGGGCTATTAAAGACTGCGTGAATAAAGTAACTGTATTAATCCCTTGCCAAGCTATTGAATAACTACTACTACAACTACAACATATTTAAGCTTTTTAGTTCCATCGCAATTTTGCTTTTACTACGTTACTCCATTTCTGTTCCGAAGCATAAATCCATCCCAGTTTAATAACAGGAATATGACGGAGTCTAACAGACAGTAAAAGAGACTTCAGAGCATTAATATCGTTATAACTGTCGTATTACAAAAAATCTATTTCAAATACTAAGCTGCCTGTACACAAAAATCCCCTTTAGCAAATTAAATGATTACGAAAGCGCCTTTATTCTGAGAATACGGAAAGGTGAACCACAATCGATTGTCAAGTTATTGGATACGTACGTACTACAACCTACTTAAATTCTTTCTCAATCCAATCGCCATTTTACTATTCTCCGTTTCTGTTCCGTTCAGTACACATCCATCCCAGTTTAATAACTACAATGCGATGGAGTCTAAAAAACAGAAAAAGAGGCTGCAGGGTAAAAATCTCGTAAAGACCTTACAATGTCTCCAATTTATGGTCAAAATGGGAAATATTTTCGGTACAATTCCAGCTGTCTATTGCAAGAAAAAGAAAATATTTGTAAAGTCTGCATCAAAATCAGATATTTGGAGACACTACATAACCATTGGACTGTGGCTGATTGCTGCCACTTACATGTCGATACAATTCGTGATTAGGACAATTGCAGACGATACTTCTATATACTATTTCATGTGTTTTTTTATTACCTGTGCAGTCTTCATATCAATGATTATACCATTATTGATATTTTTTAAGCTAGATAGCATGCTCCTATTATTCAACAGTATGGTAAACACACTGGAAATCTTCGAAGGTGAGAACAATATTGACTTTTCCCAAAATATTTTTTTGATGTGCATACAAGTAAACCCCAGCAAATCGGGTGTCCGATGGATGTTGAGATGATTGGAGGATGAGTAATGAGTATTAAGTTTTTTCAAAAGTCAGATAGTGGTCATCTTCGAAAAAGACAAAAGTATTTCAATGGCAAATTTGTTTTAGGACAGAGAGACAGATTTGCCGTTTTTTCATATTAAAATTAATGCGTTGGACGTCCCAGGCAAACAGTCTTTGAACCATCACTATTAATAAATTTTATCGGGTTGAATATCGAATAAAGCAATAATGATATATTTTAATTATTGTGGTTTGTATACGAAACAATAATTATGCAATTAATTAATCTAACATTCTACAGAGAGTTATTGGAAAATGGAATTCAGTGTCGACCTGACATCCAGAGATTTGCAAATCGTTCAATGCCTGGCTGCTCTAAGTTGTGTCTCCCCTTATATGTCGACTGGCTCTATTGCCCGTGTGTACGATTTGCCTGTATATCCTTATGGACTGCTTCCAGAAGAATATCGACACATCGGAGTTGCTGTTTTGTTCGTAATTTCATGGTGGTGGATAATTTCTGGGTTCTGGATTGTTAACAGCTTTACAGTCATGACACTTGTGTTTGGATATCGATACGTCCAGATTCTCGGAAATGAACTAAAGTAATATTAGTAAACTATATTTTTAGTTTTGCATGCACTCTAGACTCTAATGAATATATTTAAAGCGAATAATTTCTATTGTTAATTTAGATTTGGAAATTCGATATATTTGACTCATGGCGATTTGAGGAAGCCCGAGGTGTTTGTGAAGTACCATCGAATGTCGTTGCTGCAACTAAAACTCTACACAGAAATATCGTCGGTGACCTCTCAGGCAGCGTACTTCTTCATCAATCGGTCCATTATAATCGCGAATGCAATGATGTGGAAATACAGCTCAGAAATACCAACAATTAATGTAGCAGCGCTTTGTTCATTCTCTGGGATGACAACATTGACTTGGTGTCACTTCCTGATCATTATCAACATCGTATCTGAGAACTTCAACGCCATCACGGAGTCAGTACCATTGTTTTCATCGAAGAATCGAGCAGATGCAGCATACATGAAGAAATATCGTGCCTCGTGCAAAAAATTCGTTTACAGCATTGGAAACTGTACGGACGTCACCAAAAAGAGTGTCCCAAACTTTCTATTAAGCATTAGCCGTGGCACCGTTAAACTCAATATGGGTCTGTTGTGAACAATGAATTTTATGAATTCGACAAGTATATGAATTCTAACCCTGAAAAATTCAAAACTACGGATACTGAACTTGCTTGGTTTCAATTTTCTCAGATGCCTTCAAAAATAACTTCAGTTATTTCAGAAATATGTTTCGCAAAAATTCTTTGATTGAAGTAGCTTCATTAGTGGGTTTACAGAAGTATCCGGGGTAGCCGGATATATATACCCGCAATTAAATATAGTGAATATCTACCTGCAATTAAATATAGTAAATATATACCTTTAATTAAAAACAGTAATTATATACCTGCAATTGAATATAGTAAATATATATCTGCAATTAATTGTAGTAATTATATACCTGCAATTAATTGTAGTAATTATATACCTGCAATTAAGTTTAGTAAATATATATCTTCAATTAATTATAGTAAATATATATCTTCAATTAAATATAGTAAATATATATCTTCAATTAAATATAGCAAATATATATCGTCAATTAAATATAGTAATTATATATCTTCAATTAAATATAGTACATATATATCTTCAATTAAATATAGTAAATATATATCTTCAATTAAATATAGTAAATATATATCTTCAATTAAATATAGTAAATATATATCTTCAATTAAATATAGTAAATATATATCGTCAATTAAATATTGTAAATATATATCTTCAATTAAATGTTGTAAGTATATATCTTATGATTGTAAAATTTGTTGCCAGAATTGACTCCCAAAGCTTTATTAGAGTGTGAGTTATCTCTGAATTTTGTAAAGAAATGTTTTGTACAGACACTTTGACAAAGATTATATATATTGTGTAGCCTATATATTCTATACTAAGTAAATAAAATTCTCAGTAAGCAATATTATATTAGATTTACTTTAAGGGGCACAGTAGAAGGATAGTTGCGTTTAAAATCTTCTGCTTTTCAGATTCCAGCGGACTTGTTTACATTTATTCAAATTTAAACAATGAAGTGCGTGTAAAATGAAAGGTGTTATCATGGTACATATTATGTATACTCCAAGTTTGAAATAAAGTAATGACATTTTAACGCAAAAATCAATGTCAAGAATTTATACGTGACACATGAGACACTATAGGATGTTCTTTATGCTTCTTCAGAAGAAACTGAGAAAAAGTTATGAAAAAAGAACTTGGAAGATATTTTATGCGGTTCCAGACAAATTACCGAATTTGCAGTGTAGATATAAACGTGCAATGAAATGAAAGCAGTATTTTGCGAGAGCCATAACATAGCTACAAAAAACATTCTCTCAATATCATGTAATGATTATATAAGTAAGTAGTTTAAAGTATTACTGTTGCACATCTTAAACTCATTAATAAATGTAGCTTTATGCTCATCGTATTTAAGTTGCTTTCCCCAGATTTGTCACTGAAAAAAATTGTCCTAATTCCAAGTACAGTAAATTTTCTATAATTAATTCCCCTTGTTTTCTGTTTCATTTTTCTTGATTATTACTTGTGTATCGCATTCCTGTCACAAGAAAATAAGTGCCGTAATAAATGTGTGAACATGATAATTCCATCTGGGGAATTAATCACAGTATTTTTATGATCAAGATAAAGGCACTCTCCACAGTTTCTACATACCAATTTTTTGTCTTTCGGAGTATTTTTATTACTAGATGGGCTCTGGGCTGGAATTTTATGCAGCACGTCATAAAAGCAATAATTTCTCTTTCAAATTACAAAGTAAACCATTGTAAAGCACAGTAACGAAAGTAAAACGAAATCAAAGCATTTTAACAACAGTCGCAAATAATTTTCCATTTTATATATTTAATTTAATTTTTATTCCGCGGAGGTCATAGGTCTAAAATGACGAATTTTTGAAATGGAGCCTTTATTATAGCCCAAAATGACTCGTTGAAAATCGATTAATTTTTCTTGATGAAAGATCATGCGGATATTTTGTTAATACAAAACAAAATGTAAGCATCATTATTTATCATACAATAGTTTACTAAATGGCTTCCAGATATGTTTTATGTCCCTACACAGCTACACAAACATTACATTCTAAACAATGTTATTGTAGAACGATTTTTTTTATAAATATTAGCGATGGATGGCCACTATTGTACTATTTGCTTTCCTTCAGTTAACGTTATTTCATTGGCAAAACAACTTTATTCCATTACACTTATTAAAGAATTTTATTTCAACTATCAAGTTAAACTTATACTTATTAGATATTTATAAAGTGGCGTCTCACTTTATGTAAGAAATATACAGCAATACCCACAATCCATAAATGCGATTTGAGTCTCATACATAAAAGCACACTTTAGTTCAGGCTCGCCCGGACTTATAGAATTGCTAAGTGAACCGAGTTAGTACTAAATAGTCAATTTTGAATGCTTTCAGTTAGAATGACAAGTATTTTGTCAGTTTACCTCTAACTTAATTGGTTTTAGAGCCCAAAATGAACAAATTGAAAATAATTAATATCAATTGTTTGAAAAATTAAACTGTCCATGCACGCCGTCAGTCGATGTATGCATTTCTGAAGTTAATCAATTAAAGGAACAAGTAAAAAATACGAACACAAGTACATAGAAATATTCGTAGTTCGAAAGAAAACTCTTATTTTGAAACAATATTTACTTCATTTAAAATTGCTATTGTGTAGTAATTTAACATCAAGGATGCTAATACTGTTGATACCTAGGTGGGCTATTAAAGACTGCGTCAATGTAGTAAATGCGTTTACCAAATGTATTTGCTGCATTATTGGACATGTACTACAACTTTTTAAGTTCTTTTCCGCAGTCGCCATTTTACTTCTCTCTGTTTCTCTTCCGAATAAATCCATCCCAGTTTAGTAACTACAATACGATGGAGTCTAACAAACAGAAAAGGAGACTTCAGGGTAAAAATCTCTTAAAAACCTTACAATGTCTCCAATTTATTGTCAAAATGGGAAATATTTTCGGTGCAATTCCAGCTGTCTATTGCAAGAAAAATAAAATATTTGTAAAGTCTGCATCAACCTACGATAATTGGAGGCACTACATAACCATTGGGCTGTGGCTAGTTACTGGCACTTACATTTCCATACAATTCGTGATTAGAACAGTAGCAGGCGATACTTCCGTATACTATTTCATTTGTTTTCTTTGTAACTGTGCAATCTTCATTGGGATTGTTCTACAATTGGTGTCACATTTTAAGTTAGATAGCAGTCTCCTAGGAATCAACAATATGGTAAACACACTGGAAATCTTCGAAGGTGAGAACAATATTGAATTCCTCAAAATATCGTTTTCGTGCCTGATGAATGATGAGGATTAATTAAAATTAATTAATTATTCTATGATCTAAAGTCAGATAGTGCCCTGAAGTCGAAAAACAGAAGACTGTTTTAATGACCAATATATTTAGAATATAAAAATTATTTCTAAACGTGTACGAGGGATTTGATCAACAAAACCAACAATCTTTTAAACACCATTATTAAAAAATGCATTTTATCGTATTGAAAATCGAATAAGGTAATAATGAAATGGTTTAAATATTATAGCAATTATATATATCATGTAACATTCCACAGAGCGTTATTGGAAAATGGAATTCAGTATCGACATGACTTCGAGGGATTTGCAAATCGTCCAAAGCATTGCAGCCGTAAGTTGTATCTACCCGTACGTGGTGACTGGCACTGTTGCCATTACGTATAATTTTCCTATATATCCTTATGGACAACTTCCAGAAGAATATCGACACATCGGAATCGCTGTTCTCACTGTCAGTATATCGTGGTGGATAATCTCTGGGGTCTCCATAATTATGGGCTTCACTCTGATGACAATTCTTTTTGGAAATCGATACATTCAGATTATCGGGAACGAACTAAAGTAATATAAGTACATAATATTATATTTAGCTTTGCTTACACTCCCATGAATATATTTAAGCGAATATTAACTATTGGTAATTTAGATTTGGAAATGGGAAATATTTCACTGGTTGCGATTTGAGGAAGCCGGAGATGTTTGTGAAGTACCATCGAATGTTGCTGCTGCAACTAAAACTCTTCACAGAAATATCGATGGTGGCCATCCAGGCGCTGTACTTTGTCGTCAATCGTACCATCATAATTTCGAATGTAGTAATATGGAAATACAGCTCAGAAATACCAACATTCGCTGCAGTAGCAGTGTGCTTGTTCTCTGGGATAATGACATTGGGTTGGTGTGCCTTACTGGTCAATGTCTACATAGCATCTGAGAACTTCAACGCCATCGCTGAGTCAGTATCACTATTCTCTTCGAAGAATGCAGCAAAGGCAGCATACATGAAGAAATATCGTGCCTCTTGCAAAAAATTCGTTTACAGAATTGGAAACTGTACGGACGTCACCAAAAAGAGTGTCCCCAATTTTCTATTAAGCATTAGCCGTGGCACCGTTAAACTCAATATGGGTCTGTTGTGAACAATGAATTTTATAAATTCGACAAGTATATGAATTCTAACCCTGAAAAATTCACAACTCAGGGTACAGAAATATCTACCTGCAATTAAATATAGTAAATATATACCTCTAATTAAATACAGTAATTATATACCTCTAATTAAATACAGTAATTATATACCTGCAATTGAATACAGCAATTATATACCTGCAATTAAGTTTAGTAAAATATATACATGCAATTAAATATAGTAAATATTGTAAGCATTGAAAGCTTACCCCTCCCACGCAAAGGCCCCAGCTACCGCTCTCTATAGTCTGAAGAAGACGGTTGCAGACTAGCTGCAACAGTCTTCCTCCGGCGGTTTCCCGCCGACCAATGGCAGTCGTCCACAACGACTCCTGGTGATGTGGCAGTCTGCATGCCGAAAAAGTCAAGACCCGCCGGCTCTTCTCCAGCAGCAGAGCCAAGAGTCCCTTTCCCAATTCCCGATTACTCTACTCTCGACCTTCAAGCCTTGCTTACAGCAAGCTGCTTCGCTCATCCGAGCTACACGTCCCGTGTTCCCTTATTTTGTAAAATAAGTTTAGTTTTCGGTCATTTCGGACCTCTATCATTTCCACTTCAATTATTCTTACACCTGTACATTACACAGGTATTCAATTATTACAAGTAAATAAATATCTATCTTTTTCTGAGTAAACCAATTCTGCAGTGATTCCATCGCTTCGCATAAAGTTACACAATTGTCGTTTAGTGATTTCACACAGTTAACATTTAAAGTGGCATAATATTACACAACTACAGTTAAGTGAATATAACAATCCAGTGACTACTAAAGTCAATCAGCAACTCATAAACACAAAGACAAATCAGCTGTTACGTGCTTACACATCTGGTGACAATAAAGTCACACGGCAAAACCTAAACGTACTTTAAGTGATTCAGACAACTCTTTCCTACGTGAACATAGTGAGAGCTGTCGTCTCTAACCCTTTCGTTCACATACTCTGCCAACGATATCGAAAGGAGTAACGGTCCAAAAGGAAGGAGGAGAATCTAACCCTTTGTTTCCATCCCACACTCATTCGACAACATCGTATCTCCTACCTAAGCAGTCAGGGAACTCTCTCATCTCATCCCACAGTTACGTACCCATTACGTAACACGGACTCACTAATCTACGTATACCTACGTACAAGTACCTACACACACAGAGAGTTATGCAATAAGGATCACCCCTTCTACACCCTGTCCTGGCAATATATATCTGCAATTGATGTAGTAAATACATATCTGCAATTAATATAGTAAATATACATCTGCAATTAATATAGTAAATATATATCTGCAATTAATATAGTAAATATATATCTGCAATTAATAGAGTAAATATATATCTGCATTTAAATATCGTAAATATATAGCTGCAATTAAGTTCTGTAAATAGTTTGTACATGCAGTAAAATATAGGAAATCCCAATGTCAAGAATATTTATATTTATATTAATTTACAAGAATATTTATACGTCACACATGAGACACTATAGAATATTCTTATAATGCTTCTTCAGAAGAAACGGAGAAGAAGGAGATGAAAAAAGAACTTTAAGATGTTATTTTATGCGTTTCCAGACAATATGCCGCATTTTCAGAGCAGATATAAACCAGCAATGAAATGGCATCAGTATTTTGCGAGAGCACTAACAACTTCTAAAAACATGCTCTCAATACCATGCAATGCTCTGTTAAAACTGAAGTAAGTCTATCTTAAGTCGACAAATTCTTTTTGTAAGTATTTTAATACATAAAACTAAACCGCTTTAACAAATTATTTGCATTTTAACATTTGTAGTTAAGTACCAGTGTTAAACAATTTAAACTCATTAATAAATATGGCATTTGTACTCACGTAGTCGTATTTAAGTTATTTTCAACGCACTAATACATTTTTTCACAATTAATTCCCCTTGTTTTCCGTTTCATTTTCCTTATCGTTTTCCTGTAGTTTAGCACAAAGTAGTGAAAAAAGGGCGGCAGGCCGGAACTTGTAGCCAGTGAGGACAAAGCATATAAATGTTGTCATTTCTATAACCTTCTCATCAATCCACTCGTATTGAAAAGGAACAGTTATCTAAAATGACAAAAAGAGAAAAGTATCATAATGAATGCTTGAATACGATAATGGCTTACCTTTAACATTATTTTGATTACCTTTAACAGCATGCTGGCAACTATTCTGGTAACGTAAATGTAGCAGACGAGTATAAAATAGAAATGCCTGAAAAGCTTTTCTAAATTCTTGGCTGCTTTGATGCCATTAGTGTGTGAGCTTTCTTTAGACTGTTTTATGGACCTACAACATCAGATATTGAATTAGTAAGTCTTAATTTCCTAGTAATAAATGGATACTCTTTAAGGTGCAAATTAAAAACCTACCAAACCACTGGAAGCAGAATGGCACCGCAACAAGACAAATCTAACACAAGAAACAGTGTTTTCCAAAATGAGTAAGCCGTTTCTGACTTTTCAGATTCGTTCATAACTATTTCTGCAACACTTGCTATGATCTAAATAAGTTTTGAAAAACAGAACAAGTTTATACAATATAATAGCAGCGCCGCCCTTAGAATTGTGAGGCCCCGGCAAAATGGCGCAAAATATACAAAAACTGTAAATCTTATCTGCGCGAAGCGCAAAATTTTTGTTAATTTTAATTAATTGTCCTTGATTTTGAACAGCACTTCAGCAAAATGGCACACAATATAGGCGAATTCATAAATTTGAATTGCGCGAAGCGCAAATTTTTTTAGTTTGGACAAATTTTTGTTCATTTTCCATGATTTGAACACCAGTTTGGTAAAATAGGGCAAATTATCACACCAAATCATAAATAAATTGCGCGAAGCGCAAAATTTTTTTTGATTTTAACAAATTTTCTTTAAATTCTTTTGATTTTGAACACCAGTTTGGTAAAATAGAGCACATTATACACAAATCTATAAACATAATTTGCGTAAAAAGGGAAAATTTTCGATTTTAACAAATTTTACTTAAATTGTACTGATTTTGAACCCCAGTGTGGTAAAATGGAGCACATTATATGTCAAATCATAAAAATAATTTGCGCGAGGCGCAAAATTTTTTTCTATTTTAATAAATATTCCTTAAATTCTCTTGAATTTGAACACCAGTTTTTGGATTTCGCGAGTTTGAGACCCCTAAAGTTTTATGAGGCCCGGCAAAAGCCGGAATTGCCCCCCCTTAAGGGCGGCCATGTATAATAGTAGGTAAAAATTGTGAACAATAATTAATAGGCTTGTATGTAACTAACCACTAATATAATTAGTATTCCGTCAACAGTAATCGTCATAAAAATATTATTGTATAGTAGGAATCGTCACACAATACAGAAATATTCAATTTTACATATGTAAAATTGCTTTTCCTACAAATTAGATTGTTTCTCAAAATAAAATATTAACGTTTTGCTAATAAAATTTGGTTTCAATATGAGTAAAATTGAATTGTGTTAATTGTGCACAATAATTATTTTTCTCTTACACATATCTCATAACAAAATGTGATGATAAACAAAAATTATGAGGAAAAAGCAACATAATTTACGGGAAAAAGAATTTTACTTTTCCGAAGCGATAATTATTTTGTATTGCGTGACGATTCTTATGGTAAAACAATGTTTTCATGGTTAATTGATCATTCTAATGGGAATATGACGAATTTTTATGGAAAACCGATGATTTTCATGATGGAATAAGATTATGGCTGTCATAAATCTACTACCTGCGCAGGGATGACGAGCATAAAAACTGTTTTTTCTCTAGAAGAAACCGTGTGCTTAACAAAGGAGTAACCAGTGCCGATACACAAGATTGTCGTAAATAATAGGGTTCCTTTCAACCTAAGTAAGTAAGAAGTCGTTATAATATTACTTATTTTCAATATTTTCATGGAATGTATAGATTTTGTTTTCTAACATATGAGTTAGGTAGTAGAGAAATGAAAATAGTCCATCATTGGTTCCTTCCGTTTGAATGTAATGGTAATTCACGGATTGAAGCAGTAACGAAAGGCTCTTTAGGCAAACCAGGGCTCCCATCAGGTAATGAATTTTGAATACTGGTAATCCAGTTTCTTCCCTGTACAGAAGACTAAAGATTAGTACAATAAAATTGCAAGAAGAAATAAGATCTCTTAACCTTACTTGCTTTTCTTCAGAATAAACCCCCAGAAGCACCCAAAAATAAAAAACAAAATTGACATCATGAAATAAATTGCGGGCAGAGGCATTTCACCTGCTGATAGGTAATTCTTGTGTAAATTCTCCTCGATTACGCTTATCTAAAAATCAAATGAAAATAAAAATACGTTGCCGGCACAATACCTTAGAAAAGGCTTGTATTTAGATACCTCTAAAAGTAATCAGTTTCCCATAAGCAAAAAATATCATTTTTTTAATCAGAGTGATCAGTTTACCAAGAACATATTATTTTACAATAAGAATCGTTACTCAATGCAAGAATAACCACTTCCCCATTAATAAGGTTGCTTTTGCCACATATTAGGTAAGGGTTTCTTCATAATTAAATTTTAAACTTTTGCTTACTAAATTTATATTAATTAAGAAGAAAAATTTCGTTAATTAAACATAATATTATGATGGGAAGCAAAAATTATGAAAAAAGGAACACAATATGGAGCAAAGAAAATTTACTTATGTGAAGATCATTATTCTTGTATTGACTGACTATTTCTTCTTATGGTAAAATATTATTTTAGTATTAAATTTCTTATGGACATGGACGAATGTGAATGACGATTTTTGTTTGTGGAAAACTGATTGTATTTATGGTGGAATTAAATTAAATAATTAATATAGAAAAATCCAATCAAACTCACATTAATGTTGACTTTACTGTTATGAGTATAATCGCAGTTGTGGAAAAACAAACTGTAAAGTCCCCCTGAATCTTCGCCAGCAGTGTATACTGTGAACTAAAATTCAAATAATTACATTAATTTGATAATTTTTGCAAGAATTTTTAACATTTCGGAATTATAATATATATTGTGAATGGGACAAGGTTGCAGAAGCACATGGAGTTTTTAGCAAAACCCTCGACCCATGTGTTTTTGGGGTTTTGTGGGTATTTGCGTATTTGGTCTACCAAAATAATGTAATATTCTCGGTATATTACTAGACATCCCTATTTTTGAGTCACAATATAATTAAGAATGACGGTTTTAACTATAATTATCAAATATATTCATATTCTGCAGGATAAACTGTAATTTGTTGTGAAAAAGACGGTGAATTTCTTATTCCCGCCTAGCAAAATCCCAAAAGTGGGTCGGGTTTTTGCTAGGGAACTCCAAGAACCCTAGGTCGGCATCCTTGGTGTGGGCTGAATAACTTACTGTTGTTGAATATGAAAACGATCCATCCGGATTGGGTGTTACACTTAAAGGCAATGAAATGCCATTACAAGCTCCAGCTGATTCTGAAGCTGAAAATTTATTTGTTGTACCAATTTCTTCAGGCTGAACCTCTTTGGCGTTTTCGCCCAAAGAACGAACTAATTAATGATTAAATAATATAGACATTATGGTTCACAAATACGAAATAAAAAAGCACATAATTTAAATAAGACATACCTCTTCTTCGTCGTCTTTGCAAAATTACATTCCTTGGATCTATATTGTACATTCCTCTTTTAAAATAAGGTGACATGGGAATCAGAGATGAATCTCTATAAACCTTGACACTGGTCTGCAAAGTCGGATTACAATTCACATGGACCCTGAGAAACAAATAATGGAAGTCAACATGATTTTACAATAATGTAAATATTTATATTTCATTAAAAGTGTAATTACAATTCATTAGTAAAATCCAAGCGAAAGAAAATTGAGGACACCCCTTCGTCTTCATAATCCAAATTGTAATTGTTTAAGGCACAGGTCCCCAATGTACTTCTTGGATACGGATTTGTTCCCGCACTTAAAGTACGATCAACAGTAAAACCAATCTATAACATAAAAAATGAACCATTGCAAAACACATGTAATAAGACAGTTGCGAACTTTGGGAAAGTAAAGTTTTAGTAAAAACACATGATTTTTGATGTTATTCATAAGTTAGTTATTTCATACCATTTCTTGTTGGCCTTCTTTTGGCAGAACTTGGAGACCCATCAAATGGACGTCAAGATATCCTCCTTTGTGAAATCCAAAGGTAGTTAATGGTATTATTTTCCGTTCATCCATCTGCAGTTGCACAAATTCAACACAAAAAATATTAAAAATTATCTGAATAATAAATAAGATATTTATTAGCAATGAAATCTTTCTTAGACTCCGGTAAATTAAACAATTAATATGTAAACTTATGAAATTAGAAAATTACTAAGCCTTCACTAGATCTTACTATTATTATTAGTTAGTATATTTAAAATATAATCAATCGAGACTTACCTCTATATTTAGCAGATGTTTACGGCTTAATGTAGAGGTGGCCATAATCATTACAATTACTAAGCAAAGTATTAATTTCATTTTTCACTCCTATAATACACCAAATTGAAAATATTTTATTATTATTTATTCAGCCGGTCGTACTATTTGGCACCCCCCAAAATGGATTTGGCACCCCCCAAATAAATGGCACCCCCCATTAAGGTGACCATATTTTTCCATTTTATAGCATGCATGGCCACCAAATAACACTACAAATAGAAAAGGCACCCCCAATACAAAAAGCACCCCCCAACTGAAATGGCACCCCCCAACTGAAATCAACTGAAATGCCACCCCCAACTGAAATCAATTGAAATGGCACCCCCCAAATGAAATGGCACCCCCCAACTGAAATGGCACCCCCCAACTGAAATCAACTGAAATGGCACCCCCCAACTGAAATGGCACCTCCCAACTGAAATGGCACTCCACAACTGAAATGGCACCCCCCAACTGAAATGGCACCCCCCAAATGAAATGGCACCCCCCAACTGAAATCAACTGAAATGGCACCCCCCAACTGAAATCAATTGAAATGGCACCCCCCAAATGAAATGGCACCCCCCAACAGAAATGCCACCCCCCAAATGAAATGACACCCCTCAACAGAAATGGCACCCCCCAACTAAAATGGCACTCCCCAACTGAAATGGCACCCCCCAACTGAAATGGCACCCCCCAACTGAAATCAACTGAAATGGAACCCCCCAACTGAAATGGCACCCCCGAACTGAAATCAACTGAAATGGCACCCACCAACTGAAATCAATTGAAATTGCACTCCCCAACTGAAATGGCACCCCGCAACTGAAATGGCACCCCCCAACTTAAATCAACTGAAATCGCACCCCCCAACTGAAATGCCCCCACAACTTAAATCAACTGAAATGGCACCCCCCAACTGAAATCAACTGAAATGGCACCCCCCAACTGAAATGGCACCCCCCAACTTAAATCAACTGAAATGGCACCCCCCAACTTAAATCAACTGAAATGGCACCCCCCAACTGAAATGGCCCCCCCCAACTTAAATCAACTGAAATGGCACCCCTAACTGAAATGGCACCCCCAACTGAAATCAACTGAAATGGCCCCCCCAACTAAAATCAATTGAAATGGCACCCCCCAAATGAAATGGCACCCCCCAACTGAAATGGCACCCCCCAACTGAAATGGCATTCCCCAACTGAAATGGCACCCCCAACTAAAATGGCACTCCCCAACTGAAATGGCACCCCCCAACTGAAATGGCACCCCCCCAACTGAAATGGCACCCCTCAACTAAAATCAATAGAAATGGCACTCCCCAACTGAAATGGCACCCCCCAACTGAAATGGCACCCCCCAACTGAAATCAACTGAAATGGCACCCCCCAACTGAAATTAATTGAAATGGCACTCGCCAACTGAAATAGCACCCCCCCAACTGACCTGGCACCCCCCAACTGAAATCAACTGAAATGGCACCCTCCAACTGAAATCAACTGAAATGGCACCCCCCCAACTGATATCAACTGAAATGGCACCCCCAACTAAAATGGCACTCCCCAACTGAAATGGCACCCCCCAACTGAAATCAACTGAAATGGCACCCCTCAACTAAAATCAATTGAAATGGCACTCCCCAACTGAAATGGCACCCCCCAACTGAAATGGCACCCCACAACTGAAATCAACTGAAATGGCACCCTCCAACTGAAATTAATTGAAATGGCACTCCCCAACTGAAATAGCACCCCCCAACTGACCTGGCACCCCCCAACTGAAATCAACTGAAATGGCACCCTCCAACTGAAATCAACTGAAATGGCACCCCCCCAACTGATATCAACTGAAATGGCACCCCCCAACTGAAATCAACTGCAATGGCACCCCCCAACTGAAATTAACTGAAATGGCACCCCCCAACTGCAATGGCACTCCCCAACTGAAATGGCACTCCACAACTGAAATGGCACCCCCAACTGAAATGGCACCCCCCAACTGAAATGGCACCCCCCAACTGAAATGGCACTTCAGAACTGAAATGGCACCCCCAACTGAAATGGCACCCCCCAACTGAAATGGCACCCCCCAACTGAAATCAACTGAAATGGCACCCCCCAACTGAAATCAACTGAAATGTCACCCCCTAACTGAAATTACACCCCTCTATAGAAATATCAAAAAACAGTGTTAGCTTTACGAATTTTGCATAAGGTGTTTCGTAGTCCGAAAAATTATTTAGAAGACCGTCACAAGATTTCTTCGCATTGCTTAAAGGCGAGAAATGAATATTTGCTGAAACTGGGGCTATGAGAAGCCATTCATTTGCATTAATTGGCCAATTTTCTATTTAATAACTCCAAGAAGTAAACTCAATTTTCAGTATTACTATAAAAAATTGGCTTCCGCTATAAGAAGTTAAGATCCTTTTATGGAGATGTCCAATGCTCGGGCTCACAAGCAGACATATTGCTAACTTCTCTGAAGCATGGATTGTTGGTTAGTTAAAGCCGAGAGGTCAAATGCTGTCATTATATGGATTCATAGTCGCACTACTTACGCGAGGTATGCCTTATGGGGGGTTTTGCCCTGCCATACACAGAGTCCAAAGAAGCAAAACCTCACAGGCACTGCATTCCTTTTACCCCACTGTTAGTTTAGCTGTCTCTCTACTCGTTCGTTGCACAAATAACCTCTGGCATTATATCCCAAACAGGATTCGAACACCCTTTTGGCAGCGGACATAGAGATTGATAATTCATTTACGCCGCCTAGCCAATTACAATTGTATGTTTGCGTAAAAAGGAAAACAAAATTTAGCATATCGCCTTCTATGATGGGACATACCCAAAAAGTTAGGGTAGCGGCTCCTTAATTGGAAAAAAGAATTAAGAAAGTCGTAGAAGTGGTCATTTTTATTTACAAGTAAAAATCTATTTTTCTAAGACATTTTTTAACGGTAAACAAGGCTAATTCAAACAGTTTTTAATTAAAGAAAATCTGAGATTTCTACTGTCTACACAGGTGACACAGGAAGAGATGTAACTAGTAGATACAAGGAACACCTAGCTGATATTCGTTATATTAGAGCAAGCAAATCGGCAGTCGTTCTACATTATGCTGAAAATCCTAGTCATCTTACTAGTAATCCAACAATTGATTCAGTGGAAAATGATAGTAACTCTATTTTAAGCAAAGTTAAGGAAGGTCTTTACATACGATCAAATGGTAACATAATGAATCCGGACGAGGGATTGAGGCTTAGTCCAATATAGTCAAATCTACTCAACTCAATTCTATAACTTAAAATGTCTTCTAGTACCCGTAGTTACTAATTTTACATTTCAACGTATGTATTGTGCCAAACAATTTTATTCAATTTTACAATAGTTTAACATAATTTTTTAAATAACCATTTTAATCCGAATTTTATTGTAAAACTTCTCCGAAGATGACAACTGATCGTTGTCGAAATCTCAGATTTTCTTTAATTAAAAACTGTTTGAATTAGCCTTGTTTACCGTTAAAAAATGTCTTAGAAAAATAGATTTTTACTTGTAAATAAAAATGACCACTTCTACGACTTTCTTAATTCTTTTTTCCAATTAAGGAGCCGCTACCCTAACTTTTTGGGTATGTCCCATCATAGAAGGCGATATGCTAAATTTTGTTTTCCTTTTTACGCAAACATACAATTGTAATTGGCTAGGCGGCGTAAATGAATTATCAATCTCTATGTCCGCTGCCAAAAGGGTGTTCGAATCCTGTTTGGGATATAATGCCAGAGGTTATTTGTGCAACGAACGAGTAGAGAGACAGCTAAACTAACAGTGGGGTAAAAGGAATGCAGTGCCTGTGAGGTTTTGCTTCTTTGGACTCTGTGTATGGCAGGGCAAAACCCCCCATAAGGCATACCTCGCGTAAGTAGTGCGACTATGAATCCATATAATGACAGCATTTGACCTCTCGGCTTTAACTAACCAACAATCCATGCTTCAGAGAAGTTAGCAATATGTCTGCTTGTGAGCCCGAGCATTGGACATCTCCATAAAAGGATCTTAACTTCTTATAGCGGAAGCCAATTTTTTATAGTAATACTGAAAATTGAGTTTACTTCTTGGAGTTATTAAATAGAAAATTGGCCAATTAATGCAAATGAATGGCTTCTCATAGCCCCAGTTTCAGCAAATATTCATTTCTCGCCTTTAAGCAATGCGAAGAAATCTTGTGACGGTCTTCTAAATAATTTTTCGGACTACGAAACACCTTATGCAAAATTCGTAAAGCTAACACTGTTTTTTGATATTTCTATAGAGGGGTGTAATTTCAGTTAGGGGGTGACATTTCAGTTGATTTCAGTTGGGGGGTGCCATTTCAGTTGGGGGGCGCCACTTCAGTTGATTTCAATTGCTGGGTGCCATTTCAGTTGGGGGGCGCCACTTCAGTTGATTTCAATTGCTGGGTGCCATTTCAGTTGGAAGATGCCATGTCAGCTGAAGGGGTGCCATTTCAATTAGGGGGTGCCATTTCAGTTGGGGGTGCCATTTCAGTTGATTTAAGTTGGGGGTGCCATTTCAGTTGGGGGGTGCCATTTCAGTTAATTTCAGTTGGGGGGTGCCATTTCAGTTGATTTCAGTTGGGGGTGCCATTTAAGTTGATTTCAGTTGGGGGGTGCTATTTCAGTTGATTTCAGTTGGGGGGTGCCATTTCAGTTGGGGGGTGCCATTTCAGTTGGGGGGTGCCATTTCAGTTGGGGGATGCCATGTCAACTAAAGGGGTGCCATTTCAATTAGGGAGTGCCATTTCAGTTGATTTAAGTTGGGGGGTGCCATTTCAGTTGGGGGTGCCATTTCAGTTGATTTCAGTTGGGGAGTTCAGTTGGGGGGGTGCCATTTCAGTTGGGGGGTGCGATTTCAGTTGATTTAAGTTGGGGGGTGCCATTTCAGTTGGGGGTGCCATTTCAGTTGATTTCAGTTGGGGAGTGCCATTTCAGTTGGGGGTGCCATTTCAGTTGATTTCAGTTGGGGGGTGCCATTTCAGTTGGGGGATGCCATGTCAACTGAAGGGGTGCCATTTCAATTAGGGGGTGCGATTTCAGTTGATTTAAGTTGGGGGGTGCCATTTCAGTTGATTTCAGTTGGGGAGTGCCATTTCAGTTGGGGGGTGCCATTTCAGTTGGGGGGTGCGATTTCAGTTGATTTAACTTGGGGGGTGCCATTTCAGTTGGAGGGTGCGATTTCAGTTGATTTAACTTGGGGGGTGCCATTTCAGTTGATTTCAGTTGGGGGGTGCCATTTCAGTTGGGGGATGCCATGTCAACTGAAGGGGTGCCATTTCAATTAGGGGGTGCCATTTCAGTTGATTTAAGTTGGGGGGTGCCATTTCAGTTGGGGGTGCCATTTCAGTTGGGGGGTGCGATTTCAGTTGATTTAAGTTGGGGGGTGCCATTTCAGTTGATTTTAGTTGGGGGGTGCCATTTCAGTTGGGGGATGCCATGTCAACTGAAGGGGTGCCATTTCAATTAGGGGGTGCCATTTCAGTTGGGGTTGCCATTTCAGTTGATTTCAGTTGGGGAGTGCCATTTCAGTTGGGGGGTGCGATTTCAGTTGGGGGGTGCGATTTCAGTTGATTTAAGTTGGGGGGTGCCATTTCAGTTGGGGGTGCCATTTCAGTTGATTTCAGTTGGGGAGTGCCATTTCAGTTGGGGGTGCCATTTCAGTTGATTTCAGTTGGGGAGTGCCATGTCAGTTGGGGGGTGCCATTTCAGTTGGGGGATGCCATGTCAACTGAAGGGGTGCCATTTCAATTAGGGGGTGCCATTTCAGTTGATTTAAGTTGGGGGGTGCCATTTCAGTTGGGGGTGCCATTTCAGTTGATTTCAGTTGGGGAGTGCCATTTCAGTTGGGGGGTGCCATTTCAGTTGGGGGGTGCGATTTCAGTTGATTTAAGTTGGGGGGTGCCATTTCAGTTGATTTCAGTTGGGGGGTGCCATTTCAGTTGGGGGGTGCCTTTTCAATTGATTTCAGTTGGGGGGTGCCATTTCAGTTGATTTCAGTTGGGGGGTGCCATTTCAGTTGATTTAAGTTGGGGGGGCATTTCAGTTGGGGGGTGCGATTTCAGTTGATTTAAGTTGGGGGGTGCCATTTCAGTTGCGGGGTGCCATTTCAGTTGGGGAGTGCAATTTCAATTGATTTCAGTTGGTGGGTGCCATTTCAGTTGATTTCAGTTCGGGGGTGCCATTTCAGTTGGGGGGTTCCATTTCAGTTGATTTCAGTTGGGGGGTGCCATTTCAGTTGGGGGGTGCCATTTCAGTTGGGGAGTGCCATTTTAGTTGGGGGGTGCCATTTCTGTTGGGTGGTGCCATTTCAGTTGGGGGGTGCCATTTCAGTTGGGGGGTGCCATTTCAGTTGATTTCAGTTGGGGGGTGCCATTTCAGTTGATTTCAGTTGGGGGATGCCATTTCAGTTGGGGGGTGCCATTTCAGTTGGGGGGTGCCATTTCAGTTGATTTCAGTTGGGGGGTGCCATTTCAGTTGATTTCAGTTGGGGGGTGCCATTTCAGTTGGGGGGTGCCATTTCATTTGGGGGGGTGCCATTTCATTTGGGGGGTGCCATTTCAATTGATTTCAGTTGGGGGGTGCCATTTCAGTTGATTTCAGTTGGGGGGTGCCATTTCAGTTGGGGGGTGCCATTTCATTTGGGGGGTGCCATTTCAATTGATTTCAGTTTGGGGGTGGCATTTCAGTTGATTTCAGTTGGGGGGTGCCATTTCAGTTGGGGGGTGCTTTTTGTATTGGGGGGTGCCTTTTCTATTTGTAGTGTTATTTGGTGGCCATGCATGGTAGAAAATGGAAAAATATGGTCACCTTAATGGGGGGTGCCATTTATTTGGGGGGTGCCAAATAGTACGACCGTTTATTCAGCGGACCAATTGCACCATTGTTTACGCTCCTTGATTAACTCTTTGATGAAATCTCGAACTAACGAATGAAAGTGTCAACTACTCAAAATCAAGTAATAAACTGTTACAACTTGCAGCATAATAAAATATTAATATTATACGATTATACTTGCAAGTTCAGGTGCAACAACTGTCAGATACTTGCACTTCCTTTTCTTTACTTGTCAAGCAAGTTTCTTCTACTCCTATTTATTTGGAGATTTGAGTGCAGCGGTTTTGCGCCTTTATTATTCGCTGAATATAGAGTCTTCTTAAAAGAGAACGTAAATAAGTAAATAAATTAAAGAAATACTATTTAAATTATTTATTTTCGTTATTAATCCCATTACATTTAAGAATATTGTGGCAATAATTTTACTCCGTCATAAAAATAATGTTTTTATTAATAAAAATCGTCATTTTTCCATTATAATTAATCAATTTACCTAAAAATTACTACTACTACAAGAATCATTACTCAATATATAAAAATAATCCCTTTCACAAAAGTAAAATTACGTTTTCGGTTTTGCACATGTTATTTGTATGTTGCCGTTAAGGATTTCACTTACCTAATTTTAATTTTTGAATCTTTAAACGTAGAATTATGGAAAACAACAATTTAGGGGACTCTAACTATCATGGTAACTTTTCTTTACCAGAATCATAAGATTATAATGTGTTTCTAAAACCTAACAAGATTTACATCATAGGTTAATTATATTTGGTAAACTATAATATTACAACAATCAATAAAATGCTCATTTTGGGTTAACACCTTTTTGGAATTGATGGCCAAGAAGTTTCAGAAAAAGGGACAATATATGATGCTTATGCATTGATTTTAAAACTTGTGTTTGAACACAATTTTTATAAAAATCCAAATTGTGTTATAACATGTAAATAACAAAATAGCAATTATTTTACTACAAAAATCATAACGAATTCAAATATATTCAGTTTTCCACAAGTAATATTGGTTTTCTCATGTATTTCATTATTTGCACATACTTCAAATACAAATTCGGAAATAAGAAAAATAACAAATGCGAAAAGTAGTAAAATTAATAAGAAAAGCAAAATTACTTGTGAAAAAGTAAATAGTTTGGTGAGGAGTTACGACTCTGAAGTGCCAAAATGACACTGTTACGGGCAATCATTATAGTTTTTGGAAAATGATAATGTAATTACGTCTTATTTAATAATGTTAGTAAAATCCAATTTAATAATAACAATAATTTAAGGTTTATAATTGATAACTTAAATAAAATAGGTGAGAAAGACGAAATTATGATTTTACATGGATATAGTTTTTGAATTCTTCAACTTTAGTCTAGATTTTGTAATTTTCATAACTTTTGGTTCTTTTTGCGATGGGATCTTAAATGTTCATACAAATATTCTCTGACTGGGAACGCTTTGGGGCAGAAATCACATTTAAAAGGTTTAACTCCATTTGAATGGACACTTTTGACGTGGCGGCTGAGAGCGGTAGAGAATTTGAACTTTATGGGACATTGCTTACAAGGAAAAGGTCTTTCATTTCTGTGGACTCTCCTGACATGAATATTCAACACACCCTGGGACACAAAGGCCGCTCCACATTCTGGACACAAAGCTGTTTTTATCCCCTCGTGTTTTTTCATGTGTAGATCGTATTTACCTTTTGTGGGCAATCCCCTGTTGCACAATGGACACTTAAATTTATATGCTTTCTGATGAACTGTTCTGATGTGCGCTTGTAAATTACTGCGCGAACTTAATATTTTTCCACACTGGTCGCACTTGAAGGGATTTAGGCCCAGTTCTTCATAATGTTTGCTTTGTTGGTGGTGTTCGAAATATGGTTTCTCTGTGAAAGCCTCCCCGCAAATGTCGCACACGAAAGGTCGTTCTTTGTATACCAAGTGAGTTTTCACATGTTGTTGATATCTATAATGATCGATTGTTTTGTAATTACAATCAACAGTAGCGCATTTAAATTCCCTAGGTGTCCGGGAACCTGGAAACATTATTTTAAATTCTTCTATATGCTTTAGTTGGTAGTGGTCTCGGGCTGATCTCTTAAAAGTCATTCCACATATTTTACATTCCTTTATATTTTCGGGAAATAGCTTTTCAAAGTCCTCTGCGTGCTTCTTTTTACAGTGGTACCGTAAATCTTGAATACGCTTGCAAGTTTTGTCGCATTTTTGACATTTAAAAACGATTTCTTCGGAAGTTTTTATTTTTTCTTCAAGACCATGGAATATTTCACGGTGTTTCTTCAAAACACTTTCTGAAGTCATACGCTTGTTGCATGTGTCACAGTAAACGTAAACAATTGTTTTTCCCTCGCAGCGAAACTTTTCTTGGTGCATTTTCAACTCTTCTTTAGTTACCGCTTTATATTTGCAGTGTTCACAACTGTACGGAAATTCACCATGTTGTCGCAAAAAGTGACCACGGAGACGACTCCAGTCCCGGAACTCCTGGAAACATATTTCACATTTTACTAAACCTTTTCCTTTCCCGACAGTATGTTTTACTTTTTCTATTTTGCACTTTTGCTCTTCAGAAATATCTTTAGAAACTTCATTTTTCAAATCCAAAGGATCTTCTTCAGAGGCAGAATCAGAATCTTCGCCATATTCTTCAGGTTTCCACTCTAAAAAGTCTTCTGATTCGTTAATACCGAAATCTTGAACATCATTTACTGTAAAAAATGGAAATTTATTGATTATTAATTAATTAATTATCTTTCATTTATTAATTATTAATCCAGATTTAAATATTGACTTACCATTTTCATCTACTTTCATTAATCTTCTTGAAGGACTCCTTGGTTTAGATTTAAGTTTATCATCTTGAAATGAAAAATCCTCTGTTTCTTCAATATTGTTAAATTCGTCGATATTTTCCATTGCTGGATCCATTTCAAAGTCAATATCATCATTGTCGTAGTCCTCAGTTTTTATGTCGACCTTGGAATTTTCTAAACTCTGGAACTCTGTGTATATTACAAAAAAATTGTCATTGTGTATTGTGTCACATGTCATTAGACTCAGAATTCACAAATAAAATTTGCCTTGAATAATGTATGATCGTATTTCTTCGCCTGGACCAAATCTAGTTGTCTTTAATGTACCATGTCTTCGTACTTTTCCACAGTTTTCTTCAACATCGGCTGACAATGCAATAGTGTTCTTTATGTTACTAGCAACGAAATATAACTTTTTCTGTAACTGTTGAATTTCCTTGAACAGGTGCTCTGCATCACTAATTAGCTTAGCACAGGAATCACACCAAAATATCCACGAAACCGGATTCCCATTATTTTGCAAAAACTTTGTACACATTTCTTCGGGAATATTGAGGAGTTTTCGTAATAAAAATATTACAGGCAGCTGTTTCTCCAAAGTGACACAGTTTTCTTCCGTTTCTGCACAAAAAAGAGCAAAAAAAGATATTACGAGATAAAATAATTGAAATATACACTGTTACCTGCACGAAATATAGTTACTGTTACCTGCATCAGGTTTAACTTACCAGCTACACAGTTTCTTTCGGAAGTATTTGCGCTTTTAGCTTTACTTCTGGCTTTCGCATTTGTTTTTGTTGAAATACCTTTGGAACATATGACGCAATCTTTTTCTTTCATTTTTAAATCCCACTAAATCACTACTATTTCTGTATTTAATTCCAAAAATAAAATAATTATTGGCTTGCTGGTACTAAAGTTAGTGAAGTACTTTGTTTCCTAAAAATATAGGTACTTTTCAATGTACTGTACAATTTGCTTTGCAATATTTACAAAATCTATCTCAAGGAAAATGCCTTTCGCGCCACAAACTATCCTTGACAAAGTTTATTAGTATGTCTCCTTTCCAGTGTAGGAGAAATCAAATCAGAGACCAAGGAATCAGAATCATTTATTTTTATGGTTATTCCCTCCATATCGTAAAGTACAAATATATTTTAATAGCTATTAAAATTAGCTAAATTACGTTTTTATTTTTATGAAGCCGAGGAGCTCTGGCGTAAATAAAACTGTAAAAATATGCTGGTCCTTTAATTTTCATTTACCAGACTGAAACTGAAGCTTATCTATGTGATCGTGTAGCTAAACAGTATTTGGAGAGTTCACATAATTTTTTTTGAGATAACATCGAATTTACACCAAATAAGACCTCAGAAACAATTTTGAACAAAATTTCGAAAAAAAATTTTTTTTAATTTTTTTCCAAATTGCTCCGTAATTTGTGTTTAGTGTAAATGCGGTGTTATCTCACTTTGCCCCAAAAAAATTTTAAGGGGGAAAAACGTGTGGGATATGTGAACTCTCCAAATAGACACCCTGTAGGTATCATCTTATACTTCTTGGTTTCTGTAATTCCGTTCGTTCGTTCGTAACATGTTCAGTTTACGACCGTATTTGAAGTCCCAGAAACTTCAAAAATATCTCAAAAAATAGCTATTTAGCTAACTTAGGTGCATGTGAAAGATGAACTCTCTCCGACCTGTGACGGCTGAGCTAACCTCTGACCTATGACCGCTGAGCTAAAAACCAAAATACCGTAAAACCCCACACACAGGTGATAAATATTGCCCTGCTTGGCAAACCCATGTTGCGCTACCAAATACAAAACCTACTCCACAACACAACAACATCATCTTCAATGCAATTTGCATTTCGCTCACAGTTTTCTGTTTTCCAGTGCTTTGCTGTACATTTGAGTTCGTTTTCATCAGAGTGATTGAGAATTCCTTATTTTCATCTTAATTTCGATATCGTTTTCAGGATCTGACAAATAACCTTCATGCGACTGGTATGTTAACAGCATTGCATTCGTTATTTCAATCAAAGTAACTGTGCTTTATTATTGTTCATAATTATGTCAGCCATCATTTACTAAAAAGGCCTGCGTATTTTTTATTAAAATACCTGCGACTTTTAAGAAAAAAGTATTACTTACTATACAATTAATCAAAATCTTTGAAATTACAAATGTCATTCCGCTCAAATGTTTAAAAAATGAATTAATAATCATTTCTACTGCAGAATGCAAAACGCCAATTCCGTTTTTTAAAGTAATTCAATTAATCGTCGTGCATTACGCAATCTACTAATAAGACATTCTGTCAACTACCATATTTTGAATTTGAAATAAAACTATGGCTTTTATTACTGTAGATTTTTCCCTTTATGATGAGAATCGTTATGTAATTCTGATAAACGACCTACTGAAGTTGCACAGGTTCAGCAATAAACTAATAATCAATAATAGTGTTTAATAATGTATAGTACATTCAACAATTTCCTATCAGCTGTTTAAAAAATGAAATAATGATATCTACTCTATATTGTGCAACGCTAATTCTATCATTTTGTAAAACATTTAATTAGTCGTCGTGCATTGTGTAATTTATTAACCAATCATTCTTTTAACTACAATATTTAGAAATAATGTTTAGAAAATATAATTATGTATTTCATTTTTGCAGCACCTTTACATTATAAACGTTATTTAATTATGATAACGGAAGTGGCGCAGGTCTAAAATTAAACGCAGGCACACTAATTAATCATAATATTCAATTTATGTTATTTTACCAAGAGTTGTTATCAAAGATTTCTCATTGTTTGAAATCAATTTTTTAGGACTGACGTCAGGTTTCGACTGTAGATATTCAATTGTTTACAGGCAACCATCAGTCTTTAAGAGACTAAACCACGAAAGTCTATAAGACTAATAGAGCTCAATAGAACCTAAGCTACGAAAGTCTAAGGAGGAGCCGACCGTAGATGAGGGGAAACAAACAGAGGTGTAGCATAAGGAGGAGCCGACCGTAAAATTGTGGAAACAGACAGAGGTGTAGCCGTAAATGTCGGAAAATAGAGAGTGGTGTAGCAAAAGGGAAGCCGACAGTAAATGTGGTTAAACAGAGAGAGGTGTAGCATAAGGAGGAGCCGACCGTAGATGTGGGGAAACAGACAGAGGTGTAGCATCAGAGGGAGCCGACCGTAAATGTGTGGAAACAGACAGAGGTGTAGCATCAGGAGGAGCGGGCCGTAAAATTGTGGACACAGACAGAGGTGTAGCATCAGAGGGAGCCGACCGTAAATGTGGGGAAACGGACAGAGGTGTAGAGGGGGAGCCGTACGTAAATGTGTGGACACAGACAGAGGTGTAGAGGGGGAGCCGTACGTAAATGTGTGGACACAGACAGAGGTGTAGAGGGGGAGCCGTACGTAAATGTGTGGACACAGACAGAGGTGTAGAGGGGGAGCCGTACGTAAATGTGTGGACACAGACAGAGGTGTAGCATCAGAGGGAGCCGACCGTAAATGTGGGGAAACGGACAGAGGTGTAGAGGGGGAGCCGTACGTAAATGTGTGGACACAGACAGAGGTGTAGCATCAGAGGGAGCCGACCGTAAATGTGGGGAAACGGACAGAGGTGTAGAGGGGGAGCCGTACGTAAATGTTTGGACACAGACAGAGGTGTAGAGGGGGAGCCGTACGTAAATGTGTGGACACAGACAGAGGTGTAGAGGGGGAGCCGTACGTAAATGTGTGGACACAGACAGAGGTGTAGAGGGGGAGCCGTACGTAAATGTGTGGACACAGACAGAGGTGTAGAGGGGAAGCCGTACGTAAATGTGGGGAAACAGACAGAGGTGTAGCATAAGGAGGTATTTTAAATGTTGAGTAAATTTAAAGTGTATTTAAATGTTACAATTTTATTTAATCAATGTTTTTAGGAACAAACCCCATACACACGGTTTTGTTTACGCTAGGCTTTTGTTACCGCCCGTCCGAAGGACGGATGGAGGGCACCACCTTTGAAGGCATACCATCAATGTAAATTTTAGAATTTAAAGTAAACATTTTTTTACTAGTACACCGTTTATTAACGGCTAGATACTGTTACTGCCAGTCCGTAGGACGGGTACCTTACTAGTTTAGGAATAAACTATAGTATTGTACATAGTAGGTTGCTAGTACCAAACTGGTTAGTACCAAACACATGTTTTTCCTCTTGTACATTTTTGTTTACACGATATTAAACTCTTTACAATGCCAAGAGTAAAAATCAGGTTTGAGCAACCAAAACATATTTTGGTTTTATGAAAATGAATTTTATGCCAAATAAAACAGTCAGCTAAAGTAATGATCAGTATCGTCTAGGATTGTATAGCAAAGGTGTACTTTATAATCATCCCGTTAGGTATAATTTTGCAGATTAATTGAGTAATCATTTGATCGAGGGACATCTCTTGTTACATTCTGCCAGCGTAGGTAGTGCCACTCCTTTGTTGACGGTCCAATTACCTCCACTTTGTGGTGGCCCAGCGGTACATTTACCTTCTTTTACATTAAATGAATAAAATATCTGTTGCTTAGTTGAGGTCTCTTGAATGATTTCTCCGTTTACCTTTTTCAACTCAATGCCCATATTGACTGGTTTAATGCATTCATCTAAAATTCATACAAGTCATTTCATTTCAATATCCGAACATTAGAAGATAATGAATTTCTAATTTCATGTAAAAATTCAAAATTAGCTTACTATTGTTATTTTTAAACAAGTATAAATGGTATTTGACAATGTGGAGTAAATTAAATTTTCCTAATAATGGATACTTATTCAAAAAGCTAAAAAATTATGAGCAAAAATCAGTTTAATATGAGCAAATGAATTTTTTGGGGGAAAATGATTAATCTTATAGTGAGTGACGATGCTTATGGTAAAATAGTATCTTTATGACAAACTGACTATTCCTATGGAAAAAATGACAATTTTTGTTTATGGGCATGGGCCCTAAGTTAATTATAAGTAGTTAAATACAATATCAATCATATTGGATTTACCATCAAATTTGTAGTTTTTCAATACTCGTCCACAATCCCTGCATGTGTCCAAGCATTGCGATTCTGAGGCCATCAGTCCAATTTTCGATGAAATTTTGCAGGACAACTGCACACATTTCTGTGCTTTTGGGTTGCATTGGTAAACTGGTTTTGAAATTCTTGTTTCTTTTCCATTTTCCCCAAACCAAGTATTGCAAGCTGTACTTGGTCATCCGCAAAGCATTCTGTTCAATTAAAAGATATTCCCAATATTTATTATCTGGTCTACAAACTATTCGCAGTGAATAACTATTAGTAATATTTTGGAATTTTTCAGATGAACAGGCTGTTTCTTTTCCATTTACTCCAATTAAACTAAATGTCAGGAAAAAAATTACAAAAATACAATATTCATTTTGATTTTTTTCAGCCTCGGTTTGTTTGAATACTTTTAAGTCTATGTAATTATAGTTAGGCGATGCAAAGTGTCAACTAACAACGTAATGGTACAGCAAAGTGGGACATCGAGTAGGCCAAGGTTTCGGGTGGGAACTTTCTGGGGGGACTTTTTCCGATTTTGGAACAAAAGTGGAAAATTCGGGATGGAAATGGAAAACGTTCCGCCATATCATTTTACGGGAATTTTCCCAGCATTTCAAAAACCGGCCAGCTTTAACACGTGGAATTGGCTTTTACTGAATCCCTTAACTATACAAGCCATTTGGCACCTACGTTCATAGTTTCACAATTTCCTGTTTACATATTATAAGGACAATGCATTTGCTCTACTTTTAGTAACACTACCATTCTTCCACCTATGAAAATATAATTTGCACAGGTAGGTGGAAAATTTCTTAAATCAGGTTAATGGTTCAAAACAATGTGAAGGGAAGAAATTTGGCTAAAGCAACCAAACTTTTTGTATCTGGTGATTCAGGTTGTGCAATCCTTTCTCACATACGATGCAGAAAACACGAAGAGAAGCCTCGGAGAAGTAATAAGAATTAAATATTTGAATTTGATAATAGAAACATTGTGATTGCGGATTGACCTTGTTCTACGACTTGACAAATCTGTCTATTGAGTGCGAATACAGTGAGATATTCCCCATAAGAATTTTATAATATTTATAATCGCGCAATGCGTTTGTTAAGTTTAGTCTGCCCGTTTGCGTAGACTGGCGCTTTTGCCATTATGTACGATTATCCTGTATCTCTTTGTGAACAACTTCCAGAAGAATATATCGACACATCGGAGTTGCTGTTCTCATTGCTACGTACGGGCTTTGGATAATTATCGGGTTTCTAATGATGACAATGATGATAACTAATGATGACCATATTTGACTAATGATGATGATTTCTCTTATTGGCAGTGTTTTGTTATTTCCAGACATTCTCATAAAAGTTGATATCAAAGTATCAATATGTACAGGGTTGGTCCTAAGTCACGCATCATAGGAAATTACCTTTCACCTGCTTGAGAGGCATCTTCAAACATTAAAACATTTTCCTATTTCCATTAGGCGTGACTTACGGCCAGCCCTGTCAATCAAGTTGCAATGGTACGTGTAAAATTACCCCAAGAAAACAATGTAAGTGCTTTTAGTAGACGATTAAGAAATTATTGGCTAATGAACCTTAATTTTACGATAAGGTTCCAGATGTTGGGTTACCGTGATTATTTTCCAATTCTAAATTATTTGTAAACAACTTGCGGAGTGCAATAGATGAACTAAAGAATATATGACTCTTATTGCTGAGTCGTTCAAGAATCTGTTCTGACTCCAATCCTTAGCCCATTTTTTAAGTTTTTCGACTCGCTTCACCAAGAGAATTTTGCTCTTTGACATAAAAAAGGTCCTCAAAATGATATATAAAATCTTTTAATAAGCATTTTGTTATATTTTTGCCAGTGACGGTGATTTTTAGAAAAAGTAGGTTTTAAAGATTTTATTTTGCAATTGATCAACAGAATTCTATTTAAATATTTTACAATGTTTCGCAATTAAAATTCAAACTCTGAATGGCAATTATTTAAACAAGTATATTTTGATACAAAGTGTTGCCATTTGTAAAAATGAGAGAGTGTACATTCGTAAGTTCATAACCTAATTAAGAATACACAGGGTTGGCCTTAAACACCGCTCCATAGGACAAAAGACTAAAGTTTGCGACAATGTGAATAATCAGCTCCAATGTTTACCCGCTCAATTAGGTTTGCATTGGGGCTGATAATTTGCATTGTCGCAAGCTTTAGTATTTAGTCCTATGACCCGTTACTTTGGGCCAACCCTGTACTTAAAGTATTGCATACATTACACTAAGCATATTGTTAGGTTGTTTTCAACACCCACAATGTAAAAATTGATGATAGCATTTTTATACCGATACTTTTACTCAACATTGTAGTAGTGAATTTTATAAGCATTTAACATTTTACTTAAAAGCCAAAAATCCAGATGTGGTATTTAAGTTTAGGAATTCTATTTGAAGAAATTGTTTGAATAAACTAGTGCACCAATAGTCGCACATGCAAATTTAAGCAAATTGATTGCAAAACTCAGAAAATGATTTTGTTAATGTTTCTTCTTTTGACAGCAGCAGAGATATGGGCCTTTGCATGTCGCATTAATGTAGGAGTTGAACTTACTTTGGCAGGTTTTTGTGCATTCATCCAGTACACACTTGACAGGAACGTCATTCATTATGTTTCCGTCACAATAGTAAACGACAACATCCTCCTTGCCCTTCCTGTTGTCTATAATCCAAACAATAATATTAAAAGCCTGTTGTATCTGGCCACAGAAATCATCCATAATCAATAAACTGGAAATATTGCCTGATGATTCGGATGAGCCATTTGTAATTGGAATTTATCATTTAAAGAGTTTACCTGAGTTACTATTCAAAAGTGCAGTTTTCTCCATGATGCCGTTTTGTCTTGCGGGTTTGATCCCCGTTGACACTGACTCGCCCAACGCCAACATGATGATAAATGCCGCCAGCATAATCGCCGATAGATGGATGTACACCGATTTGCAAGCCATTGTGAAACTTTGTATTCGGAGTTATTTGGCAAGTTGGCCGCTGAGACAGTTCAAACTGACTGAGAATGTAGAATACTGAAAACGGGAAAATGGTTGATATTTATACAAACTGCGACATGAAATTTGAGAACATTGATGTGCAAAACACAGTCATTTGTTTTGAATGCCATATGGGGTTTCGAAATCTCAAGGCACGTGGACAAATATGTTGCAAAAATCCAGCAGCATTTTTGCTGAGGATTGAGAAAGAACTGATGACGAAGTAGGAGTAGTAGCTAAGTCACTTAAATGTTTTGCCAATGTCGGTTTCGTATGGTAAATTCCTTTTATGACGATTTACATTAAAATGCTACTTATTGTATATTAAATGACTTGTGTGATACATATAATAGTTTTTGGAATTCAATCTTTCAGTATTCAGCAGAAAAGAAGAACTAGGAGGCAGGCACGTATCCAGGGGGTGGCTTTGGGGCTGAAGCCCCACCTAAATTCTTGAAAAACAGGAAATTTTTCATCGAAATACCAAAAAATTTTCGCGCTTCGGAACATATTTTTCGTTAAGCCCCACAATGATGATTTTTCTGGATACGTGCCTGCTAGGAGGACAGGTAGGCACAATTTCCTCATCTATGGTCTGCAATACCTAAAAATGCAATAAATGGTTTATTGTCATTTCAATTCTTCTGGCATCTGTTTACAAGTTCACTACAAATACTAATGCACACATTTACATGTCAAACCATTTAGCAACACTCAAGTGACAATTTCCGCATTGTGTTTAGACTACGGAAAATTACTACAGTCAGATAAAAGTTGTATTACATTGTTTATGCAATTTTGTGACGAGGTAAAAATATAAACATGTTATTGTTGCAATTTTGGTTCACCGAAGTTAAAGTCTTTACAATGTCAAGAGTGGAAATATGGTTTGGGCAATCAAAACATGTTTTGATTTTCTGAAATTAATGAATTTTATGCTAAATAAAGCAGTTAGCTAAAGTAATGATCAGTATCGTCTAGGATTTTATAGCAAAGGTGAATTTTATAATCATCCCGTTAGATATAATGTTGCAGACCGATTGAGTAATCATTTGATCGAGGGGCATCTTTTGTTACATTCTTCCAGCGTAGGTAGTGCCACTCCTCTGTTGATGACCCAATTGCCTCCACGGTGTGGTGTCCCAGCGCCACATTTACCTTCTTTTACATTAAATGAATGAAATATCTGTTGCTTAGTTGAGGTCTCTTCAATGATTTTTCCGTTTACCTCTTTCAACTCAATGCCCATATTGACTGGTTTAAGGCATTCATCTGAAATTCATAAAAGTCATTTCAATATCCGCACATTAAATGATAATTAATTTCTGATTCCATGTAAAAATTCAAAATTAGCTTACCATTACTATTTAAACAAGCATAAATGGTATTTGATAATTTGAAATTAATTAAATTTTTCTCATAAATAATACTTACTCAAAATGCTAAAAAAAATTGTGATCAAAAGTCAATCTAAAGATATGCAAAAGAAATTTTTTTGGGGAAAATGATTATTCTTGTATAGAGTGACGAAGCTTATGGTGAAATAATATCTTTATGGTAAACTGACTATTCTTATGGAAAAATGGACGACATTGGTTCATGGGCACTAAGTTAATTATAAGTAGTTAAATACAATATTAGTTATATTGGATTTACCATCAAATTTATAGTTTTTCAATACTAGCCCACAATCCCTACACTTTTCCAAGCATTCCGATTCTGAGGCCATAATTCCGATTCCCGATGAACTTTTGCAGGACAACTGCACACATTTCTGCCCTTTCGGGTTGTATTGGTATACTTGTTTAGGAATTCTTTTGTCTTGTCCATCTTCCTCAAACCAAGTATTGCAATCTGTACTTTGGTCTTCCACGAAGCATTCTGTTAAATTAAAAGATATATTCTCAATTATTTATTATCTGGCCTGGTCTACTAACAAACTATTCACAGTGAATAACTATTAACAACATTTTGGAATTTACCAGATGAACAGGCTGTTTCTTTTCCATTTACTCCAATGAAATTAAAAGCCAGGAAAAAAATTACGAAAATAGTCATTTTGAAATTTTTCCAGTGTCGGTTTTTTTGAGTATTTTTGAGTCTATGTAATTAGTCAGGCGATGCAAAGTGTCAACTAACAACGTTAACTATAGGTTTATAGAATTGTAATGGTACCGCAAAGTGGGACATACACATTATTATCACGTAGGCCAAGGTTTCTTGTGGGAACTTTCTGTGGGGACTCACTGGGCGAAGTTTTTCGAATTTTGGAAAAAAGTGGAAAATTTGGGATGGAGAGTAAGAACGTCTTGTCCTATCATCTCAAGGGAATTTTCCCAGCATTCTCAAAGAGGGTCAACTTTTATAATGGGAATTGGTATTTATCGAATCCCTTATCTATACAGGCCATTTGACAAATAGGTTGTTCATAGTTTCACAATTTCCTGTTTACATATTATAAGAGCAATGCACTTGCTCTACTTTAAGTTACACCATTGTTCCATCCATGAAAATATAATTTGCACTGGTGGAAAATTTCTTAAATCAGGTTAATGGTTCAGAACACAATCTGAAGGGTAGAAATTTGGCTAAAGCAACCAAACATTTTGTATCTGGTGACGCTGACCGTGACTGGAGATATTCAGTTTTGCAAAAACCGGATAACTATTGAAATAATCTTTTATCTTATGTCTGCTGATTTATGGATTCTAGAATATACAGAAAATACCAATCTTAATTTCTCTTCACTAATTGTAATCCTTGTCATTTTCTAATTATTAGCTTATTAGCTACATCATTTCAATAAGAAATTAGTTTCCAACCTAACTAATTATTAGCAATGTTTTCTATATTGCGAAATTGCATTTACTCTCATACCCCGTTTAGAAAATAATAGTGAAAATGTATAATATTTTTCTGTTCCTGATTTAGTAAGGGAATGTTTTTTTGAAAGTCGTAAATTTTAAGCAGTAGATACTGCTTCCGGTTTATTTAGCAGTTACGGTTGTAAGTTCTTGCATTTAAAAAAAATTTTCTTTAGGTATAAGAATAAGAGAGCGACCACAGACTATGGCTTTAGGAGCAGGCGCACTCAAGGGAAGTGCGTTATCAAAGTTAATTTTTTGCAGTTATGTTATGAAACCGATGGTAAATATTGCTATGTTTTTGCTATATTTTTGCAGTCAGGAAAACGTATTTTCGTTCCCCATAATTAGGCAAATGCAGCATTTTAATTTATCTTTCAAAATGTTAGATGATGTATTTAGATCTTATTTATAGTTATATTAAATGAATTTTTAAATAACTCTATATTAAGCAACAAATAAAGACATTTTTAAGATCTTACCAAAGCTTGGCAAACCTCACTTACCTCACTGACACTTACAAAACAAAAAATACTGTGAGAAAGCCCTTTAAGTGTAGACAAAATGTAAGTCTTACTACTGTTACTACTGTTCATTTTTCTATCATATTACATGGTAAAAAATAGATTTTCTCAAAGCATCGATAAATTTAAAAGAAATAGCGACATATGTCGTCATATCTCAGTGCTGTATTCGACAATAGCAAAAAGCAAGATGTACTTTTGTAAAATAAAGATATAGCTTTCAGAATTTGGCCATTCCATATTTTTAAGTAGACTGTTGCGCCCCAAGTTGAACAACTATAAAATATTCCTTGTTCGGCTGGACAAAAACCTAGTTCTCTCATAATATTCATGGTGATTTTATTATTTCCCGATCTGTGGAACCATTGTAACCCTAACCCTTAAAAATGAACATAGGTAACAGGTATATGTTTTTGTGTACACAGGAACATGGCAATTTGTAAGATCTGTCAACGTAAACATTAGAAATAATAGTTATAAGCGCGGCTCTCACAACCCAACTCCATTTAAAATTTTAAATTATTTACTGATTATTAGCATTATTGTAAAAGATGTAAAGACCGACGGTCATATCGTCCAACAATAAAACCTAAAACCTAACCTCACCAACACGTAACTTTAAATTATCGTCCTCTATAAATTAAAATTGAATAAGCTGGGTATAACATGAAATAAGAATAAATCTTTATTTTTGCTATTTCAAAATGTTGACACTAAACGCAAATCAAATTCAAGTCTCCTGGAAATACGGTTTTATTAAAATTTATCATTGTAAGATATCGCTACATTTATGCAATGTACTCTTTTAAGCTACTCTTTTCCAAATTCTGACCGCTTGGTTTCTAGGTCTTACTTCACACCCTGCAACACGGAATCTCATTGCCGTGTTAGCGTGGTTAGCTCCGCTACTCCAGTCACCTATATTATATGCAAATGCATTTTTACATTACTGTATTTATTCTCGGATTCGCGGATATTCCCTTCATAAATAAACCATTTAAACGCATATAATAAAGTAGCGGTTATAGATCCCTACTTTTACACGAACGCACAGAAAGACACAGTCATTCACAAAGACAGACGCACAGACAGACGCACAGACAAATATTATTATAAAGCAGCTACCCTCGAACGCATAGATAGACAGACAGATCAGGCATTACCATAAAGTAGTTACCGCTACTGAACATAATAGCTAAGACTTGCCTGATCTAACGCCATTAGACCACCCATTCTGAGGCAATTCTTCAATGTCAGGTGAAGCTCCATAGTATTGGACGTGGCTAATTTTCGGAGCACATTCTCCTTGAATTGTTCCCCAAGCATCTGACTGCCCTCCAAGTACTCGAAAAAATTGTCCGGCATAAGCTGGACTAATATCTTCCCATTCCATTGTTGGCCAAAGTTGACTAGGATTCGGGTTATCTGCATACTCAGTGTAAATGAATCCTATGGGAACTATTTGCTTTCGTAGTTCTATCAATTCATGCACAACTTCGTCAAGCGTCCAAGTTGGGTGCTTTTCACAAACGACGATATTCCTTTTTCTGCAAGAAACGTCATACCATTTCGATTCCGATTTCATCATTGCATTTGGAGGACGGACCTCCACGCATGTGTCATCTTCATCGGTTACTAAACGGGGATTTCCAGTAGCCCAGTCGGTGTATGTCATTTCTGAACCATCTTCCCACAAAAAAGTCCCTGAATCATTGTCAAACTTTGCTCCTATCCAAACGTTGTCTAAAATATCATTATCTCCAAATATTACTTCCTGCAGGAATGTTGACAGTTCTTCTGAATCTATTCGCAAAAGAGAAGGGCTTAAATTGGCCGAAGCTTGTCCTGCACAAAAATCACTTGCAGCAGACTGGTTCACAAAATGTTCCGCTCTGTCAAATAGCTTGACGCATAGAGAGTCCTTAAAAGCTATCCAATCTCCGCAGTTTGTGCAATCTGGTAGAAAAATGAACCATTGTAAACGCATATAAAAAGTGGCGGTTATGGAATTATATTTTTGTAATAAAACCGGTAAAAACGGTAAGGAAAGTTGAGAACGACAATAGAAAACTGGGAAAGACAGTAGGAAAACTGAGCATGACAGTAGGAAAGCTGAGAAAGACAGTAGGAAAGTCGAGAAAGACAGTAGGAAAGTTGAGAAAGACAGTAGGAAATTGAGGAAGACAGTAGGAAAGTCGAGAAAGACAGTAGGAAAGCTGAGAGAGACAACATGAAAGTCCAATGTTTAACATATGACACGTACTGACAATTAGTACAGGTAGACAGATCGGGAATTTTTGTAAAATAACGTAACGCCAACACTCATAGACAAACAGACAGTTAGATCACGCATTATTATAAAGTAGCTACCGCTACTTAATAGTCAAAAAGTGGTTGGTATGTGTAGTGAATTGTCTTTTAATCCTTAGCGTCAGACCACACAAGAACTATATTGCTTCAATATAGTTCGCGTTGGGTGGTCTGACGCTAAGGGTCGATAAATGCTACAGTAATATTTCAGAAATTAAAAGTGTAACAATTACTTCCTTTTTCTAATGCTACAAATAGCAGAATGACTAAATTTAATCGATGGGTCATTCTCAATGTTTTATTTAGCTTTTGATATAACGTATAATTCACAGTTGCTTCAAATAGTATGGTAAAAATAAATGTTGAAGGTGTTGCTTTTATATATTTCAGCAATTAGATAATTTCTACATTTCCAAGAAAAAGTGAGAGAAAAAATGCTTAGAGAGACGGATTTAGATAATAATGTGCTTTAGCTTGGAATTATATTCACTCATATTGACATTAAATGATGAAATTTTCATGGTCTTTTATGTTGATATGCTTGATAGTAAATGATTGAAGTTAAATATGTTTGCAGACATTCTTATAATGTATCTACGATACCTAATAAAGACTTTTTTAAAATTCGACCATAAATATACCGATACATTTGGAAATCCTTGATCAAAGATACTTTTCCATGTTACGAAATAAATATTCCATTCATGATAACTGCTTTGTACAACGGATGTCACCTACCCAACAAACCACCAAACAGAAATACTACGTTACTTTTGTGGGTAAATATTACGTATTCCGTGTCCGCCTATTTTCAAGAGTTTCTACTTCGCCAATCTACGGAGATTTTATGATTTTTTAGCTACGTTGTTTTAAAGGAAGTAAAACATTAAAACTTCGTAGATTAAATGGCATTATTTACGTAGTTTTTACAGAGAATATGCGTCATAATTTCTATGGTCTATGAGTACTGTAGAATCTTTGCAAATCATGGACTAATTAATTGCATTCTTTTTGTAATTTAACTTGCTTTATTAGAATACAAAATACATCTACAAATACAATGTTAACATTTTGAAAACGCTTATAATATAACAAACCAATTAATTAAGTATATTTGTATTAGTTTTAAAAAAATGACTTACAAATATACGCTATATCGTTATCTATGTCATTGGCAGGGGTGAGCTTCTACATCAATAGTATTTTCAAACTGCAAACCAAAAATTATCGCGTTAATTAATAAATATATGGAAATTGTATGAATATTGGGATCAATGAGTTTCTTAAAAGTTGAATACCTGCTGAGTTTTTGGTTTTCTTCTTCGGATTCCACCAAAGACTCCTTCGCTGGCTTTCCACGACTAGTTAGTCGTATTTCTGGAAGTTAATTGTCACTAGAGATGTCAGAATCCAAGGTAGATGTGTTCTCTGCCACGGTTGTTAGCTTCAAAGCCGTCTCGTAATTATCTATAAAGATATCCAATTTGATATTTAGTTAGTAGGTAATTAATTATTCGCACTAATTAGGTATTCAAAACATGTTATTGTTCAATGAAATGGTTGAATTTTTTTTCTTCGCCATAAATTATAAAAAATATCGTTACCTGAAGTTGAGAAAACTCGCATGTCGTATTAAGTCCACGATGTTGACGGTGGTTTACATTGCTTTACAAGATTGGGAATTCCAGTACCACTTTTTTCCATCCTCAAATGACCAGGAGGACGGAACCACAGCTACTGTATGATCACGGACGAATTCGACAACACTATATTTTTTGTGACAATCGTGGCAAGAAAATAGATAAACCAAGAGCTAACCAAAAGCGTCACCCAAAACTGACTAACCGACAACAGTTTTCAAGCGGGAACGTCGGTGTTAGCTTTTCCGCAGATTTTTCGTAGTTTTTATGTTTTATAAACGACGTAACTTAGTGCTTAATAAATTTTCCGTGATAAGTTCGTAGATTCTATGTTACCATTCTGTGTGCAAAATAGCTACGTAAACGTAACGGAAAAGTAACGTAACTCATAGGGATCAAAAATAACGGTGTGCTTTTAACATAAAATTGGCATGTTATTTATGGAGATGCAGTAACGGTAATTATTAGGGGACTCAAAATACATAGAATTTACGTAATTTTAAAGTAGATGACGTAACAATCACGTAAAATCTACATTGACTACAGAGTTTCTACAGCGTATTTCTGTTTATGGTTTGTTGGGTAGTTGTCACTTTGTTATAGCTGATTTCAAGTATAATATATCTGTAAGTTTGTTTAGTGTTCTGAACACCCAGTAATTGCGATTGAATAGTAAAATAATGGAATATGTTTTGGATGTTTAAACAAGACTTACAACTTACAACTGTTTGCACATTGCACTCAGGGAATAAAAAAGCAATTGATTTTTTGGAAAAAAGTAAAAAAGCAATGCTTTTTTCCTTTTTTGCTTTATTCCTGTATACCTAATACACGTATAGGACTTAATACACAGCACTTCTAAATATTAAATTACAATGCGGAATACACTAATTAATGTTTAAATCGACGCAAAATGCATTGCATTGCATTGTAACATCAATTTCTGTAGAAAAATTAATGAATTTCAAACGTTTTTAAGTGGTCTTTGTTTAATTAAAAAAGCAAAAAGCAAAAAGCATTGCTTTTTTAGACTTTGATTGCTTGCTTTTTTGTAAAAAAGCAAAAAAAGGTGCTTTTTATTCCCTGATTGCACTTGTTGATCCCGTGTGCAAAGTTTTATTTACAGAGATTATTGAAGTTGATGGATTGGTGTGTCACAAATCACTTCTATTTGACCAATAATATAATATCTTATGGGATCACATTCTGTGTGTGATAATAATTAATTTAACTTGGATTTCCATTTTACGCTATTCCTAAGAAGTTCCTACTATGAAAGTATGAACTATATTATGAATCGGAATGGAAGACTGATTCTAACTTATTCTAATTCACAATTTTCTAACTTATTCGTTGGTCTATGTACAACAGACAATTATAACATAATTGTTAATTATAATTGGCATTTGTAATATTAATAATATTAAAACCGCCATATGCTTTGGGTCTACTTTTGCGTATACAAATAATATGCTATTGGGGACTCCGACCTCACCTTCCCCCGGCGCGCTTTATTGGCTTTATGTTACGGCTTAATGCTGCATAAAAGATTGCATGAAATTATTACTCAGTTATCGATAACATGACTAATTCTGCAGCAAAGATAAGGAAGGACATTTTTGCATTTGTTTATAAAATCTACTGCAAATATTGTTATTCAATGTAGACATTTTGTTATAAGGGCATTATAAAAGCAAGTTAACATTTATGGCCCCAAAATGAACATTTATGTATTAATTCTTACTACTTTTGCAGTTGTTTTCGCATTAACTGCAGGTAAGTTTCATTAAATACTTAATCAATATATATTATTATTGCAAATGTAACTGTCAATATATTTATAATTAGAAATAAATATTATTTGTTTTGTGCATTGAAGAATCGATTGCGCAGGAGTGTGATTGCGACTGTGAAGAAGAACTTTTCGGTTTCGATGTTGAAGCAACATGGCCACAGTTTCAGAAAAAGCATATAGTTCGGCCCACCGCTACACCTACAACATGGTTAGGTTGGAATGATCTCTTAAGGGAGCGCTGCCCTAAGGATTTTAATAACCCAAGAGCCAGACTTAAAAACTCATTCATCGATGAAAAAACACCAAATGAAATTGAGACAGATATAAAAGACTCTTTGAACAGGGTAATTAAGCACTCTGTAATAGTCATTTTTTACACGGTCATTTATTATATTAATAAATTTAAAATTGGATTTAGTATCAACATGAATGCAACCGAAAACAGGGGAATGATCAATACCACAAATGTTTCTGGAGTAAATGCAAACACAGAATTATACAAATGGTAAAAATTCCCAATTCACCCAACCCTAGAGTGCAATACGACATTTACGTTTGTCCCGATAGATATTTTATAGCAAATCGTTCTGGCATTAGTCAACCAAATCACTTCGATGGATTTTCCAAAGTCGACTCTGGTGTAAAGGAACCTGATGAGGAAGAATGCAGTTTGCTTTCATGAACTGGTTTACTATAGATCCTAATTTTAAAAATTATCACCTTAATATTTCAAAACATTATAATTTACTTACAGACTACAGATTCTAAAATTCAGACACTTTTAATAATTAGTAGCATTTATTGTACACTAAGAATAATAAAAAATTTCAAAACTGGACAGTACTGTTTTTTTAACAAAAGGTAAATAGAACTTTATTTACTTCAGGTTTCGGATGGATATAATTTTCATGAGAATTAGTAAAGTATGTAATCGAGGAAAGTATGTGACATTTATATCTTGGGTGTTGCAACCGTTGTAACATTGCAGCATTGCATGTTGACATTATTCATGGCAGTATCATCAACTATAAAGTAAAGGAATACATTAAACCCGGTAAATAAATTTACACCATTCATAAATATAAATAATTAGTTCATTGATAAATATTTTCTTATACTAATTAATTCCTTACTTAAAATTCCCTTATCGGGCTCAATCTGGGTCTGAATGCCGCAAACAGCTTCGTGTTCTTCACAAACTTGGGCTATAGCAAAAATAATTTTCTTTATTTAATGAAATTATACTTTTTACTGAACAAAATTAAAAAATGTTGCAACTGTAATAAATTACCTGTGCTCCACATGCCGAAATTATTTCCATCCCCTTCGATATAATACCCAACATGGTTGGAACAGAAGATTCTCAAATTGTTACTAGCTGTTTCATCAGATACCGCATGAGGTTGTTCTACTCGTAATTGAAATCCGGTGACAACTCCTTCCCCACAAGCAAATTTGTTTCCCCACAGTCCCCAATCACCTTCTGCACTAGTTATTACAGTCGTTGATGGTTCCAAAGGATCGCCGCAGTAGAGTCGAATCCCGTTTAAGCAAGTGTCGTCAATAGTTGGTCCTTTAAAAGGCTCCGTTTTTAATTGGAACCCCTTAACGAAATTTCCGTTCGGACATCTTTCGAAAGTACCAAAACTTCCCCAATCCGTGATCCGGGGAGAGTATAAAACCTGATCTGCATATAATGTGGTGAAAACCACATTTAATAAAAATAAACCGTGAAGAATTATATTTGACATTTTGTATTATTACTGGATTTTTATTTGCAGTATTACTAACTTCGCCACTTGTTCAAGACAGAAGTACAATTATAATGATTTAGCATTGGCATAAATAATTTTTCAAGTGTTCCTTTTATCATTCTGATGACGTAGGTCCCAATGAGAAATTATATCCGATTATTTATTGTTCACGGGAAATTTGTATACAAATTAATTACAGATAAATAACTGATATTCTAAGTTTTGTGTTTATCCGATTGATTACATTTGTTGGCCTTACGGACTTTGCTTCAACTCTTATACTGATTATTTGTTATTGGTTGACATTAAGGTGAAAACTCTTTATCTGACAATTAAAGCCAAAGCGTACCGTGTAATTTATTTTACAATGCATATAATGTATAAGTAATTGCAACACATTTATGGTTTTGTACAAACAGTAAGTACTTGTAACCTAAATTGAGGTGGATGAGAAAATTTATTTACTCAATTCCAAAGTTGTACGGATAAATGACAATTTGCATAAATAATCAAATGTGTCTCGAAACAAAAATGAAATGCGGATTACGATTGACTTTTCCATTTTTACATATTCTGCTTAAATCTGCCGACCAACTCTCTGGAAATAATCATCTTCTGTATCTGCGATGTCCCTTCGTATATTTGGAATATTTTTGCATCTCTCATTAGCTTTTCAACGGGGTATTCTGTATTGAATCCATTTCCTCCAAAAATCTGAAACAAGAAAAATGATTAGAAATTGTGCTATACTATTATCTTATATTATCTATTACTATTATCTTAATATTTTAAAGGTACGAACCTGTACTGCATCTGAAGCAGCTTTATTCGCAGTATCTGCTGCAATTGATTTAGCAATAGATGCAAAATAAGTGTTCCGACGTCCCTGATCAATTTCCCAAGCAGAACGTAGCATCATAAGTCGAGACACTTCAATTCCAATAGCCATGTCAGCCAATAAATGAGCAACAGCCTGCAAAATATTCATCGACTAGATTAGAATGCGTATTATCCATTCGTAATATTCTTATAATTGCTCGTATTATTAACAGATCTTGTAGTTTTCTGTACATTAAATGTACAGACATTAAATTTTAATGTCTGTACATTTAATCTAAAGTACCTGGTGATTTATGATTGCAGTTCCAAAAGTTTTCCGTTCTAGGGCATACTTAGTTGCTTCGTCTAAAGCTCTCTGAGCTACGCCTACCGCTCCTGCTGCAACCTAAATAGGAAAACATTTTCCCCTAGATTTACCCTTCAGTTGTTTTCATAATACGTTGTCATTCAAGTAGACACAATAAAACGATTCAAATATGTTTTTAATTAACTACCCATAAGAAGTATCAGTTTTGCATAAATAAAAATCTTCATGTTTCCAAAAGAGTAATTAATTAATCATAAATGTATTATTTACTTTGAGAATTGTCATTCATCAATACAAGAACAATCAGTTTCCCATAAATAAAATTCCCTTTTCGGTTGGTTTTTCCTCATAGCTAAATTTTAACTTTTTGGTTATGAAATTTTTATTAATTAAGATAATTTACTTATGCTAGAAAAGCACATAAATAAAATGATAGTAAACAAAAATTATGAGGAAAGAGTGGCATAATATGTGGAAAAAGAAATTTTGCTTATGGATAACTGACTATTGTTGTATTGAGTGACGATTCTTATGATACATTAATGTAATTATGGCAAATTGATTACTCTTAAGGAAAAATGACGATTTTTGTTTATGGAAGAGTGATTATTTTTATGGTGGAATAAAATTTTTGGTATTCAAATACTGGAGGTCGAGTTTTGTCGAAGGCTGCCATTGCAATCTTAAAGCCAGCTCCTTCCCCTTTGAGCAAATTTTCTTTTGGCACACGCACATCTTCAAATGAAATTCCTCGTACATCTGAACATCTCTGACCCATATTAATTTCCTGTTTACGCAAATCAAAATTAATTATTCCATTGAAATTCAGGATCTTCTCTAAAACAATAATTAATAATGTTGCAATTTGCGTACTTTTCTTCCTAGTGTAATTCCTGGTGAATCAGCGTCAACAATGAAACCGGAAAATGCCTTGCTGGACGGTGCCTTAGGATCGGGATCAGTTCTTGCCAGTACAAAAAACCAGTTTGCCACACCAGCTCCAGTAATCCACATTTTCTGGCCATTTAATATGTACTCGTCATTTTTCTTTACGGCTTTGGTCTTCAATCCTGCAACGTCTGAACCAGCGCCTGGTTCTGTTACACAGTACGACTGTGTTGCAATAAATAGTTTCCCTTTGTAAGCATAATGTATACTCGAATTGCAAAACATAAACTACGATTTCAGAAATGTATTCATGATTTACAGCAACAAGGGGTTCCTCCAAAAATCGGCAAACGTATTTTTTAATTTGGGCATCATTTCCGGCGATCAAAACTGGGGCGGCCTTATTTAAAATACGAATAGGTAAAATATTTGATAATGTTTACAATTAAGGTTTCCCATAATTCATAACAATTTTAAACTCACGCCAAGTCCATTTCCTTTGAATTCCACGAGTTATAGTTAAGTTATGTAAAAAAATATTATGTAAAAATGTTATTATTCCCACATTTACAACAATTAATTGTTTTAAATTGTCACATTACCTGTAATTGCTGTTCTAACACCTAAATAAAAAAAATCGAAACTCATAAATCTTTCAGAAATGTTTTCTTATTCAGTAATTTTCTACTTTTTAATCGAAACAAAAATTACCTGAACACCCATAAGCATACGTCTCACCAAGCAAACATCTTTCGAGTGTTCCTAGACCGAGTCCTCCTAAATTTAAGAAATTTTTGAGTAGCGATCTTTCTCAGAATGTTGATTTTTGTGATTTATAATAAATTATTGAAAATGTAAAATTGTAAGCTCTCCAATTCCCACGTACCGTATTTCTGAGGGATAAATTCATTGAGCAAACCAATGGACCATGCTTTCTTTAAAATTTCCCAAGGAAATTGCATGGTCCTATCCAGTTCGGCTGCTTTCGGTATTATTTCTTCTTTTGTAAATTTTTGTGCTAGTGAAAGCAGTTCCTTCTGTGTTTCATTTAATTCTGCAATAATTTATTTAATTAAAAACTCGCAAAATTAAAGGTATTACAGTATACATGCATAGGGTGTGCATTCTTTCGTGAGATGTAGCGTTTTTAATAGTGGGATCCGATTAGGGCACACCCTGTATATGTATAAAAAGGAATTCCTAGCATTTGCATTAATTATAACGGTTTTAAACGCTTTACCGAAACTGTAGCCAACATCTTTTGAAGAATACAAAGCGCGGCCACCATTATTGAATGATTCTACTGCATATTTTTGCACACGTTGCAACAAACCGGTTGAAGACTACGTAATGCAAATAAAGGTACAGGTTAGCATTATTATAGTATAAATGTATTATATACGCATGCAGAGGATTACGAAACTGAGAAACATATGAGTAGCAACCACAATATATTGTAATGTATAACTTACTTTTAAAGTTGCCATTGCAGCCGGTTATTTTCTTACTGTTCCTTCCTTAGTACTTAGATTTGTGCGTCAATATTTTAATAATTTGGTATCATTCTCGGTATTTAAACGAATATTATTACAAACGCACATTACATAAGGTTGTAAAACTGAAAGTTGTATTAATATTCAATATTTCTGTACCATAATCTTTCAAAGTCAAGTGTTACTTTACAATTCCATTCCAGATAAACAGACTTGTTCATTATGTTGTCATAAACATTGCCAGTATAGTCTAAGGTATATAAGGTTTGTTAAAACTAGTTATATATCTTATTTGTAATATTATTGTTACGTATCCACTTTGTATAGACCTTGGTTTGAAGTAGTACAATAATTGTACACATATTTTATATGTACCAACAAACTGAATGGGACTTCATGTATACTACGATTATGCACCTACCTATATACTAATCAGCTAACCATTAACTACAAGTAATATAATAATATGCTACTTCTTATCACGCAAAGTTTTTACTATCTTATTTAGAAGGTCGTTCTGTTGTGCGGTATATAATATCACCGACTCTGTGTCCACTTTTAATCTATTGGCATACGCCAGTGTGTATTGTAATGAGACTGATATCAAAGCTTAAGTTTATTTAATAACTCTCATACTTATCATACAATTTTTATTTAAAAACACATAAGTTTTAAAATCAATGCATTTTATTAAATCATTTCAAATGTTACAATTTTTTCCAGAAAGATCATCAATACCAAAAAGGGTATTAAACCAAAACCAAAGTGATTAATTTTATTATTTGTTGTAATTTTATATACTACCGAATTTAATTAAGCAATTTCAAATATTGTTAGCTTTTAGAAATAATATAAAGATTCTAGTAATGAAAAGTTTCCAGGTTATACCCCTAAATCGTGGCCACTAATACATTTGCCATTCCTCTGCTACCCCACGCACTTCTAAGATTAAAAAGTAAAAAAATAAAAATTAGGTAATCCTTCTGTTTTTATCAGGTAGAATAAACTTGTAGTATTTAGCAACTCTACTGCACTTTAAAAACTGCATATTTATCTTACCACGGTTATTAATCCCTCCAAAATTGACACCATTATTGTTTTGGCCTCCATTCACAGTACCTAAAAATGGACCAGATTCACAATTCCCAAAAAGTATATATCTAGGAAACGTAATTTTATAATTCTAGTAATAAAAATTTACCCCTGTTGTTGATTCCGCCATAATTGAAACCGTTATTGTTTTGGCCTCCATTCACGGTACCTAAAATGGACAAGATTCACAATTCGCAAAAAGTATAGATCTTAAAAACGTAATTTTATGATTCTAGTAATGAAAATTTACCCCTGTTGTTGATTCCTCCATAATTAAATCCGTTATTATTCTGGCCTCCGTTAACCAAGCCCCCTTGTCGGCCGTGACCATAATAACGACGAGATTCTATTTAGTAGTACAATACTTATTATAATTAAAATTAAGTAACACACTTCATTAATATCTTTAATGACAGTACATATTTATGACACCTTTTTAGTCAAATTTATAATTTATTTATCTTAGTTGTTTTTAAATAAAAACAGGATTACGAAAATATTCTTACTGTAATAGAATATATTATTAGAAACATTTTCTATTCATTCAAAGAAACAATTTCATTCAAAAGACAATTTGGTGAAACAATTGAGCAATTTATATTTAGAGTAGAATTTATTGCCGCGTAAACCGAAATGATATTTTTAGTTTAATTTTCTTGTTTTACCTGAAGGCAAAGCGACGAAGGCAATTGCAAGAAGAGCAATTACGAATTTCATTGTGGAAATATTTTGGGTAGCAAATGAATTTTGAGTGAAGAATATTTTGTAATAACTGAAGTGAATTATTCAGTACTTTGGCCGGCTATTTTATGCTGTGGTTTCTAATTAATTTGCAATTAGTTAATTAGTTACCATGAGTAATCCAGATTTCTAATATGAAAATGAATGAATGAAAGGTTCGCTTTCTTGTGAATGGTTTCTAAGAAAATATTTGGGATTTACAATTAATTTCATCTTTCATTGCCATGCAATTAATTATCTCTTTCTAAGATTGACATTAAAAGAGGTTTTCCCTAATTGCTCTTTAGCACTATCATAATAACACGTTGCTAGTACCTTGTAAACATTTTGTCATTTAATGCAGTCGGTAATCCTTTGTGAGAATGATATAGGGTTCTTCGAAAACAATTTATTAAATACGCCAATTATTTTCTCGATTAGTAGTACCATTCTTATGGGTATGATTTAATGTGTCTTTATGAAAAGGGAGTTTTTCTGTATGACAATGTAAATTTTCTGTATAAATTAAGAATTCTGTATGTCATGTAAATTTTCTTTATGTCAGGTAATTTTTCTTTATGCATTTAGTTTTTCGGTATAGTAATGGTAAGCAAAGCAAGCTTGCGTTCCCTTGCTTGCTTGCCTTAATGAGACAAAAGATAAGGTAATTATGTAAACTACGTAAGATAAGCGTCTGCTAAACAGTTCGCTTATTCGAGTAAAGTATTGTTAGAATTCATTCCTTTAGTGTGGTCCGACTGAGAAACAGCCATGGCTTTGCAAAACTTACGGTACTCTCTGATACTGAATCTTCGGATTCAGAATGTAGTGACATCGTTAGACCATCAAAACAAGGTAAAGTTGAGTACAAATGGAGTTTTGTGCAAAGTAGTGTATTTATATTGTATTATTATTTATATCTTATTTCTTGCATATATACAAATGTACTTTGACAATGTAAAGTAAATGTAAAATTTCTATTTTAGATTAACCCTTTAAAGATCTACATGCTTGTCCATGCAGTTTGAAAAACACCGTCAAATATCTATGTACATTATATTTCCGCCATTTTCATAAACTTATTGATAATGAAATCTTTTGCTATGCTGTCACGTGCCACAAATCTTGACATTTTGCAGTATAACGGAAATAATTAGCAGTATTTAACTAATAATTTTGATTTTAGAGATATTTTTAGCAAAATACCCATGAGTAATTAAAATACAATGTAAACAAAGTAATGAGTCAATAAAGTAATTAAAATAACCACCGGCTAAAATTCCAGTAACAATTTTGCGTTTGACAATGTAAAATCCATTTGGGAAATTAAATCTAAAACTCGTTAACTTGTTTCCAGATAAACTTGAATTCCCAAACAAAAGTAACAAGAAGGAAAAGTTGTATTAAATTTAATTCACTTATTAATACGTGTAAAAAGATTTAGGTATATAATAATAATGCATTTTATGAATGAAAAAAAATAATAAAAGCTTTCAAAAGTTTATTTTCAATAATAAATAATTGCATTCGGGAAGATGAAATGGGATGCGATGAATTTTCATATTTTAAAACTAACTAACTAATCCTAAAATTATAATTTAACTGCAAACTGCCGTGAAAGTGCAATGAATTCATCAGAAAACACGAGCAGTTTAATACTGTAGGTTCGACATGAATCAATAGTAAAAGATAACTGATTTATTATTTTATACGTAATACATTTAAGCATTACACGCATTAGATTACAACAGGCATTTCCATTAAGACTCAAGTTCAAGGAAAAGACAATGCTATACATAGAGTTAAATGGCACTCCCTGGAAGTGTCATTCACTTGTGGGAGGAAATTGGAATGTACCACGTTATGCAAAAGTCAATTCCATTATTGACAGGAAGAAGGAGTAGATACAGAATACAGGAGAAGAAACAGCACATTACCAAATATCGTTCATATGGTAATTACGCCTAAAATATAATGTACAGTTGCCCTCAACTGATCAGACCAAACAAGTGGCGCTCCCTACTATGGAAGCACTTTCTGATTGGTCGTGTTTCGTCATTTTGGGGCCTTCCCATAGGCAGATTGGAATTTAAAAAAATAATTAATGAAAAAAATGCCTATGGGATGGCCCCAAAATGACGAAACACGACCAATCAGAAAGTGCTTCCATAGCAGCGAGCGCCACTTGTTTGGTCTGATCAGTTGAGGGCATATGTACTATAGGACATGACATAACTTTTCAACACTCATGTCAATGAAATGAATCATTTGCTCCATTTACACTAAAGCTTCATTAATGAAGTCATTTCCAGTCACTGGTCATTTCCCTGTTGCACTAAAAATATTAAACAGAATTAATTAATGTAATACAGTTGCCAAAATTATGAGATAATTTGTAAAAAAAACTTTAACTCTGTGATAAAATAAATAATTATTTACTTTCTGTATACCCAGCAAGGGCTTAGAAAATATTTAGAAATATTTAGAAATACTCCCTTCCAAAAATTGATGAACGTCTTTTAAAATGTAATCGATCATGGACAGAAGTTGCTACTTTTGAGATTTTGAGATACCCAGTACCAATTCCAGAGGTTATGCTCTGCGTGGTACTGGTGTATTTTTTATTATCATTGTATTATGTATAACACTATTAATAGATAAGGAAGTTGAATGTTGTTGTCCTATTGCAATAGCAAAGTAATGGTAATTCTGTCTTTCGGTATTATTTTGCTTACGTAGTTGCTAAAAGGAGGAAATAATATTAGTTTTAATTTGCTATTCTACTTTACTGTTTGTTAAACGTGTAAATATGAGTAATACTGTGATACTTCAACTCAGTGTTTTAGACTGTGGTAATTCCATTTACGTATTGAAATAATGGGTGTTGTCCTATAAAGGAAGTAGCATTGAGGAAAACGTCGCATATATTAGTTTTGTAAATTATAAACTTATGAATACTTCATTTGGCAGTAGATGTTTTAATCCAAAGTTATCTACAGCAATTATGGAAATTTTAAATATTTCCATTTATTTTTTAGTGATTTTTTAGTGTGTTATATTTAGCAGTGACGCAGAGCAAAACAGAACAGTATTTAATTGTGAGGCAACGGTATTTTCAGCAAAACTAAATTCAACAATTAAATGCGTCGACCGTTTTTCTTATTTCAGTGGCGAATAAGAAGCGAAATGCATTCAGTACTCAAATAAGTGTTAGTCACGAAAATGTAAAATCTCTTTTGGTTCACCAACCCAAGAAAACGTTACGACTGTGCTATTGCCAGATGAAAAACGAAAACATTTTAGTGTGCAAATTGAGGTTAAATACTAAATTCTAAATGAGGAAGATCCTGAATCAGCAATTAATGTTCTATTCACACATTAGACTTCCAGTAAGATAAAATTATGTTTTTGTAACCTTTATATACTTTAATTATTAAATGCAATATATTTTACATTCTAATTACGAAAAACCAGGTGTAAACTATTATCCATAGGGAATTATTAATTTCTGTATCTTAAAGGTGGGTAACTATACGCATTGTACAGCCTTAGCGAAGCCTTTGGCATTTTACTAAACAGAGGGATAATAACAATACCATGTCTCTTAATAGAAACAAAATACACAGTTAATTTATTTCGGAGTAATTTCCCTCTGAATTTGTTCACAATGTTGTATTTAATTTGAAGCCTTGCATAGGATCGTATGACAAGGAATGATTGTCAATTTTTAACTCTTCCTGTATCAAAGGAAATTATAGCGATTTTATTTAGAACCATAATTATATAATATACAATTCCTTCGAAGAGCATTTATTTGGGGAAAATGTGTAATGTATTGGAAACCATTTCATTCATTTTACTTTTTGAAAAAAAATTCCATTAATTACAAATGAATACGATTACGAATTCAAATTTAAATGATGACAAATTCATTTTTATGATTACACATTAATTGGCATCCAAATGTCAATACCATAAATACAGAATTTCCCTATAAAGGCAATAATAAATAGGAAGAGTTAAAATTGACAATCATTCTTGTCATACGACCCTATGCAAGGCTTCAAAATAAATACAACGCTGTTAACAACTTCAGAGAGAAATTACTCCGAAATAACTTAACTGTGTCTTTTGTTTCCATTGAGAGACATGGTATTGTTATTATCTCTCTATTTAGCACAATATCAAAGTTTTCGCTAAGGCTGTACAGTGCGCATGGATGCCTACCTATAAGATAAAGAAATAAATGCCTCTTATGGATTATAGTTTACACAGGGTTTTTCATAATTAGAAGGTGCAATATATTGCATTTAATAACTAAAGTATATAAAAGCTACAAAAGCGCAATTTTATCGTAATGGAAATGTAATATGTGAATAGGACATTAATTGCTGATTCAGGATCTTCCTTATTATAATATTTTGTATTTAACAGAAAAATTACTGGAATATTCATCGGCTAAACGGAAACCTAAACGGAGGTACATATTTTCGGTTGTAGTATTGAGATTTCAAAGTCTTGCCATTGTCATCATATAAGGAAGAAAGATTCCACTGCATTTCTTATGACGATGATTTGGAGTTACGACACTTTGAATATGAAACACCTACAGAATGTCGAGTGTTTATAAAATGCGTAAATACAATATTTATTGTTTGTTTAAATATTTTTTAGCACAATAAAATAGTTCCTGTATTTTATTAATTCGCATTTAATAATTATTTTCAGTTAGAAACGAAGGAGATGAAGGGAAAACGACAACCTACGGTGAGATGTAACAAGGAAATAGTAATTATAAACGGGAAACCTTGCAAATCTCAGGAAATATTTTATGCCGTAAAAGATTGCGCAACGAGGCCTTTTAAAACCGAAGTTGTACAATGCTTATCCCGGAGTTTCAACGTACTGCAGCCGTACTTTCATGGATTTGATAATCAATTATGCAATGTGAAGTAGCAACTATTTATAAGTGTATTTATTTGTTATCAATGTATTTATTGAAAAAATAGGGAATATTAAATGCGCCTCAAAAGTACTTGGTTTACCTTAAAAAATAAGTTTTTATCATGTAACTTATATTGTGCTTTTCTTATATATTAAATTTTATTAAATTTTATTAAACTCGTGTTAAATGTAATAAAAAATAGTAATACAAAGCATGTAGTCTCATATTCGCCACCGAAATAAGAAAAATGATCGACACATTTAATTGTTGAATTCAGTTTTGCTGAAAACACCGTTGCCTCACAATTAAATACTGTTCCGTTTTCCTCTGCGTCACTGCTAAGTATAGCACAACCAAAAATCACTGTTAAATAAATGTAAATATTTAAAATCTCCATAATTGCTGTAGATAATTTTGGATTAAAACACCTAATATTGAATAAATGCAAGATTTATAAGTTTATAATTTACAAAACTAACATTTGGTTTAAAGTTGTTTCCTTCAAGACAACACCAATTATTTCCATCTGCAGATTGAATGACCACATTCTAAAACACACATAACTAAAATGGCACAACTCATATTTGTATGTTTAATAAACAGTTAAATTGAACAACAAATTAAAAATAATATTTTTTTCTCCTTTTAGCAACCAAGTACTCAAAACAATACAGAAAGACAGAATTACCATTGCCGTGTTGTTGCAGTATGACAATAACATTTAACTTCCTTATCTATAAATAATATTACTTTTTATTTTGCTTGTGCATAATGAAATAATACTAAAAAGTACAAGAGTACAACACTGAGCACAACCTTTGCATTTGGTACTGGGTTGTTGGGAGTCTCAAAAGTATCAACAGAAATATTAGGAATACGCATTCTACGGTGCGGTTTCATTTATTTTGTTGAGAATAGCAATTGAGCGTCGATTGTTATTCACTGATGTGTAATTTTGATTTTCGATGAGGCAAATCAGTTTCTTTTTAGATTTACTTCAATATGAGTTAAAAACTTACTTTTAAATTCTACATTTATACTGATGTCAGATGTTGTAAGCGAACCGCCTTTAGACGCAATAATAAAACTGAACATTCTTAGTACTGAAATTGATCTGGGAGGTGATTTTCGAAAATTCGTAAGTTACGATCGTTGATTTCCGCAAAAATTACTGGCTAATTTTTATAGTAACTTAGTAACATTAAAAAAGTAACCAATGATTTTGCAGATCGTAACTTACGAATTTTCGAAAATCACCTCCCTGAACATGAATTGGCAACAAATATTGCTTTGTGAAGCACATCCATTTTAAGAGCATGGAATTCAATGGGATTTTAATAATCTTAATGGCATCTCAATTTTGCCTGGCAAAATAGACTTAGTTGTGAAATCATTGCTTCATTTCTGAATACTTAGCAATTGCTTTAGATTTTCTACATCATGTAACTGAAAGTAATTCCGATTCTCGATATCCGAAAAACACCATTGAAGTGTCATTTGCGAGAGTCAATGAAGTAGTAATTATATGTCTCGCTCCTCCAATTTATAAACGAGAGTGGCAAAACATGACCACTATCCTTAAATTAAAAAGTTTTTGCCGTCAACAAATAATAGCAATCCTACTTTCTTTTGCCAAAAGTAGATTTCTTAAGAAATTAAAACTAGAATTATGTATCATTTACAACTAAGATAACAGTTTTCCAAATAATCAGACTTTATTGTCCTCCTAGAATCACTTCCTCCCGATTTCAACAATAAAGACACAGTTGGGTATTTTAATGTAAACAAAAACCACCAAAGTATCATTTGTCATGCTAATGGATTACCACAACCACAAATCCGCTGGATAAGAAACCACGAGGCTACACTGGTTATTTTGTTCGCAAACAGTTTATAAATATAAGGAAGCTTATGTGCTGGAAAGTATTTTTGTTCTGAGTAGGTTATCGAAGATGAGTCTAGAATAGTAGACAGCCTACTTAAAAAGGTTCTGCTGTTTTCGACTTATAATGAATCATTATCTGGGAGAATATATTTATCAAGCCTTAAATATTGCTGGCAATAATGTATGCGCTTTCAAGTATTTACTGGTAATTGAAACATAATTCGCAAATTTAGTGAAATGCAACTGAAAAATTTTGAAATTTGAAAACTTTTTCTAGCTTTTGCAAATGGTCCCTATTCTACTCTATCCGGCATCTGCATTTTGGTTTTCCTGTTGTTGGTATTCTTCGCCATTTATCTCAGAATTGAAAAAGTGAACCATATTTTGTTTTTCATTCAAATTTTGTAATACCTTTAGGCATATAAAATTTTGCAGTCTAAAGTGCTACACATTTAAACTTTATTTTTCATCATAATAAAATTTTGGAGTGCACATAATTATATAAATCCAATTTTATCAAAGTGCTACTCGAAGGTATCCATAATATGCAACCTGTTGCATTCTCTGAAAAACTAAATTTGCATGCTTGAATTTTGTTTAGGTAAAACAGTATCGAGAAATGAAACAAATTATAGCATTACTAAATGGAAATGCTGAGAGTACTGATAATCCTATAGAATTACCTTTCAACACGAAATTAGAATTAGAGAAACATTCTTTTTATTTGGGTAAGGAAGCTAATAAAAAATGTAATAATGAATGGGCATTTAACTAGACCTTTACTTAGGAAGGAATAATTTAAGGCCTTCAATTATTCCTTCGTTTTATATAATTTTATGGCTTTTTGAACTAGACAAGGGGATGCTACTTGGGAAGGGAGAATTTGGAGAAGTTTACAAAGGACGGATTGAAGGATTCGATGGTTTTGTTGCATTCAAAACGTTATCCCGGAATTGCAGCAGTAGCCACATTAAGGCATTGGTTGCAGAAATCAAAATGCTAATGTATGTTGGAGAGCATCCTCATTTAGTTGAACTTATTGGAGTCTACAGAAAAGAAATACAGCAAGGTAACTAATATTTAAGCTGATTTTCAGGATTATTATATACATAAAGTTAAAAATCTTTCGCCACGTGCTCATAAATAATTAAGAGTTTGTGCCTAACTAATGTAGTTAACTGTCAATATCTTGGTATTTTGTACATGTCACTGGAGTTCTGTGACTTGGGTTCATTGGAGTCATATTTGCGAACTTTTTTATGAATTTATGAAGTGTCCTATAATTAATTCATATATAAACACTGACATTGTTGAAAGGTAAGGGTCAAATAAACGAAACGATATATTTCTCAACTGTGCAATCATTGCAATACTTTACATTATATTTAATGAAATATTTTAAAGAACGAATAAGGAGGTTGGGGAATTACCTTCCATTCCTTCCATAAAAACTTTAATAAAGTGGTGCTATCAATCAATGCAATGGAATATCTGGGAACAAAAAATGTATGTCTTTTTAAATTTTACTTCGACAAATTAGCAATAATACCTGTTGTTTCTCTAATATCTATTTAATGTATATAATGAATGCCCTTATTTTTATGGCCACATTCATTGTGATTTGGCTGCTAGAAATGTGCTTCTGACGGCAGAAGCCAATGCGAAAGTGACATTGTGGTTTGAGTCGGAGAACATACAACTATACTGAATACACCGAAACGGCCAAAGATGCTCTGCCGTGGAGATGGTTAGCGGTAGAGAATAGAATAGAACTTTATTGTGCTTCTTGAATTAACATTCATTACACAAGGTTAATATTACCAGTTTCAAATTTCCATATTGCTAAATTATATTAAATTAATTTTGTAGAATAACATATTACAGATATGAATTGATCGTTTAACTAATTAATTACCATTTAACATGTTAACTTATAATTATAGTATTGGTGACGAGCAGAGGATTGGCAGTTCATTAAATTAAATTATAACGTATATATTACTCATTCAGAACCCAGGATCGCAATTTCAGGACCCTTGAAAAATAATTATACATACAGGGTCAGCCATATATATGTTAACACGGTAAATGAGCTCTAGCAGCCAAACGGGGGTTGCTACCAAAATATGGTTTACACCATTGAAAAGAGGGGAAAATTTGCAACAAAACCAGGTGTCACAATTTTTCTTGCTGAAATTGAAAAACAGACAAAAATACAATATTAAACTATCCAAAAAAGCCATGTAAATCCATGTTATTGTGACCCAACGAAGGTTCGCCTTCCTTTGTTAAGAAATGGGCTATCAAATCTCTTTGTTACCAATTCGCCAACTGAATTGATCATCCCATACGTTGACTTCTTGACTCTTGAGGCCATTCTTCATTACTTGGTGCGCATAATGCATAGCCCAAGTTACTTGATTCCAGTTGATCTGTAAAATTCCAATAGCCTGACCACTATTGCCAAAATTGTCATCACTGATAACATAAAACAGAAATTTTTTCTAGAAGACATTTCCCAGATAATTTCACGCTTAGAATAATCTGGAAATTTTAATTCTTGCACCCTAGCCGCTAGCCGGAGGGTAGGACTTCAGCGTTTGCGCATTCAGTCGTCTGCTTATGGCTACATAGCCAAGCTTCAGGTGAGTTTGTGCTTCAGAAATGTAAACTCTAGAATTCTTGTGAAATTCAGTTCCCATTCTTTTCAAATTTTCTTTAATTAGAATTGATTTGGGGTGGCCCGACAGTTAAGGTCATTGATAACGGATCCCCGTTTATTGTTGACTTCTCAATAGCCATCTTAACTGTGGTGTAAGCGGGTGGAATAGGAGTTCACAGGAACTTTCTCTTGAATCGGTTCAAGACTTCATAAATTCTGTCTCTCGATATTCCCCGAAAAGGATAATTCGTTCCAGGACGGGGAAAAGTGGCTTTGCTTTGGAAAATCACTTTAGGATTTTTGAATTGTGAAATGGATAATTTCACATGGGAAATGCCACTCCAACATTTCGAGTTTTTGCTTCACGATGAAAATTTGGGGGGAGATATTATAGTATTTGGTTTTATTGCAAATTTTCCCCTCTTTCCAATGGTATAAACCATATTTCTGTAGCAGCCCCCGTTTGGCTCCTAGAGCGCCTAGACTTTGTTAACATACATATGGCTGACCCTGTATTTAACAACTTTTCCAAGTTATTCACCTCAAAGAGAGTATGATAGTCATGCGCACCCAAATTATTAAGGTTTGTCAACCAAACAGAATGTCTTATAGGCTTATAAATTAGACAATTAAACAAAATGTGCGTAATACTTTCATATTCGTTTGTAGGGTTGAGACATAGTGTGCAAAATTCTTTTATTTTTAGATCGTATTTTATACCATGTACTTTAATTCTTGGGGAATACTTATTAAATAATCTTAATTGGCTTATTACACGGATTTTATCCAGAGGCAATCTGAATCGCAAATAAAGTTGGGGCATAAATCCATCACAATTTAAATCTTTAAAAATAACACAGGACGTACAATTTGCTTTTTTTTCTAGATCAGCTTGCCTCTGTACATCGATTAGCCGAATTACCATATCTTCACAGTGTTCAGTTAGCGGTAGAGTGTCTTCTGACAAATACATTTTCTAGCAAATCAGACGTCTGGGCATATGGAATTACGCTTTGGGAAATATTCTCTTTCGGAGAAATGCCTTATCTTGGAATGACTCCTACACTAGAATTTCCGGAACAATTGGAAAAAGGACTCAGGAATATTAAACCGAAATATGGATCCCAGGAACTGTAAATTTTCTTACCACTTCTTTAACTTAACATTTCTCCACCTGAACATTCTTTTAAATATGTAACGTTTTAAATTTTGGCATGATATACCAGATACTATGTGATGTGTGAATGGTGGCATCTGGATGCAAATAAACGGCCGTCTTTTTCAGCTCTAAGAATAATATTTGACAGTGTTTTGTCTCAAAATGAGGCAAATATGGATTTCAAGGTCAGTACTGAAAATGGTTTTTCATATTTTAGAATGTACATTAAAAATAGAGTATAAATAATATCAACAATTAAAATTGAGACATTTTTTCAAATGTTTTGTGCATTTTAGATATCAGAAGATTGTAATCTAGAGGAAATAGCAAAGGAAATATCATCGGCCGTTTATTGCGACCTTTAGGAGAACAATGAATACTTGGTGCCTACTCGCCTTAGCTGAATCTCGAGAAAAGGGAAATTTTTTCATTAAGACATTCCAGAAACAACAGGTGTATTTTAAGTAAGGGAATAAATACCGAAGGCATTTACTTTGTTACAAAGGAGCATTTTTGTTCAGGAGAAAACAAATATTTAAGGGCTCAAATAAAATTAAGCTTATTGCTTTTACTATCAGAAGCTTCGAAAACTGAAAAATTATTATTTTCAATCGTTTCAAAAATAAATTATCGGCCAGGCAGTCAATCTCTGTATATTATATTGCTGAAATAAATGAATTTAGTTAAAGTAAATGATAATAATTATTATTACTCCCTGCTTTATTTTTATTACACTTCCTACTTTATAATAATTATATTTAGACTAAGTTGCCAATTTACTGTAATATTTTTCCTGTCTCGGAAGCATACATCTCTTACATTTGAATAATGGCTACAAGGAAAATTCTCCTTAAGAGTTTACAGTGCCTCCAATTTATTGTCAAAATAGGAAATATTTTACATAAAAACATTGCTTTTATATATGCACAAATTATAATTACCCTTCTTGCAAATGCAGCCTCGACTTGTCATTTCAAATGCGCTGGATAAATCAAAGATCCAACCATAACTCATTTTAACGGTAATTATTATTATTTTACTATAAGATATACATTTATCATTATTGAATGTCGAATAAGTCAAGGCAATAATGAAGACCTGTAAAGATTGCGAAAATGAAAGGTGTTAAAGTCAACGACTCAGCAAGTGACCAGTTGTAAAACTGTAAAAATTATATTAATGGTCAGTAGAGCTTAAGTAAACAGAAAAATGCTACAAATTACAGATGTAAACTTTAACTTTATGTCTACAAAACTAGACCTCAACTCAATTATTCTTTTTACTAAAATGTTATTGTTAGCCTGAACACTGCAGAGTTGATCATTACAAATATTTTATTTACTAATGACGTGATGACGCATAATATTGCATAACAAAATATGGACAAATCCGATAAATGAATACGTTAATTCGATTCCGAACTAGATAATAGCCAAGCGATTTATTTACATTTAATATTTCAGGTACATCAGCAGAATATCATCATGAGACTGTTAGTTAGAACTAACAAGCAAAGCCCACCTTGTGGAAAGAACAATAATGAGTGTAATAAGTAGTTGGTACATAGCCTGCAAGCAAGCTACCTGTAGTATAGCAGACTATGGTTGTTGTCAAGTTGTCGTTAAAATTATCTCGAAACGTCATTTCATTAAATATAGCTTGCAAATAATAATATTGTATACTATCTGTATATAGGTATCTGTACGTATAGAGTTCATTATTTGCTTTCCGTATTTACATAAGAATGGCGAAAGATAAAATGCTGCTCAAAATGGCGACTCAATAAAACACATACATAATACAAAGATTCATACACTTTTGAAATCCAAGGAAGTCAAAATGAATACTGAGACAGCAATTACTGAAAATTTGTTTTATTTGGCGAAACACATTAATATTACGGAAATTTTGTTGTACTTGGAACAGGAGAAAATCATTTCGCAAAATGAGGAAGAAGAAATTGTAAGTAGAAATTTCAATTTGTGTTCCACCATTTTCATTTACTTTTCTGATTTTATGTTTGTATCATCCAGGAATCCGAAAAGACCACTCTGTCAAAAAATAGAAAACTGTTGCGGGTATTGAAAACAAAGGAGTTGCCTCTTGAAAAATTCATCGACATCCTTCGGTCAACTAGTAATGAACATTGTGCCAATAAAATCGAAGAATCATTAGACAAAGAACTGTCAAAGAAAAATGAAACACCAAAAAATCAAAGCGTATTAAAAAACATCTGGTGGCCTGACAAGAAACTTTTGATTAAATCCCTTTACAAAAGAAAAATCGGAGACAAATTGTTTGTCGAGAAATTACACGAACAATTATCAACGGATGAAAACAGAAGGGTTGTCATTTGTGAATCCGCAGCCGCTTCCAAATTGACAGGATTGGGTGGTGTAGGCAAAACACTAACAGCAAACTGGTACTCCCATGAATACGAAAAGAAGTATCAACATGTCATTTGGATCGATTGTGGCGAAGGAAGTCTTTTGATTTCCTTCCAGAAGTTGGCCAGAGATTTGGATGTCAAGCATTTAGACAAATTGATTGATTTGGAGGACTATTCAAGGAAGAGTTACGAGGCTCTGGAAGATTTTAAATGTCTTTGGGTATTTGATAACGCTGAAAACTACAGGGGAGACGAAGGAATTAAAGACGTCCTTCCCAAATACAAGGAAAATTTCTATTGTCTGATAACTTCCAGGAGCCGGGAGTGGGGAATAGAAAATATTGGGTATGGAAATATCGACTGCTTTGAATTGGGCATTTTTGAGGAAATTGAGAGTGTAGGATTCTTCAAAGAGAATTTAATACGAGGAATTGACTATACTGAATACCAACTGAAGCAGTTGTGTCTACTGCTTGGCAATCTCCCTCTGGCCATGCAGTTGGCTGTTGCAGCATTAAACAGGAGAAAAATCGATTTGCAGGATTACATTGAAAAAACAAGTGCAAAAGATTTGGGAAATATTGTTGACACTAAATTTGATGATTACGAGAAGACTATCAGCGGAAGTGTCCAAATAACTTTAGAATTAATTTCCAAAGAAGAAAACGGGCATTTTGCCAAAGAAATTTTAAATGTCTTTGGCTACGTTCGACCAGATGAAGTTGGCCCCATGTTTTTAACAAGACTATTTAATTCTGCAGAATTAAATAGAAAACGGATTTCGGATTCGGAAATAATGCAGGCAGTAGAATTACTGACTGAATATTCACTAATTACAAAAATCGAAAGCCTTGGATGGAATAATGACCGATCAGTCGTTTTAAGCATTCATCGATTGCTACAGCAAGTGATTCGTCATCACGGAAGGAAGACCGAAAAAGAGACGCTGAGAAAGATCCTAGGCTGTGACGGATTTCTCGAGTACAAACTAGTCCCTTTCATTAAGTATGCAGACGAAGATTTACGAAGAGAATTTCCTAAAGTGAAATGGGAACTCGTAGATCAACGACAGCTCGAAAAATTATTAAAAGAAAACAGATTAGAAGAGTCCGTTCAGCTGGCCAAATTAATTAATGAAGAATGGAGGACAAATACTACAAAATTCAATTACGCACTGTGTCTGACGAAGAATGGATTGTGGACGGAAGCTGCGAGATATTTGGAGGAATTGTCCAAAGGAGTAATAGAAGAGGTAAAGGTACATTATTTTTTAACAATGGGAGTTTTGGAATTAAAGGGAAGAGTAACGAGGGAATTGGTTGATGGCATTTCGTTGATTATCTACTGGAGAATTGGAAACAGAAGAAGAATAAAAGAAATTCTGCAGAAAAGAGAACACTTTGTGATTATTAAATCTCAAGATGCATTGAATATTCTGCTGGAAATACTCAGTTCAGATTTAATTATTTCCAATTACAACCTTAGAGTAGAAGATTCAACCATAATTTTTGATTACCAATTCAATAGAGGTAGAAAGAGCGGACTGTTAAGGATTACCGAGCTTTCATTGGATATTTCTATTGTCCCACAGACTGTTCAAAAACTGGTTGCAGTTAACTCAGAAGTATCTGCGAATGGAGAAATTGACTTACCCCACCTGAAATGTTTAAAATTAGTAGATATGTCCTCGTTATGTTTATCTTTCTTGAGTTCAGTCCAGTTGACTGAATTAGAAGTCAAGAATTCGGCTTTCTTGGACATTTCCGTTGTACCTCCCTCACTACAAAAACTTTCTTTGACGGCAATAACAGACATTAATAACTGTGGAATCATTGACTTACCTAACTTGAAATATTTAAAACTTAATCTCAAATTTCTTTCATCTTCATTTCAGTCAGTCTTCAGTTCACTCCCATTGAATGAATTAATAGTGGAGAATTTGTATTCGGAATTAGACTTTTCCATTTTGCCACCAACAATCGAAAAGCTCACTGTAATGAACTCATCATTTGTTAGAAATTCCCGAATTCCAGACTTGCCCAAACTGAGATATTTAAAATTAGAAAATACGTCTCTTCCCTGTTTGTTTGCTGTAAGTAAATGCCAATTGAACCTACCACCAAGTGTCAAATATTTCAAAATGTGTAATTCTTCGAACGAATTTCGCTATTATAATACTGGGATAACATCAACAGGTGAACTAAGGCAACTCGATAAACTCGTTCTAAAGGACCTCACTGGGAAAGAAGTTGAGGAAGCATTAAGTATATTTTATCCAATGCAGCTTGTCCTTCATAAGTCACCTTATGGATCCGCATACATTTTGAGTGAATTAATGAAGAAACAAATACCGACAATTGCAGCAGGAAGATTTCTTTCACTACCGGAGGGCTTTTTTGAGAAATACATAATCTCTAAACATGTCGACAGATTGTCAGAATATTATTTTTTCAAAGGAGAAAGAGGAAAAGCAATGAAGAAAAGAGATTTCGAAAAATTACTTGAAATATTTTGAATGGATGAAATATGATGATAATATGAAATAATAAATATGATATGATAATAAAAAGAATGTTTTCTGCAAGTAAATTGACAGTAAATTGCCTCCTCTACCGAATTTTGTTTTTTCAATTTGCAGAAGTACCTATACAAATATGTTCAAAAACAAAAATTAAATCTAGAGTCTACTTTCGATAGAATAATGTTACATCTGTGACCCCATTTTTGCCACATAATAATTTCATAACTTATAGCTACGCAATCAAAATGAGCAGTGAAATGATTTTTTTGGCAACAAATTATAGTATTTTCCAATAGAATTCTTCGTGTCACGAATCTGTTAAACTGGTAGTCTAGCATCACCGCAATATAATTAAATAATCAGGACCTAATTTCTTGTATTGTAAACTCTACTAGTATTTGTTTGCTAATTACTTAAACATCCAGATACACCATTTCTCCATACCCTCAACTCTGCATACACAGACATTTGTCTTTTTTCTATTAAAGGTTGGAGCTACAATATTTATATAGTTTGTATTTATATCGTATCAGCTTTTGATAGCTTAATCTCTTTCCCTTATCTTCTGCATTCACTAGAGTCGAGATTCGTAGTGTGGCGGAGAGAATGAGACAGTGAGGGCTGAGTGCAGCAAGGAACCCGACCAATCAAAAGAAGGTGTTTTGGATGAGCGCAAAGTAGGAGCGGGACAGAGAAGAAGCGGACGGCTGGAGGAAAAGAGAGGGCAGAACGACAGTGTTCGAGAAGAGGAGCGAGTGACAAGTCGATAATCTGATCGAGAAGAAGTTTTACATTTTTTTTACACATTTTAATTGATTTGATTCCATAACTTGTACTGCCAATTCATTTACTAATTGAATTTATTAAAGACTACTTTAACTAGTAAACCAGGGTCGTTGTCAGTTGACCATTTTAGCACCACTGCTTAGCTAGCCAGTAACACCAGTCAGTAGTAGAATTTTCAACACACACTCATTGTGCACACCTACATTTTGGTCCTTCAATCCGAATAGTATCAGTCCTGTGGTGAAAAAACTGTTTTTTTCAAGCATCTGTAGTCGTGACGATGAGTTTTGTTGAAACGGACGATAAGGACGATGATGGAATTCGCCGAAGCCAGCGAAACAACTTTGGAGTACCACCGAACCGGTACACTCCTGACACCCGGACTGAGCAGGGTGAACGCTTTGGAGGAGTGAATTTTGGATTTGGTCGTCAAGTCTACACGCCCCTTTCGGCTGGAAGAGGACGTGCAATGGAATTTGGAAACGCCCCGTTTGGAACTGGACAACTCATCGCAGGAGGAAGTGCTTTCCGTGTTACAAACAATGAACATAAATCTGAAACAGTGTCACAAACTGGAAAAAGTAAGGTTCAGTTTAATGACAATAAATCAAAGTGTGCCGCATCCTCTCACAGTTCTGCAGGAGCGAAGAAAATCCAGGCTTTGATCGACGCCGAAAAAGAAAAGTCTGCGATTGAAGAGGAAGAAATGCAACTCAAATTGGAGATGCTGAGAATGAAAAAAGAAAAGGTAATCAAATTATCTAAATTACAACAGCAGCTGTTCGAGGAGACAGACATGAACACTGATGTAGACGATTTGAAATTACCGGAAATGGAAGAGGAAGAGAAGTTGAATAGATATTTCGATAGTCAGAAGGAAGTAGAGCAGGAGGTCACAGCAGCATCTCACTACTACCCGAAGGCAGAAATGAAAAAACCAGTCGTGGTCTCTTACGCGAATCCAACTCAATCCCAACAGTTAGCTCGAAGAACTATTGGCAAAGAACTCCCGATGTTTACAGGGGAACTAGAAGAATGGGAAGCCTTCCACAGCAGCTTCCAAATTGCTAATCAAATGTGCGGATATACAGATACAGAAAATTTGTATAGACTGCAAAAGTGCCTGGCAGGAAAGGCAAGAGAAACAGTGTTGGCATTGCTTGTCACTCCCGGAAATGTGCCCAGAATCATTTCCACTTTGCAACAAAGATTTGGTCGACCCGAAGATATTATTAAGAAATGGCTGAAGAAGATAAGTGACGTTCCAGTGGTTACTGAACAGAATCCATCATCGATTGTCGACTACGGTGTGTTTGTTAACAACGTGGTAGTCACTATTGAGAACTTGAACAGATCAGAGTATTTAATGAACCCGAACTTACTCAGTGAACTAGAGAACAAGTTGCCACCAGCCTACAAAATGAATTGGTCTATGTATATTAGTGCAATAAATATACATTCGCCTACTTTGCGAAACTTTGCAGACTGGTTGGATCGGATGGTGATTGCCGCCCAACGGTTTGACACATCGTTTATGGATGGAAAAGAAGACAAGCCTACTAAGAAGTTTGAGAAGAGCCAGCCTAAGAAAGTCTTCACCACGACGACGACATCAAGCAGTAATGGTGATAGAAAGTGTCACTTTTGTTCCAAATTAGGACATTTTTTGAGAATATGCAGATCCTTCGGAAACCTGTCTGTGGATGACCGATGGAAGTGGGTGAAAGAACAGAAGCGTTGTTTTTCTTGCCTGGGGGAGGGGCACTCAAAAGGAGCCTGCGAACGGAAGCAAGAGTGTGGGACAAATGGATGTACCCGTCCTCACCACCCGCTATTACACAGTGAAAAGAAAGCAGTCAGAGAAGACGAAAATCCAGAAGCGAGAAAAGCAGTCAAAGAAGACGAAACCCCAGAAACAAAAACAGTGTGTGCTGCACATTCTTTCGTGGCCTCCTCCAGCGAAGTATTATTGAAAATTGTTCCTGTTACAGTGAAAGGACCAACTTGCGAAATCCAGACACACGCTTTGTTTGATGATGGATCACAGATGACAATTATCGATGAGGAGTTGGCAAATGAGCTAGGACTGACAGGTCCAAAAGAAGCAATGAGTTTGCAAGGACTGTGCCCCACTGGAGAAAATTATCTGGACTCAAGAAAAGTTACACTGCAGATTCGGAACCCGAAAGGAGGTAAAAGTTACACTCTGAACAAAGTGAGAACTTGGAATAATATGAACCTGCCATCGCAATCGATTGATATGAAAAGTGCCGTAAGAAAATGGAAATACCTTGATGGACGTGGGTTGCAGTCGTTGAAAAATGCAGTACCCAAGATTTTAATTGGTGAGGACAATATTCATTTGATAATGCCCAGGGAATCTATTGAGGGTAAAGAGAACGAGCCAGTTTTATCCAAGACCAGATTAGGCTGGGTGCTCCATGGAAATGCAAAACAAGAAGATTGGATTGCCAAACCAAAACAAATGCATTCGTTAACCTTATGTCAAAGAAATCTAGACGAAGAGCTACACAGTCTGGTGAAAGAAAGTTTCAAGACTGAATCATTTGGGGTTCAAGTTCCAAGAGTAGTTTTGAAGTCTAACGACGACACCCGAGCTGAAAAGATTATGGAGGACACCACAAGACGAATCGGGGACAAGTGGGAAACCGGACTGTTGTGGAAACACGATGAAGTATATTTTCCTGAGAGCAGAGCAATGGCCTACAACAGGTTGAAGTCGCTGGAAAGAAAACTGGACAAAGATAGTAAGTATGCTGAGCTGTATTATGCAAAAATGAAAGAAAACCATGACAAAGGATACATTAAGAGAATCACCCATGAAGAGGAAGCAAGGTGCCCGAAGTCTTGGTACATTCCTCATTTTGGTGTAGTGAACCCACAGAAACCTGGGAAAATCCGGTTGGTGTACGACGCAGCAGCAAATTCTAGTGGCGTTAGCTTGAATGATAACTTGTTAACCGGACCAGACCTCTACAACTCACTAGTAGGAATACTAATGAAGTTTCGGCAAAAAAGGATTGCATTCTGTGCCGATATTCAAGAAATGTTTTTGCAAATTAAAATTAGAGAAGAAGATTTGCCCGCTCAGAAGTTCCTTTGGAGAGGAAAAGATAGAGACAGAGAACCGGTCATTTATGCAATGCCAGTAATGATTTTCGGAGCAGCGTGTTCTCCAGCTTCAGCTCAGTACGTCAAGAACAGAAATGCCGAAGAATTTCGTGATCAGTTCCCGGATGCTGTTAACGCCATCGTGAATAAGCATTATATGGACGACTACATAGACAGCGTAGATACTACTGAGGAAGCAACAAAAATCATTAGGGACATAATACATGTTCATCAGAAAGGTGGCTTCACAATTAGAAGTTGGATATCTAATTCCAGGGAAGTGCTTGAAGGAATTCCTGAAGACCTGCGAGCCAAAGAATTCAAGAATTTAAATGTAGAAACTGAAAATTTGCTGGAGCGTGTCCTGGGACTTTATTGGAACTCTCAAGCAGATGAGCTGACATTTAAGATTAATTTCCCAAAAGTTGATAAAGAAATCGTTAGTGGAGATAGGAAGCCAACGAAGAGAGAAATGTTAAAGCTCATCATGTCCGTGTACGACCCGCTTGGAATTATAGCTCACTTCACAGTGAAGATGAAAATTTTACTCCAGGATGTCTGGCGATCGGGCATAGACTGGGATGAAGTTCTACCGGTGGAACTGCACCCAAAATGGGATGCTTGGATAAGTGAACTCAGGAAGGTGACAGATATCCAAGTCCCCAGATGTTACTCAATATTGACAGACGTAAAGCGGCAGCTACACTTGTTTTGCGATGCTAGTTTGAAAGCTTTCTGTGCCGTCGCCTACTTAAGGATGGAACACCATGGACAAGTAAGCACTGCATTTGTGATTGCTAGAACCCGGGTAGCCCCTCTGAAAGCAATGACGATTCCAAGGCTCGAACTCCAGGCTGCAGTAATGGCGAGCAGACTGGCAAAAACCATTAAGGATGAAATCGAACTGGAAATTGAGAGCGTTCACTTTTGGTCTGACTCAAGAAACGTCTTATGCTGGATCCGTTCAGATTCAAGACGATACAAGCAATTCGTAGGATTTCGTGTGGGCGAAATATTGGAAAGTACAGATGTCTCAGAATGGAGGTGGGTTCCGACCGAAGAGAATGTAGCTGACGAGGGCACCAGAGATGTCTCCAAAGCAGACATGGGGAAAGAATCAAGATGGTTTGTCGGTCCTCGGTTCCTAAGAAAAGGTCAAAGCGAATGGCCAGTTGAAGTCAGCAGTGGTATTGAAAACGTGCGTGAGGAAGAGCTGGAGGTGAAATCTCAACATGTAATGCTGTGCTGTGAGCCATCCACTGATTTCCTTTTCGACACAACCAATATTTCTAATTGGAACAGATTGATTAGAAAGACTGCATGGATCTTGCGTTTTGTCAAGATACTAAGAGCAAACAAACGTAAGCAGAAGTGTAAGTTTGGACCACATCTAACTGCAAACGAATGCAATGAAGCTGAAAAGGTTTGGCTTATCAGAATTCAATGGGACAGTTTCCCAGAAGAAATGGAAATGTTAGCAAAAGGAAACGAAGTCCTTAAGACAAGCAAGATTTATGGGCTCTCTCCAAAGCTAAACGTAGACGGATTGATTGTCGTAGACGGTAGAATCGGAAAAGCACTAAGAGTTGCAGATACAATGAAAACTCCAGTGATTTTAAGTCCAAGGCATCGTTTGACGAAGTTGCTGATTGCGTCTTTTCATGTGAGAGCTGGACATCAAGGTATGGAGACAGTAGTCAATGAACTACGCCAACGATATTGGATTTTGAATATCCGATCAGCAGTTCGACAAGCATGGAGGGATTGTTTAGAGTGTCGCATTCGAAATGCAAAACCCGTACCACCAATGATGGGAGCTTTACCGGAGTGCCGTTTGAAGAGTTATGAGAGACCTTTCACGCACACAGGTGTGGACTATTTTGGCCCGATGATGGTGAAAATCGGAAGAAGACACGAGAAGAGATATGGGGTGCTCTTCACATGTATGACTACAAGAGCCATACATTTGGAATTGGCAGCGTCCTTATCAACTGACTCGGCGATTATGGCAATTCGGAGGATGATAGCACGCCGCGGGAGCCCCAAGAGAATATACTCTGATAATGGCACTAATTTTCGGGGTGCTGACAAGGAACTTAGTTCGGCTCTTGCAGGTTGGGATCAAGATAAGTTGAACGGGGAGATGACTACCAGAAATATCGAATGGTTCTTCATTCCCCCCGCATCACCCCACATGGGGGGAAGCTGGGAGCGTCTGATTCAGACCGTGAAGAGGTCATTACAAGCCGTACTGAAAGAGCAAGCTCCAAAGGAGGAAGTTTTGTTGACTTTGTTAGTCGAAGCGGAGAATATCGTCAACAGCAGACCTCTTACGCATGTTTCGTTGGACCATAGAGACGATGTTGCCCTCACACCAAACCACTTCTTGATTGGCACTTCAAGCGCTGCTCAACCACCGGGGATATTCGAGAGAAGCGACCTTTGTCTTCGGAAGCAGTGGCGGAATTCTCAGTATCTTGCAGATTTGTTCTGGAAACGTTGGTTGAGAGAGTATTTGCCAGAACTCCCCCGTAGAACAAAGTGGTTTGAGAAACGGAAGCCGGTTCAAGTTGGAGATGTCGTGATTGTCTGCGACAACACATTGCCTAGGAACTATTGGCCTAAAGGGGTTGTGACTGCTACATTTCCCGGACGAGATGGACAGATACGTGTGGTAGAGTAGATGTACGCACATCGAATGGAATATTCCGAAGACCCGTCGTGAAACTGTGTATCCTGGACTTAAAGGCAGAGATGGATGAAGAACCAGTGTCCGTCATCGGGGGGAAGAAATGTGGCGGAGAGAATGAGACAGTGAGGGCTGAGTGCAGCAAGGAACCCGACCAATCAAAAGAAGGTGTTTTGGATGAGCGCAAAGTAGGAGCGGGACAGAGAAGAAGCGGACGGCTGGAGGAAAAGAGAGGGCAGAACGACAGTGTTCGAGAAGAGGAGCGAGTGACAAGTCGATAATCTGATCGAGAAGAAGTTTTACATTTTTTTTACACATTTTAATTGATTTGATTCCATAACTTGTACTGCCAATTCATTTACTAATTGAATTTATTAAAGACTACTTTAACTAGTAAACCAGGGTCGTTGTCAGTTGACCATTTTAGCACCACTGCTTAGCTAGCCAGTAACACCAGTCAGTAGTAGATTTTCAACACACACTCATTGTGCACACCTACACGTAGGAAAAACTTTACGACTGTCCTTAAAATGAATATTCACGAATTTCCATGAACTTTCGTGAATAACTTTTGTTTAAAACATATGACTATTTATGAAAGAATTAACAGTGGAGAAGAGCCAACTGATTGAAATACAACTCAAGAACATCCCACCTCAAAGTAATCAACAGGTACAAGAAATATTTTTATAAAAATCGCATACCCATGCGTAATTAAATTATTATTTTTATTCAAACGCATATCAAATCAACTTGACGAATTTTAACTAACAATTTCTACGATATATACTTTTTGCGTTTGATTTTGTAAAACCAATTTGTGAAAGTAAATTTGAAACTGAATTACTTTATTTCCGGATAAATTTACATTTCCTGAATTTCTGAAAAAAAGGTTTATCTAACCTCAATTTCCCTTATTTCCCGGCCCAGTATTTTCTGAAAATTAAGAAAATACTTGCCCATGATGAATCCTATGGAGTGTACTATTTCATTTTATCAATTTTATAGAATAAGATACGAAACCCTTAATTTTTGATTTATGCAAACCATATGTAAACAACAAAGTATAATTTTTCTAATAATGTTTAGGATTTCAATGGTACTCCCGAGGGACTGTCCTTCATGCGACGGCACTGGACACAAAGAATGTCATCAATGTGACGGGACTGGAGAGAAGGAGGCCTCTGTAAGTGTTGGAGTGGTATCCTACCCTGTCAAAGTACCTTGTGTAGCTTGTGGTGGCACAGGAGTTAAAAGGTAATCTAATAATATCCTTCAAAAGATCGTCAGTTAATTAGCTAAAATCTCCTTAACTACTTTTTCGCTTACTTAAAATTAAACGGGAGATTAAGTTTTAAATTAAATTGCAGATGCCGAAGATGCCGTGGTACTGGGAAGTTGGGCTGCACCGATAGATAAAATGTTAAAAATTCGTGAATAAATAATATCAATAATAAACGCTGTAAATTTAACCTTTACCGTAGTAGTTGTGCTTCATTTCAATTTCATATTATAACTACAATCTAATAATAAATCTGTCCAAAAATTTCACAAAAATATATAGTCTAATTACTGGAATAATTTATTAGCAACAATAGAATTGCCTGTGGTATGAACTGTGAAACTGTCAATCTGTGTATCTAACACCACTGCAAAATATTTAATATGTCTCTATCATTATTTATTTAATTTGATTAGTTTCCTTCAGAATTCTTAGTTGAAATTATTTACAACTTCATATTTTTAACATTGACCTCAATTCTAGCATTATCCCGAAGAGCATAAAATTGTTCATCATTTTTGTTTAATTAAAGGGTCGCTCAGTATAATGTGATATTGCGGTATATATGTGTACTATATTATGTTCTGCGTTTTGTGGATGGGACAATATTTGAATACCGGTAGTGTTGAATCGAGTTCATAAGATTTTTTAACAGAACCCTGAGTTTACCTGAAGATCCTAAAATAAATCTTTAACAAAGGTGAGTTGAAATCGGTATTTATATTTCGTTTTTTAAAATAGATAAACGAACGATGTAATTTTTGGAGAAGAGAGTATATTTTGTAAATATTTTAGCGGAGTATGCGGTTATTGTCATACTTTTGAATTTCTGTTTAATTGACGTATCACTTATTGACTTCCATAATTCCTTTTAGGTTGACACATATCACCCGATTGGTGACATTTCAAAAATGGCAAGTGGATTAAGGAAGCGGAAAATAGACAATGCGAACAATGAGAAGCCAGAAGGAGATTTGAACATTTTTGAGTGGAACATTGCCAACTTTTCACAAGCTTTCAAAAATACAGGAGACGGCCAGAAAATGAAATCGGCAGTGTTTGTTGGGAAATCGATGGGTTTACCTAACAGTTTCTGGAGAATAAAAGTGTATCCCAAGGAAGAAAATGGAAGCGGAGAAGTAAAAAACCTGGAAGTGCATTTAACATGGATCAAAAAATTAAATCAGGGTAATCCTGTTGTAATAGCCAGCCTGTATGAACTTTCCCTGTTGGATAAAAATCAAAGCGTACGCAGATGTTGGCATTTAGATATTGAGCGTGACATCGAAGAACCTAAAGATTTTGCACTTGTAACTCATTCTGAGTTGTTCAATCCCAAGAAAGGCATTTTGGATGACGTTGTTTTACGTATTCAAATAAAACTCTGGTTCTTAAATGGAGAAACAAATGCAACCACATCCGAAAGGAATTTTACGGATGATCTACACAAAGATTTAAATCAATTGCTCTCGTCATCTACATTTTCAGACGTGGATATTGTGACTGAAGATTTAACTTTGAAGGCCCATAAGAATATCTTGTCATGTCGCAGCCCAGTCTTTGAAGCAATGTTTCAGAACGAAATGTCAGAGTCTCTGACCAGCACTCTCAAAATTGAGGATTTCAGTTCTAAGACAGTCAAAGGAATGCTCGAGTTTATCTATTCAGGAAATCTGGATTGTGTTGATGAAGATTTTATGGAACTACTCAAAATTGCTGAAAAATACCAACTGGAAAAATTGAAAGCTGCTTGTGTTAAGGCAGTAATTTTGAAAATATCCGTTGAAAACGTTTTTGAACTTTTGATTATAGGGGATATGTACAGCGCCCCAGAATTGAAATCCAAGGCTACAGCTTTCATTAGTAGTAACAAAGCTAATCCATTGTTTTCACCGGGAAATGCGAATGGAGGTTTGGAAAAACTTGCGAAGGAACATCCTATGCTGCTCATACAATTGTTTCAAAGTGTTCGAAATAATGACGTTCGTGTTCACCTTTGGCCAGAGTCTAATGCCACTATAGTAGAGGCTACAACGATTACAACAAATACAAACAATGAAATTGTTTAGAAAAATTTGCATATAAACATAAAGAAACAAAAAATTGCAATTAATTAATTTATGAATCTTGCTATAAATATAATATATATTTAAAATGATTCAGTATGCAGTATACAACGAGTGTCAATAATTAACGCATAATGGAAATGTTAAATACATAATTACAATTAGATTTAATAAAATAAGTAAGCAATTTTTTTATAATCAAAATATTCTTGTTAGAAAATAAAATATTACACATTTATTATTTACAGTATTTCATGTAGCCAGCATCACAATTAAAGAGCGCATTTCGCCGGTGTTTGAGGAATCTTTTTAAAATGGAAGAGAAGAAGAATTAATTGCATTTTATAATAATTCTAAATAAAATGTTTAATAATGTTCTTTATAAAAGGCTTACTAATCTCTTTTCCTTGTCTTCTATGTTTACCAGAGGTGAGGGTTGCAGGACAATCTTTACTACTGCGTCCTTAAAATGAATGATGAATTTTGACGATAACAGTCGACAAGAGCCAACTGACTGAAATACAACTCAAGAAGATCGCAACTCAAATTAAGCACAGATTCTAGAAATACTTTTTATAAAAACAGCATACCCAAGCGTAATTAAATTATTTCGTTCACAAAATCAGATGTAATGTAATTTTTCTCACGATATTTAGAATTAACAAGATAATGCAATAATATTCTCATAAGAAATTGCATGTTAATTAGCTATAAAATAGTCTTACTACTTTTTCGTTTTGTAAATTCAATTACAGTTGTCGAAGATGCCGAGGTACTGGGAAGTGGGACTGCACCGATATGCGATAGATGAAATTTGAAAATGTCATGTATCTATAATATTAGCTAATTCTATGCAAAATTAAAAAAAATAATATGGAGACTATATTTACTAGAATAATATATTATTATTGCCAGTAGAATCCCCGTGGTATGAAACTGTCAATCTGTGTGTATCTACAACATCACTCCAAAATCTTTAGAATGCCTTAGCAATATTTATTTAATTTGATTAGTTTTCTTCAGACTCCTTAGTTGAAATTATTTACAACTTTATATTTTTAATATTTTCCTCAATTCTAGCATTATCCGGAAAGGCATAAAATTATTCATCATATTTGTTTAATTAAAGGGTCGCTCAATATAATGTGATAGTGCGGTATGTATGTACATGAAGTATTAGCATTATATGTTGTATCGTTGTATGTTATGTGGAGGGCAGAGTATTTGAATACCTGTGTTGTGTTGAATCGAGTTCATAATATTTTTTAACGGAACCGGAAATTACCTGAAGATCCTGGAATAAATCTTTAACGAAGGTGAGTTGAAATCGATATTTATATTTCATTTGAAAATTGATAAACGAATGATGTAACTTTAGTAAAAGAGTGTTTATATTTTGATAGTATTATGGGATATTTAGCGATGTAATAAAAATCCATTTTACCATTTTGGAAATAATTTATGAAAATAAAGGAACACCAAAATATTGTCAATCAGCCACTTTAGTCACTTAATTTGAATGCTATTTGTCGCTGTTTTTTAGGCTTGTACATATATCTTATCATCCGATTGGTGACATTTCAAAAATGACAAGTGGATTAAGGAAACGGAAAATGGACAATGTGGATTCAAAAGGAGATTTGAACATTTTTGAGTGGAACATTGCCAATTTTTCACAAGTTTTCAAAAATACAGAAGATGGCAGGAAAATTAAATCGCCGGTGTTTGTTGGAAAAACGATTGGCCTGCCTAACAGTTTCTGGAGAATAAAAGTGGCACCCAAGGAAAAAAATGCAAGCGGAGAAGTAAAACACCTGACAGTGCATTTATCATGGATGAGAGAATTAAATGAACAAAATTTTGTTGTAAAAGTGAGCAGGTTTGAACGTTTCTTGTTGGACAAAAATCAAAAGCAGGTATCTAAATGTTTCGATGACACTGAGTGTGAAATCGGAGAAATATGTGGGGGGTATAACACAGCTGTAACTCATTCTGAGTTGTTCGATCCCAAGAAGGGCCTTTTGGATGACGATGTTTTACGTATTCAAATAAAAATCTGGATCTTCAATGGAGAAGCAAATGCAACCGCATCTAAAAGGAACTATTCAGATGATTTACACAAAGATTTAAATCAGTTGCTCTCGTCATCTCAATGTTCAGATGTGGATATTGTGACAGAAGACTGTACTTTGAAGGCACATAAGGGTATCCTGTCATGTCGCAGTCCAGTATTTTCTGTAATGTTCCAGACCAACATGTCCGAGTCTTTAACCAGTACTATCAAAATTGAGGATTTTAACAGTAAGACTGTCAAAGGAATGCTCAAGTTCATCTATTCAGGAAATCTGGATTGTGTTGATGAAGATTTCGTGGAACTACTCAAAATTGCTGAAAAATATCAACTGGAAATACTGAAAACTGCTTGTGCCAAAGCAGCTATTTTGAAAATATCCGTTGAAAACGTTTTCGAACTTTTAATTTTGGGGGATATGTACAACGCTCCGGAATTAAAATTCAGAGCCATGGCTTTCATCAATAGTAACAAAGCTAATGCTTTGTTTTCACCGGAAAATGAGAATGGAGCTTCAGAAAAACTTGTGAAGGAACATCCTATGCTGCTCTTAGAATTGTATCAAGGTGTTCGAAATAATGACGCGCGTATGCATCTTTCAAGGGATTCTAATGAAACTATCGTAGAGGCTACAACGTTTTCAACAAATGTAAGTAATTAAAATTATTTCGAAAAGTTTCAATATAAAGAAACAACAAAATTGTATTTAAGTAATGTATGTATCATCCTGCAGTAAATAAAATATAATATATTTAAAATCGTGCAGAACAATGTTCAAAGAGTGTTAATAATTAACCCACAATGAAAATGTTAAATAATTAATTACAATTGGATGTAATAAAAATAAACAATTTTAGTCATAATCAACATCTTGTTGGAAAATAAAATCTCGTGTACATCTTGACTATTTATTTCCTTTCATGTCAGTCAGTACCACATTTGAAGAGTGCATTTCACCGGTATTTGCGGAATCTTTTAAAAGGAAAGATAAAAAGAATTACTGCATAATTTAAGGAAAATTATTTATTTCTGAATAATTTAAGGAAAATGGCTTAGCAATAGAAAAGAATAGCAAGTAGGATTAAAGCCAGTAGGATTCAATACAGAAAATCTGAAAGGTATCAAAGTTCGTTAACAGGTAAAAGAAGCTGAATGATTATTTTAAGTTTTTATTATCACCTTAATTAACATGTCAAAAGGAATAGTTCTTAGTATCTCCATCTCAAATCCTTCGATATCCAGAGGGAAAAAGTCCACTGTGGTACCTTGTAAAGCCGACGATAAGTAAAACACAGGGAAACGAGGTACTGAAATATCCATTAGGAACCTCCATTATCTGTTCTAAATGAATTCAGAGATGCCACGTCTATGTGCTGTTATCCAAGTTTACGGGTGAATGCATTTATTTGTAATAGTAGTAAATTCTTTGAAATGGAATCTTTAAGTCATGGTTCCTTGATAAAATAAATAATATTGTTAGGCTAACAATTTACACTCACTTTTGCCCCACCGTTAGGTGTGGTGTAACCGTTTACCTCGTGTTTAATGAAATGAGAATTAATTAGATTGAATCTTAATTCTGAATAAACATTTTGACAGCCAGCCATTATACCATTCTGGGGAAGAAAGACTATTGTTTAGAAAAATCTGGAGACGAAGCTGTAGGACTAAAGATGAAAAATTATTTAGTGAATAATTTCATTCTTTGACAGGATAAAATAAATTCATACATCAATGGTGTAAGAATGTTGAATAAATTCATGCATGCTTCATAATGGATTTACAGTAGTACAAAATTAAAGTCACAGGTATATACTAATGGTTATGTGTCACTGAAATACAACCAGAAAATATAAACAGCACGTATATTTTGAAAGAGTAAAGTCAAATATTTTTCAAGTAGGAAAATAAAAATAGAAAAAATGGCCAGATATCCAAATACATGAAAAATTGCACCAATTTTCATGTCAAAGCTAAGCTTATGAAACTCCCTCTCAGATTGCTTCTCTTTTTCGAAAAACCTGGATACCTGAGGATGGAAATATGTCAAACGTCTCCAAAGGTCGATTAGTCCCATTTCATTCAGTTCTTGGACAACATTCAGAAGTTCATGTCGAAAACATCCATCAAACATCCAAGAAAGGGGTACTCCATTAGCATGCTCTTTTGTTTTTAAACATTTCAATGAGGGGAGGTTTTGTTGTATATAATAAAGCCATGGTTCATAATTAGAGTTACTTTCTTGAACAAAGAGGTTCACATTTGTGTCTGACAAGCACGATAAGTATGTTTTAAAAATTGAAGTCTCATTAACCTTATTAATATCATAAAAATAGACACTTGAGTTTTCTTTTTCTGTAAGACCATACTGTGCGAAATAAGGATGCACAGCAGAATAGCCTTGACTTTGAGAGAATCCAGGTACATGTCCAATGAAAGAAACTATTTTATAATTATTAAGAATTAGTTCACGGAAACTGTTCATTCTCTTTTTGTCCACTGGAGCAATAACTTCTGTTGTGATGTTTTCTTCATAATGAGATACAAGAATATTTAACATTAATAATAGAATTGCATAGAGAAGGAGTTTCTTTTGGTTGTGGTTTTGGCGGAGAAGAATGGCAATGGCGGAAAGGAAGAAGTTACTAATAGATTCAAATGTCAGTTTTTGTTTTGAGAATCGAAATATTAGTGCATTGCCTAAAAGACAACAGATTAGCAATAATAGCCACGTACTCATGTCCATTATGGATACCCAAATAGAAAGCGGCTTATCGTAATACGTTTCTTTGTCTACACAGTAGATAAATGTCATTTTCCCAGGAAATGTTAAATATGTGACTTTTGTCGTTTTGTATCGAAATAGATCTACATAAAGGCCTTCCAGATACATCGATGTACAAAAACGATTTCCAGTAAAACCATTAATACTACTATTGGTGTAGACTGACGTGAAATTTAAATATTCAGCCATTACTTCAACGATTGGATAGTTTGCATTTGTTCTAAGGCATTCTGTAAGTAAACTTTTGTCAATCAGAGCGTATGGCGACGAAGCACATTGATGTGTACTGTGATATTTTTTGGCATCTCTTATGAGGAGATCATGTCTATGAAGATTTCTCTGTAAACCTTTTTTTGTGAGTCCTCCCTGTAGTTCTTGTGATGTTGTGAAATCAATCCTTGCAATCTCTTTGGTGAATATTGACACTGTTAGTACTTCAATGTCGTACTTAGAATTGATGACCATAAAATAAACTGCATTCGTCAATCTCCATTCCAATCGATCCACGAAATTGTTTTTGATTTTATCAAAATGGTCCTTTGTGCTAATTATTAGAAACTTATCGTTTGGTCGATCCCATTCTCGGCCAAATAGAGCTGGGAATGTCCTGATTCCTTTAATTAAATTCTCAGGTGGTTCCACTACTGTCAAGATATTCCCATTTGTGTTTGACAATGAACTTGGGTATTTATATCCTCCTTTGTATTTAGGAAACCATTTCGATGGATTAAGTGTTGTAGCAACAATTATCGTTCTTGGTGAGAATGCAATTTCTTCAAAGACGTAATCCGTGAAATTACCTGAATATAAAATAACGTCAAAATCATAATTTCCGTGTGCTACTAGTGGTGACAATAGGGTTTGACATTTTGCTGCTCCGAAAATGTAAACAGAGAGCAGAATCGCCGTGATATATTTGTTATATGAAACCATATCTTAGATTTGAATATGATAATCTTGAAATTTTCAAGTCAATAAATGGGAAGAGAATGAAGTTAAAACAGATTGGGTCAAATACAACAAAGTCTGAGTAAAAATACAAAATAACTTTATTGCTTTAATGTTTGTTGGGAATTTTCTTCCATTTGAAAGAAGGTTGTGGTATAATATTTTGCAAGACCCCAGTTCAAAGAGACAAGTCGAGTTTCTTAGTTGCGAGGAGAAAACAAACTTACATAAGTATACCCAATGGACAACTCTATAGAGTCTCACCATTTCTGACGTGTTCTTTTATTTGCTTAATTTTAATTTATGTAGAGCTAAGTCGAACTAACTGCGAATATTCTTACAGTGGACTCGAAACATGGATTTCCCTTGCGTGGGTACGGCATATATATAGATTATTAAAACATTCATAACATTACTGGAAACCTTGGACGACTTTTCTATAGAACTAAGCTGCTAAATCTCTATTTGTCGAATCGAACATTGTTTTATGCAGCCAAAAATGTGCTAATCTCCCTTTGCTACATTTTCAGCCTGATTGTAGGTGAAACTTTGTACTCTTTAATGTAAGCATCTTAAGGAGGGGTTATGCGATGGAAATCCCTGATTAGGGGAGAATATCTAAATATTGTTAGTATAAATCAGGCAGCATCGTTCAAAAAATAGCTGAAACTTCTTGAATATTTTGTTGTGACAATAGTACAATGGATATACTACTCAAAGTATACAGCAACAAATTATTGTAGAAGATTTTGAACTGAAAGTAATTTAAATATCTATAATTAACGGGTAATGATGATCCACTCCATGAATTTTGATTAGAGAACCCACAAAAGTAGACCTTTACATAAAAGTCTTCAAGAGCATTAAAGACGTGATAATCGTTTGCAAGATATTGACAATGACAACAAAACTGCCACCTCATAATATATTCAAAGTGGAACACTTGAGCCCACCACTATTAAGGAAAAAAACATTTTACAAGTTCACTGAACGTTCCATTCTTCAATGAATACGTACATACTCGAAAAAACCATTACTAGTCCAATTAGCAGAACATTTTTGTATTGAATTGACTGGCCCTTCAATAAAATACAGTTGTAAAGTTTATATTAATATCATTAGCAAAATCTTATTAGTGCTTTGCTACTGTCTTGAAAACTGCATTTTGGTAATAACGAAAGAAAATTTTAAACTTCCAGAACCGTTACAGTAATAACGAGCTACGAACTGTTTTCATGAAAACAGAAATTTTAGAAATGGAAAAGAGGAAAGCTTATTATCACTGGTTAATATTAATTGTATTCATTTCGGAAGAATTTAAAGTAGCCAGAGCCAAAGCATTCAGTTTTCCATTTATTTGTTTTAAAAATTGTGTTTTACAAATAACTGGAGAATATTTTATCCATGATAACTATATTATTGACACATTGGTAACAAAACTGTTGCCCGATAATACATTCAGAGTGGAAACATTGGAGCCGTTCTACAATAAAACAGAATTATCCAAGAAAATCTTTTACAAATTCACAGAATGCTCCATTCTCATATACATACTGGAAGAAACAATTAATTCTACCAGAGTTATGGATCATTTGGTAAAATCGTCAATATCACAGTTTAGTTATCCCGGAAACTATGTTTTCTTTTTAACAGAAGAAACTTCTGAATTTCATGAAATAGCAACAGAACTGCATAAAATACCAATGGCAAATAAATATTTGCGTTTAGGAAATAATTCCGAGGTGTCACTTATTTGTACTAGTTGCAAAATTCAAGTTTTTCATTCAGTTCCAGAAGTAATGAATTCTGTGGAAGAAAATGATAAATTTTGGTTGGCTGTTCACAGAAATCAGCAAGATGTTTTTATTGAAGTGTCCATTCCAATTGAGCAACCTATAATTTCCAATGATATTGAATATATGGAACAATGTAGCATTTACAAAAACGCGATATATATTCCAACAATGTCATGCATTTTAAAGATCATCGAGAAACAATACAACTACACTACCGTCTGCTCTGACACAATCCACAATAAGCAAATTCACGGATTTGTTGATACTGATTATGAGTTTAATATTAAGTACTATTCTAAAAAGCTTGTGATTAACTTTACAAATCCTGAGATTATGCGAATGTGGATTAACGATGCAACTTCTTACAGTAAATTCACAATATTTGTTCTGGTAGAAAAATATTCTAATAACTTAATCCTATTTGTTCACCCTTTTGACATCTATGTTTGGATCTCGTTGGTTCCCGTGTTATCTTTGACACTTTTCGTATTCAAAATTTCCAGACTTGCCAATAAAGTGAAAACCAAAGAGTCGTTATTAATTTTCTCATTTCTGATTGAACAAGGCCAATCCACTTTCACGGAAATAAAGAAAGCCAAATATTCCTTGACATTTCTGGCAATTTGGTATCTGATGGGCGTTGTTTTAACCAACGCTTACAAAGGAAAAATGTTTTCAATTTTGACTGCTGGAGTCATTCCTTATATTCCGAAAACTTTGGAAGAATTGACTTACAGCGATATTCCTATTGCATCAATGACAACAATTATTGGTCCTAATCCGAAAAACGGTACCCTGATGCGGTTTCATCACCTTACTGGCTCAATCTTACCCAAACTAATTATGAACCAAAACCATCCAAAATATTATGAAGAGCTTCTCATTAAAATAATTGATATTCCTTATACTTCTGAATTTCTCATTTCACTATTGAACCATAAATTAATAACTCATAACATAGGACAAATAGAATTTCCCAACAAAATAGCTTTTATCGACAGAAATGACTATTCGAAAAGAATATCCACAGTCATTCAGTTGTTCACTGAGCAATTAGTATTTGCTTTGCCGGACACTGAACTATTTAGTTACCCGATACCCATAACAGTTTCCAAAAATTACTTTTCTGCATTTTTTGCTCCTATGATTTCTAAACTTTACAATGCTGGTATTTTCAACTGGTGGATGCAATTTCAGACACATGGAATCAATTTCCATAACATAAAAAGAGCTAAAGAAGAATTAAAAATTTCCAACCGTCACTTTATAAATTATTTTACATTTCTACATTCAAAAACTGTGGTGGAAACACCACAACCAATTAGATCTCTGTCCTATAAAGACATCACTATTGTACTTTGGGTGTTTCTCTTCTGTATCGCACTTGCCTTAATCACTTTATTGTTAGAAAAATTTAGAAAGCAAAATAAAATAATAATAATAAAAAAAAGATCTTTGTAACCAATTTTTTACGTCGGGAAAAAGGATGTTGGTTACAAAAGGAGAGAATGATTTTTAGTGCATGCAACTATGCAACTTGTTCTTCAACAAAATTTGGAATAACTACTGGATTTTTTATGGATGAAATATGATTGCGAAAATAAAAATATATGAAGCAGGTTTCCCTCAAAAATCAAAAATACTTATATCCACGTTACGATGACACTGAGGGTGAAATCGAAGCTGGAAAATGTTGGGGATACACAATGGCAGAGGATTCTGAATTGTTCGATCCGAAAAAAGGTTTTTTGGATGACGATGTGTTACGCATTCAAATAAAAATCTGAATCTTAAATGGAGAGGCAAATGTTAATCCCTTGTTTTCACCCTGAAATGAGAATGAAGTTTTGGAAAAAGTTCCTCTGCTGCTTTTAGAATTGTATCAAGGTATTCGAAATAATGCCGTGCATTGTGCATCTTTCACCAGAATCTAATGAAACTACCTTGGATGCCACATCGATTAAAACGAATGCAAGGAATTGAAATTGTTTAGCAAGTTCGATATAACGGAACAAAATTCCAATTAATTTATTGCTTCTGAACTGAATATGATATGTATTTAAAATGATCCAGTAAAGTATTCAAAGTATGTTAATAATTAACCCACAAAGAATATGTAGACAAATTACAGTTAAACAAACAATATATTAAAATATCTGGCAAAAATTATTTTGCATTCGTATGAAGTCACGTCAATATTGAATAAGAAACCAGAAGGATGAAAAACCTGAGAAATTGTGGAAAGTGCTGAAATGGTAGAGAAGGTTTTGTGTATATGTGCAAAATGATTTAAATGTAATGCCAGATGACAATACGTAGGGGTGCTGCACGTAGGTATGGAATGAATTAAAAGGAAAGGTAGTTGAGAAATAGGAGAATTGCTTGAATATGTATGGCCTTAATGCCAGAAGTAAATTTAGCAGAGTTTCGGTGTCTGAAGTCGTACAAGCACACTGAGAAAATTGTACATTTACACTTATTTATAGATTTTTGAAGTACATACAACGGGAAAGTAAAAAAATTAAAAAATATTAAAAATAGGAAAAGGGTCCATGAACTTACAGATAAAGAATTTCTAGAATGTTCTTGCATACCTACATTGGTTCAGTTATCTAATTATGTAAATAAATGATAAAGATTACATAATAGAATACATAGACAGAATAAAGAATTCACGTGAAAACACGACTAACACGAGCGAATGAACAAAAATACCTGAAGTCCTACAATATACCATACTTACATACTATACGCTAGGTTGCTAAAATCAATATCTACTTTTGTCTATGCAAAGTGTTCGTTTCGTAACCCTTACAAGTATCAATGTAAACTTCTTCAGTCGATATTAAGACAAATTTTCTCACTACAACTAATGGGAAAACCGAGAAGAAATTTTACAGAAGTGAAATTTAAAATAGGGAAAAATACATTTCTTCTAACCATGTCAAATTATTTATTCAGTCCTAAAAGTGCTGCCCATTCCAGATAAACTTTTTGTTATGCTATATTCATTACATTAAAGAACTAGAGAAACTAACTGAAATAGAAATATTGGACACGGACACTATATACGTTTCTAATGTTTATTAATTTTGACTGACAGCATCATGTTCATCGTATGCATGGCCACAACTTCCAGAAAGGTAAACGTTGTAGATTTCTTCATGATGAAAAATGGGCCGATTGCAAATCTCATTGCACGAAGGCTACTGACACTTTTGCGGAAGATTTTCTTTTCGTTTTTCTTCATTTCTTGGATGTACTTCAAGCTTTCTGTGTTGATTAGCGCCATGGCAGGAATAATAAAGATTTCAATGATGACAACCAAAAGGGTCATGGTGGGGCAGAATATGTACCCACCGATTGGCATTACGCTGTACATCTTCACCGTTGCGAAATTAAAGAGAATATTAAGTAATCCAGCGACAAACAAAATAGTGGGCCCGAAAGGGTACACCAGTAAATAATTTACGTCCAGATTTACAATTTTTAAGGCTAGGTAGACGTTCATTGAAACAAATGGGTGCTCTCTGAAATATCTTTTAGCTTGGGAATAGTTCCTGGAATCGTCTGTGCAATTTCTCTTCCCAGTAATCATTCTCAACCAAAACACAGCCGTGCTGCAGTAAAATAAAGCGCAGTAAATTATTAAAATCACGGGAAACCATAAATGAATTATTAGAATTGCAAATATTGGAATGGATGCCATTCGAGTTCCCACGGAGTCAATATCCAAACTCTGCAGCAAATAAATTAGTGGACTGAATTCCACTGTCGCAAGAGTAACTGATGCAAGTGCTGCTATTGATAGGGCCATTGCTATTATTAGACTCAGAATCGATTTTAGAGCTTGGTACTCTTCAAAGTTCCAAGTGCCATGCCTAGGACGGTACTTTTCTGCAAAATTATCACCATTACACATTTTTTAAAGGTGAATATTTAATATTTCCAATATCTTACTATTATTTTCTCGACATATCTTGTTATTTTCTGAACTCATAAAAAAACTTGCCAAAAAATACAGCCACTGCCACAAAATGACTCATTTCATTTGGGTAATAAATATTCAAAAATTGTTCCACATAAATTAAAATTATTTAACACAATTTAAAACAAAATTGATTATTAGGGACTAATTATTGAAAACATATTATTTAGTATATTACCGTATAGCTGAGCATCCAAGCTCACCACGCAGTTGCCAGTAAAGCAGAAGTGTCTTTTATTTGCGGATAGAATAAAATTAACAAATTGTGATAAGGACATTATTATCATTGACAGGATCATCGCGACAATTTGTTCTACGCTTAAGGATGGTCTGAATATTTGTAAAATTAGAAGTCTTGTCACACTTAAATTCAGTAGAGCTCCAAGAACAATGAAGAAACCCCAAACCGATAGTTTGACTTTACTGGAATTTAACTGAAATCTTTTCGTAAGTGGACACCACTTAAATGCTGATGCGCAGAATATGTCATTAAAAATAAAGAAGAAGGGATCCATTGGCTTAAGTAACACTGTAGTTGCCATTTTGCGAAAACGATAATTAAGATTTTAGTTTTTCAGTAAATGGATTTTGAAGTTTTGGATTTCAGTTGAATACAAGAGAGCAGAAACCGTACTACAGCATAACTACAAGTATTTCGGACGTTATGTTGGTCAAATCAATATCTACTTTTGTCCATGCAAAGCGTTCACTTCTATTTACATGTATAACCACTTAGATTTTATTAGCAAACTTGTCATGTTTAGTTTTTGAGAGAAAGAAAGTATTATACTGCTGCCTGTAGAATACTTATTCGGATAAATTCAATATGAGAATTTAGTGAAATAACATACAAATTGTATTAAAGTAATGGTAGTGTGTAAGTATATACTATAGTGTCAAGTATTTAAAGCTCTTCAAATAATATTCAGGCAAATTCTCTCAAGATCTTAGCTTCTTTAGTAAATGGATTTAGAAGTTTTGGGTTTCAGTTGAATACAAGAGAGCAGAAATCGTACTAAAGCATAAATAAAAGTATTTCAGGCATTAGGATGGTCATACCAAAATCTACTTTTGTTTACGCAGAGCGTTTGTCCCCATTTACATATATATAACTATTAGATTTTATCAATTAGCTTGCCGTGTTTGTTTTCTGAGGAAAAGTAATGACATTTTATTGCTGTCTCTTAATGTTATTTATTTGGATAAATTCAATATAAGTATTGAGAGAAATATCGTGCATTTGTTTATAGTATGTAGTGTGCTATTAAGTATTTAAATCAAGATAAATGTTCTCACTACAACGAAAGAATAAACCATTACAATATTGGAAAACAACATTTCTTCTGGCCATGTCAAATTACTTATTCAGTCTTAAAACTGATGTCCAGTCCAGATTCACTTTTGGTTATGCAAAGTATTCATCACATTAAGGAACTAGCGAAATAACAAACAATAAAATTTACTTGTACTATTGGAATTAACAATTTCACTCTGTGTCGCCTAAATGTACATCCATTGGCTTGGAGGGAGGCGATGTGTCTCCCTTTGAATTGTGCAATCGAAAATGCGGGCGTTTTGAGAATGGCTTATTTGTGGACGAAATTATCCTTTGTATTCTCAACTCAATTTAAGGTGGGGAAGTTCCAAGATTCGTGTAACCATGGCGATTCTCCTATAAGGTTCTCTCAAGCGAGAATTTTTAATTTAAAACTTCAGTTTTTTTTGTTCTGGAGCTAAATTTGGGTAAAGTAGAGTATATATTGTGCGACAAAAGAATTTAAATTTAGGTGGGTGTAATTCTGTACTCTTTTTCATTATTTATCGCTAATTATTTTGCAGCATTAATCAAAAATTAACATGTAAAATCTTATTTTCCATATTTCAAGACTTTGGGAGAGCGTACACTGTTCCAAAAAATATCAAAAATCACTGGGAGAATTCTCTATCGACTATGAAAGTGCTGCTTTCATTTTTTAGTCTCTAAAAGTGAAATAAAAATGGAAATGCGTTTCTCCAACGTATTTCTCCTACTCCCAAGAATGTCAAATTTTTGCCTTAATTTTTTTTTTGTAAACTCGGGTTTTCATAGTCCCTAGTGAAATTTGAGTCGAATTCAAAAATGAAAACTTTATTACCCCACGTTACACCGTTCTCCGGAAATCAGGAATTTTCGAACCGTCAACCCCTCCTTAATAGCTAATATCTTGCAAAGTAAATTATGACTCCATGTAATCTTAGCTGAATGTCCTGCAGCGAATTTTAATTTGCGGCCCACATTTGAATGAAGGGCATAATATAAGGGGTGTTGGGCTCGTAGCATATAATAATCTATGTATTTTAATCTAATGGGTATAAAGCAGTACACCTAGTAGTGTATAAAGTATTTAAAGTGCCTAGTGAATTCTTAAGTCAATTTTTTCAACAACAGCTAAAAGACAAAACAAGTTTTACACTTAACATTAATTTGATGTTAGCTTCTATAATGCAAAATAACATAAGCCTTTTAAGATGCGTGTTTTCTTTACAACTGTCTGACTACCAGTGTACTGGCATGCACTGCACACATGCACGTAATGCACTGCACGAAATGCACAGTGCACGCATAAAATGGGTAGTGCACAGTGCACAAAATGCCTGAAATGCACGAAATTAAAGGCAGGATTTATACTCCCATTCAGATACATGTTATTCATGTAAATTATGTTTCAATATCTATGCATGACCTATACAAACGACCACATTTGGAGTTTATTTTATCATAATTTTTTATCTAGTACTTAAAAAGTACATTACTATAGATATTGACAGTACTAAATGACAAATGCAAGTTGTATTTGCCAATTAATGAAAGAATGTGTATATCAAATGATCAAAAGCAGTTGAAAACAGTTAGTTATATTTGTTAACTCTACTTTTATGACATAGGAAACTATTTCAGGACACTCTTTGGTTGATTACTTTTAGAGGATGCAAGGTTTTTTCGCATTCCACATGAGATTATTGCAGAAAGCATAGTTATCACTTTAAATTGACTGGAAGATAGTGAAAATAATGTTATGTATAGTGTAAACCTTTTGTTTTACATCAGTTGAAATTGCATTTTCAGGGTTTTCTACAATAGTGGAACACTAAAATCTGGTATTTTCCCATTTTCATGCATTTTGTGCATTTTGTGCAATTCGTGCATTTCATGCACTGCACATGCACGAATACAATTTCGTGCGCACGAATTAGAACACTGCTGACTACTCGGTGTAAAAGTCTATTTACAAAAACTAGCAACTTTATAGAGATTATATTTACAGAAGTTGTCAATTTATAGAAAAATATTATTTGTCTGTGAACACATCTAATAGTAATAAATTTATGAGATTTTGTTTGGAGTACTTTTAGTTATAATAAATGGCTGGCTAACAATTCGCATCCATATTTTGTCTCACCCAAATATAATTACTAATTAAGATAATTGATACTTTTAAGAAAACGTCTTAACTCTCAGGAAACAAATTAGTTAATTGCATCTTTAAATACAAATGACAACTTTTCCAAATAATTTTGCTTACATGCATTTATGTTTGATGTAATCGTTGCAGCCTCATCGACGATTTCATTACATACTGAAGAATAGCGACGCGTAAGGACTACGTGCATCAACTCTGTTCTTTGCAGAATTGATCCATACAAATGTTTTATTAAATAATGACAGAATAGATTTGAGATTTAATAAGATTGATTTGAGATTATCAGAAAACAATCAGCTGACTGAAGTGTCCAGATTGCATTGGAATTAATTGCCAAAGGGGAAGATGAAAATATTGCCAAAGGATTTTAAATATCTTTGGCTACATTCAACCAGATGAAGCTTAACTAGCACAGCGTTTTAAAAAAATGTTTAATTATGCACTAGAATTAAATGGGAAACGGATTTCGGATTGGGAAATAAAGAAAGTAGTAGAATTATTGACTGCACATTCAATGATTACAAAATTCAAAACTATTGGACGAAATGGCCAGTCCAAAATTGTATTAAGCATTCACTGATTGCTACAGCAAGTTAATCGTCGGAAAGAAGATCGAAAAAGAGACGCTAAGAAAGATCATTGGCTGTGACGAATTTCTCGACCACAAGCTAATATTTTTTAACAATGGGAGCTTTGGAATTAAAGGAAAAAGTAACGAGGGAATTGGTTGATAACATTTCATTAATTGTTGACTGGAGAATTGGAAACAGAAACAGAACAAGAAATTCTGCTGAAAAAAAGTACTTCGTGATTATTAAGTCTCAAGATGCATTCTTTATTGGTTTACTGGTACACTACATAATTTGCATAGCATGCATTCTCACTATTCTTGTTTTACTGAATATATTTACTGAATTGGAATACCTAATAGAGTTGAAGCAAAAGCAAAAGTCCGTAGTATATTACACTGTGTAGGTTTTCCAAGGCAAAGTCAGTTTATCTGACTGCAACTTACAGTTAAACAGGTATTGCATCATAGAGATGACTTCAGAGAAGCTGTCATAATAACTATGAAATTGACTTTTTGCTTCCTATCTATTTTAACTACAGACGCTACACAAAACTTTTTTATATTTTTATCTTTGATTAGAATATTCAATTATAAAACGAAATGGAAGAACAAGATTTTAGGGAGCTGCTTGCCATTATGTTTATTAATATTTTATTTATTAAGCATTTTTACTAATTTATCAGAAACGAAAGCCAAAGATTTACCAGAAAGAATGACTAAGTCGTTTTACGTTATACGAGTTCCTTTACCATAAATATCCACGCAAAGGTATAATCAGCATGCTGATTGAAATTCATTTTAATGTGTCTTCTTCGTCTTTTCAGGATTTTGCCCAAAATTAATGGCTACTAGTTTCGGATACATATTACATATTAAAAACGTGATGTAAATTTTTACAATTACTGTAATAATTCTTCAATAACTAGTACAGCCATTATAGAAACTGACTAGTGTAATAACGATAACACTGTCGGAATTTGTAATCTAATTTACATACTGGGTTTTCATTGCCAAGGTTCATAATGGTACTTTTCCATTAATTTATTTTGCAATTTTATTTACCCGTTCGTCAGCATTCATTGATTTGACCTATATTTGAGCAAAAAAAGTGTTCAGTTATAATTTTCAAATATTTATTACTAGTTGAACTTTTAAGGAATATATATTTCATACATTAGTATACGTAAACCGGTAATAATTAGATAATGGTGTCACTAGATTCTCTCATACTGCAAGAGAAACAAGGAAAGTTGTTGTTTAATGTAACAATAAATCACATTTCTAAGTCACAATGGTTTTTAAAACCGAATTTAAATTTACTTATTGTCCCAAGTGCAACACAGTTCCCTCCAGTGGCAGTACATGATACCCTAGAGCCAGAATATCACGTTAATGTTGTTGCGTTGCTCTGACAGTTTTACCTATACATAATCGTACCTGATAGTCTTACTCCGCCGTATTGAACAACTTTTGTATGGCCTTCTAAATCTGAAATCTTCTTGTTGCTATTGCTGCTATTCGAAGTTTACAAATAATACCTACAAATAAATAATGCAAATAATACAGAAGTATTTTATATTCCAGTTGCATATTACACACAAGTCTTGTGTGCAATATGCAACTGGAATATAAAATACTATTGTGTCACAAGACTCATCTTGTCTTTTGACCGTGCTAAAACGTTGTGCGTTTTTAGTATTTTTCCTTTGAATTGCTTGGTTTCTCGCCAAAGAAAACAACTTATTTTCAAATTTGCAAGTGAGTAGTTGGTTTATAATATTATAATGACACCATTCGTCACGGATTCGCAACAACTAAGAAGATCTCATGAATTGCATTTTTTCTCAAAATTAACTTTTTTCGCTTACCACAAAGCCATATTAATATCTTTACCCATATTCTTTCTTCTGTTCTGAACATTAACTACATTACATCATACATCCGTATTCTCTAGGGTTTTTTGCATGGTTGCATGTGTCCATATCTTTATATTACAATTGTAAAGGCATACTTTCTTAATTCCCTAGTTTCCAGTTAAGAAACTTTTATATAACCAAAACCACTGTGTACTATATATTCAATATTCTTACATGCACATGCACACATACCCTAACTAACCAGGCAACTAAAATATGTTAAGGTCGCCTGGTTTCCAGATTTGTCTGTTTTGATTTTGAGTACTAACTACTAACTGCCAATCTACAAGAATTATATGCAAATATCATAAATATAGCTATCATATCATACATACGTATAGGGATATCATAAATAATTTGCACGACTTTATGCTCAAAATGCAACAGAAATGAATTCTCTGCAAAATGAACCTATAATAGCTAAAAGGTATTTATAGACTTATATATAATTGGCATGTAAATAAAACTAATCAGCCAGTTTCGTTTAATGAAAAGTTCGGTAGAATTTCAGCCAGTAAAATAAATGAAGTTGTCATTTTCCATAATTAAGTAACTTTTTAGACATAAAACAATGAGCCAGTTCGTGTAAAATTAATGGACCAGTACGCGCCAGTAAACAGTAACCAATACATTCCAAATGGGTTTTATTGTATTCAAATTAGTCAAATGAACTTCAAAATCAAAACAAAATGAAGAAGTATAAAATGTTAGTAAGTTATGGTTTGTGTAACATTTATGTGACATTTATGTAACATAACTAAAATAGTGTATATTGTAGTGGGTATATTCATCCTTAATGGCACGGTTTGTACCCTCCAGTCCATTGGTTGTCGATGGATATCGAATAGCCAGGCCTTCGAACCATCCAGAGTTGGTTTCTATCGAATTTTCCGTAAAATAATTAACGAAGTCAAGTACTTGGAATTATCTTTTGTCTTTGCAGCTATCTGTTTGCAGATTAACTAAATATGAACATACCTATTGTAGAGAAGTTGAGTTGTAAGTTGACCTGAGGTTTCTACATAAGCAAGTCGGGGATATAGAATCTATATTATAGATGCATATAGTACAATCCCTCCTTTATCCTTGTATACTTATTTTGCAGTCCTACTGGTTTTATGTATTTATACTACATACTGGCTCATTATTTTAATTACACAATATTTTCATTTATTTATTCATTTATTTTACCAGACAGAAATATCGTACCGGCTTCATTAGTTTATTTTACAGGCCAATTAATTCCCAACCGTATTTGTAATACTACTACAAAGTAGGAGTGATCATTTGCATATTATAAGAATGGATATGAATAATCAGTACGTATCCACATACATTCCGCGTAAACATGAAAAATGAAATAAAAACTGGCTACAAAACAATTCGGACAACCAAACAAGTTTCTCAGTAAGTGCGTACCTGTTGAGGTTGCTTTGTCTTCCTTGTGTATAGAATTATTTTAAGATCTATATAATAATTTGTAAAATTGAGTTAAAATGAACGGTGATCAGATTTTTCATTTATCGGAGCTCCAACATGGGAAATCTGTAGAACATTCATTTCCATTGTCATTACCATTCACGTCTGTGAGTTTTCACTACTTCAGGACTCTTTTTAATGTGGGATACTGGTTACTGTTAGTTCCATTCAGATGTACAGAAAAGGATGGACAATATTATCTGCACATCAATAAAATACAACGCGTAACACAACTCTAAATACAGACTTTATGTACTATTAGCATTTGGGTATTCGAAGAGTATAACTGAAATGACAGTGTTAAGTGTTAATCTGCTAAAATTTCTGAAAATAAAATAATGTTTAGTTCAAAAACTTATTGCAATTTTGATTTTTTCACAATTTTTTTTGTATAATTTGAAATTTTCAATATACATGAATACCTGGCCAAATGTATAGAATTTTAGAAATCTTTTGTCTACTTAATATTTCAAAAGGCTAAGACGCTGTTTAATTTTTTCAGGTATGCTCTGCAGTGGCGATAGCTTGTATGATGATTTATGGAGCCGCCTATTTGCGATTCATGTCTTCAAATGACATTAGAGAGGAAAAGGAAATTCTTTTCCAGTTAGCCGTACTATTTGCCAATATTGGATATTGTGCAGTTGTTTTTTACATTTATTTGTTTAAAACACGAAGTGTATCTATAATTTTGAAAATTTGTCAAAATGACCACAAAAACACAATCAGAAGTAAAAAGGTATGTACTACCATCTGTGTAATATTAATTAATGACTAAACTTTAATCATGCAAAGATGCAAATGAAATGTGTCCGCAGGATAGAGGAAGTCTACGCCACGCCAATATTATGGACAAATGAAAGTCGCAGGATGGCAATATGTGGGCAAATGAAAATAGCAGTCAATGATTTAAATTAACCATGAATTTTGCAATGCATATATTTAACCAGAAATTGTTGTTGAATTTTTCCGAAGTATTAATAATTGTTAAAGCCTGGTAATAGTTGAATTAAAAAATGAATACAAAATAAAAAATTATTCAGCCCAATTCAGCCCATTTGGGAAATACGGAAATGAGTAAATACAGTAGTGAGACATTATAGTTGGTGCGAAATACAATAGGGGTATTCTTTATCTATTTTTCACAAGCTTATCTGTTATTCGTGGTTATTCAACCGCGAAAATCAGTTTGAGAAAAGGCGCAACCCGGATTTTACCCTATGTTACATGATTAAAGCTTATTTCATTTCAGGAGGTCTAAAATCTGCGGCAAGACGAATGGGTACTTTACTTTGCCAAGTATTCTACTTGTCAAATACATTGGATACCTATGGGGGAAAGTGAAACTCAGCTCCAATCTCGTAGACTTGTGAGGTGTTGTGTACACATCTCGCCAGACAGGGACAATACGAATGTGGATTAACGAATAATGACCATTTGTGTAAGCCAAAAACTACCTTCTGAGCATGTTTTGCACAACTTGGTTATTAGTGGTTATTCGTTATTCAAAATGCTTATTCAGCTTAATGAATTAGCCGTTTAAGGTGAATAAGCATATAATCTCAAGATAAAGTATACCCCTAATTTTGTATGCGCTTAAGACGTCCCCTCTTTCTCCTCTGGCGAATAGAAATGTCTTTTACCCGAAGTGGAATCTTGTAATTGCCCTTCATTGCCGCAACTCCGATGACGCGCTTACAAATAAAGCATTTTAAGAAGTATCTTCATTATCTGCTCTGCAATACACTGGCACATTACCTATAGACATACATTTCTGTATTATGCTACTACCATTAAATGTTAACGGTTTTCCGTACATATGCATTGTATACACACATGCATATAGTACAAGGAATATAAAGACAGTTGAGAGTGTGAGAGAAAAATATCTAAACATTCGGAGTAACAACATTATTTTCAGTCAATATAAATCAATTACTGCTATTTTCATTCGCTATATATTGCCCCTGCGCCTTTCTAGCAGTCGGTACGTCGGTAGACTTTCTCTTTCCTGCAGATATCATTCATTTGCATGGAAGGATTAAACCACTGCCTTAATTAATTATTGTGTGTTTAATTACTGATGGTTTGCTTTTTGTAATTTACAGCACACAACAGTGGCACTTGTTCTTTGCTTGATGGCTGTAGCTTACGCTCTCTGGCATGCGTTCAACGAAGTGTTGCTGGAGAATGATAATAATGTGTGGAATGAGCTGAAAAGTATTGTAGGAGACACTAAATTTATATTCTATGTACAAAATGATACAACACCTGTAACAGACGAGGACATGACGCCATCTGTTTTCGGCATGGGTGTAGTCTTCAAAATTATGGAAATCTACTGGGAACTAATTCAGTCTTTCGTGTTACTGTTTTGTCTCTTTTCCGCTATAACGGTCAAAATTGTTTCTAATGAGTTTGCCCATTATCTTAGAAAAGTTAACGAAGAAAAAGAATCTTCTTACCCAGAAAAACTTGCCAAGGTAAAATAAAAGCAATTCCAAAATTAATGCACAAGTTGTTTTAATTTTCCGTTAACTCTTGCGATTTCTTTGTAAAGGCATCGTTCTACTTTCACAAAACGGCCGATTTGATGTCAGCAATGAATTCGTTGAGTGGTCCTGTTTTAATTGTTTTCGTTTTGGAGTCAATACCATATTTTGCTACAGAAAGCATTGATTTTTTTCAAACCGAAAATATTAAAGTCAGAATAGAGACTGGCTTTATATTTTTTTATTTATTTGCCATTCTGTTTATTGCAGCAGCGGGTCAAGCTAAGGTTAGTTTGAAGTGAATAGGTATAAATCCACCCTTTTGCATTATTACTTTTTATGCTCTTTATTATTACATTATTTGCAGATGGCAAGATACGAGTCGTGGTTGTTCGATTTGGGTCGTGAAGTTGATGATGACAATATACGTTTCATATTGATGTACATGTCAATGGAAGCTTCCAAAGAACATCTTGGCCTGGATGGGGGAGGATTTTTCTTTGTCACTTTTCAATTTGTAGGGGCTGTAAGTTTCAGAATTCACTTTTATCTATATAATTAGTGACTTGGCTATCAGACAGCCAGTTCGTGTAAAATAACCAGAATTTGCCTCCTTAGCTACACATCTTATTAATGTTGAATTTATGGCATTTATGTAGACATGGATAAGTTTTCATCACCTAAAGAAAGTTTTATTGTCAATAATCTAATAAATAATGACTATTTAATTAGTTCGCATGCTATTCTCACACCAGAAAAAGCTTTTAAGATAATCATGATATCAATATCTCTACAAAGAATGCATTCTTTGCTGCTACAACAGAAGTGTTTTCTCAACATATAGTTTTATACAACATGCTCTAAAATTCTCATGCATGAATTTTATTATTCTTTTCAGATGGTCAGCCTGTTTGTCACCTATGCATGTATCACGATTACATTTGAGGATCCCAACAAACCAAAAGCAATATAATTACGTAACTTCAACGTAGTTATCAATATCAAACGTATTTATCACAGAGATCTTGTCCGCTTTAGGATATTGTTTTTCTCTTTAGAAAAGATACGTATTAAAACTGTCTTTATAATTACGAAATTATCACGTATTCAGAAATGCAACACAGTTACGCATTTTTGATGTATAGGTTTATGTAGTTTATGCATATTTTTAGCGTAACAATTGTAATGTAGATTTTACATCCCTTCCATTACCTAATTGATATAATATATGTATTTGTACTTACTAACTACGTAGTTTTAATGCACCTGCTTTAACCAGTAAACTATAGTATGCAAAATGATTAATAACTACAACCAAAGATAGAGTTTCACATAATAACAATACATTTTATTAAATATAAATTAGCAAACACAGAAAATACGTCATTTAAGAAACTTACATTACAGATCCAACTTCAGGTCAGACATCTTGGGAACTTTTTATTTTCCTTAGCCGACTTGGGTCCTCAATTTAAATTTTTAATTCTAAAAAAATTAAAAAGAATTTTTAATTCTAAAAAAATTAAAAAGAATTTTTAATTCTAAAAAAATTAAAAAGAATTTTTAATTCTAAAAAAATTAAAAAGAATTTTTGTATGAAATAATTAGATTTTAGTACTCGGTATATATATATAAATAAACCATTACAAAACGGATATATCACAGTAGTGCAACTAAAGACTGCGGCACATACCACAACATACACAACATCCAATACAGCGGCACATACCACAACATACACAACATCCAATACAGCGGCACATACCACAACATACAAACACCATTCAATACATACACACAACACACGTATAGTACGAACAGTTTAACCTCCCCCTTTAAGGGGAAGGCGTCACCCAATTTTGCTCGTTTTTGAACCTGTCCATAAGGTCAACCTATATTTTTATAATGTGGAAACAGATACCAAAAAAGTTTATCCGTTCTCGAGTTATAGCGCTATCTCACTGACTAACTGACTGACTAACTAACTAACTAACTAACTAACTTACTAACTCACAGACAGACAGCCCAATCGCATACAGTAGTTGCACTACTGAATAATGGTACTATAATTATGAATAAACTAAGTTTTAACTTATACTTTTAAATTACCTTTGACAAATAGAAAGAGTTTATTTGGGTGACATATAGGTAGTTGCTCGTATTGCATTCCTTGTACCTGTAAAAGTAATAGATTTGTAATAATGAATTTAATAATCAAAGAATACCTAGTAATTTTGGAGGAGTCACTCCACCCCCACACCGCGGGTATAACCTCAACTCCAGCCAGTTGTACTGGAACTGGAGTTGAGTACACCTCTTCGCCTTAACCTACAACTAATACTAAACTAACATTAGGGTACTCTACCTACCTATATAACTAAATATGGGACCATGCTCTCTCTGTCACTCAGGTCCATATATTCAATTCCATTCTCTCTAAGCATCCATTCAATTCTGGCTTGCAGCCCAATAAACATACACTCAATCTTTCACTCCCGAATTTCACCCGCATTTATTCCACAACCAAACCGAATTTCATTCACTCACCGATCCATACAACAAATACCCGACTTTCACACAAGTGCCATTTATACCCGACTCGTTCACTGCAATCATACCGGGTCACTTTCATACACCAGGGAAATACAGGCACACGGGAACTCAAGCATACCAGGGACATCCGCTCTCACCAGGGTGACCATTTTTTCCCGGCCGAAAAAGGGGACACTTTGACACAAAGATTAGGGGTGGAGTCAACTTCAGAAAATGTATAAAAATAGCTAAATTTTGTGTAAAATCGGCATAAACTTGTGACGACCTAATGGAAACGGATGAAGAAAGAAATGTTCGCGCGCAGCGCGAAAATTTTTTTCCCCAAATAAGCCCTAAAAATTTATTTTCATAAAGATTGGCAAAATCAAATATATTTTGAGATTTGTGTTTGAAAGGAAGTTTACTCCAGAATAATGAAAACTTAAGACCGTTAAGCAAAAACTTGAGCAAATTATCGTAACGCGAAAAAATTTGACATTTCTATTTAAAAATTTCATCTTGACAACGCTAAAACAATATAAACAAGAGGAAAAGAATGTCAACACATGTACGAAAAACTATTTTGTAGTTCTGTTTATTGTTTTATGTCTACTTTGGTAATTTGTTTCCTCTCATGAACAGAAAAGAATTAACCTGAACTTCAGTCTTCATTAAGAAAACTGGTGGATAATGTTATATGAAGATAAAACTTGCGCGAAGCGCAAAATTTTTCTGTTAATTTTAACATTCTATGGACAAATATGACGAAAAATGCTGGACAAAATGGAAATTTTTGAAAAAGGGGACATAGGGGACAGTTTGGTCAAAAAGGGAACGTTTTTGGGACGCGGGGACGCCACCTCGAAAAAGGGGACGATCCCCTTAAAAAGGGGACGGATGGTCACCCTGGCTCTCACATTTATCCGGGTAACATCCATTCGGACCTTTCATACTTCCAGGCAGCACTGCCGCAACCAGAGATCCAGCCACACACCACAACCACACCTTGGAGGATTCCTCTTCGTCACACGGAGTGACAACGGTGAGTAACATAATTGTTACTCTTGGCATAAAAGGAAACAATTATTAGTAAAGGCCCAGGGTGGGTAAGCCCTGGCCTTTCAGTGACGAGCCGCGACAGGACGACCTGCATTTTCGGAGTTTTTGTTTTAGGTTTTCGGAGTGAGGACTTCTCCGAAATTAAGGAAAGGATTGGGAGGCATTTTGGCATATTTTTTTTGATTTTTTCAGGAAAAGGTAGAGCGGACTGCTCTTTAATTGTGTGTATTCTGTTTTTCTGCTTACAGAGGAAGCAGAAAGAAAGAAAAAATATTTTTTGGGGAAACCCGCTAGGGCCTACCAGGCCAATTTTTTCAAAAATTACAAATACTTATATATATTTTCAAGTATAAATGTTTAATTGATTTATTTGTGAAGGGAAAAGGAAACGGTTTTGGAAAACGGAACCTGGGAGCGGGAGCCTATGCTCGATTTCCCCAAAAAATCGGGAAAACCATTAAAATAATAATTTATATAAAGATACAAGGACTATTAATCCATATTTTGTGAAGGTTTCGCGAAAAAAATTATTTTTTGGGGAAACCCGCTGCCGGAGGCTCTGCCCGATGGGACATTTTTTCATTAAAACTTTGAAATTTCAATTGGGGTTAATTGATACTTTCAGATTTTGGGGGATTTAAGCATTTTCCTTCTTATTTAAACATTTCATTAATTGTATTAACCCGAGATAAAGGCAAATACAGAATTATTTAATAGAATAAATCTTTAATTTTAGGAATAAAAGCAGAAATATAGATTTAGGTATATTACAGCTTAATAATTAATTAAAAATCTTGTGTTTTCAGGAATAAAACACAATCAGGTGGTGGCTCTACACCGACTTTTGGTAAATTCGGCCAGTTACGCTGCCCAAATTTCCAAAATTACTGGAAAACATAGAATTAATTACAAATTAATTAATACACATGTTTATTTCTTCCCTAGGTCAACTTCTAAAATTAAAATAGTGTAAAAACGGCCAGTTACTATGCCCGATTTTACAAAAAATCAATAAAATACTTAGTTAGCTTTAAGAATATTTGGAAATTAGTTATAATTACTTACAATAAATACAAAATACTAATTAATTTGAATTTCAACAGCAGTTCCCCGAAGTGTGCAAATAAATACACCATCCTCAGTGGAAATTCAAGCTGCAGAAACATTCAAAATACCTGCATTTAACACCGGAGTGTCTACAGGCAACATCCAGTGAACAATTCAACTACAATTTCTTCGCATTTCGGATCATCTTGCCAGAGGTGCACATTAGCAACTCTAGTCTTCAAGTTTTCATCTATTTTTTGAAAAGTACCTGAGGTATTACAAAGATTATCAAATTATTCTGAATACAAAATTATTTTATATGGTCACCGGAATACCCGGTGTCCATCAGAAAGCACCCGCATTCATTTAAGAGGAAAACCGCCCATGTGGTTGCCAAAGTACCTCTGCCCACCTTACAAATTATTTAAATTAGGGTATAAAAAACCAATCCCACTTATCAATGCGAACAACGATATGCAAATAGTTTTCATTTACGTTCTTTAAAACAATTCTCTCGAGGTTCTTCTTTAAGAAGACAACTCAGGGATTAAAAAACTTTCGATTCGATTTGAATACTTTCTAAAAAACTATACTCGTATCTGGATGTACTTGTATAACAATTAAATTTTGTTATAGTAATAATACAATGGAACGTATTACATTACTACAGTTAGTTGAACCTCACTTTTTAATAAATGGTTACATTACCATAATACCGGTAGTATTACCTATGACACACGATGACTACATTATGTCTAGATTAACTGAACATTTATTCAACAATAGGAAATTTTATTCAGAATCTGAATTAGCATTCTTCATTGCTTGTTTAAAGTACTGCTACGAAAATAATTTCGATGTATTCAGTGTACCTTTAGTTTATGCTGATGATGTTAAAGTAACCCCTAGAGGTTAAACATAAATTCAATCTTCATTTAAATTCTTTCAAATAATTTTGAAAGTTCATTCACCTACAGTTCAACTCTAGGATTTAAATTATTTTGTATGTTATCTTTAAAAGAACTACAAGCCAGAGAACGCGAACTTAGGCTTGCTGCTAGATTACAAGCAATAGAATTACAACGTATTCATCCTAGACAACCAAGGAGATACAATAGGAAGCCTAAATTAATTCCATCGTTGTTAGTTATTCCTGAAGATAATTCAGAAGAGGATATTCCTTGCATTATTGCAAATCCTCCTTCACCTATTAGAATTCCAATAGAAATTCAAAATCATAATATGGCTGGGGCCGGGAGACCTGAACGTAGGTTACCCCGCGTTTTACCCGCGGATATGAGAGAATTGGACGATGCCCAAATAGCAGCAATCAATGCTTTTCTAGCAAATCAGATTGACACTGCTCAAACAAATTTAACTGTTTCGAATGTTAATCCTAACATTCCTATTCCTAAATATAAGCCAAATCAGCAAACAGCTCAAACATTCTTAGATGAAATTGAGCGTTATTTCCAAAGCCAAAATTTTAGACAGGCTATGTACATTTCCATGCTTCCTACCATTCTGTCTTATGAACAGAAATTATGGTTCGAAAACATTGCTACTGCAGCCTTGACATGGGACGAATTTAAAAATAAATTCAAAGCCAAATACGATGACTGGGGTACTACAGAAGAACGTTCTCGTCTATTACGTGAACGTAAGCAACGACAAAACGAACCTGTGGAACAATTCGTTTACGAGATGGTGAAATTAGCCACTCAAGTTAATCCATTAGAACCGGAAGGAGTTTCTGTTCTCCGTGCTAAAAATGCACTTTACCCTGAATTGCGAATTGCAATTGGTAACATCGAAAATAATCTGAATTCCGAGCAATTTTGTAATTGCTCGGAATTCCTGCCAGAAGTGTCTTACGAGACTTAAGAGAACGTGATAGTGCTAATGGTACTTTTAGTAAACTTCCTCCTCTTAATGAATCGGAAAGAAGAAAATTCAATGGCAATAATTCTAAGCAACAGGATTCTAAGCCATCTTCATCAAACCAACAGTTTAATATTCGTGGACAATATAGGGGTAGGCCTACCTATAGAGGAAACTCTAATTTTAGGGGCTCTCCTACCACTCAACAATATGTTGCTGATGTTTCACAACAGTCTTCATCCAGGGGAAACCCAAATTCTACAAATACTTCATATAGAGGTTCCAATCCCCGTGGAGGTAGTCAATATAGAGGTACGTCACCTCGTGGAAACAACCGTGGAGGAAATTCCCGTTGTAAGAATTATAATAATAATTCTAATACCCAGGATAAACGAAGGGTACAATGTTCAATTTGTAAAAAATACGGTCATTATGCTAGTGAATGTAATACTCCTATAGCAATGGCTATTGTACCAGAACAAGAAGAGACTTATTATGAGTCTCAAGAGGAATTGCCACCTCAACCGCCTCCAGGATTCGCTGAACTGCCAGCACAACATACTGAATATGTTGATTTAAACTACGGAGTGAGGAGAGGGAATCAACCCGATCCCTCTTACTCTCGGTCCTCGACACCGAAGTAGAATCTCCAGGGTTACCATTAGTTAGTATTATTTCCAAACATGACAAATTTACAGCTCTTATTGACTCCGGTTGTACGTATAGTGTTATGGACAAGTCATGGGCTAAGATGTTGGGAAATATTACCCCGGTACTTATTCCGAGGAAATTACTTGTAGCTAATGGACAACAAGTAGAAACCATTGGAACTGTAGATTTAGAATTCCAAATGGGTCATAAAAGATTATCTCATCAATTTAAAGTTGTAAACAATTTAGCACTTCCTTGTTTCATAGGAAATGATGTTACAATTAAATTAGGAATTATTCCAGACCAACAAGGTGGAGAATTCTGGTTTAGAGATTCTCCTAGTATTAAGTATCCATTAAGTAAAGATAACTGTGTCACATTCTCTGTAATTGATCGACCAATTACAGAGTTTGATACTAATTCAACTGAAATGAAGTTGGATTTCTTGTTTAAAAATTATCCATCTGTAGTTAGACCAAATGGTGAATTCGGTATAACCAGCTGGGCTTATCACAAAATTGAATGTGATGACAAACCAGTCTATACCAAACCATGGCCTGTAACTCCAGCTCACCAAGAAGAAATTAGTAAACAAATTCAAGAATTGTTACGAATGAAGCTCATTCGTCCTAGTAGATCTCCTTACGCTACAAATATTGTTTTGCGTAAGAAGAAAGATTCTACCAAATGGCGAATGACAATTAATTATAAAGGTATAAACGCTAGAACTACTAAAAATGCAAATCCTATGCATAATACAAATCATATTTTAAGATTATTACCTACCGGAGGCTGGTATAGTGTAATTGATTTACGCTCAGGTTTTTGGCAAATTAGACTTCACCCTGATAGTATTGTGAAAACAGCTTTCTATGCATGTGGTCAACTCTACGAATGGTTAGTAATGCCATTCGGTTTAAAAAATGCTCCTGCTACTTTTGTTACATTAATGAACAGAGTACTTGCAAAATGTTTAAATAAATTCGCATTTGTTTTTGTAGATGACATTATTGTCTATTCTAAAACTATAGAAGAACATTTGGTTCATTTAGATAAAGTATTTCACAATTTACAAAAAACTGGACTTACTATTAATAGAGAAAAGTCAGAATTTTGTAAACGCGAATTAACCTTCTTGGGTCACATTGTTAGCCAAGATGGACTAAAGAAGGAACCAGAGAAAGTGCGTGCAATTATTGACTTTCCTAGACCTAAAGATAAGAAGGATATATTAAGATTTCATGGTTTATGTGTATGGTATTCCTCATTCATTGATAAGTTTTCCGATAAATTTGAACCAATGTATAGGTTGCTAAAGAAAGGCAACCCATTTATTTGGACAGATTTACAGTAAAACGCCTTCAATATTTTGAAGAGCGCAATGTGTGAAGAAGTTATGTTGTACGGTTTAGATTACAATTTACCCATTTTTGTAAGAACAGATGCATCTGACATTGGAATTGCAGGCGTCTTAGTTCAATTTGTAGATAATAAGGAAAGAGTAATTTACTATGCAAGTAAAGTATTATCTAGTTCTGAAAGAAATTTAAGTGCATGCGATAGGGAAATGTTAGCTATTGTATGGGCTATTAATAAGTTTAAAGCGTATCTTTGGGGTCAAAAATTCACTGTCCTTACTGATAGCAAAGCGCTCACTTATTTAAATGAAAATAAATATAATAATAGAAAACTTACTAGATGGGCACAAGAAATAGAAGAATGGGGATGCGAATTAAAGTATGTTAGAGGTATAGAAAATGTAGTAGCAGATGCTTTATCTAGAGCACCAGTAGCACCTTGTGAAAATGAGCCTGATCACCTTATTGGAGCTAGTGATGTCATGTATACACCTGTATTTTTCTTAACGTACATGCCTACATTTTACGATAGACTCACCCTTGCCCAAATTAATGACTCTGAAGTTATTAACATTATTTCATTATTAAATAATACAGTTTCATCCCGTGCACAGGAGAAACTTAAACAAGATTATCTTGTTAAAAATGGTTTACTTTACAGAATTATTAAGCCTTTAACTAGGAACAGTATTCCAAATAAAATTAAAAACTCCCGAGGTATAAATTCAAATAGGAATAACTCTGAGGAGAAGCAGCCACACGAACAAGTTGGACAGCTGCCAATGTGTAGGAATATTGTAGTACCCTATATCCCTACTGGGGAATTAAGAACTGAACTTTTAGTTTTGTTTCATGACGCACCTGAAAGTGGTCATTTTTCTGCTCATAAAACTAAGTTAAGAATTAAGTCACGTTTTTTCTGGAACAATATGAATAAGGATATTACAGATTATTGCAAAACGTGTCACACTTGTCAAAAATATAAATATGAAAATTTAAAACCTCAAGGTTTATTAGGTACGGTTGAGCCTGCCCGTTCGGTCTTCGAAAAGATTTTCGTGGATTTCATTGGTCCACTTCCTACAAGTGGAGGTGGACATAGAAATAAATTTTTGCTTGTTGTCATTGACCAGTTAAGCCGATGGGTTGAACTGAAGCCAATGCCAACGCAAACTAGTAAACGTGTTAAGGACTTTCTTGAGGATGATATTTTTTGTAGATACGGTAGTCCCAAGGTCCTAATTACAGATAATGGTACTCCATTCTGTAATAAAATAATTAAAAAATTATGTAAGGAGTGGGGTGTGCAACATAGGTGTACCAGTGCATATCACCCACAACAAAATTTAGCAGAACGTACCAACAAAGAATTGAAACGACTTATTGCAAGTTATGTTGGTGAACGTCATGGTTACTGGGATTTAAATATACAAAAATTCGCTTTAGCTCTTAGGACTATGGTGAATAAAACTACCCAGGTTACTCCTTCTCTACTTAATCTTGGTAGAGAAATACAACTCCCTATTGACAGAGCATGTCAACTGGGAGAAAATTCTTCGAATAGCGAAGAAACAATTAAAATATTGTCTGAAATATCTGATGCTTTACAAGAAATTATTGTATGGGTCAGGAATAATATGGTACATGCACATTTAGCTACCAAAGAAATTTATGACAAATCACACAGAGATGTTTCTTTTAAATTAGGTGATTCTGTGTTGATGAGAAACAATCAAGTTTCTGATGCTGATAAAAATATTACAGCTAAATTATTACCTAAGTGGATTGGCCCTTATAAAATTATTAAGGTGCACTCCCCATTAACTTATACTTTAGATATACCGGTTTCCAGTAAACTATGTCCCAAAAGACATGTAGTTGACTTGAAACCATATGTAGTACGTAAGTTACCATTTAAACCTCTCCGAAAGTCTCTGGGAGAATTACAATTAGATAAGAAACCAGAAATACCCATTTCACGTCAACTTAGAGCTAAAACTCGAGTTGACTATAGAGTATTAGCTGGTTGTAAGCGTAAATTACCAATGAATTTAAATCAATTTAATCGTTAATAATAATAATAAGTCGTATTTATGTACATATACTAATAATATTTAATTTTCTCTGCATTACAGTTACTTGGGATGTCTAGGCCAAACCAAAAGTCTGAATATCCACGGATGTTGAGCGTTAAGCAAATCAAAGCCGTTCAATATTACTGTAATAGGGCTAATAGGGTTGTAGTCAGGCCGCAAGATGTAAATAGTGCTTTACTTGCGTTTCGTCAAAGGGTTAATTCACGTCCTATCGTAAATCATCCCTTCCTTTCTCTTAAATCTACCTGGCAACCAAACCCTGATATTTTCAAGCCTATTCCTATTTCTAAAACTAAAATTTTTTCTTTTGTGTCATCTGTAAATCAGCTTACAGATGTAGCCCAAATTATTTCCATGTGTAAAGTCATCGCAGTTGACCGAGAGGGAAACCACGATGACTCTTACTTCAATTTGACTTGCCTTTTGCAAATTTCAACTCACACACATGACTTTATTATTGACACTTTGTTATTATTTGAATCTATTCTTGAAATTTTGGGTCCTATCTTTCAATCTCCTTCTATTGTAAAAATTTTTCATGATGCACAGTCTGACATTACTTCTTTGCAGAGAGATTTCCAAATTTTTTCTGTCGGTTGTTTTGACTCTCAAGAACTTTACCAAATTCTTTATGATTCTAATACTGAAAAAATTTCTTTTGCCAAAATGGTCCTTAATTTACTAAGGACCACTACGGATAAATCCGGACAATTATATGATTGGCGTACTAGACCTCTTCCACAAAATTTCATTGATTATGCTATTTCTGATTCCAAATTATTATTAGAATGTCTTGAAGCAATGAAACTCTTACCTTCTTTCGATCTGACAAATTTTGCTTTTCTGAGTTCACTTGATTCAACTTTTACTGTATTTTCCCCTCCTAAAATTTGATATTTACATGATTTCAACAAAGCTATAAAGCACACTAGAGGTGAAAATAAGCGTTTACTCCTATCTAAGCTCAGTATCTATACAGCTATCAAAGTATATTTAGATCCAATGGCTCGACAACGCGATTTGCCTATTAACAAGCTTTTACCAGAGGATCACATCTGTATGCTGATGCTGAACCCACCTAACACTGTTGACGAATTGAAGCGTCGTTCTCCTACTACTAGTTCCTGGAGTACTGCTACCCGTCAAGAGTTTCTGGCAGAGCTGACACTGGAGGACAGCAATTTCTCCCATTACACTGATGTTGACATGCAGCCAGCCAGCATTCAGTACGAATGGAGTTCCGGTGGAAAAGCAGCAGCCTCTCCAGCCTCCGAGTCTGAATGGGAGCCTATACCACCAATAAAGCCGTATGTTCCTGCAACGGATCTGGATTCTTGGGAACCTGTTGTTCCTGCTTGTGTTCCAGCTTTACCTGTTTCTGTTCCTGCTTTTTCGGATTTCACCGAGTCAACTGTTCCTGCTTATGTTCCTGCATTACCTGATTTCAACGTTTCAACAGTTCCTGTTGATATTATCTCACCTACACTCAACACTTCAACCAGCAGCGACAACTCTCAACAATCAACGAGTGCTACGATTGTTCATGATAATTATAAATGTAATGATTATGATGATGAATGTATGGATGATTACGAGGAAGGCATTGATAATTATGATGGCATTGATGATGATGATAATTGTGAAGACATGAATGATGATGTAAATGACAAATGTATTGATGTAACTACTACTAATACCAATGTTAATGTCCCGCATAACACTACACGTTTTTCACATATTCCAAATTATTATACTAAAACCAAACGTATGCAGAAAAGGTTAAGATTTGAATATAATAGGAATAAGCGTATTGAGGATTGTAAAGCTTTGGGTCTTAAGCCACCTGTGTTTAAAAAGAATCGAGGTGTCAAATGTTTCCAACGTTCTCGTGATCGCTGGAATGCTTATTACTATCCTTACCTTTATAATTAAATTGGTTATTTCTATTATTGTTATTTTCAATTAAATTCTGTAAGTTCTCCCCTTTATTTTGTTTCTAAATAATTTGTTATTATTATTCTTATTCTAAATTTAATTGTTATTACTACCTCTCATTTCTATTGGGAGGATTTTTTCAGGGAGGGTAGTGGAGGAGTCACTCCACCCCCACACCACGGGTATAACCTCAACTCCAGCCAGTTGTACTGGAACTGGAGTTGAGTACACCTCTTCGCCTTAACCTACAACTAATACTAAACTAACATTAGGGTACTCTACCTACCTATATAACTAAATATGGGACCATGCTCTCTCTGTCACTCAGGATCATATATTCAATTCCATTCTCTCTAAGCATCCATTCAATTCTGGCTTGCAGCCCAATAAACATACACTCAATCTTTCACTCCCGAATTTCACCCGCATTTATTCCACAACCAAACCGAATTTCATTCACTCACCGATCCATACAACAAATACCCGACTTTCACACAAGTGCCATTTATACCCGACTCGTTCACTGCAATCATACCGGGTCACTTTCATACACCAGGGAAATACAGGCACACGGGAACTCAAGCATACCAGGGACATCCGCTCTCACATTTATCCGGGTAACATCCATTCGGACCTTTCATACTTCCAGGCAGCACTGGCCCAACCAGAGATCCAGCCACACACCACAACCACACCTTGGAGGATTCCTCTTCGTCACACGGAGTGACAACGGTGAGTAACATAATTGTTACTCTTGGCATAAAAGGAAACAATTATTAGTAAAGGCCCAGGGTGGGTAAGCCCTGGCCTTTCAATTTATAGTTTTATAGAAAAATTTAAAGCAAATTTTTATTTAGTTAGTTGTACTAGCTGTATTTACTTACCGTATTTTGAAGAGATTTATGCTAGAAGTAAACATAATTTCTTGAAAAAGTAGTAGCAAACGAGAAATCGTGTCAACTGTCAATTTCTAAATTCCAATGCCTTAATGTATGCGCGCGTAATGAATAGCATAATGGCTTGGGTTTTTAATAACATAACTACTATGTAATTTCTATAGACTTTAGAGAACATTGTTGTGCAGTAGGGTTGAGCACGCAGAAACTACATATTTTATATGATTATTAAGCTCCGCAGTTAAACTTGATTTTAAAATTCTTGAAAATCTACGTAATTTTTGCATTACACGGGGAACTAAAAATCGATGTACTTAAAGCTACTTCAATTCAAAAAAACGCCCACGATCTCACTTAAAGTTGAATATGATGTGAAAGTTACGTGCGTTAATGTACCAAAACTATCAAAACTATCCAGCGAACTGACTATCAGCCAAAATACGTAATAACTATGCACCTTTATTGTCATTTTCGGTACTGTAGTTTTACAGTACGTATGCAATGCAAAAACTGCGGAATATTAGAGTAACTTATATGACAGACACGTAAAAACTACGTTGACTACGTAAATTTGTCATAATTTTTCTGTTCATGGTTTGTTAAGTAAATTCAATGTAATTAAGCCAAATGTAAATGCAAACGTAAGCCAAACACAATCAGTAAGTCACTAAATTTGCGTGTAAGATATAATTGAGATAACGCAATGCTATACTATAGTTTGTGTGTACCAAATTCGGAAAATCAAAAATTTTACTAGTACCATAGCCCCTATTAAATATAGAGTATCGCCATCGCCATATAAATAAATTATGCCTTGGCCTTTTTGTATTCCTCATATTATTATTTGCATACTTAATTCCAATCTAAGCATCCAATCTAAACTGTCTAAAATTAAATAATTGTAAAATTAAATCATTGCTCCTTGTCAGGATTGATCTTATGAGAACATCGTAACAAATCAGCATGCAAGTATTACCTAAAATTTTAATTTACAGTCAAGTATTTCCCCAGTGACGGTTTTTGGGGAGTTTGCTGCTGTGGAAGCGTTTACTGTTTCAAAAAATTTCTTTTCAACTTTTTAATGAGATAACTACATAGAATTGCCCTTCTATAATGTTGGAACGGGCTATTAGGAAACTATAGTTCTCTTTTGTGCCACTAGCATAACTTAGTAAAAACATTATTAATTCCATTTGGAGCCCTGGATAGGTTAAATGGAAATATTTTTTGAAAACTTTTCTTTTTTAATGAAACCGTGTTTTTAATAATAACTTGATTAAGTTACTTCAGTTTCAATTAATGGCAACGAAGGTTTCCCAGACTCCTATCTCAACATAGCGCAGAAATAAAGACAGCCGAATTTTATTATAGGATAGATACTGTTGTCGTCCTTCTGCAAGGGAACAGCATTTACGGACATAACATTGCAATGTAGAATTCTAGACCACAATGTACAGGCACATACTGTTTGGTTATCGCTAGATAATTTGACCCATCCGTAGGACGGGTGATTTTCTAGTAAAATAATGTTTAGTTCAAAAACTTATAGCAATTTTGATTTTTTCACTTTCTTTTCAATAATTTAAAATTTACAATTTACATGAGTACCTAACAAAATGTATAGAATTTTAGAAATCTTTGTCCACATAATATTTCAAAAGGCAGAGACGCTGTTCAATTTTTCCAGGTATGCTTTGCAGTTGGGATAGCTTGTTTGATGGTTTATGGAACCGCCTAATTGCGATTCATGTCTTTAGTTGACATTTGACATTAAAGAAAATAAGGAAATTCTTTTCGTATTTGCCATACTATTTACCAATATTGGATTTTGTGCCGTTACTTTTTATATTTAATTGTTTAAAACACGAAGTGTGTCAAACAATCAGAAGAAAAAAGGTATGTATCTTTATTAGGTATCTTTTCTGTAAGGTATCTTTATAATATTAATTAATGACTAAAATTTAATCCTTCCTTGAAAATGAATGATATCCGCAGGAAGGAGGAAGTCTACGCCAATATTATGGACAAATGAAAGTCGCAGGCTGGCAATATGTTGACAAAGAAAAATAGCAGTCAATGATTTAAATTAACTATGCATTTTGCAATCCATATCAGAGTCCGACGCCGAGGAATATTTGCCGGTGGCGGCGTCCATGCACCTTCGGCGGCGGCGGCGCGCCGGTTCACTCCGACAAAATGAGGTCGGCGCAGCGTAACCCCAAAATTCCAGATTTTAATGCAATTTAACGGGTTTTGCAGAAAAAATAGCACCTGTATATCAAAACAAATGATTATTACGCTCCTAATTCTTCATAAACTAGCTTTTTTAACAGAATTTGTAGCACAATATTTCATTTCATGCTCACTGTAATGGCTTAAAATTAACAAACTGCTCTGAAAATGAGTACTTCAAGGTAAACATGCCTAAAAATGCATGAACTTTGGTAGAAAGTAATTAGTTTGTCAGTAATGTTTTGCATGAAGTGCTAAAAAGATGTTTCTTAAACTCAGAAATGAGTCAACTTTATGCCTTTTAAATTAGTATTTGTGTATATTAGTAAAGTGTAAGTGTTTTTATAAGCATTCCCTTTATCTCATAAAAAGCTGATTCTTGCAAACGTTACACATGAAAATAGTACATAAAAATTTAACTCATAATTGTATTTGTACTGCAAGTCAATTGAATACAGCATACATTGCAACTATTTAAAATAAAACTTGGTGTGTATGCACTAAAAATGGAAAAATTTTGAGTTTTCATGGCGGCTCGCCGACACTTTGCTCAGAGGCGGCGGCGTAAATTTTTGGCTTGGCGCGCCGGTGCCGCCGCGCAGTTTGATGCATATATTTAATCAAAAATTGTCTTTGAATTTTTCGGCAGTATTAATAATTGTAAAAGCCTGGTAATAGTTGAATTCAAAAATGAATACGAAATCAAAAATTATTCAGTCCATTTGGGAAATACGGAAATAAATAAGTAAATGCAGAGTAGTGAGACATTATAGACGGTGCGAAAGACAATTTTGTGTGCGCTTAGGATGTCCGCTCATTCTCTTCCCTATTTGCAATCCATGATTGTAACACATACGTACAACACAACGAATATAAAGACAGTTGAGAGAGTGGGATAAAAATATCTAAACATTAGAAGTAACAACAATTTTTTCAGTCAATATAAGTCATTTACTGCTATTTTCATTTGCCCATATATTACCCGACTGCGACTTTCAAGCAGGCGGTAGACTTTCTCTTTCCTGCAGATATCATTCATTTGCATGGAAGGATTAAATCATGGCCTTGATATTTATGGCATGGATAATTATTGAGTATTTAATTACTGATGGTTTGTTTTTTGTAATTTACAGCACACAACAGTGGCACTTGTTCTTTGCTTGTTGGCTGTAACTGTGGCTCTGGAAACCATTCAAAAAAATGTTGCTGGGATCAAATGCGTGGGATGACCTGAAAGTAGAAGTAACAGACGCGTAATTTATTTTCTATGTACAAAACCATACATCACCTGTAATTACAGACGATTACATGACTCCATTCGTTATCGGCTTGGGTGTAGTCTTCAAAGCTGTGGAGGCCTACTGGGAACTAATTCAGTCTTTCATGTTACTGTATTGTCTCTTTTCGGCTATAATGGTATAATGGTTCAATGTAACTTTACACTGGCTTTCTCGGGGTGTAAACAGTTTTGTTGTGCTACTTCCAGGTCTTCCGGAACAGCTATACACCTTGGTTATGGAACAAACTGTACATGCATATATATATTTGTATGTTCAATATTCTTACAGGCACGTGAAGGCGTGAAGGAACTTAGTCTGCTTTGATATTGAATACTAACAGCCAACCTACAAAAATTATATACAAATATCATAAATATAACTTTCATATCATACATAAATATAGGGACATCATAAATAATTTGCACGACTTAATGCCCAAAATACAACAAAAATGAATTCTCTGCAAAATGAACCTTTTGCTAAAAGGTATTTGCAATACTACAAAGGAAGAGTGATCATTTGCATATATTATAAGAATGGATATGAATAATCAATGCGTATATCCATATGCATTCCGCGTGAAGAGGAAAAATGAAATAAAAACATCGCCAAGCCGTTACAGAAAGCGAGCCAGAGTATAAAATTATTTGTTTCATTTATAATTTGATATATTCAAATTAAAAATTTTGTCATTTTTCATTGAAAAAAAATTAATTTTTCATTGAAACTCGAAAATTTTGAATTTTGCCAGGACAACGCAAAATGAATTAATTATTTTGAAGAAAATTTGAAAATATTAAATTTTGCCATGGTAACTAAAAACTTAATAGAAACAAGTAAAAATTGATTTGGCGCTTCCCACAGTAAAAACACCCGCAAAAGTTGGCTTACTGCCTCATAAAGTCAAAAACACTCAAAAAGTTAGCTTATTGCTTCATAAAGTTGGAAACACTCAAAGTTAGCTTACCGCTTCATAAAGTTGGAAACACTCAAAAAGTTAGCTTTACCGCTTCATAAAGTGAGAAACACCCAAAAAGTTAACTGACTGCTTCATAAAGTGGGAAACACTCAAAAAGTTAGCTTAGCGCTTCATAAACGGGAAACACCAAAAAAGTTAGCTTGCCGTAAATATATAGTAAAATACATCCAAAAAAATGTGTAAAATGTCTTCTCAAAAGTGGGCACACCCAAAAACCATATTTTACACCTAAAAACCCTATTTGAGTATCTTATTGCTTATAAAGTGGAAGCGGTGTAAAATATTTTTTACTATCCCGTTGACAAACTACTAAAAGCGGTGTAAGATATTTTACTACCCAAAACCCCATTTTCATATTCTATTGCTTATAAAGTGAGCGCGCGTTATCTCCAACAGGGGTGGTGTGACTACGCCCATTTTAAATAGGGTTCCTAACTAGGTGGAGATGAGTCCAAATCGGAGGTTTTATCCAAATCGGTCAATACCTTCAAGAGTTATGGTGTTTACATACGTACGTACATACATACCGACAGACAACACGATTCCATAAGTGAGCCTCTGGCTCGCTAAAACTGGCTACAAAACAATTCGGACAACCAAACAAATTTCTCAGTACGTGTGTACCAATTGAAGTTCCTCTGTGCTTGTGAATAGAATTCTTTTAAGATCTAATAATTTGTAAAATTGAGTTAAAATGAACGGTGATCAGATTTTTCATTTATCGGAGCTCCAAAATGGGAAATCTGTGGAACATTCATTTCCATTGTCATTACCATTCACGTCTGTGAGTTTTCACTACTTTAGGGCTCTTTTTAATGTAGGATACTGGTTACTGTTAGTTCCATTCAGATGTACAGAAAAAGATGGACAATATTATCTCCACATCAATAAAATACAACGGGTAACACAAATCTAAATACAGACTTTATGTACTATTGCATTTGGGTACTCGAAAAGTAAATAACTGAAATGACTGTAAATCTGCTAAAATTTCTGAAAATAAAATAATGTTTAGTTCAAAAACTTACTGCAATTTTGATTTTTTTACGAATTTCTTTTCTATAATTTGAAATGTACAATACACATGAATACCTGACAAAATGTATAGAATTTTAGAAATCTTTTGTCTACATAATATTTCCAAAGGCTCAGACGCTGTTTAATTTTTTCAGGTATGCTTTGCAGTGGCGACAGCTTGTATGATGATTTATTCAACCGCCTATTTGCGATTCATGTCTTTAGTTGACATTAAAAAAGATAAGGAAGTTCTTTTCAAGTTGGCCATAAAATTGGTCAATATTGGTTTTTGTGCAGTTGTTTTTTATATTTATTTGTTTAAAACACGAAGTGTGTCTACAATTTTGAAAATTTGTCAAAATGACCACAAAAACATAATCAGAAGTAAAGAGGTATGTACTACCATCTTTGTAATATTAATTAATGACTAAACTTTAATCATTCCATGATGCAAATGAATGATGTCCGCAGGAAAGAGGAACTCTACGCCAATATTACGGAGAAATGAAAGTCGCAGGCTGGCAATATGTGGGCAAATGAAAATAGCAGTCAATGATTTAAATTAACCATGAATTTTTCAATTCATATATTTAATCAGAAATTGTCGTTGAATTTTTCGGGAGTATTAATAATTGTAAAAGCCTGGTAAAAGTTAAAAAAAAAAATGAATACAAAATCAAAAATTATTCAGGGAAATATATTTAACAGTCGGTACGTCGGTAGACTTTCTGCAGATATCATTCATTTGCATTAAGGAAGGATTAAATCGGGGCCGTAATTAGTTATTGAGTATTTAATTACTGATGTATTGTTTTTTGTAATTTACAGCACACAACATTGGCCCTTGTTCTTTGCTTGTTGGCTGTAGCTTACGCTCTCTGGCAAGGATTCAACGAAGTGTTGCTGGAGAATAATAATAATGTGTGGAAAGAGCTGAAAAGTATTGTAGGAGACACTAAATTTATGTTCTATGTACAAAACGATACAACACCTGTAACAGACGAGGACATGACGCCATTTGTTTTCGGCATGGGTATAGTCTTCAAAATTATGGAAATCTACTGGGAACTAATTCAATCTTTCGTGTTACTGCTTTGTCTCTTTTCTGCTATAATGGTCAAAATTGTTTCTAATGAGTTTGCACATTATCTTAGAAAAGTTAACGAAGAAAAAGAATCTTCTTACCCAGAAAAATTTGCCAAGGTAAAATAAAAGCAATTCTAAAATTAATACACAATTTGTTTTAATTTTTCGTTAACTCTTGCGATTTCTTGGTAAAGGCATCGTTCTACTTTCACAAAACGGCCGATTTGATGTCAGCAATGAATTTGATAAGTGGTCCTGTTTTAATTGTTTTCGTTTTGGAGTCAATACCATATTTTGCTACAGAAAGCATTGATTTTTTTCAAACCGAAAATATTAAAGTCAGAATAGAGACGGGCTTTATATTTTCTTATTATTTTGCTATTCTGTTTATTGCAGCAGCGGGTCAAGCTAAGGTTAGTTTGAAGTGAATAAATATAAATCCACTCTTTTGCTTTATTACTTTTTATGCTCTGTATTACATGTTTATAATTATTTGCAGATGGCAAGATATGAGTCGTGGTTGTTCGATTTGGGTCGTGAAGTTGATGATGACAATATACGTTTCATATTGATGTACATGTCAATGGAAGCTTCCAAAGAACATCTTGGCCTGGATGGGGGAGGATTTTTCTTTGTCACTTTTCAATTTGTAGGGGCTGTAAGTTTCAGAATTCACTTTTATCTATATAATTAGTGACTTGGCTATCAGACAGCCAGTTCGTGTAAAATAACCAGAATTTGCCTTCTTAGCTACACATATTATTGGTGTTGAATGTATGGCAGTTATGTAGACATGGATAGTTCTGCTGAGTTTTTAAGGAAAGAAAGTTTTACTGACAATAATGTAATAAATAATGACTATTTAATTAGTTCGCATTCTATTTTCACACCAGAAAAAGCTTTTACGATAATCGTGATATCAATATTTCTACAAAGAAGACATTCTTTGCTATTAAAACAGAAAAGTGTTTTATCAACATATAGTTTTATACAACATGCTCTAAAATTCTCATGCATGAATTTTATTATTGTTTTCAGATGGTCAGCCTGTTTGTCACCTATGCATGTATTACGATTACATTTTAAGTAAATTCAATGTAATTAAACCAAATGTAAATGTAAGCCAAACACAACCAGTAAGTCATTAAATTTGCGTATGAGATATAATTGATATAACACAATGCTATGGTGTAGTTTTTGAGTATCAAATTCGGAAAATGAAAAATTTTAAAGTTACCATTACACCTATTAAATATGTGGAGTATTGCCACGTAAATAAATTATGTCTTGGCCTATGTGAATTGCTCATATTATTATTTGCATATTTAATTACAATCTAAGCATTCAATCTAAACTGTCTAAAATTAAGTCATTATTGCTCCTTTTAAGGACTGGTGAGAACATCGTAACAAATCAGCGTGCAAGTATTACCTAAAATTTGAATATACAGACAAGTATTTTCCCAGTGACGGCCTTTGGGAACTTTGCTGCTGTGGAAGCGTAAAGTAAAATAAAGTTATTAGTCAGAGTTTTTATTGTGACTCCTGAGAGAGATCAGCCCAGAGATTTTTTGCGTGTCACTTTAATAAAGCTTATTATCAAATCAAAATCAAATCAAAGGTTTCTTTGGAAAAACGGTGGTAAATTTATAGATGCTAGATAAAAAACTTAAAGCTGTATTAAAGACAGCTGCCCGGAGTCACCAACGGCTACCCAGTCCGAGAACGGGAAGCAAACGGAGGTCAAGGGCTAATGATACTGCTTGGGCGGAGTTTTTTAATTTTTGCGATATTTAATTTTAGGGGGGGTCCAAAAATTGGAAATTTTGCGTTACGTACTATGTGCACAGTCCCTTAACCCTAGCGAAATAAATTTTTCTCAGTGCTCTGCTTGGTATTTTGTTACCAAATACATTTATGTCTAAAGATAGCTTAATAAAACCTATTTCGAGTAATTACTCTACTAGAACGCGGTAGCCACAGTACACAGATTGTAAATTCACCTGAATTTGCAATGCAATGCCTAAATAATTTTCCGCAACTCCGCTTTTAAGACATCTAAAAAGCACTACTTCACAAAAAGTTAACCCTCGCGAAATAAATTTTTATCAGTGCTCTGCTTGGTATTTTGTTGTCAAATATATTAAACGTAATGTAATAATAACATTTTCTAAAGGGCAGATATTTCCATGTTTCTTTGTATATGTACGTATTATAAATTTTTAACATACTTTGTACGTTTGATATATTAATTACTGCATACTAAATAACATTCTAGTGTTGTCAATATTCATTGTATAAACCCGAATACAGAATGAAATTATTATTACGGTTTATCGAAAAACAATTCAATCACCAAAAACATATTTATAAATATATCTGTGGTTACAATGTTTTACCTACATGTAATCTTACCGGATAGTCTTACTCTTTCGTATTGAACAACTTTTGTATGGTATTCTAAATCTGAAATCTTCTAGTTGCTATTGCTGCTATTCGAGATTTACAAATAAAGAAAACCAGTAAAAAGTCGTACTGAAGCTAAATCAGTGCTGAATCATAATAATTACATATAGTATTGAAGTATTCTATATTCCACTAGCACATTGTACACAAGACTCATCTTGTCTTTTGGCCGTACTAAAACGTTGTGCAATTTTAGTATTTTTCTTTTGAGTAGTTTGGTTTCTCGCCAAGGAAAACAACTTATTTTCAATTTTGCAAGTGAGTAGTTGGTTAATAATATTGTAATAAGGACACCCTTTGTCACGGATTCTTCTTTCCCATCTTTTTCCACATTCTTAGTTCGCCTGTTCTGAACATTACATTACATTACATCCGTACTCTCTAGGGTTTTTTCATATCTTTATACAATGCTAAAGGCTTACCTTCTTAACTGCCTAGTTTCCAGTTGAGAAACATTTCTATAGGCAAAACCACTGTGTATACTACATGTTCAATATTCTTACAGGTACATCAAGGCATACCCTAACTAACTAGGCAAATAAATAAATATGTTAAGGTCGCCTGGTTTCCAGATTTGTCTGTTTTGATTTTGTGTACTAACTGCGAACCTACAAAAACTATCATATCATACATACGTATAGATATATCATAAATAATTTGCACGACTTTTTGCTTAAAATACAACAGAAATGAATTCTCTGCAAAATGAACCTACAGCTAAAAGGTATTTGTAATACTACAAAGAAAGTGTGATATTTGCATATTATAAGTATAGATATGAATAATGAATACGCATCCAGATACATTCCGCGTAAAGAGGAAAAATATAAGCACTCACAAAAACTGGCCACAAGAAATTCGGACAACCAAACAAGTTTCTCAGTAAGTGCGTACCAGTTGAAGTTGTGTTGTCCTCCTTGTGTATAGTACTCTTTCAAGATCTAATAATTTGTAAAATTGAGTTAAAATGAACGGTGATCAGATTTTTCATTTATCGGAGCTCCAAAATGGGAAATCTGTAGAGTATTCATTTCCATTGTCATTACCATTCACGTCTGTGAGTTTTCACTACTTCAGGGCTCTTTTTAATGTAGGATACTGGTTACTGTTAGTTCCATTCAGATGTACAGAAAAAGATGGACAATATTATCTGCACATCAATAAAATACAACGGGTAACACAAATCTAAATACATACTTTATGTACTATTGCATTTGGGTACTCGAAAAGTAAATAACTGAAATGACTGTGTAAATCTGCTAAAATTTCTGAAAATAAAATAATGTTTAGTTCAAAAACTTATTGCAATTTCGATTTTTTCACGAATTTCTTTTCTATAATTTGAAATGTACAATTTACATGAATACCTGACAAAATGTATAGAATTTTAGAAGTCTTTTGTCTACATAATATTTCAAAAGGCTAAGACGCTGTTTAATTCTTTCAGGTATGTTCTGCAGTGGTGACAGCTTGTTTGATGATTTATGGAACAGCCTGTTTGCGATTCATGTCTACAGTTGACATTAAAGAAGATAAGGAAATTCTTTTCAAGTTAGCCATACTATTAGTCAATATTGGATTTTGTGCAGTTGTTTTTCATATTTTTTTGTTTAAAACACAAAGTGTGTCTACAATTATGAAAATTTGTCAAAATGACCACAAGAACACAATCAGAAGTAAAAAGGTATGTACTACCATCTTTATGATATTAATTAATGACTAAACTTTTATTATTCCATGCAACATGCAAGTGAATGATATCCGCAGGAAAGAGGAAGCCAATATAATGGACAAATAAAAGTCGCAGGCTGGCAATATGTGGGTAAATGAAAATAGCAGTCAATGATTTAAATTAACCATGAATTTTGCAATGCATATATTTAATCAGAAATTGTCGTTGAATTTTTCGGCAGTATTAATAATTGTAAAAACCTGGTAATAGTTGAATTAAAAAATGAATACAAAATCAAAAATTATTCAGTCCATTTGGGAAATACGGAAATGAGTAAATACAGTAGTGAGACATTATAGTTGGTGCGAAAGACAATTTTGTGTGCGCTTTGGACTTCCCCTCTTTCTCTTCTGGGCAATAGGAATGTCTTTTGCCCGAAGTGAAATCTTGTAATCGCCCTTCATTGCCGCAACTCCGATGACAAGGTTGCAAATAAAGCATTTTGAGAAGTATCTTCCCTATCGGCAATACACTGGCACATTAGACATACATTTCTGTATTATACTATTACCATTACATATTAACGGTTTTCTATGCATATGCATTGTATAGAAGACCCTTATACCATTATGAATTCTTATTTATTCTATTATATTATTGTATTCAAAACAGTTGAGAGAGTGAGATAAAAATATCTAGACATTCTAAGTAACAACATTATTTTCAGTCAATATATACCATTTACTGCTACTTTCATTTGCCCACATATTGCCCGACTGCGACTTTCAAGCAGTCGGTAGAGTTTCTCTTTCCTGCAGATATCATTCATTTGCATGGAAGGATTAAATCACGGACTTAATTAATTATTGAGTACTTAATTACTGATGGTTTGTTTTTTGTAATTTATAGCACACAACAGTGGGACTTGTTGTTTGCGTGTTGGCTGTAGCTTTTGCTCTCTGGCAAGCAGTCAACGAAATTTTTCTGGAGAATATTAACCCGTGGGATGAGCTGAAAAGTATGGTACCGGAGACTAAATTTATTTTCTATTTACAAAACGATACAACACATTTAGCAGACGAAGACATGACTCCATTTGTTATCGGCTTGAGCGTAGTCTTCAAAATTGTGGAAATCTACTTCGAACTAATTCAGTCTTTCATGTTACTATTTTGTCTCTTTTCCGCTATAATGGTCAAAATTGTTTCTAATGAGTTTGCCCATTATCTTAGAAAAGTTAACGAAGAAAAAGAATCTTCATACCCAGAAAAACTTGCCAAGGTAAAATAAAAGCAGTTCTAAAAATAATGCACAATTGGTTTAAATTTTCGTTAAGTCTTGCGATTTCTTTGTACAGGCATCGTTCTACTTTCACAAAACGGCCGACTTGATGTCAGCAATGAATTCGTTGAGTGGTCCTGTTTTAATTGTTTTCGTTTTGGAGGCAATACCATATTTTGCCGTAGAAAGCATTGATTTCTTTGAAACCAAAAATATTGCTGTCAGATTAGAGACGGGCTTTATATTTGCTTATTATTTTACTATTCTGTTTATTGCAGCAGCGGGTCAAGCTAAGGTTAGTTTGAAGTGAATAAATATAAATCCACCCTTTTGCTTTATTACTTTTTATGCTCTGCATTATTACATTATTTGCAATTATTTGCAGATGGCAAGATACGAGTCGTGGTTGTTCGATTTGGGTCGTGAAGTTGATGATGACATTATACGTTTCAAATTGATGTACATGTCAATGGAAGCCTCCAAAGAACATCTTGGCCTGGATGGGGGAGGATTTTTCTTTGTCACTTTTCAATTCGTAGGGGCTGTAAGTTTCAGAATTCACTTTATCTATTAATTAGTGACTTGGCTATCCATTACTTCGCATTCTATTCTCACACCAGAAAAAGCTTTTAAGATAATCATGATATCAATATATCTGCAAAGAAGGCATTCTTTGCTATTAAAACAGAAAAGTGTTTTCTCAACATATAGTTTTATACAACATGCTCTAAAATTCTCATGCATGAATATTATTATTCTTTTCAGATGGTCAGCCTGTTTGTCACCTATGCATGTATCACGATTACATTTGACTAAATTCAATGTAATTAAACCAAATGTAAATGTAAGCCAAACACAATCAGTAAGTCATTAAATTTGCGTATAAGGTATAATTGAGATGACACAATGCTATACTATGGTTTGAATGTGCCAAATTAGGAAAATCAAAAATTTTACTATTACCATTACCCCAATTAAATATTTAGAGTATCGCCATATAAATAAATTATGTCAAAGGGGCAGATATTTCTTTGTATATGTACATACTCTAAATGTTTAACATACTTTGTACGTTTGATATATTTATTACTGTAAACTTAATAACATTCTAGTGTTGTCAACAAGCATTGTATAAATACGAATACAGAATGAAATTATTATAACTGGTTTGTTGCAAAACAATTTAAATCACCAAAAAACATATAAATACATCTGTGTTTACCATATATTCATTTTATTTTAAAATTGAAACATTGTTAAAATTGCTTTGACAGTTTTACCTATATATAATCTTACCTGATAGTCTTCCTCTTTCGTATTGAACAACTATTGTATGGTCTTCTAAATCTGAAATCTTGCAACAGCTAAGAAGATCTAATGAATTGCATTTTTTCTCCAAATTAACTTTTTTCGCTTACCACAAAGCCATATTAATATCTTTTCCCATATTCTTTGTTCGCCTGTTCTGAACATTACATTACATTACATCCGTATTCTCTAGGGTTTCTTGCATGTGTCCATACAATTCTAAAGGCATACTTTCTTAACTCCCTAGTTTCCAGTTAAGAAGCATTTCTATAGCCAAAACCACTGTGTCCTGTATGTTCAATATTCTTACAGGCACATGAAGGCATACCCTAACTAACCAGGCAGCTAAAATATTCTAAGGTCGCCTGGTTTCCAGAATTGTCTGTTTTGATATTGAATACTAACTGCCAACCTACAAATATTATATGCAAATATCAAAAATATAACTATCATATCATACATACGTATAGGGATATCATAAATAATTTGCACGACTTTATGCCCAAAATGCAACAGAAATGAGTTCTCTGCGAAATGAACCTATACCTGAAAGGTATTTGTAATACTACAAAGGATGAGTGATCATTTGCATATATTATAAGAATGGATATGAATAATAATTACGTATCCACAATCCACATACATTCCGCGTAAAGAGGAAAAACATAAACACTCATAAAAACTGGCCACAAAACAATTCGGACACCAAAACAAGTTTCTCAGTAAGTGCGTACCTGTTGAAGTTGTTTTGTCCTCCTTGTGTATAGAATTCTTTTAAGATCTAATAATTTGTAAAATTGAGTTAAAATGAACGGTGATCAGATTTTTCATTTATCGGAGCTCCAACATGGGAAATCTGTAGAACATTCATTTCCATTGTCATTACCATTCACATCTGTGAGTTTTCACTACTTCAGGACTCTTTTTAATGTAGGACACTGGTTACTGTTAGTTCCATTCAGATGTATAGAGAAAGATGGACAATATTATCTGCACATCAATAAAATACAACGGGTAACACAAATCTAAATAAAGACTTTATATACTATTAGCGGTATTACCATTTGGGTGTTCTAAGAGTATAACTGAAATGAACCTTGTAAATCTGCTAAACACTTTGAAAATAAATAAAGTTTAGTTCAAAAACTTATTGCAATTTTGAGTTTTTCACAAATTTTTTTTCTTTTTGAATTCGAAATTTACAATTTACATGAATACCTTTTTGAATTTGAATTCGAAATTTACAATTTACATGAATACCTTTTTGAATTTGAATTCGAAATTTACAATTTACATGAACACCTTTTTGAATTTGAATTCGAAATTTACAATTTACATGAACACCTTTTTGAATTTGAATTTGAAATTTACAATTTACGTGAATACCTTTTTGAATTTGAATTTGAAATTTACAATTTACATGAACACCTTTTTGAATTTGAATTTGAAATTTACAATTTACATGAACACCTTTTTGAATTTGAATTTGAAATTTACAATTTACATGAACACCTTTTTGAATTTCAAATTGAAATTTACAATTTACATGATTACCTAACAAAATGTATAGAATTTCAGAAATCTTTTGTCTACATAATATTTCAAAATGCTCAGAAGCTGTTTAGTTTTTTCAGGTGTGCTATGCAGTGGTGATGGCTTGTTTGATGATTTATGGAGCCTCCTATTTTCGATTCGCGTCTTTATTTGACATTAAAAAAGATAAGGAAATTCTTTTCAAATTAGCCATATTATCTGCCAATATTGGATGTTGCGCAGTTGTTTTTTATATTTATTTGTTTAAAACACAAAGTGTGTCTACAATTTTGAAAATATGTCAAAATGACCACAAAGATACAATCAGAAGTAAAAAGGTATGTGCTATCACCTTTATAATATTAATTAATGACTAAAATTTAATCCTTCCATGCAAATAAATGATATCCTACGGAAAGTCTACAGTCTACGCCAATATTATGGGCAAATGAAAGTCGCAGGCTGGCAAAATGTGGACAAATGAAATGAAAATAGCAGTGAATGATTTAAATTACAATGAATTTTGCAATGTATGTATTGACAGTTGAGACAGTGGGAGAAAAATATTTCTTGTTAAACATTCGAAGTAAGTACATTGTTTTCAGTCAAGGTAAATCATTTACTATTTTAATTTGCCCACATATTGCCCGACTGTGACTTTCAAGCTGTCGGTAGACTTTCTCTTTCCTGCAGATATCATTCATTTTCGGGGAGGATTACATCATGGCTTTAATTAATTATTGACTATTTAATTACTGATTGTTTTTTGTGATTTACAGCACACAACAGTGGCATTTGTTCTTTGCTTGTTGGCTGTAGCTTTTGCTCTCTGTCAAGCATTCCGCGAAATGTTGCTGGAGCATTCTAATCCGTGGAATGACCTGAAAACATTAGTAACATACACTAAATTTGCGTTCTATGTACAAAACGATACAACACCTGTAACAGACGAGGACATGACTCCATTTTTTATTGGCTTGGGTGTAGTCTGCACAATTTTGGACACCTACTGGAAACTAGTGGAGTCTTTCATATTACTGTTTTGTCTCTTTTCCGCTATAATGGTCAAAACTGTTTCTAATGAGTTTGCCCATTATCTTAGAAAAGTTAACAAAGAAAAAGAATCTTCTTACCCAGAAAAACTTGCCAAGGTAAAATAAAAGCAATTCTAAAATTAATGCACAATTTGTTTTAGGTTTTCGTTAACTCTTGCGTTTTTTATAAAGGCATCGTTCTACTTTCATAAAACGGCCGATTTGATGTCAGCAATGAATTTGATGAGTGGTCCTGTGTTAATTGTTTTCGTTTTAGAAGCAATACCATATTTTGCTACAGAAAGCATTGATTTTTTTGGCGCCCAAAGTATTCCTAAGAGATTAGAGACAAGCATTACATTTGCTTATTATTTTGTTATTCTGTTTATTGCAGCAGCGGGTCAAGCTAAGGTTAGTTTGAAGTAAAAAAATATAAATGCACAGTATTGCTTTATTATTTTTTATTATCTGTATTATTACATTATTTGCAATTATTTGCAGGTGGCAAGATACGAGTCGTGGTTGTTTGATTTAGGTCGTGAAGTTGAAGATGACAATATACGTTTCAAATTGATGTACATGTCAATGGAAGCCTCCAAAGAACATCTTGGCCTGGATGGGGGAGGATTTTTCTTTGTCAGTTTTCCATTTGTAGGGGCTGTAAGTTTCAGAATTCACTTTTATCTATTAATTAGTGACTTGGCTATCAATTACTTCCCATTCTATTCTCACACCAGAAAAACCTTTTAAGATAATCATGATATCAATATCTCTACAAAGAAGCATTCTTTGCTATCAACGTATGGTTTTACACAACATGCTCTAAAATTCTCATGCATGAATTTTATTATTATTTTCAGATGGTTAGCCTGTTTGTCACCTATGCATGTATCACGATTACATTGTAAGTAAGTTCAATGTAAATAACCAAATCTAAATGTAAGCCAAACACTATCAGTAAATCATTAAATTTGCGTTACAAAGTTACATCATTTAATATGACGCAGCTCTTCAAAGTTAATAATTGTCATAATTTACAAATGAACTGGTCCACATATTTCAAGTGAGGTTTTTCTGATTCAGCTGTGACTTTTGATTTATGCCAGTTGGTCTAAAATGGCCTTCTATATTGTCTTCTTCAAAATGGACCACAAAAACCAAAACTCAGTACAAATTTTCCTAGGCATTTTTGAAATTGCTTGATTTCTCGAGTTACCGCTAACATATGATATAATTGAGATAGCACAATGCTATATATTGTAGTTTGTGCGTATCGAATTCGGAAAATCAAAAATTTTACTATTACCATTACCCCTATTAAATATATAGAGTATCGCCATATAAATAAATTGTGCCTTGGCCTTTTTGTATATCATTGCTCATATTACTATTTGCATATTTAATTACAATCTAAGCATCCAATGTAAACTGTCTATTAAATCGCTTTATTGCTCCTTGTCAGGATTGATCTTATGAGAACATGAAACAAATCAGCATGCAAGTATTATCTAAAATTTTAATATACAGTCAAGTATTTCCCCAGTGACGGTTTTTGGAAAGTTTGCTGCTATGGAAGCGTTTACTGATTGGATTGATTTTCATCATTTTGGATACTTCTGATTGGCTGAATTCAATTAGTCAAAAAATAATTCTCCTCTGGGGGTAATTTTATGAAATCGTCTGCCTAGTTTCTGAAATTTGCAATAATATCATCCCGAATTCGAAATACTAGGAGTACATTACTGTTAGTTAGTCGAAAATCTATTTCGGTCCTTTATGTGCGTATCTTTCAACTCACAAACGTGTGAACAATCACAATGATAATCACTATTATGAAATACGGTATACAAACAATAACTACATTATTTTATTGATGCAAAGGCAAGCTGAACCATTGTACAGTTTCATGTTACATACTATGCATTACATTACAAAGTATAATAATATTACAAATAAACCTGTTAAAACAGCACGTAATGAAGAGGAGCATAGACATTGAGAAAACAGCATGAAAATCGAGAAAAAACAGCATGAAAACCGAAAAAAACAGCATGAAAACCGAAAAAACAATATTAGTATGTAGGAGATTTTGATTTGTCGTCAACCGCCGATTTTGTGGAGTGGTGTGTGGTCAGCAAATAGAACTATAGAACAACGCGCATTGCTTTGTGTAAGAGAGTGGTATTCCTGCATTGCATGCATAGTGAAAAAACTATTGTAAACGCATAAAAAAATAGCGGTTATGGACGGACACAAAAGTATACTTTTGTGATAAACTCGTTAAAAGGACAATAGGAAAACCGAGAAAGACAGTGTTAAATTTAAGAGAGACGGTAGGAAGGTCGAGAAAGACAGTACGAAAGTCGATGTGTAACATGCGGCACATACTGACAATTCGAACACACAGACAGACAGATCGGACATTACTATAAAGTAGCGTTTCGCGAACACACACACGCACAGACAGACAGACAGACATCCAGACAGATCCTTCATTCCTATAAAGAGTTCGCTGATGCTCCTCTTAATAAAACGAATGAGTAAGAGTAATGCATATAATTGATTGCACATAAGCTCAATGTTAGTGGAGATTATAACACATATATACTAGTCCATATTATTTGTGTATAGTATAGTGGGTTGTCAGGTATTTACCTCATTATCAAGTATCAATGTAAACCTCTTAAATAAATATTAAGAAAAATTTTCTCACTAGAACTAATGGGAAAACCAAGTTTTACAGAAATGAAATTTACATTATCAAAAAATTACATTTCTTCTAACCATGTCAAATTATTTATTCAGTCCTAAAAGTGCTGCCCATTCCAGATAAACTTTTTTCTATGCTATAAGCAAACTAACTGAAATAGAAATATTGGACACGGACACTATATACGTTCCTGCGTTCGTTGTTTATTAATTTTGAATGACAACATCATATTCATCGTATGCATGGCCACAACTTCCAGAAAAGTAAACGTTGTAGATTTCTTCATGATGAAAAATGAGCCGATTGCAAATCGCATTGTTCGAATGCATCTGACACTTTTGCGGGCGATTTTCTTTTCGTTTTTCTTCATTTCTTGGATGACTTCAAAGATTCTGTGTTGATTAACGCCATGGCAGGAATAATAAAGATTTCAATGATGACAACCAAAAGGGTCATGGTGGGGCAGACAAGGTAGCCGCGTATTGGCATTACACTGTACATCTTCACTGCGACGAAATTAGCCAGAATATTGAGCAACCCAGCGACGAATAAAATGGTTGGTCCAAAAGGGTACACCAGCAAATAGTTTACGTCAAGATTTACAATTTGCCAGGCTCGGTAAACCTTCATTGAAACAAATGGGTGCTCTCTGAAATATCTTTTAGTTTGGGAATAGTTCCTGAAATTGTCTGTGCAATGTCCCTTTCCTGTAATCAATCTCAACCGAAACACAGTACAGCTACAGTAATACAAAGCGCAGTAAATTATTAAAATTACGGGAAACCATAAATGAACTATTAGAATGCAAATATTGGAATGGACGCCATTCGAGTTCCCAGGGAGTCAATATCCAGACTCTGTAGCAAATAAAGTAGTGGACTAAATTCTACTGTCACAAGAGTAACCGATGCAAGTGCGGATATTCCCAGGACCATTGCTATTATGAGACTCAGAATCGCTTTTAGAGTTTGGTACTCTTCAAAGTTCCAAGTCCCACGTCTAGGGCGGTACTTTTCTGCAAAATTATCACCATTATACATTTTTTAAAGGCGGACAGTTAATATTTTCAGTATCTCACTATTATTTTCTGATCTCATAAAATATTTGCCAAAAAATAGTCACTGTCACAAAATAACTCATTTGGGTAATAAATATTCAAAAGTTGTACCACATAAATTCAAATTATTTAACATAGTTGATCAAAAACAAAATTGATTAGGGACTTTGCAATGGAAAAACTTATAAAACTTGTACGATTTATAATACCTATTTTAATACGGCTGCCATTTAATCCACCCCTATAAATACTGAAATTCCCACAAATGAAAATCCTTAAAATGCCACAATTATATGAATCTGCCCCGTTTATATGATTTTGCCATATAAAGCCTGGCTCAACCTTATAAAACTTGAACAGACCATGTTGTAAATTGAAACTCCCACATATCTAATGAATTTTCCCAATATTTTCATATAGAAAAAGTCACCACAAATTTAGTTGAAATTACCACAAGAAATGTGCCACACCATTAATCAACAATGCACGCTTAATACTTGTAGAGTTAAAATTACATGTTTTCTTAAATGACATTTAAACATTTAAGAAGTAATATATTATTGAATTGAAACAAAAAATAAAATAATACAACGTTTGCAATATTTACAATAGTGATGCTTACTTCACTAACGCAGCCTTAGCCTTCCCATGCCTATCTAACTTAATAATTTCATTGCGAATAGAATTCACCGTGGCTTGAAACTGCCCATCTGTGTATCGAAAATCACTGGAAAATGTTCAGTATTTGTGCCATTATTTTAGAATTTTGGCCTATTGCCTAGTAAGGAGTAAGAATTCTTTCGCCAAATTTAGCAGCACTGACACCCGAACGGAAGCATACTACACAACCGACACTGTAGCCAAAAGTCACGCAAGCACACCCGACAACCCTAATAGCACAATCATTGTAATTTAAGCAACCTTGTTAGGTTGCAAAGTCCCTTAGCATAGAGAAGGTTTGTTAAGAATTTAATAGTTCTTTAGGTGTAAATAGAATATTCAAAAATAAATACAATATTTTCGTTAAAAATGGGGTACTGTAGACAAAAAAGTCTTCTTTTTAAATTGTGTTAAAGGGATTTAGATGCAAATAGGGCATCTTAGAAATAAATGACGGTATTTTAAAAATACAGGTTTATTATAGAAATAAATAAAAGTATTCTAGAAATACTAGTGTATTGTAAAATAGTGTATTTTAAATGAAAAATATAGTGCATTTTAAATAAATATAAAATAGTGCATTTAAATTTAAAATAAAATAGTGTATTTTTAAGTAATACTAAGGGACTGTGCAACCTAACAAGGTTACTTAAATTACAGTGATTGTGCTATTAGGGTTGTCGGGTGTGATTGCGTGACTTTTGGCTACAGTGTCGGTTGTGTAGCATGCTTCCGTTCGGGTGTCAGTGCTGCTAAATTTGGCGAAAGAATTCTTACTCCTTACTAGGCAATAGGCCAAAATTCTAAAATAATGGCACATTTATGTGTATATCTTTATTATTTATTCGTATTCAAAATTCGAATTAATAAATAATTCGAATTTCACATCGATTATAATTTGGTAGGCCTTTGAGGCTACCCATTTACATTGCAAATGTAAATTCCATATAACTCATATATTTGACCAAATTTGAATTAGGTGGGGTTACTTTTAAATTTTCCAACTCTTACCGGTCTTCAAAATTTTAAATACCTTAAAATAGGTATAACTTTTATTCCAATTTGAAAAGTTAAAATCACAAAAGTTTGTTCCTATCCTTATAATTTGGCAAGACAGATAAAACATGGTGGTTATTGTAATTATAATACGTCCTTTCATTCTTCGTATTACATATGTAGTACCTACACCTACCCGTGCTAACTGACACTATTTCAAAGCTAAAAAGAGTTCTTATGCCGCCATCCCGTAATGTTTCCCTCATTCTTACATTGTGTCTCGTGCTAGCTCGACATACCACGAGTGCAGCTCTAATTTTTTGCAAAAATTGCCATTTTAATCAGTGAATTTCGATAACAGTTTGATTACAAGGAGTCCAGAATCTGGTTTGGGTATTTTTTTATCGTATCCTCATTACTTTTAGCGAAAAACTTTACGACTAAATTGCGATTAACACTAGCAAAAATAATTGCCTTTAATAAGATATTTAGTGTATTGTTGATTGTCAGGTGCACGATGTCAGACGATCATAGCCGTCGTCATAGAAAGCACAAGAAATCTTCAAGGAGATCTTCGTCAAATGACCGCAACCGTTTGGATCGGTTAGAAACCTCAATGCTGAATTTGACCTCAACTGTCAATAAATTGTTTGACAGAATGAAAGATAGCTCCCCTGATTCCAATTTTGGCAGGAAAGAGCGTAGTAGATCTTTGTCATCAAGTTCATTAGAACTGGATGTACGCAGTTCGCAAAACATAAATTTGGATCCGGATATAATTCCATCGGACAAACCAACCGATGAGGATTCTGTGCTTGCTGCCAATGACCACCTGGAGGAAGAAGACCTGGTCTTACTTGGAGAGGTCCCCAATGCAAATGAGCCATTGGGAAAACCTATGCACAATGATTTGGTGTCACGCTGGAAACCAATAGCCCAAAAGGGTTTATCACCAGAAGACCGCACAAAGTTTCAGGGTCAATATATGACTCCTAGTAACTGCCAATTCTTTCGTCAACCATCTCTAAATCTCGAGGTCGAAGCTGCATTGAGTCAGTGGTCGGTTGCAAAGGACAAGGAACTACAGAGGTTTCAAAAGATACTCTCTACGGGCTTGTCCGCCGTAGGAAATTCTTTAAGTATGACACTCGAAACGAGAAAGACTTCGGCCAGTGCAGGAATTGACCTGACAAATATCATCACATCTCAGAGTGATGCAATGAAGCTACTCTTGGATTTGCAATATGTGCTTTCCAAACACAGGAAGAATTTAATTGTTCCTAGTTTAAAGCCAAGCCTTAAAACTTTAGTTCTACACACTGATGTAGACGAAAAACTGTTTGGCAATGACTTGCCATCCAAAATTAAATTAGCTCAAGATGTTGTAAAGGTAGGTCACGAAATTCGAAGTGGGAATAAACGGCCAAGTGATTCCAAGCCAAGCTCAAGTGCACCTAAGAGGTACGCTTCGTACAATAATCCTCAAAAGGAGACTCCTTTAAACTCGAAGCGCCCGTCGAACCGATTCTCAGGGAATCGGAGGGACGGACAGAAACCTTACCATCCATCCAAGAAATACAACAAATAAGAAACGAGGTAAGTCGTCAAGCTGGACGTTTGGAATATTTTTACTCAGCATGGGAGAATATCACAGCTGACCCAGCAGTTTTGCAAATTGTACGGGGTTACAAGTTACCGTTGTTATCCAAGCCATTCCAGGCTTCAGTACCACATCAAAAGTTTTCTTCTTCTGAAGAATTAACTATTGCTTCAGAAATACTGAAATTATTGTCACTAGGGGCTATCCACCCAGTGAAAGAATGCTATGATCAATTCATATCACCAATATTCATTGTTCCTAAGCCAGACGGGGGCTCCCGTTTCATTATAAACTTAAAGGAGCTTAATAAATTTTTAGCATATGAGCATTTTAAAATTGAAGATTTAAAAACCGTTAAGAAAATAATTACGCCAAATTGTTTTATGGCTACAATTGACATAAAGAATGCGTACTATCATGTACCGATATATCATAGACACAGGCGTTATTTGCGCTTCATCTGGAAAGATGTTATATATGAATTCTCATGTCTCTGTTTTGGATTAGGACCGGCACCTAGAGTTTTCACAAAGTTACTAAGACCGGTGATGGCTTCCTTGAGATCAAGAGGACATTCATCAGTGATTTATATTGATGATATCCTATGTCTTGCCAAAACTTCAGACCTTTGTTATACAAATGTCATTGAATCTGTACGATTACTAGAAACATTAGGATTTGTCATTAACCGTGACAAATCTGAGTTTACTCCGTCGCAGTGTATTCGTTATTTGGGATTTATTTTGGATTCCAAAAATTTTCAAATTTCTCTTTCGGTGGAAAAGAGAAATGCCATTATATGCAAATGCAAAGATGTGCTAAGGAGTAAGAAGCTTAAAATTAGAACTTACTCAGCACTGATTGGAACTCTTGTTGCAGCTTGTCCGGGGGTTTATTTGGGTATATTATATACTAAAACTTTGGAAAGAGAAAAATATTTTTCTTTATTACAATCCTTTAATTGTTATGAATCACTTATGTCAATTTCTGACCCTGCTAAGCAGGATATACATTGGTGGATAACAAATCTCCCAAATACTTATTCGCCAATTTTGAGCGATAAGTTTGCTCTTACAATTTTTTCAGATGCCTCACTATCAGGTTGGGGAATTTCTTGTGGTAGTCATACTGGACATGGTTGGTGGTCTTCAGATAAGAGAAAGTTGCACATTAATGTTCTCGAACTAATTGCAGCTTTCTACGGATTGCAAACATTTGCCAAAGAATGTAGTAATTGTCAAATACTTTTACGTATTGACAATACTACAGCCATTTCTTATATAAACCGGAAAGGGGGAATCAGATTTAAATTGCTTAACAATATTGCACGAAAAATCTGGCAATGGTGTGAAACAAAGAAGCTTTCTATTACGGCGAGTTATATTTCATCTAAAGATAATTTTATCGCCGACATAGAATCCCGAAAGTCGGATACAGAATATGAATGGGAACTTAACCCACATTATTTTGATATTGTTTGCGAAGAATTTGGAGTCCCTGATATAGATCTCTTTGCTACTTGTTTGAATTACAAATGCAAAAGATATGTGTCTAGATATCCAGACCCATTTTCTGAAAATGTAGACGCTTTCACAACTGATTGGTCTGTAGATTATTTCTACGCATTTCCTCCTTTTGCACTAATTTTAAGGTGCTTTAGGAAAATAATGATAGAAGGAGCATGTGGCATCTTTATTGTTCCACACTGGCCAACGCAAGCTTGGTATCCCATCTTTATGGAATTATTAAAGTCAAAACCTATATATTTGGGTCCTGCTGATAATCTATTATATTTTAATGACAGACGACATCCGCTTCGGAGATCACTTTCCCTGGTAGCAGGAATCTTATCTTGCAAGCAATAATGGAACGAGGTGTCCCTTCAGAGGCGGCAGATGTCATTTTATCATCAGTTTCAAAATCTACGTGGAACCAATACGAATCTTCTTACAAGCAGTGGTGGATATTTTGTTCTTCTACTGGAAACAACCCTTTCTGTCCAACAACTGCTTCTTTACTTCTATTTCTACAATCAAGATACGACGACGGATTAAGTTATAGTTCCATAGCATCAAGTCGGTCAGCAATTTCACTGCTTTCTATTAAAAGCTCGGAACCACCTATTGGCGCTGATCCTATGATAACACGTTTTCTAAAGGGAGTTTCTAAATGCAGACCACCCTCTTCCAAATATAAAGAGATTTGGGATCCTCAACTTGTGCTTAATTATTTGGGAAGCCTGCACCCCAACGATTCTCTGTCATTAAAACAGTTAACATTGAAGCTTGTAGGTCTACTATCTTTAGTTACAGCACAAAGAATTCAAACATTGCAATCAATTCAAGTTAATAACATTGAGAAAATTGAAGAGGGTTTTCAGATTTTTATCCCCGCAGTTCTAAAGACATCTAAACCGGGGCAGTATCAGCCTTTGCTTTTCCTGAAGACTTTTAATGAAAATCCAGCTATATGTATCACACAGGTGTTATCAAAATACCTTCGTCGTACGGAAAATCTAAGAACAGGGCAAGATCTCTTGATCTGTTTCAGAAAATACAAGCCCGCAACTAAACAAACAATCAGTCGTTGGATCAAAGATGTCTTACAAGCCAGTGGTGTGGATACATCAGTATATTCTGCACACAGTACAAGACACGCATCAACCTCAAAGGCTTCCAGAAAGGGAGTTAACATTGAACACATTCGACAATGTGCTGGTTGGACTGCAAGTTCTTCTACGTTTGCTCGTTTTTATAATCGCCCATTGGGGGACAGAGCAGCATTTTCTAATGCTGTTTTATCTAACAATTAATAATTAATTGAACATTTTATAATTGTCTTTTGTGGATAATAAGAATTCCTATTCATTTTATATGATATAATGCACTCGTGAACGCACTGATTCTTTAAAAGTCTACATATGTAATACGAAGAATGAAAGGACGTATTATAATTGTATGATTAAACGATAACTTACCAGTTTGAAGTTTAATCCTAATTATGATAGTCCTTTCATTCGAGTATTACACTCCCACCCAACCCATTAGTTGATTTCATCACTAATCACCCTTGATGCAGTGCGTATCTTTAAAGAATAAGGGAAACATTACGGGATGGCGGCATAAGAACTCTTTTTAGCTTTGAAATAGTGTCAGTTAGCACGGGTAGGTGTAGGTACTACATATGTAATACTCGAATGAAAGGACTATCATAATTAGGATTAAACTTCAAACTGGTAAGTTATCGTTTAATCATACAATTAAAGATATATTTTCAGAAAACAGATGATGGTGGTCCCGACATGTTTTTGTCCCTATTTCGAATTCGTAAATCTTGGTCCTCCAAAAGTTCAAAAAATTGTCAAATATGGATCTTTGAAAATTACGTTGAACATCGAAGCCAATGAGGATTACTACTCAATGACTTTGGGATTTGGGGAAACCTCAAATGAGTCTTATTTGTACAGAATATGATGGAATGAAATGAGTAAATAAATAAAGCATACACAGCTGCTTTTTGTGTATACTATTGTTTTTAATTGTGGTAGACACACGCTTTATGATTATCTTTCTTTCAAGTTCATTTCTTCTTCACAGAATTTAGAACACGCTCTCCAGGGTTAGACTCAGCCTTAAACGTCATGTATTAAATACATTCCTTATTCAGTATTTCACGCATTTTGAAAATATTATTTATTTTGCTTGGTTTTCTTCAGATTACTTAGTTGAAATTATTTAAAACTTTAAATTGAATCTCAATTCAAATTAAATGTAAACTGAATTTATGTTCAAAATACACTTAATCTGCTAGCTTAAATGAACTAAGCTTCAGACTAAGACATGCATAAAGAAAGCAACACACAAAATCAGATAAACAAATCAAGCAGGCTTTTATTAATACTCACAGCTAATAAATATTGGCTTGTAGTTGACCGAATATATTACTACTATTACTATTACTGACCGGTACACACCGAATATTACTTGGTAATGCTAATCACTACCGGAAGTCGCATGCTTCAACTCTGCTCAACTTGATTCAAGCGAATTGATTTTTAGTAAGCTAAAATATTAGTCAGTTAGTAAATAAGTGTAAGGTACCTAAATTAATTAGTTACATTAGTAATTAAATTCATTTAACTATAGTTTTTCAGATTGCGTGTCGATTATTTTCAGTATAATTTCAGTGCACACTCAACAAATCCAAGGTAAAGAAAGGAACGGCTAAAATATAAAATAATATTGTACAGAGTCAAAAACTATTTACTAATTAAATTCATTAATAATTATAGAATGGCACTCAAAATTTCTTCAAAAGCAGACAGTTACGTCGACTTACCTGATGACTTGCAAGGAAAGGCAGGAGTGTTGAATATTAAAAGTAAAGACAAATACAGTTTTGCTTATTGTCTTGCAGCAAGTTTGTTTCCCTGCGAAGGAAAGCTGGCAGTTCGGTGCAAGCCTGAAAAATATCTTCCAGCTTTACTACGATTTCCTCATTATTCATACAATTATCCCGTCACCAATCGACTAATCCGTAAAATAGAAAAGACAAACCAAGTGAATATTAACATTTACGGTTACAAAGATAAGAAGTTTGTTCCCATTTTTCTGCCGCATGTTGAATTTGGTAGGAAACAAATCGATCTACTATTGTTGGAAAATGAAAATTCAAGTCACTTTGCTTTAATAACATCTTTTACCAAAGTGTTTGGTTACCCACCAAATATTCATCGCAAATACAACGTTTGCAGAGGTTGCCTTCGACGGTGTGATGCTGAGCTCAAAAAATCTCACCATAATTACCACAAATGTTTAGCTGACCAGATGAAAATTCATGAACGGTTGGCACAAAATATGAAAAAATGTATGTTCATGTGATTTCATTAATAAAAATTAGAATACTAGCTATTCTTCTCGAAAACATATACCAGAAATTATTTGTTCGTCAATAATTTGCATGTAGTAATAATAGTACGCAGTTTGCATATAGTTTACATAGTTTGCATATAGTTCATATGTACATAGTTTACATATAGTTCATATGTACATAGTTTACATATAGTTCATATGTACATAGTTTACATATAGTTCATATGTACATAGTTTACATATAGTTCATATGTACATAGTTTACATATAGTTCATATGTACACAGTTTGCATGTAGTTCAGTGTAAGCTTGTGGTTATACTGATAAAACACTCGGAGCGCACATGGTATCTTGCGGTCTACTCACATCCGTAACTGAACTTACTAACCTTCCCATGATAAAACTGTTCCTTAAACACAGCTTAAAAATTAGCATTGACAAATATTATTCATGTAAATATTATTGTCAGTCTTAATTCAGTCATTGTGAAGTGCACATAAAGTAACTGTAGTTGACAAGTGCACTAGTAATATTTTGTGACTTTTTTATTTAAGTACCTAATTTTACTGTGACTCTTTTCAAATGCAGTTACATTTTCTACAACATTGTTCTTCAAATACAGTTAACTCAAACCTACAAAAGGTAATGAACTGCAAATTAAATTTATTCCTAAATGTAATATAAATACATTAGTTGACAGTATTTTTATGAAAGTAGTTGAAACTTTGATATAAATACAGGTTTTTTACAATAATTATCTCAAATTTAGCTTTGTTTTAAAGTAAAGTATAAAAGTTTATTTTAGAAATTGAAATTCTGCTCCATAAATAATTGTTTTAGTATATTTTAAAGATATTGTGTTTCAGAAATTAAACCTACCTAAATATTTATAATTAATGACCTTGCAAGATAACACTAATTTCCAATTTTTGTTCACCGGAAACCACAAGATAACGTTAACCTCAAAAACACGGGGGGACAGCTTGATATTGAGTCCGGGGCCCCAGTTCAATATGAGCCATTAATTTTAATACATGGAGGGGTAGGCTCATTGTCTACATGGGTCACCCTCCTAATATCTAAATACCCGGGGGCACGGACCATTTTGGGCAGGGTACCCTTCCAAATATGAACCACTTGATTAATACATGGGGGTGTAGGCTCAAGTCGTACATTGGCCATCCTCCTCAAATCATAAAATACCTCGTACTATTCAGACACACATTCGATATAAAGGAACAAAAAAATGCAATTAGCTAATTTTTTTTCTGGACTAAATACAATAAGTATTTAAAAATGATCCGGTATATTATTCAAAGAATGTTAGCAGTTGAGTTAACCTGTAATGATTTACAATAAAATAAATAAATGTGCAATTTTGCAATATTATCTAGCTACAATTAACTCACAATGAAAATGTTAAATGATTAATTAGAATTAGGTTTAATAAAATAAATAAGCTAATCATAATCAACATTTTCCTGGTAGAAAATACCATCTTTATTTACTTTCTTTCATGTAAGGTAGCATCACATTTGAAGAGCATATTTCGCCGACGGTGTTTCAGGAATCTTCTTAAAATGGAAGAGAAGAAGAATTAAAATTGCATTTTATAATAATTCTAAGCATAATCTTTACAAATGTTTCTGAATAATTTCAGAAATAACAGCTTATCAATAGAAAAGAAGAGCAAGTAGAATTGAAGCAGCAAGAACAATGAGACCGGCGATGATAAAGCCGAACTCTACTTTTGTGCATTCTATCAGCATTATGGCCCAATTCCTTGAGCATTTCATCAGTCCATGTAATGCAATTGAAACGCCCTCTTTTGTCCCTGTTTTTCTTTGAGGAAAACAAAATAATTAAAAATGTCCTTTTGTTTTCGACTTTTACAAAGACGGTCCAAATATTTTCTCATTTGGTTCAAAGAATATTCTGGAACTGGAAGGAAAGCATTTCTCTAATTTTTCATGCAAAATGCTGGGACTAATTCTTTTGATTTCATTCACAAGGCTACTCCGCTGATTTAGTTGGAGGTGTGCAAGAATTATTTGTCTTTGGCCGTATTTTGGATCCAGAATCCATTCAATGGCCATGAAAGCGTGTCCTCGACCAATTATGTAGCGACCAATGAGATCTCGCGGATATTTCTCGGCCACCACGACGCAACCCGTTCCTGATGTAATGTATTTTTGATCAGTGTGGCTATATGTACTGCAATAACTTTTGTTCCCAGAAAAATCTGTCCATTTTTTATCAAGTAAATTTTTGGAATGGAATTGTGAAGACTTTTTTATGCAGTTTTCCATGTCGTTCAAAAACTCGTGTTCTATTTCTTCCAAAGCAAATGCATCGCCATCAATTAAATCCCCTTTAGGAATAAAATTAAGGGATAAATCAACAAGTTTTGCATTGACTATAGAATATCGTTAGACCGCTATAGGTAATTTACAAGCAAAGTCCACCTTGTGGAAAGAGCAATACTGATTGTAAAAAGTAGTTGTGTGGTCAAGTAATCATTTATCTCAAAACGTCATTTCATTAATCCTTTAAGATAACCTGACCTATATATTAGTATTGCAAACAGCTTGAATAGGTTGTAAATATTACTAAACTGTATGTATACTTTACCATTCGCGAGTGTGTATTTACATAAGAATGGCGAAAGATAAAATATTGTTCAAAATGGCTACTCAATAGAATTCATACAGAATACAGAGATTCCTACACTTTTGAAATCTAAAGAAGTCAAAATGAATACTGAGAGAGTTACTAAAAATTTAGTTTATTTGGCAAAAAACATTACTAATGTTACGGAAATATTGTTGCATTTGAAACAAGAGGAAATCATTTCGCAAGATGAGAAAGAAAAAATTGTAAGTCGCATTTTCGTTTAATTTATCTTCCTTGACTTTCATTCGAATTGTGATTTTATGTTTGTATCCTCCAGGATTCAGAAAAGACCACTCTTGATAAAAATTCAAAACTGTTGGAGATTTTGCAGAAAAAGGATTTAGATCTTGAAACATTTCTCAAAATACTTCGGGCGACCGAAAATAATAACTGCGTCAAAAAAATTGAAGAATCCCCCATAACTTCAGAAATGGGAATTGTGGGAAAAAGTAAATCCAGAAAGCGAAAAAATGCTTCCAAACATGTAGGACATCAAAAGGTATTAAAAAACATCTGGTGGCCTGATAAGAAACTTTTGATTGAATCTCTTTACAAAAGGAAAATCGGGGACAAATTATTTGTGGAGAAATTACACGAAATAATTTCAACTGGCAAAAACCGAAGGGCTGTCATTTGTGAATCCGCAGCCGCTTCCAAATTGACTGGGTTGGGTGGGGTAGGCAAAACCTTAACTGCCAACTGGTATGTACATGAATACGAAAAGGAGTATCAACACGTGATTTGGATCGATTGTGGCGAAAAAAGTCTTCTGACTTCCTTCCAGAAGTTGGCCAGAGATTTGGATATTAAGCATTTAGATAAATTGATTGATTTGGAGGACTATTCGAGGAAGAGTTACGAGGCTCTGGAAGATTTTAAATGTCTTTGGGTATTTGATAACGCTGAAAACTACAGGGGAGACGAAGGAATTAAAGATGTTCTTCCCAAATTCAAGGAAAACTTCTATTGTCTGATAACTTCCAGGAGTCGTGAGTGGGGTACGGAAAATATTGGATATGGAAATATTGACCGTTTTGAGTTGAACATTTTTGAGGAAATTGAGAGTGTAAAATTCTTCAAAGGGAATTTAATACCAGAAATCGAGTACACAGACTCCCAACTGAAGCAATTATGCCTCCTTCTTGGCAATCTCCCTTTGGCCATGCAGTTGGCTGTTGCAGCATTAAACAAGAGAAACATTGATTTACAGGATTATATTGAAAAAACGTGTGCAAAAGATTTGGGAAATATTGTTGACACAAAGTTCGACGATTATGAAAAAACAATCAGCGGAAGTGTCCAGATAACTTTGGAATTAATTGCCAAAGAGGAAGGCAGAAATATTGCGAAAGAAATTTTAAATGTTTTTGGCTACATTCAACCAGATGAAGTGGATATTGACTTTTTAAAAACGATTTTGGGTTATCCTATTGGTTATTTTTGGTCAGAGGAGCTGAATGAAGAAACCAATACTTCGGATTCAGAAATAATGAAGGCAGTAGAATTACTGACTGAATATTCACTTATTACAAAAATCGAAAGTGTTGAATGGAATGGTCGATCAATTGTTTTAAGCATTCACCGATTGCTACAGCAAGTGATTCGTCATCACGGAAGGAAGACGGAAAAAGAGACGCTGAGAAAGATCCTTGGATGTGACGAATTTCTCGACTACAAGCTAATACCATTCATTAAGTATGCAGACGAAGATTTACGGCAAGAATTTCCCAAAGTGAAAGCAGAACTTATAGATCAGCGACAACTAGAAAAATTACTAATGTGGAACCGATTAGAAGAGGCCGTCCAGGTGGCCAAATTAATTGATGAAGAAATGGGGACAAATACTACGAAATTTAATTACGCAATGTGTCTGACGAAGAATGGATTTTGGACAGAAGCTCATAGATATTTGGAGGAATTGTCTAAAGAAGAAATGGAAGAACGAAACTCCAGGTCAAGATATTTGATGACAAAAGGAGTTTTGGAATTAAGGGAAGAAGTAACGAAAGAATTGGTTGATAGTATTTTGCTCGTTGCTGACTGGAAAACGGGAAACAGAAGAAGATCACAAGAAACTCTGCTGAAAAGAAAGCACTTTATTGTGATCGTTAATGCTCAAGATGCGTTGAATGCTTTTCTGGAAATCCTGTGTTCAAATTTATTTATTTCCAATTACTACCTTATAGTCTACAATTCAACCACAACTTTTGATTACGAATTCAATAGAGACAGAAAGGAAGCAGAATTACGGGTAAGCGACGTTTTATTGGACCTTTCTATTGTCCCACGGACAGTTCAAAGACTGGTTTTGACGAGATCAGAAGTAGTTGCGAGTGGAGAAATTAACTTGCCCAGTTTGAAATACTTAAAAGTAGACTTAACATATCCATTATCAGCAAGTTTGTTTTTCAGTACGGTCCAATTGCAGGAAATAGAAGTATCAAGTGTGTCCTCGGTAGACCTTTCTACTCTGCCATCAACAGTTCAAAAACTTTCTGTATGCACAATTACAAAAGTAGTTGCGAGTGGAGAAATTGACTTGCCTGACTTGAAATATTTAAAATTAGTAGCGATGTCCCCTTTATGTTTGTCTCTTCTTACTCCAGTCCAATTGAATGAATTAGAAATAGAGTATTTTCATTTTTTTGATTGTCCATTGGACTTTTCTATTGTGCCACCCTCGGTTCAAAAAATCTTTTTAAAGAAAACAGAAGTTGTTATGAGAGGACAAATTGACTTGCCCAACCTGAGATATTTAAAATTGGAATCCATGTCCTCGTTATGTTTATCTTTTCTGAGTTCAGTCCAATTGGAGGAAATAGAAATAAAGGATTCGACTTCGTTGGACATATCCATGGTGCCCTCCTCAGTCCAAAAACTCTCTCTGTCGACAATAAGTAATATTCAGAAAACTGGAATAATTGAGTTGCCCAACTTGAAATATTTAAAACTGGATGGCAAATTTCCTTCATCCTCATTTTGGTCCGCCTTCAAACCAGTCCAATTGAATGAATTAAAATTGGAGAATTTGGATTCGCCATTAGACCTTTGCATTTTGCCACCAACAATCGAAAAGCTCTCTTTAAAAAGTACTAAAGTTGTTGGTACTGGAGGAATTCCTGACTTGCCCAATCTGAGATATTTAAAATTGGAATCTATGTTTCCTTCCTGTTTGCTTCTCTTAAGCAATATCCAGTTGACCGAAATACATTTGTGGAATGTAAGTCCTACATTGGACCTTTGCATTGTGCCACCAACGGTCCAGAAACTCTATTTATTTCGTTTATTCGATGTTGTTGTTGGACCAAAAAATATTTATTTGCCCAATTTGAAATTTTTGAAACTACAATATATGTGTTCAGGTTGGCCTCTGTTTCGTTCAGTCATATACACCGACATTGACATACTCATTCATACTACAGAATTGAATATGGAAATCTTACCACAAAACATCACAAATTTCAATTTGCGATCAAAACGTGAACTGAGGCAACTCGAAATACTCGTTATAGAGGACTTCACTGTAAAAAACGTCACGGAAGCATTAAGTGTCTTTCATCCAATGCAGCTTGTCCTTCATCAGCCAACTTTTGAATCCGCATCATTTTTGATTGAATTAATGAAGAAACAAATACCGACAATTGCAGTTGGAAGATTTGAGTTCCAAACGGAATCATTTGACAATTCCATAATCTCCAAACATGTCGACAGATTGGCAGAATATTATTTGTTTGAAGGAGGAACAGGAAAAGCAATGGAGAAGCAAGATTTCGAAAAATTACTTGAATTGTTTCGCATCGATGAAATATAATGATGTATGATATGATAATAAAAATAATCTTTTCTGCAAATAAATTGACAGTAAATTGCCGCCTTTACCGAAATGTATTTTTTTAAATTGGCAGAAATATAACTGCCTTCAAAAAACAAAAGTTAAATATAGAAGCTACTTTTGTTAGAATATTACATTTGTGATTTCATTTTTGTCACAATAATTTCATAACGTTTCAACTGCAATGCAATCAAAATGAGCTCTGAAATGATTTTTGGCAACAATATTATAATTTCCAATAGCATTCCTCGTGTCACGAATTTGTTATACTGTTAATTTAGCATCACTACATTTTTTTAAATAATCAAAATCTAATTTCTCATAAAATTGTAAACCTAGTATTTGTTTTCTAATTACCTAAACTTCCAGGTACACCATTTGATCATTTCTCATCCATACCCTCAACTCTCCATACACAAATATTTGTCTTTTTTCATATCAAAGGTTGGCGTAACAATTTTAAATCGATCGGTTATCATCTTTGAATGGCTTAATCTCTTTCCCGTATATTCTCCATTTACTAGAGATGAGGGTTGTAGAACAAACTTTACGACTGCCCTTAAAATGAATATTCACGATTTTTCATGAACTTTCGTGAATAACTTTTGTTTAAAACATCTGACTATTTATGAAAGAATTAACAGTCGATTAGAGCCATCTGACTGAAATACAACTCAAAAACATCACACACCAAAGTAATCAACAGGTACGAGAAATATTTTAATAAAAACCTCAAACCCATGGGAAATTAAACTATTTTTTACTCAAAGCAGATTTAATGCAAATTAACTTGACGAATTATAACATTTTCAGCAATACTTTAGCGTTTGGCATTGTAAAATCAATTTAGATAAACAAATTTGTTTATTTCCGGATAAAGAATACTACGATTTTCTTGCAATCAAGAAAATAGTTACCCAGGATGAACATGGGATTTTTATCCAATATTGAATAAAACACGAAACCCTTAATTTTGATTTATGCAAACCATATTTAAAAGCAAAGTATAATTTCTGGATTATTTTTAGGATTTCAATGGTATTCCCTCGGGATTGTCCTTCATGCGATGGCACTGGCCACAAAGAATGCCATCAATGTGACGGGACTGGAGAGAAGGAGGCCTCTGTAAGTGTTGGAGTGGTATCCTACCCTGTAAAAGTACCTTGTGTAGCTTGTGCTGGCACAGGAAGGGAACTAAAAAGGTAATGTAATAATATTCTGCAAAGAAATCGCCTGTTAATTAGCTAAAATCTTTTTTACTACTTGTTCGTTTACTTAAAATTAACCTGGAAGATTAAGTATTATGAATTGAATTGTAGCTGCCGAAGATGCCGCGGTACTGGGAAGTTGGGCTCCACAATCACAAAATTAATCCGGATTAATCAATCCCCAATCCGCAATTCTAATCCAAGGTTTTCATAATTATAATCCGTAATCTGTAATCCCACCCCAGAATTTAATTATTTTAATCCGTAATCCTCAATCCCAATCCAAAAATTTAATCCGTAATCCGTAATCCCAATCCCAAATTTAATAATTTTAATCCGTAATCCTCAATCCCAACCTCAAATTCAATTAATCACCCAACTCTGTTTACTAGAGATGAGGGTTGTAGAACAAACTTTACGACTGCCCTTAAAATGAATATTCACGATTTTTCATGAACTTTCGTGAATAACTTTTGTTTAAAACATCTGACTATTTATCAAAGAATTAACAGTCGATTAGAGCCATCTGACTGAAATACAACTCAAAAACATCACACACCAAAGTAATCAACAGGTACGAGAAATATTTTAATAAAAACCTCAAACCCATGGGAAATTAAACTATTTTTTACTCAAAGCAGATTTAATGCAAATTAACTTGACGAATTATAACATTTTCAGCAATACTTTAGCGTTTGGCATTGTAAAATCAATTTAGATAAACAAATTTGTTTATTTCCGGATAAAGAATACTACGATTTTCTTGCAATCAAGAAAATAGTTACCCAGGATGAACATGGGATTTTTATCCAATATTGAATAAAACACGAAACCCTTAATTTTTGATTTATGCAAACCATATTTAAAAGCAAAGTATAATTTCTGGATTATTTTTAGGATTTCAATGGTATTCCCTCGGGATTGTCCTTCATGCGATGGCACTGGCCACAAAGAATGCCATCAATGTGACGGGACTGGAGAGAAGGAGGCCTCTGTAAGTGTTGGAGTGGTATCCTACCCTGTAAAAGTACCTTGTGTAGCTTGTGCTGGCACAGGAAGGGAACTAAAAAGGTAATGTAATAATATTCTGCAAAGAAATCGCCTGTTAATTAGCTAAAATCTTTTTTACTACTTGTTCGTTTACTTAAAATTAACCTGGAAGATTAAGTATTATGAATTGAATTGTAGCTGCCGAAGATGCCGCGGTACTGGGAAGTTGGGCTGCACCGATAGATAAAATTTGAAATTTGAATCAATAATATTAGAAATAAAAGGTATAAACTTTACCCCTATCGTAGCTGTTGTGCTTCATTTAAATTTTTATAAACTACAGTCTAATAATAAATCTGTCCAAATTATAACAAAAATATAATCTAGAGGCTACTTACAATAATAATAATAATTTCATTGCGAATAGAATTCACCGTGGTGTGAAACTGCCCATTTGTGTATCTAAAATTAAAATCCCTGGAAAATATTCAGTATTTATGTATACGTTTATTATTGTGCATGAATTAATAAATAATTCGAATTTCATATCGATTATAATTTGGTAGGTCTTTAAATCGTCATCTATTAAATCCATTCCTTACTCAATTTATTTTATGCATTTTGATAATATTATTTATTTTGCTTTGTTTTCTTCGTGAAATAATTCATCATAATTATTATTTTTGTTAAATTAATGGGTCGCTTAGTATAATGCAATAGTGCAGTACATATGCGCGCAGGACTAACAGGAGTTCTATCTGTTGTGTGTTGTGGATGGGAATATCTGTGTTGAATCTAGCTTCTAGAATCTAGACATTTTAACAGACTCCTCCAGAGCTTATCTGAAGATCCTGGAATAAATCTTTAACAAAGGTAAGTTGAAGTCGGTATTTATTATTTCATTTGTTAAAATTGATAAAAGAAGAACGAATTTTTAGAAAAAGGAGTTTTCATTTTGAAAGTATTGTGCGGTTTTTTATGTATTAGAAAGCCTTAATCATTTCGGAAATACTTCATGAAAATTGTTGATTTTAGTATTTCCCAGTTCGACCGAACTGGGAAATACTAAAATCAACAATTAAAAAGGACCAAAATAGTTACTCGGCCATTTAATTTGAATGTTATTTGTGACTGCTTTGGAACTCGTTTATTGTCGTTTATTATTCCATCATTGTCTGTCTTTTGAATTTGTGTTGATTTGACTTCTATGTATGTATGTAGGTTGGTTCGTGGCATCCGATTGGTGACATTTTAAAAATGACAGATGGATTAAGAAAACGGAAAGGGGGCAATGTTAAATCGGGAGATTTGACCATTTTTGAATGGAACATTTCCAACTTTGCACAAGCATTCAAAAACACAGGAGACGGTGAGGAAATTACATCACCAGTTTTTGTTGAGAGATCGATTATTGGCCAACCGAACAGTTTCTGGCAAATAGAATTACACCCCAAGGAAAAGGATGACGAGGAAGAGGAACAAAACTTGGAAGTGTATTTAGCATTGACCGAAGAATTAAATGAATGTAATCCTGTTGTGAAAGCCAGGTTTGAAATTTCTCTGCTGGACAAAAATCAAAAGGAAGTACTTAAACGTGACAAAGACAATGAAACTAAATTCATTGCTGGAGGTTCTATTTGTGGATATAGAATGGTAACCCATTCTGAGTTGTTTAATCCCAAAAATTGCTATTTGGATGACGATGTTTTACGTATTCGAATTGAGATCTGGCTCTTAAAAGAAGAAATAAATGCAGGCGCATCCAAAAGGAAGTTTACAGATCAGCTACACAAAAATCTAAGTCAGCTGCTCTCGTCTTCTGAATTTTCAGATGTGGATATCGTGGTAGAAGACTCTACTTTTAAGGTCTACAAGGGTATCTTGGCGTTTCGTAGCCCAGTTTTTGCTGCAATGTTCAAGAGCGGCACGACTGAGTCTCTAACCAATACTGTAAAAATTAAGGATTTCAATTCTAAGACTGTTAAAGGAATGCTCGAGTTTATCTACACGGGAAACGTGGACAGTATTGATGAAGATTTCATGGAACTACTCAAAATTGCAGAGAAATACGAACTGGAAGAATTGAAAGCTTTTTGCACCAAGGCAGCCGTTTTGAAATTATCCGTTGAAAACGTCATCGAACTTTTAATTTTGGGGGATATGCACAACGCTCCGGAATTGAAATCCAGGGCTATGGCTTTCATCAACAGTAACAAAACTAATCCCTTGATTTCACAGGGAAATGAGAATGGAGCTTTCGAAAAACTTGCCAAAGAACATCCTATGCTGCTCTTAGAAATCTATCAAAGTCTTCGAAATAATGACGTGCGTATGCATCATTCAGGAGAACCTACTGAAACTATTGAAGAGGTGACTCGGATTACAACAAATGTAAGTAATTAAAATTGTTTCCAAAGTTTCGACGTAAAACTTAATACAAGGCACAACGTGGAGTTAATTAATTTCTACTTCCTATAAATCACACTTCATGTAAATTCTAATGGGTTCAAATATATAATGTAATTAAATAAAAATTGAAACTAAAATTCCCATGTAAATTTGTAACATAATATTATGCCATTAATCAATTTCTGCCTTGGACTTAATTTAATATGTATTTAAAATCATCCAGCAGAGTATTCAAAGAGTATAATTAATTAAAACACAATGAAAATCTGAAAATGTTAAAAAATATAAATAAATGAACGATTTAGTAATAGAATGCGGCTGAAATTATTTTCTTATTTGTATTCTTGGCTTGGCTTTTTCAATATTGAATAAGGAACCACGGAGAAGACAATATCTGTGTACTTTTAATATTCATATTTCTCTCCTTCAGTCAAAAAGCATTCCGAAAGTCGTACGTGGAATTGAACGAACATATGCAATTTAGAAAATCAAATCTCACATTTTCATTATTTACTTCCTTTCATGTAAGCCAGCATCATATTTGAAGAGTGCATTCCGCCGGTGTTTGAGGAATCTTCTTAAAATGGAAAAGAAGACGAATTAATTAATTAATTGATTTTTATAATAATTCTAAATATAATGTTATTATAACTGTCTCTGAATAATTTAAGGAAAATATAGTTTACCAATAAAAAAGAAGAGCAAGTAGGATTGAAACTACAATAACAAGAAGACCAGCGATGAAATAAAGCCGAACTCTGCTTTTGTACATTCCATCAACATTATGACCCAATTCCTTGAGCATTTCATCCGTCCATGTAATGCAATTAAAGCGCCCTCTTTTGTCCCTGTCTTTCTTTGACGAAAACACAAAATAATTAAAAATGTCCACTTGTTTTCGACTTTTACAAAGACGGTCGATTAATCCAAAGATTTTGTCATTTGGTTCAAAGAATGTTCTGGAACTGGTAGGAAAACATTTCAGTAATTTTTCTTTCAAAGTGCTGGGACTAATTCTTTGGATTTCAATTACAAGACGACTCCGGTGATTTAGTTGGAGGTGTGCAAGAATTATTTGTCTTTGGCCGTATTTTGGATCTGGAATCCATTCTATGACCATGAAAGCGTGTCCTCGACCAAATATGTAGCGACCAATAAGATCTCGTGGATATTTCTCGGCCACCATGACGCATCCCGTTCTTGACGTAATGTATTTTTGATCAGTGTGACTATGTGCACTGCAATAACTTTTGATCCGAGCGAAAGCTGTCCATTTTTCTTCAATTAGATTTTGGGAATGGAATTGGGAAGAGTTTTTTATACAGTTTTCCATGTCATTCAGAAATTGGTGTTCTATTTCTTCCAAGGCAAACGGATCGCCATCAATTAAATCCCCTTTCGGAATAAAATTCAGGGATAAATCAACAAGTTTTGCATTTACTTTCGGGTTTTCAGTGATTTTCAACACAGGCGCAGTTTTGACTCTAAAATTTGAATCCATAATTCCCCAGAAATCATTAGCATCAAAATATATGGCGTTGCGATCAATAAATAGGTTTTCTATTGGACATTTTTCAAAATGGCTTAATAAAGGTCCCAATCCCTGTACTGTGGTTTCATTGGCAGACAAAATTAGAGTAGTTAAACTTTTAGTTTGATATAAATTATTATTTTCTGTGAGTTCTTTCAGGAAACTGAATACAAATTCACATATTTCATGGTCAACTAAACTATTTTCACTTAGATCAACATGACGATATTCGTTAACCATGCAATTATTTTTCAGGACCTCTATAACATGCTTCATCGTTGTTGTAGGTGTTCTTTTCACATTTATGAAGAAATTTTCATGATCCAGATATAAAGTACATCCGGAATTCGTAACAGGATGAAGTTTCTCGGATTTTTGGGTTAATTTAATTATGTAACACAAGTTTTCTTCCGGAGTGTGAAATTTCAGATACCTAGAAATTTTGTCCAACGGTTTTGGCAAATTGAGATTACCGAACTTTCCAAACATTGATTGCAGAATACCATCAATATTTATGGTTCCAAATTCAAGGTGAGGATACTCACCAGATGAATTCGGAGAAAAGCAACATAAACGGCCATCATTGTTTTCCTGAATCGCCATTGGCATTTTATCGTGTAATGTTTTTTCAACAATTGCTTTTTCTTTGATAGTGAAATTAAAGTTTTCATATTTCTGTTTGTATTTATAATTACATTCCGCCTGGAGTAAATTCCACAGTGGTTGTTTCCTCAATATTTTAAATATCAGTTTTTCACTATCAGAAACATCTTGTGCATATTCTGATATCTTACTGACTAATCTTTTGTCTACTGCTCTGAACAGACCTTCGATGCATTTTTTCGGAAGAGGGAACCATAGTAGATATAGAAATCTCAAATAAAATGTTATAAAAAATCCCACACGATTCTCAAAATGATCGGCCATTTTTTCTAGGACTACTGAAGGCAGCATTTTCTGGTTTACTAATGTATCGAAGCAAAGCCTAACCATAGCGGCTATAGCACTGTGATTTTCATTCTTTTCAGCACATTCCTTGATAATATCTGGCAAATATTCCAAAATATAGTCTTCTTTTATTTGCGAACTGCGTAAAATTTGAATTGCATTGAATTTTACGTCAAAATCCTTGTCATTAATTTTTGCGAAAATGCTTTTCTGAACTTTTTCAAATAATTTCGGGTTATGTTCAAAAATGTTAGCGATATACCGATATTTTTTCGTTTTCCGAATTTCGTTATCGCTTTGAAGAATGCAGGATGCTAGTTTCTCGATATCTGATGGATCAATAGCACTTTGACGACTTAATAGAGAACAAGATAATTCAATTAAGTATTCATCCGACGTATCAGTTTCAATGAGCAAATCTACAATTATATTAATCGTCAGTTTTTCAAGGTGCTTAAATTCCAGAACTCTAACCATGGCTGAAATTAGCCTATTTCGAGAAAGTTTGAATTTTATTTGATCACAAAGTGAAGTTTCCATTTTTGCTACCAAATTCTTAGGGATCCTGATATCTCTTAAGGCTCTAATAATTAAATGGTCTTGCAAAAGCCTTTCGCAACTAGTTTCAAAGGTTACTCTTAAAAGTCCTTCTGAATCGGTAGAGTATAAATGATGGGCAAGCGCAACCAAAGGCCGATACTTTTCCAGAACATCTATGTATAATTGTGGATCCAGACTGTATTCCTCTTCGAAGAAAAAATCAAAATACATTTTGTAATACTTTGCGTATCGAATATTATCCGTTGTTCCGTCATTTAGTAAGGTTTCATTAATATTTTCATAACTTATTTCGACTTTTCTTAAAAATTGGTGCGGATCTTCTTGAAATTCAATATTCCATTCTGAAGGACATAACGGTCGCTGATTCCACGTTCCTAGCAATTCATCATGAAGATCTCTCCTCGTTGTCTCGCCCCCTTTTTGCATACACTTGCAAATATCCTCTGTCAAATCTTTTCCAAGAAATTTGAAATATTGCAGATCATAGCGATGATTTGGTAAGTAAACTTCTTCCTTGAATTTTAATCGGTTTTGCTTTTGTCTATACCTTTCATAAAATTCGATTTTCATCACTGGAATCACGGATACCAGATATCGGAAGTCAAATGAATGGTTGCAGTATGAAGAACCATAAATCAAATTTTCCCTGGAAAAATCCAAATTAATTCCTGGGTTTTCGCATGACAGAATTTCAAAGAGATTGCAGGCAACATTTTCAGGTATCGTTTTAACACTTCCGATGATATACAAAGCTAATTTCTTAGAGTCACATGGTATGTGAGATTTAACCAAGAGAAGCAATTTGTCAATTACAGTTTTATTCAGTTTTCTTGTCGATGCCGCAAAAACGAGTCTGTACAAATAATTTTCTTGGTGGACAGTAAGATTTTTGACAAGGAATTTGTCCAGTGCTTCCGAAATGCATTTTTGTTGAAGAATTTTCACCATTTTATCTTCCGGAAAAGAGATTTTGTCTTTAATTATACCCAGCAGGATTTCCTCTTTCCATTCTTCATCCGTTACACTTCGCTTTCTTTTGTTCATTCCTTTTGAAAAGCTGGAAACAATTTTGTCAATTATTTTCCAAGGAATTCTCTTCAAGTTAAGACAAATATTCAAAACTTTGATTTTCATTTCCGGTTTTTTCTTTGCAAAGTAGTCAATCAAGCTCATAATGGTTTTCAGAGTTTCTTCGTCAGATGAAATCAGCATTTTGGTATTTAAAATGTCCAAATACCGAAGAACTCCTTCAATTTCATTAGCCACCATCTTAGAAGTCAGTTTTTCCCAAATTATTTTCATTGTCGGTAAATCGAAATGATTTTGACTTCTTAATATTTTTGCATTTTGTTTACTGTAATAATTAGTTGGTTCGGTAGAGTCCATATCTTTGAGAATCTTTGTAACTATTTCTTCTGGCAAATGTTGTTCTCTGAAAACTTCTTCCTTGAATCTGTCCGAATCGCCTTCCCAAAATTCATCAGGTGTACCCATAATTTTATTTAGTAATTTTACTGGAAGCTGCTGTTGAAAAAGTGATTTACCATTGGCCACATACTGGGTGAAAATATAACTGAGTAATTCGTTAATCAAACGGTTTTCCCTCTCGCTATTTAAAATACTCGGATAAGAACATTCGTTAAGACAGTTGATAATCAAATGTTGATGAGCGATTCCAAGTTTATCTATTGGATCTCGCTCTAGGTGATTACAAAACGTTTCCAGAAGCAATGCGTTATTCGAATACCCAATTTCTTCTTTGGAGTCTGCTAAAATCCCGGCTACGAAGGACCAAACAATAGAATATCTTGGATTGTATTTATGATACATGGCATTTTCAAATTCTTCAGGATTTTCTTGAAGACATTTCACGATGTGTACAGCCGCTAAGTATTCTTGAATTGTTAGGTGGATAAAGGAATAACTTTTCAGTATTTCTTCAATTTCTTCCTCTACAGGATTTAAACAAAAAAGGAAATTTGTATTTTTCAGTAAAATTCGTTCCTCGGGACAAAATTCTCCAGATGGCATAGCTTCGTTCGTATTAAATTCAATTTTGTTGCGTTCCAGCATTTTATAAGCAACTTTTGGTAGTGAGTCTGCATCAAAATATGCGTTAACAAGACGATACACCTCAGATTTCGTTTTTACACTGTTTCTCCACATTTCTGCACTTATTTTCTCCGTTCTCTGAAGAAATTCTCCCCACAAGAACTTTTCCAGGGTGGCATATAAACGAGACATGGTTATTGGAAATCCTTTTCTTACGTTTTTAATGTCTCCCCAGGTGAAACAAATAATATCCAGCAAAATCGGAATACTTACAATACCTAAAATGTTTCCTGGCGACTTCTCAATGAAATCTATGATCTCCTTCTGTTTTTGGAAGTCGTCAAACACCGTGTGAATGTAGTCGAGGACATTTTCTTGCGAAAATCCAATTGTTTCCAAAATAAAATCAAAATTGCCGTAATTTTCGTAAAATGTGTACGGTCTTGACGTCACAATCACAAAAGGTTTTCTGAATAACTCATCTAAAAGTTTCTTAGCAGAAGAATTGCCATTTCCAACCAAATTTTGAATTTCGTCCAAACCATCCAAAAGATACAACACTTTTGTTTTATTCCTTTCATTTTCTTCAACGAGTTTCTTTCCCATTTCTTGATTTTCAAAGTTTTCTCCAGAAAAATAATGATTAGCATATATATCACAAAGAGACGACATTTCCAATCCATTAATGACTTCTCTTTTCAAAATTCTAAGAGGTAACCAAATAATCCGTTCGAATTTCTCTTTCCAAAGACCATGAGCATAATAATCGTAAACAATCTTTTTGCATAAAGTAGTTTTGCCAATTCCAGCTCTGCCAAGCATGAATATTCTTGTAGAAGTGTTCAAAGGATCCGTGTCTTCAAATATTTCTTCAATTTTGAAAATATTTCTTCCCCCCTCGTTCAGGTTTAATTCCTCGGTAGAGCGTGGACGATTGAATGCATTACGCACGTTTCCGATTTCTTGTGTATCATAATCCATTTCCATTGTTGGTTCAACATGTTTGACAACCGTTAAATTAACGTAGCAATCATCCATGCTCAATGAAATGGATTTCCCATTGACGTCTGGAATTAATCGATTAATTACTCCACATTTTTCTCTCTCTTTGTAAAATGTTTCAAGCTTTCTGTCAATTTCTTTCGCCATTTTGGAAGCACAATTTTATTTTCTTAAAAACTAATTAGTATTGTGATCCAAATAATTCCAGTAATCCGAAATGAGTCACAGTTAAATAGATCGGTTACCTGAAAATAAAGAAGTAGTATGTGAATGGGTAAAAATAATAGAAATGCAATAATTTTTCAATAAATTATTAAACACAAAATAATGTTTCGGTAAAATTTACTTGTCTCTTCTCATTTTTAAATTTGGAGTGTTGTTCACGTTGGTATTTAAACTGATTCCAGCTGGAAAGGAGCTACAAGTGAATTTTATGGGTAGAAAATGAATAGAAAGAAATGTTAACGTATGAGTAATCGTACTCTGTGAATCACCAACCTACTGTGACGGAAAGTAATAAACTTAGTTGCACTATATGTATTAATTATCCAAACGCATTGTTATAATTTATTATAATACAATGTAAAGTAAAACTATTACCTATAAATCTTTTCTGTATTATAATTTACAGCAGAAATATCTACTCAACTCCTCTTCCAACAAATAAACAACGATTTCGTTTGCAAATGTCAAAAACCTTGTTGTAATAAGTATGCACGCAATTAAACTCAATGAAATCGAGATTTAGTAAGCTTAACAGGAGGCAAACATAGACTTCACTGTAGAATAAATAGTTCTTTATATAGATGACGTAAATGGCAAATGATTCACATAACTACTATTATAATTCTCAAACAAAACACCCCTATGCTTATGCTCTAATGACAGTAGTAACTGAAATAAAACTGAATGTTTATTTGTTTGGTAGACTCTACATACTGTACACACTAGAACTACAGATATACCTAATAGTGATAAATAAACCAAAATGTAATGTTTACTCACACTCACATGCCTCTACACATCTATACACTAATGATGAATATTATCTCTTTGGAACTGGTTTTCCTTGTCTGTCAAACGAGTCTGGGATGGAAAGGATGAATGTGGGGTCTTATGCGTCTTATCATAAGATTTACATAATCCCTGAGTCACTGTATATTCACTCTACACTAAGCTGATCAAGTCTAGCTGCACTGATGCACTATTTAGTGTGCAATTCAGTTTAACCAAATTATTACAACTTAATTTTCAGTCTTCTACCTCCATAATAACGTAACGCACAAGTAAAATAAATATTTTATGCTAAATTGAATTAAATTGAATTACTTGTTACTTACTTATTTCCGATTTCTACTTTACAGAAGACGTTTCCACAGAATATTAACTTCAACTGCAGTTCTAAGCAGCTAGATCAAAATACAGTTTTCCAATCCAGCGAAAAACACCTCAAGAACATTGTGGCACGTGTGGAAAAAAAGTAAATATTTCATTCCAAACTCCAAACTGTTTCAAGGACTTACTTTCTTATTTTAAACAGGAACACATATTATTAAATCCACATTATCAATGCATTCATTGGCACACTAATAAATGCTACTAAACTAAAACTTAATTTTTGATTTAAGCTCCCCTCACCAAGCCCCTTATTTTAATTCCAAAATAGATTTTACAATGTCAAATCAAAAATATCTTCTGAACTTTTGTGGGAATTATTTATTTGCAAGTAGATTTGTATTAAATCTGTGCTTGAGAATATTTAATACAATTTATTATTACTTGGATGTAGCCTCTATTCAAAAAATTTCTGTACCTTTTGGCTACTTTTAAGTGTGATATTCTGTAGTTGTGCTGTGCTTCAGTCAGTTGGGCTATCTCGACTGTAAGCTTTTTTACAAGCATTGAATGTGTTGAATAAAAATGCTTGAGTCACATTCTTCTCGTTCGTGAAAGTTCATGGAAATTCGTGAATATCAATTCTAAGTAATACCGTAAAGGTTGTTCTGCAAACTTATGTCAAATAAATGCAGAAGTTACAGAATTAAGCCAATGAAAAATGAAAATGGATCAGTTGAATGCAAAAATAAATATGTATTTCGGTATTTATATTTATCATTTCAGGAATTCTCAAACGAATATTTCGATGACTATACTATGCAGAATCACAACGGTACAACAGTTGACATTCCTGATAAACAGTAAGTTTTTCCAAGATTTTGAGACTGTAACCGTAATCAAATGTTCCATCTCATTTTGTTGAAGTATTAGTGAAAAGTATTGGAAATAAAATGTCAAAATAAAATTTTCCAAAAGAGATAATTCAAAATCTATTGACTATCATTTTTTGAGATTTATTTTTTTAATTTTTCCCCTTTCCGTACTTTTTGTTTTCCAGTTTTCCTGATATGACTCGTAAGGTTACATACAGGGTTGGCTCTAAATAAGGCGACATAGGACAAACAGACTAAAGTATGCAACAGCCCCAATTTCATTGACCGGATAAACATTGGAAAACTGATTATTTACATTGACGCAAACTTCAGTCGTGTGTCCTATGGTGCGTTACTTAGGGCCAACCCTGTATTTTGTTTCTGAAATGATTTTAGGTTATCAACCGGAGAGCGTATGTTACTTGCGCACAACCGAGTGATCATTTACATATGGACTTCAAAGTATGTAGGGGGTAGGGGAGAAAACGGACACGTTTGTGTGGAAGTGACCCGAAACAACGAACCTGGTAATTCATTGCAAAATACTTACATAAGTTTCTGGCCGAAATTAGAGGAGAAATGGCTAGAAAATACAGCCCGCCCTAAATTTGAAACGGACGGAGAGCATTGGTCCTTCATCGAAGACTACACTGGGGACAGACTTTTAAAGAGAAGAAAACCGGATTTCATTTTTTGTTTTTATTCCTTGAAACCTAATGACATGATGAAGGCGTTTACATTGCTCAAAGAAAATCCTAGTTATTGGTCCAGATTTGGGGATTACGTTCCTAAACTGCTACCCGGGAGTCTGGATTACGAAAAGGAAATAATGATGAAGAAAGGTCAAAGTTGTGTCTCCCTCGCCTGCCTCACTTTAGACGCCGGAAGCATGAATGATTTAATTAACCACAAAGTTGCTGTTCAGGCCTCCGTCAGGGGACAAACTAGAGCCAGTGAAGAAAATTGCTCTAAATTTGACAAAAATTTAAAGTTTTTCGATCCGTGGTCTAACATCAGTGAAGTTGTCAAGAGGGAACTTGTGTCCTTCTTCATTATCAGTCCTGATGCGCTCGTTGAGAGACTAAAAATTGCAAAGAAGAAAGAATGGGATTCCAGGGAGGATATCCGACTTATGGGAAGAATGGTATCTGTCACCGACATAAATGAAGATGGGTCCGAAAGAACCGTGATTTTTTCTCTCCAAGATGTGACTGATCCTGTAGATGATAATGAAACAATACCCCTGGAAGGAAATGTTCAACACGAAAAGACTTTTGAATGGCTTCCAGTCGATGAAAACGAACTGGCCACGAAATGGTCCTGCTCTGTCTTGTAAATTGAATTTGTATAAAAGAATTATGAACAGTTTATGTACCATGCAAATATGGAAATTATTTATGTAATTTTATTCATATAGGTTTTGATTTTGTTTCATAATTTAATTTAAGTGTAGTACTCACTATTTATTTCCACTTTCGAAAATTATTTAGCTTTCTTGGAATCCATTTGAACATTTCACATTAAAATAATATAACTTTCAGGAGGCAGATTTCAGGAGCATTAATTTAATCCAAATGCAATAAAACTTACCTTCGCATTGATACTTTTGAAAATAATTTTAAGCAATTACATTTGTTGTATATCTAGTGGCCGCTTCGATATTTTCACTTCGAACATTTTGATACATTTGTAAAAAACCAATTTTGGGTGTTCTTCTGCAAATCCTGCAAATTTTTCAAAAACTCCATTACTTAACCTAAATTCAATTTATGACAATTATTATAGCTGTTTAATATCTATTATCAAATATATATTCTTCGGAATTGACTTACTCACTCGGGCTCCTCCCTTGTAAACTAATTGGTAATTATTCTATTCTTTTTTGATTATTAATCATTATCATTTGTACTTAAAGCTATGTTTTCATAAAAACTGTGTTACATTTCTAAATGCTACGTGTACGATATTGAAAATATGTAATGTGTAAAAAATAATCCTCGTGTATTTGCAGGATGTGATACCATTTTAAATTGGATTTGATAATTAATTGATTGATAATTATAATGATGTAATTTACAATTGTGACATGCTTTGAAGCGCCACAACCTATGTTCAAGTAATAAATACATACATACATACTGTTACATTCACTTGTCCAAGTTGCCCTGTAGTGTATGAGATGGGCTTTTGATAATATGACTGTGTAAGGAAAACAGTCGTATATTTGAAGCTAATTACTTAAAATGAATTAGGTATTTGGTTTTCTAAATGCTAGATGTTTATAGTAGTAGCACACAATCAATTCAAATCGCAAGCAGGATATTCAGGCCATTTATCGCTGAAATAAAACTTAAAAGTATTACCAAATTCTTCATAATTAGTGTAATGATATGCAATTAGTGATTTGCATGCTATTTATCGCTGAAATATAACCAGAAAGTGTAAACAGAACATATAATATTTTGAAAGAGCCAAATATATAAGTTCAAGTAGAAAAGTGAAAATAGGAGTAATGGCCACATATCCAAGTACAGGAAAAATTGCACCAACTTTCATGTCAAAGCTAAGGCTCTGAACTTCCCCTTCAGATTGCTTTTCTTTTTCGAAGAATCTGGATACATGGGGTGCGAAATACTTCTGTCGTCTCCAAAGATCGAGTAGTCCCATTTCATTCAGTTCTTGGGCAGCATTCAGAAATTCATGCCGAAAACATCCTCGAAAAAGCCAAAAAAGAGGTTCACCATTTACATGCTCCATTGTCCTTAAACATTTCAATGAGGGAAGCTGTTGTTGTATTCTGTAATGCAGTAATGACTCTAAATTAGGATTCCTATCTGCAAAAAATAGTTTCAGTTTCGCGTCTGACAAACACGAACCGATTACATCATTCTCTGAGGTCACATTAACCTTATTAGTATCAAAAAAATAAACACTTGAGTTTTCTTTGTCTGTAAGACCATATTGCATGAAATAAGGACGAACAGCAGAATAGCCAATGCTTTGAGACAGTCCAGATAGACGTCCAATAACGGAAACTATTTTATAATTATTAAGAATTAATTCACTGAAACTGTTCATTCTCTTTTTGTCCACAGGAGCAACAACTTCATTAGTGATGTAACTTTCATAATCAGTTACAAGAATATTTAACACCAAACAAAGAATTCCGTAGATGAGGAATTTTCTTTGGTTGTGGTTTTGTCTGAGAAGAATGGAAATGGCGGAAAGGAAGAAGTTACTAATAGATTCAAATGTCAGTTTTTGTTTTGTAAATCGAAATATTAGTGCATTGCCAAAAAAACAACAGATTAGCAATAATAGCCATGTACTCACGTCCATTATATCTATCCAGATAGACAGCGGCTTATCGTGGTACGTTTCTTTGTCCACACAGTAGATGAATCTTCTTTGTCCAGGAAATGTTAAGTATATGACTTTTATCTTTTCGTACTCAAACAAATGTGTATAGCCATGTTCCGGGGATATCCAGCCACATAAAGGAGTTTTATTATTATTTCTAGTATTACTTCTGTAAACAGCCGTGAAATTTAAATAGTCAGCCATTAATTCCAAAAGTGGGTACTGCACGTATTTGTCGTCGTGAAGACATGCCTTATGTATTCTTTTTTTAATCAAATTGTATGGGGTCGAAGAACATTTCCGTTTACTTTCATTTTCTTTGCCTACCATGGGCCAATCGCTGACCAAGATACTTTTTTTACGAAGATTTCTGTGTAAGCCTTTTCTTGCCATTCCTCTCTGTAGTTCTTGTAATGTTGTGAAGTCAATCCTTGCAAACTCTTTGGTGAATAGTGACACTGTCAGTACTTCAATGTCCTCCTTAGAATTGATGACCATAAAATAAACTGCATTCGTCAATTTCCCTTCCAATCCATCCACGAAATTGACTTTGATTTTATCAAAATTATTCTTTGTGCTAATTATAAGAAACTTATCGTTTGGTCGATCCCACTCTCGACCAAATAGAGCTGGGAAGGTTGAGACTGCCATTCTTTTAATTTCAATCTCAGATGGTTCCACTAGTGTTAGGATATTTCCATTTGTGTTTGACAAGGAACTTGGGTATTCGAATCTTCCTTTGTAATTCGAAATCCATTTCGTTGGATTAAAAGTTGCCCCACTAATTATGGTTCGTGGCGAGAATATAATTTTTTGAAAGACATAATCCATTAAATTACTTGGATATAGAATAATGTCAAAATCATAATTTGCAATTGGTGACGGTAGAATTTGACATTCTGTACTAAAAATATAAACAGTGAGCAGAATAGCCGAGATATATTCTTTGTGTGCTGGCATAATTATAAATATGGGTAACTCACAAAAGTATTGAGATAACTAGGGTCAAACTTATTCTACTTAATCGAGTATGGAAATTGTTTGTAACTTTCAAAATCAGAAGTACCCGATCTGTGTATATCAATATGAAAGACTTCAGAATATAACACCGATTTCAGCTATTGAAAGAAAGAAATCAAAAGTGAGATGATTACCCGATAATTACGATTACAGTCTTCTATTGCCTGTAATTTGTTCAATGTTCTATTAAATTAAGCAGTTTATATTTTGTACCATAAAGCTTATCAGTCCGCTATTAAATTCCGAGTTATCGTGTAAGAAAAAGACTTATGCCACGTTAGATCAGAAAATTCGTGCTTTGTTACTGTAGAATTTTGTTCCAAAGTGTATATTCGAGAGAAAAACTTAAGTTATATAATATTCTCTAAGACGCCAGTTCAAATAGACAAAAGTTGGGTTTCTTAGTTGCGAAACAAAAACAAACTTACATAAGAATACCGAATAAACAAGTCTACAGAGTCTCGCCATTTCTTACGTGTTACTTTATTTGCTTAAAATTTAATTTATGTAGAGGTAGAGTACGTCGAACAAGCTACGAATTTACATTAGCCTGGATTCGAAAAATATGAGGCTTAACACAAGGTTTGTGTAATCATGGTAATTCTCCCATAAGGCTGTCTTAAAAGAAATTTTAAAATTTTAGTATTTTTCTTTGTGGAGCTAAAATTGGAAAATTTAGCACCACAACGTATGGAATTAATAGCAATAGAAATTTTAAACAAATTATTCGGAAAGCAGATATCTTGGGTTAAGTTTACATTCGAAACAACCTTATGGGAGACACAACAGCCTTGGACTTACCATATAAAGCTCCTATTGCCTTCTATTTTTTTCTCTTTTGTTACATAAACCCTAGATATAAAGTATTAAAACATTCATGACTTTACTGGAAATCCCTAGCAACTTTTCTATAGAACTAAACGACAAAACTCCCATTTGTCTAAGCTAACACTCTTGGTAATATCACGCAAGGCAATTGATTTACTTTGTTTGGTACTTTTCAGATTATTTGATTTGTTTAAAAACACTGCTTTTTAAGAGGTAAAATAATTTTGTGCACTTGGCTTGTTTACAAACATTTTATTAGGAGTACCAAATCCAAATATCAAATTGCCACTCCTTTATGTTTATGCAGAATGCAGGCACGTAAATAGAGAATGCTTATTAGTTCACCAACTACCGGTTACTTTATTAAAATTAACAATTCAATTCAAAATCAAAACATCCGATTATCACTAGTAATAAATTGGACTAGCAAATAAAGCACAACAAAAAACAATTGATAACTGCATGTATTGGAAGGATTGTCAAAAAGAATTTATCAAGTTAAATGGCTTCTACTAAAGAAGGAGAAAAATGAGTTACTGAAAATCAGTTACACCGTAGAGTAGAAAATGTGTGTGCACATAATTAAATAAATTAACTCTCTTTACCAATGAATACATTTTAATATTGGCCGACAAAGGCCATTTCAGTATTGATTTAAATTTAACAACTCTGTTGTAATAATTCATACATCAAAAGTAATACTACCGACATGATTCATAATGGATTTTAAGTAGCACAAAATCAAGTAAAATCACTAATAGTGTTATGATATACACGCTATTTCTTGCTGGCATCTAACCAGCGAGTGTAAACAGAACATAACGTATTTAAAAAAAGTACAATATATAAGTTCAAGTAGAAAAATAAAAATAGGAATAATGACCATATATCCAAATACAGGAAAAATTGCGCCAATTTTCATGTCGAAACTAAGGCTCTGAACTTCTCCTTCAGATCGCCTTTCTTTTTCGAAAAATCTAGAAATGTGAGGTCTGAAATACTTTAGTCGTCTCCAAAGGTCGAGTAGACCCATTTCATTCAGTTCTTGGACAGCATTCAGAAGTTCGTGTCGAAAACATCCATCAAAATACCATGAAAGAGGCTGACTATTTGCATGCTCTATTGTCCTAAAACATTTCAATAAGGGAAGATATTGCTGTATTTTGTACTGCAGTAATGACTCAGAATTATAATTCCTATCTGTAAAAAAGAGTTTAAGATCCGTGTCCGACAAACAAGAATTGATTATATCATACTCTGAAGTCACATTAACCTTATTAGTATCATAAAAATACACACTTGAGCTTTCTTTGTCTGTAATACCATATTGTGCGAAATACGGATGCACTGCAGAATAGCCTTGCCTTTGAGAAAGATGAGTTAGATCTCCAATGACAGAAACTATTTTATAATTATTAAGAATTAGTTCACGGAAATTGTTCATTCTCTTCTTATCCACAGGAGCAACAACTTCATTTGGGATGTAACTTTCATACTCAGTTACAAGAATATTTAACACTAAGCACAGAATTGCATAGATGAGGAATTTCCTTTGGTTGTGGTTTTGGCGGAGAAGAATGGCAATGGGGGAAAGGAAGAAGTTACTAATAGATTCAAATGTCAGTTTTTGTTTTGAGAATCGAAATATTAGTGCATTGCCTAAAAGACAACAGAGTAGCAATAATAGCCACGTACTCACGTCCATTATGTCCATCCAGATAGATAAAGGCTTATCGTGGTACGTCTCTTTGTCTACACAGTAGATGAATGTTCTTTGTCCAGGAAATGTTAAATGTATGACTTTTGAACTATTATACTTAAATACGTTTACATAACTCTGTTCCGGATTAATCCAGCCACAAGACGGATTATATGTAGTAAGACTACTTCTGTAGACAGCCGTGAAATTTAGATAATTAGCCATTACTTCCAAGAGTGGATATTGCATGTAATTGTGTTTTTGAAGGCATGCTTTGTGCATTCTCTTTTGAATCAGACCGTAAGGGGACGAAGCACAATCCCGTTTGCTTTTATTTTCATTGACTGCTGCTGTGGATGAATCCCAAACATAGATACTTTTTTTGTAAAGATTTCTGTGTAAGCCTCTATGTTGTTTCTGTGATGTTGTGAAATCAATCCTAGTAAACTCTTTAGTGAATATTGACACTGTTAGTACTCTTATAATGTCGTCCTCGGAATTGATGACCACAAAAAAAAACTGAATTCGTCAATTTCCAGTGCATTTGATCCACAAATTTGTCTTTGATTGCATCAAATTTGTTCTTTGTGCTAATTATTAGAAACTTATCGTTTGGTCGATCTATTTCTCTACAAAATATAGTTGGGAATTTTGCGATTCTTTTAATTTCACTCTCATTAGGTTCCACTAGTGTTAAGATATTTCCATTTATGTTTGACAATGAACTTGGGTAGAGACCACACCCTTTGTGTTTAGCATACCATTTTGGTGGATTAAAAGTTGTAGCGACAATTATTGTTCGTGGTGAGAATACAATTTTTTCAAAGACATAATCCGTAAAATTACCTGAATATAAAACAATGTCAAAATCATAATTTGCAATTGGTGACGATAGAATTTGACATTCTGTACTGAAAATATAAACAGTGAGCAGAATAACCGGGGTATATTCTTTATGTGGCACCATAATTATAACTGTAAGTAGCTCACGAAAGTATTGAGATAACTACGATCAAAGTTATTCTATTAAATCGGGTATGGAAATTGTTTGTAGCTTTCAAAATCAGCCGTGCCCGACCTGTGTAAAGCAATATGAAAAACTTCAGCATGTAACACAGATTCCAGGTAAGAAATCTAAAGTGAGATGATTACGAGTTAATTACAATTAGTGTTCTATTGCCTGTAATTTTTTATGTTTTATGAAATTTAGCTGTTTATCTTTTTCACCATAAATATCAGTCCATTATTAAATTCCAAATTATCGTATAAAAAAGACTTATGCCAGTTATATCAGAAAATTCGTACTTCGTTACTGTAGAGTTTTGTTCCAGACGGTGAGAGAAAAGCTTGTGATATAATATTCTGTTAGACACCAGTTCAACGAGACAAAAGTCGAGTTTCTTAGTTGCGAAACGAAAACAAACGTATATAAGAATACCCAATGAACAATTCTATAGAGTCACTTCTTACGTGTTACTTTATTTACTTAAAATTTAGTTTATGTAGAGAAAAGTCTAACAAACTACGAACTTTCATCAGACTGGATTAAAAATATATTAGGCTTACTACAAGGCTGGTGTAAGTAACCAGAGCGATTCGTAACCAGAGGTTGTCTTAATCCAAATTTTTAAAATTATTTTTTGTTGTGGAGCTGAAATTGGAGAATTTAGCACCACAACGTATGGAATGGAATCAATAGTTATGGGAATCTGAAATTAATTATTTGGAAAAACAAGTCTTGGGTTAAGTTTTCGTTTGAGGATACCTTATAGGAGACACATCAGCCGGCAGCCTTATAAACTCCTATTTTGTACTCGTATTGCCTTCTACATTGTTTTCTCTTTTGTTACGTACAACCTAGATATAAATTATTAAAGCATTCAAGACCTACTGGAATCTTTAATCACCTTTCAATAGAACTAAACGACTAAACTTCTATTTATCTTGTAAATATCACGGAGCCAAATGAGCTATTCTTTCTTTGGTACTTATTCAGAGTTCTTTAAAGTTAGCATTCCAAACATTAAAATAAACAGCTTTTAACACGCAATTAAACTTGTAAGCTGATGGACATGGCACTGAGACTGCCTTTTACTTTAAGGCATTCATGAAATCGAATGTCTCAACAAGTCATCGGACTATATGTTAGAACTTTCTTCTCTTTCACTAACAATGAAAATGCATTTTACCGAGTCTGAATGAACAACGCGCTAAAATTATAAGATGAGTATTTGAGCAATATTTAACGTAAAAACAGTGGAAAGAGACTTTTCATAACATTAGTGTTGTAAATTAAATAAAACAAGATACATACATAAACAGAGTAGAAAAGAATTTTGCAAATAAATGTTTGGCTTGTTTAAAAACACTGTCTTTTAAAAAGTAAAATATCTACGTACATTTTATGCTATAAAGGGTGGAAAATCTAAATGCCGACTTAATGTTTAGTTAGTGACAGGATTACTTTATTAAAATTAACAAGTAGAAATGTATTTCAAAATCAAAATATCTGGCAAATTACATTTGAATATTTGAGTAATTCATTAAAAATAATTAGCGGAAGAATTATTTTTAACAAGGCATGTAATAACAATCAATTAATGGTTATCAACCGCTATATATCTTAACTAATTGAGTTGTATTTACAAAAAACCTTATTTTATTTGTTTGGCCTTTTTGATTAGCGCCTGACACTTCTGAATTTGTGCGTCACAATATTTGACTTTCTTTAAATAAACTTTTCTTCACTCTTCAAAATAATGTATTTTATTTAGCAGTGCAGTCTTGTATTGTTCAGCTGGTTGCAATTTTTTAATTGCTTTATAACTTAAAGATTTGAGACGTCTATCTGACGAAGTTGGTGGAGCTGACGAAGCTTCTAGAAATGACGAAGCTGGTGAAGATGTTGTGTTGGAACTCTCCTAATTATCAAAGTAATATAAACATAAAAATTATAAATAGCAGTAAAGATGACATGAAACTGTAGGTAACAAAGAAATATTACATTACTTACCTCGAGTTCCACTGTAGTAGGTGGTCTATCAGGAATATCCTGTAGAAAACAATAAATACTTAGGAATCTCATCTTAAATTTCACCATTAGTGTAATTGGGCTCTTACCAGTACCAAATCCTCGCATTTTATTTTATTTTCAAAGAAATCAAACACCCAGTTTATTGATTCTGTGTCGTTGGATAGGTGTAATTTTTGTTCGCTGAGAATTTTGCAGTGGTAGTAGAGTGTATCGTAAGATTTATGGATGACCTTCTGGTCCTTCTTTAGCTGCTCTGTTTTTTCAACTTCTGTTACCCAAAAACACCTTAACCATGTGGACATGTTTAACGATGTTGTGCAACAGTGATCGCTCAAAGTAAAAAACAACTCAGATCTTTTATTCTGCAGCATAGGTTCTACAAATTCTCCATATTTATTCAACATTTCTGCAGAGCATTTCTGGAAGCAACAAATCACTGACTTATTTTAAAATGCTTATAAAAAGCTTGCGATTGGCAGATTCCTCGGATTCTGCCAAAACGAAATTTCTTAATTTGAATCAAAATGTGTGGTAACTTAAAAAAATGCTGTAGCCACTAACCTTTAATCTTTCACATACAGAGTGCATATCTGAGTCAGCCACATTAAGAAAAGCGTGGACAATATGGTATTCCAATTGGAAATCATATACGCTTTTCATTAAACGGCAGAAATCATTATGAGCATCCTGGTCAGCGTTCCATGCTGTCAAACATCAACATAGAAGTATAAATACAAATGAGGGGAAGGAATTATTCATGGGTCTGTATAACGTGAAATTGTTGATTAAACAGCATGTTTCACTGCACTATTTGTTAACACTGTACGTTGATGGTTTAGCGTAGTTCGAGCGAAGCGAGAACGAAGCTAAACCATCAACGTACAGTGTTAACAAAAGTGCAGTCGAAACGTGCGCGTTTAGTCGTAATTGTCCTAGTGATTGGATTTCTTCACACCCTGTGTCAACGCCGCTTCGCGGCGTTGCCACATGGTGTGAAGAAATCCAATCATGACGGACAATTATCATTACTGTGAATGTTTTCATCTTATAAGTAGATAATTCTTGATCTTACCTGTTTTAAGCTTTTCATTCTGCATTTCTCGAAATCCCGCAGCTGTATTCGTTGTTATATCGCCTTAAATAAATATAAATAAATGTCTTTAAGTTTCATGACTTTCATGGAAGAAAAAACGCCAATTTTCCAATCAAAAACATGATCAGTCAATCAAGAAGATTCAAACAGTTTACTTCTGTTATTATACTCACCTGAGCGGAAGGCCGTATTCGATCTGGTACTCATTTTCTAAACTGCTCAGTCTTGTCAAGCTTCTCAGCATGTCACTTGTCGGACATCGAGAGAATGAGCCTGAGTTTCTTTAGAATCAAATTTTCCTGCAATCACATTCGTATCCTTTATGTATTAAATAAGTATAAATTTACAAAAACAAAGGAAAACACAGACTGCTTTGAATAATTAAAATGGACACAAAAATAAATCAAACTTAACTTGACGTAAAAATCAGACTCTTAATATGACAAACTAATCAGTTGCTTTGATTTAATTTTATGACCTTATTCTGACCTACTTGCTGAACGATGTGTGACCAATTAAGCTGAATTGACACAAAAATAAAACAAATACTTACAGTTAGTTAATTAGTTGAAACATTCCAATTAAAACAAAAAGACAAACCGTAAATATTTGCTGATCCAAACACGTTCGATCACGACGGATGTTGCCCCGAGACTGAATTACTTACTTCATGTTAGAGTTGGTTTGCATATCTCTATTTTACTGTGGCAAATACAAATCACTCCTCGTGTTTCGCCGGTGCGCATGACTAATAAATTACATTATAGATACAGGATACAGTAGTACATATACAAATATATTGACAGATTACATTACATAATTACATTCAACACAAAGAGTGCCAATTTGTACTTCATAAATAGCACCACTATCACTACCAATCGAAAGGTACCCATAGGCACTTCATAACGTGTACAAAAGAAGAATAAAGATTAAAGAATTTATGCTGAACAAACACTAATAATAATACTTTGCAAAAAGTACTATAACATAAAATAGAAATATTGGACAAGGACATTATGTTTCTAATGTTTGTTAATTTTGACTGACAACATCATGTTCATCGTATGCATAGCCACAACTTCCAGGAATGTAAACGTTGTAGATTTCTTCATGATGAAAAATGGGCCGATTGCAAATCGCATTGCTCGAAGGCATCTGACATTTTTGCGGACGACTTTTTTTTTGATTATTCTTCATCTCTTGGATGTACTTCGAAGATTCTGTGTTGATTAACGCCAAGGCAGGAATACAGAGGATTTCAATGATGACAACAAAAATGGCCATGGTGGGGCAGACAAGGTAGCCGCGTATTGGCATTATGCTGTACATCTTCACTGTGACGAAATTAGCCAGAATATTGAGCAACCCAGCGACAAACAAAATAGTCGGTCCAAAAGGGTACATCAGCAAATAGTTGACATCCAGATTTATAATTTTCATGGCTCGGTAGACGTTCATTGAAGCAAATGGGTGCTCTCTGAAATACCTCTTAGTCAGGGAATAGTTCCTGACATTGCTACCATTGGATCTCCTTCCAGTGATCAATCTCAACCAAAATACAGCCGTGCTGCAGTAAAACAAAGCGCAGTAAATCATTAAAATTACTGGGAACCATAAATGAATTATTAGAATTGTGAAAATTGGAATGGCCGCCATTCGAACTCCCATGGAATCAATTTGCAGACTCCGCAACAAATAAATTAGTGGACTGAATTCCACTGTCGCAAGAGTAACTGCTGCAAGTGCGGATATTGCTAGGGCCATTGCTATTATTAGACTCAGAAATAACTTTAGCGTTTGATATTCTTCAAACCTCCATGTCTCATGCCGAGGGCGATACTTTTCTAAAAATATTAGCATATTATACATTTTTTAAAGGTGAGCACTTAATATTTCCTTGTTTGAACACCTAATATTTTCCATATCAGTATTATTACAAAAATTTAAGATTTTCAAAACATATTTAGTACATTACCGTATAGCTGGGCATCCAAGTTCACCAAACAGTTGACAGTATAACAGAAATGTGTTTTAATTGAGGATAGGATAAAATTGTAAAATTGTGATAAGGACATTGTGATCGTTGACAGGATCATCACGACAATTTGTTCGACGCTAAGGGATGGTTTGAATATTTGTAAAATTAAAATTCTGATTACACTTAAATTTAGTAGAGTTCCGAGAAGAATGAAGAAACCCCAAACCGATAGTTTCACTTTACTGGAATTTAAATGAAATCTTTTCGTAAGGGGACACCACTTAAAAGCCGATGCGCAGAATATGTCATTAAAGATAAAGAAGAAGGAATCCATTGGCTTAAGTAGCACTGTAGTTGCCATTTTGTGAAAAAATTAAGATTTTTGTTTTTCAGTAAATGGATTTAGAAGTTTTGGGTTTCAGTTGAATACAGGAGAGCAGAAACCGTACTGAATACAAGTACCGTTATGTTGGCCAGGTCGAATCAATATCTATTTCTGTCTATGCAAAGCGTTCATCACTTTTTACATACATAACCACTTAGATTTTATTAGTAGCTTACCATAATGCTTACTTTCTGAGAAAAAGTAAGTTTTACTGATGTTTGTAGAATTTACTTATTCGGATGAATGCAATATGAGAATTTAGAGAAGTGTGTAGCATACAAATTGTATTAAAGTAATAGTAGTGTGGAATTTATATGTAGAGTAGTGTCAACAGTGTCAAGTATTTAAAGCTCTTCAATCAGTAGTCAGACAAATTCTCCCAATAGTACAACTAAATGGTAAACCGACTTTTGCAGAAATTATATTTAGAATATAGGAAAACTACATTTCTTCTGACCATGTCAAATTATTTTTTCAGTCCTAAAACTGATGTCCATTCCACATACACTACTTTTTGTTATGCAAAGTATTCTTTACATTAAGCAACTAGAGAAATACCATACAATATATTCCACTTACACTAATTTGAATTAAGGATTCGCCTATTTCGCCGATTTGGCTTTCACCTGCTGCTTGGTGTTGTACTGTTGTGTTACGAAATCAAATACAACGGTCTCACTACATATGCGAATATTTTGCTGACCACATTTGAAATGAAAGGCATACGGGATGATTTCAGAGTTAAAGAAACCTGAAGCAACGCCCTACCCGTAGTAAAATATTTAAACCTGTAAATATTTAAACGCTCAAGCATTATGTATTCCTGAAGTATGACCAGAAAGTGTAGACAGCAGCAATAGCAGTATTTAGAAAGAGTAAAGTCAAATATTTTTCAAGTAGAAAAATAAGAATAGGAATAATGAGCATCCAAGTACAGGAAAAATTGCACCAATTTTTATGTCAAAGCTGAGACTCTGAAATTCCGCTTCAGATTGCGTTTCTTTTTCAAAGAATCTGGATACTTCAGGGCTGAAAGATTGAAGTCGACTCCAAAGGTCGAGTAGTCCCATTTCATTCAGTTCTTGGACAACACTCAGAAGTTCATCCTGAAAACACCCAATAAACATATATGCTTATACACCATGTACAATGTACACTCCTATTGACTTCTACTTTTTTCTTTTGTTACATAGAAAACCTAGATATAAATAAAATTATTAAAGCATTCAAGACTTTACTAGAAATAACCACTTTTCTATAGAACTACTCTTCTATTTGTCTAAGGAAACCTTCCTCTATATATCACGCAACAATTGAGCTACTCTTTCTTTGGCACATTTTGAAACTAGTTCAAGGTTTAAAGTTAACACTCCAATATTTAAAATAATCAATTAAACTGTGTAAGCTGATGTACAAGACAAACTGATCCTTACTTAAATTAAATTCCACAATGGTTATTGTAATTAAATTCCACAATGGTTATTGTAATTAAATTCCACAATGGTTATTGTAATTAAATTCCACAATGGTTATTGTAATTAAATTCCACAATGGTTATTGTAATTAAATTCCACAATGGTTATTGTAATTAAATTCCACAATGGTTATTGTAATTAAATTCCACAATGGTTATTGTAATTAAATTCCACAATGGTTATTGTAATTAAATTCCACAATGGTTATTGTAATTAAATTCCACAATGGTTATTGTAATTAAATTCCACAATGGTTATTGTAATTAAATTCCACAATGGTTATTGTAATTAAATTCCACAATGGTTATTGTAATTAAATTCCACAATGGTTATTGTAATTAAATTCCACAATGGTTATTGTAATTAAATTCCACAATGGTTATTGTAATTAAATTCCACAATGGTTATTGTAATTAAATTCCACAATGGTTATTGTAATTAAATTCCACAATGGTTATTGTAATTAAATTCCACAATGGTTATTGTAATTAAATTCCACAATGGTTATTGTAATTAAATTCCACAATGGTTATTGTAATTAAATTCCACAATGGTTATTGTAATTAAATTCCACAATGGTTATTGTAATTAAATTCCACAATGGTTATTGTAATTAAATTCCACAATGGTTATTGTAATTAAATTCCACAATGGTTATTGTAATTAAATTCCACAATGGTTATTGTAATTAAATTCCACAATGGTTATTGTAATTAAATTCCACAATGGTTATTGTAATTAAATTCCACAATGGTTATTGTAATTAAATTCCACAATGGTTATTGTAATTAAATTCCACAATGGTTATTGTAATTAAATTCCACAATGGTTATTGTAATTAAATTCCACAATGGTTATTGTAATTAAATTCCACAATGGTTATTGTAATTAAATTCCACAATGGTTATTGTAATTAAATTCCACAATGGTTATTGTAATTAAATTCCACAATGGTTATTGTAATTAAATTCCACAATGGTTATTGTAATTAAATTCCACAATGGTTATTGTAATTAAATTCCACAATGGTTATTGTAATTAAATTCCACAATGGTTATTGTAATTAAATTCCACAATGGTTATTGTAATTAAATTCCACAATGGTTATTGTAATTAAATTCCACAATGGTTATTGTAATTAAATTCCACAATGGTTATTGTAATTAAATTCCACAATGGTTATTGTAATTAAATTCCACAATGGTTATTGTAATTAAATTCCACAATGGTTATTGTAATTAAATTCCACAATGGTTATTGTAATTAAATTCCACAATGGTTATTGTAATTAAATTCCACAATGGTTATTGTAATTAAATTCCACAATGGTTATTGTAATTAAATTCCACAATGGTTATTGTAATTAAATTCCACAATGGTTATTGTAATTAAATTCCACAATGGTTATTGTAATTAAATTCCACAATGGTTATTGTAATTAAATTCCACAATGGTTATTGTAATTAAATTCCACAATGGTTATTGTAATTAAATTCCACAATGGTTATTGTAATTAAATTCCACAATGGTTATTGTAATTAAATTCCACAATGGTTATTGTAATTAAATTCCACAATGGTTATTGTAATTAAATTCCACAATGGTTATTGTAATTAAATTCCACAATGGTTATTGTAATTAAATTCCACAATGGTTATTGTAATTAAATTCCACAATGGTTATTGTAATTAAATTCCACAATGGTTATTGTAATTAAATTCCACAATGGTTATTGTAATTAAATTCCACAATGGTTATTGTAATTAAATTCCACAATGGTTATTGTAATTAAATTCCACAATGGTTATTGTAATTAAATTCCACAATGGTTATTGTAATTAAATTCCACAATGGTTATTGTAATTAAATTCCACAATGGTTATTGTAATTAAATTCCACAATGGTTATTGTAATTAAATTCCACAATGGTTATTGTAATTAAATTCCACAATGGTTATTGTAATTAAATTCCACAATGGTTATTGTAATTAAATTCCACAATGGTTATTGTAATTAAATTCCACAATGGTTATTGTAATTAAATTCCACAATGGTTATTGTAATTAAATTCCACAATGGTTATTGTAATTAAATTCCACAATGGTTATTGTAATTAAATTCCACAATGGTTATTGTAATTAAATTCCACAATGGTTATTGTAATTAAATTCCACAATGGTTATTGTAATTAAATTCCACAATGGTTATTGTAATTAAATTCCACAATGGTTATTGTAATTAAATTCCACAATGGTTATTGTAATTAAATTCCACAATGGTTATTGTAATTAAATTCCACAATGGTTATTGTAATTAAATTCCACAATGGTTATTGTAATTAAATTCCACAATGGTTATTGTAATTAAATTCCACAATGGTTATTGTAATTAAATTCCACAATGGTTATTGTAATTAAATTCCACAATGGTTATTGTAATTAAATTCCACAATGGTTATTGTAATTAAATTCCACAATGGTTATTGTAATTAAATTCCACAATGGTTATTGTAATTAAATTCCACAATGGTTATTGTAATTAAATTCCACAATGGTTATTGTAATTAAATTCCACAATGGTTATTGTAATTAAATTCCACAATGGTTATTGTAATTAAATTCCACAATGGTTATTGTAATTAAATTCCACAATGGTTATTGTAATTAAATTCCACAATGGTTATTGTAATTAAATTCCACAATGGTTATTGTAATTAAATTCCACAATGGTTATTGTAATTAAATTCCACAATGGTTATTGTAATTAAATTCCACAATGGTTATTGTAATTAAATTCCACAATGGTTATTGTAATTAAATTCCACAATGGTTATTGTAATTAAATTCCACAATGGTTATTGTAATTAAATTCCACAATGGTTATTGTAATTAAATTCCACAATGGTTATTGTAATTAAATTCCACAATGGTTATTGTAATTAAATTCCACAATGGTTATTGTAATTAAATTCCACAATGGTTATTGTAATTAAATTCCACAATGGTTATTGTAATTAAATTCCACAATGGTTATTGTAATTAAATTCCACAATGGTTATTGTAATTAAATTCCACAATGGTTATTGTAATTAAATTCCACAATGGTTATTGTAATTAAATTCCACAATGGTTATTGTAATTAAATTCCACAATGGTTATTGTAATTAAATTCCACAATGGTTATTGTAATTAAATTCCACAATGGTTATTGTAATTAAATTCCACAATGGTTATTGTAATTAAATTCCACAATGGTTATTGTAATTAAATTCCACAATGGTTATTGTAATTAAATTCCACAATGGTTATTGTAATTAAATTCCACAATGGTTATTGTAATTAAATTCCACAATGGTTATTGTAATTAAATTCCACAATGGTTATTGTAATTAAATTCCACAATGGTTATTGTAATTAAATTCCACAATGGTTATTGTAATTAAATTCCACAATGGTTATTGTAATTAAATTCCACAATGGTTATTGTAATTAAATTCCACAATGGTTATTGTAATTAAATTCCACAATGGTTATTGTAATTAAATTCCACAATGGTTATTGTAATTAAATTCCACAATGGTTATTGTAATTAAATTCCACAATGGTTATTGTAATTAAATTCCACAATGGTTATTGTAATTAAATTCCACAATGGTTATTGTAATTAAATTCCACAATGGTTATTGTAATTAAATTCCACAATGGTTATTGTAATTAAATTCCACAATGGTTATTGTAATTAAATTCCACAATGGTTATTGTAATTAAATTCCACAATGGTTATTGTAATTAAATTCCACAATGGTTATTGTAATTAAATTCCACAATGGTTATTGTAATTAAATTCCACAATGGTTATTGTAATTAAATTCCACAATGGTTATTGTAATTAAATTCCACAATGGTTATTGTAATTAAATTCCACAATGGTTATTGTAATTAAATTCCACAATGGTTATTGTAATTAAATTCCACAATGGTTATTGTAATTAAATTCCACAATGGTTATTGTAATTAAATTCCACAATGGTTATTGTAATTAAATTCCACAATGGTTATTGTAATTAAATTCCACAATGGTTATTGTAATTAAATTCCACAATGGTTATTGTAATTAAATTCCACAATGGTTATTGTAATTAAATTCCACAATGGTTATTGTAATTAAATTCCACAATGGTTATTGTAATTAAATTCCACAATGGTTATTGTAATTAAATTCCACAATGGTTATTGTAATTAAATTCCACAATGGTTATTGTAATTAAATTCCACAATGGTTATTGTAATTAAATTCCACAATGGTTATTGTAATTAAATTCCACAATGGTTATTGTAATTAAATTCCACAATGGTTATTGTAATTAAATTCCACAATGGTTATTGTAATTAAATTCCACAATGGTTATTGTAATTAAATTCCACAATGGTTATTGTAATTAAATTCCACAATGGTTATTGTAATTAAATTCCACAATGGTTATTGTAATTAAATTCCACAATGGTTATTGTAATTAAATTCCACAATGGTTATTGTAATTAAATTCCACAATGGTTATTGTAATTAAATTCCACAATGGTTATTGTAATTAAATTCCACAATGGTTATTGTAATTAAATTCCACAATGGTTATTGTAATTAAATTCCACAATGGTTATTGTAATTAAATTCCACAATGGTTATTGTAATTAAATTCCACAATGGTTATTGTAATTAAATTCCACAATGGTTATTGTAATTAAATTCCACAATGGTTATTGTAATTAAATTCCACAATGGTTATTGTAATTAAATTCCACAATGGTTATTGTAATTAAATTCCACAATGGTTATTGTAATTAAATTCCACAATGGTTATTGTAATTAAATTCCACAATGGTTATTGTAATTAAATTCCACAATGGTTATTGTAATTAAATTCCACAATGGTTATTGTAATTAAATTCCACAATGGTTATTGTAATTAAATTCCACAATGGTTATTGTAATTAAATTCCACAATGGTTATTGTAATTAAATTCCACAATGGTTATTGTAATTAAATTCCACAATGGTTATTGTAATTAAATTCCACAATGGTTATTGTAATTAAATTCCACAATGGTTATTGTAATTAAATTCCACAATGGTTATTGTAATTAAATTCCACAATGGTTATTGTAATTAAATTCCACAATGGTTATTGTAATTAAATTCCACAATGGTTATTGTAATTAAATTCCACAATGGTTATTGTAATTAAATTCCACAATGGTTATTGTAATTAAATTCCACAATGGTTATTGTAATTAAATTCCACAATGGTTATTGTAATTAAATTCCACAATGGTTATTGTAATTAAATTCCACAATGGTTATTGTAATTAAATTCCACAATGGTTATTGTAATTAAATTCCACAATGGTTATTGTAATTAAATTCCACAATGGTTATTGTAATTAAATTCCACAATGGTTATTGTAATTAAATTCCACAATGGTTATTGTAATTAAATTCCACAATGGTTATTGTAATTAAATTCCACAATGGTTATTGTAATTAAATTCCACAATGGTTATTGTAATTAAATTCCACAATGGTTATTGTAATTAAATTCCACAATGGTTATTGTAATTAAATTCCACAATGGTTATTGTAATTAAATTCCACAATGGTTATTGTAATTAAATTCCACAATGGTTATTGTAATTAAATTCCACAATGGTTATTGTAATTAAATTCCACAATGGTTATTGTAATTAAATTCCACAATGGTTATTGTAATTAAATTCCACAATGGTTATTGTCATTAACTTGTATTATTATTATTATTATTAAATTGTATCTTTGTATTCAGTTCCATGGACATGCAAACCAACATTTTCCCAGAATAGTAAAATCTGTTAATGTGCAGCTTGTAGCCAACTGTCCATATAATTTTATGCTCTAAGAATTCAGGTTAAGGAAATCATTATCATCACTATAATTCTTTATTTTACAACAATTTAATAATTTTAGGTGACAGTTTACCATATATTACTAAAGTAAAATCTTGTCATTAATATTTTTTTGGAGTTTAATAAATTAGTTTTTTAAAGTTTTGTTTAATAAATCCAACATTGAAATAGCTTTGTGATTACGAAGATAAACACTTTCTGACCTTTCACCTCCGATAAAGAATTCGAATCCTCAAAACCAATGGCCCGACCGAGAGTCGGGCAAACGAGACTGCTTGACACCGAGTTCATTTGGATTAACCTTAGATTAGACATTTATTTTTCCAAAGGTCATTGGTGAGATTTTAACATTGTATAATCAACTGCTTATTCTTAAGAATCGAGACAACACAACAATTGGAAATGTTGAGTTTTACATTCATGTATGACAGGAGCAATTTACATTATCATTATTCTAGAATTATATTCTAGAATTGTACCATAGAATGGAAATAGATTGAGGTTTATTCCGACTACTCAAAGGAATAACCAAATACAACGGTTTCTTGATTGTACAATTTTGTTTTCTTTACTGCATCGAAAATCGAAGGTTGTTGTATTAAATTCGCAATTACAGGCTATGCAACGCTGAAATGCAACCAGAAAGTATAAAAAAAACGTATATTGTGACGGAGCAAGTTCAAAAAGAGTTCCAGTAAAAAAATAGTAATAGGAATAATTAGCATATATCCAAGTACAGGAAAAATTGCACCGATTTTCATTTCAAAGCTAAGACTCTGCACTTCCCCTTCAGATTGCTTTTGTCCTTCTCTGAATCTCGCTACATGAGGTCTGAAATGTACAAGTTGTCGCCAAAGATCGAGTAGTCCCATTTCATGCAATTCTTGGACAAAATTCAGTAACTCATGCCGAAAACAACCAAGAAACACCCAAGAAAGGGGCTGACGATTTGCATACTCTATTGTTCTTAAACATTTCAATAAGGGAAACTTTTGTTGTACATTATAAATCAGTAGTGACTCAGAATTAGAATTCAATTCTTGAACAAACAGTTTTAGCTTCGTATCTGATAAGCACGATTCCAATATATTAGTATATGAAACCTCATTAATATTATCAGTATCATAAAAATAAACACTTGAGTTTTCTTTGTCCGTAAGGCCATAATGTACGAAGTAAGGGCGCAAAGCAGCATAGCTTTTACTTTGAGACATTACAGTTAGCTGTCCAATGACAGAAAGTATTTTATAATTATTTTGAATTAGTTCACGGAAATTGTTCATTCTCCTTTTGTCCACAGGAGCAACAACTTCATTTGTGATGTAACTTTCATAATCAGTTACAAGAATATTTAACACCAAACATAGAATTCCATAGAGAAAGAGTTTCTTCTGGTTGTGGTTTTGTCTGAGAAGAATGGCAATGGCGGAAACGAAGAAGTTACTAATAGATTCAAATGTCAGTTTTTGTTTTAAGAATCGAAATATTAGTGCATTGCCTAAAAGACAACAGATTAGCAATAATAGCCACGTACCCACGTCCATTATGTCCACCCAGATAGATAGGGGCTTATCGTGATACGTTTCTTTATCTACACAATAGATGAATCGCCATTCCCCAGGAAATGTTGAATACGTGATTTTTGTCTTTTCGTACACAAATAACTGGGAATAACTCTGTTCCGGATATATAAAACCGCAAAAAGGATTATTATAATTATTTCTATTATTACTGTTGTAGAGAACCGTGAAATTTAAATAATTAGCCATTTCTTCCAAGAGTGGATATTGCACGTAGTAGTCTTTGTCAAGGCAAGTTTTATGGATTCTTTTCTTAATCAGAACGTATTGGGACGAAGCACATTTCCGTTTATTTTCTTCCTCGCTGCTTACTTTGGACGAATCCCAAACAAAGATACCTTTTTTATAAAGATTTCTCTGTAAACCTTTTCCTGTGATTTCTCTCTGTGGTTCTTGTAAAATTGTGAAATCAAACCTTGCAAACTCCTTAGTGAATAGGGACACTGTTAGTACTTCAATGTCCTTAGGAGAGTTGATGACCATAAAATAAACTGCATTCGTGAATCCCGAGCCCAAATGATTTACGAAATTGTATTTGATTTCATTAAACGTATTCTTTGCGCTAATTATTAGAAACTTGTCGTTTAGTCTAGCCCATTCTCTACCAAATACGGCTGGCAAAATTGTGAATCTTTTAATTTCACCCTCAGGTGGTTCCACTATTGTTAACACATTTCCATTTGTATTCGACAATGAACTTGGGTATTCAAATGCTAATTTTGATTTAGCAAACCACTGTTTTGGACTAAAAGTTGCGTCAACAATTACAATACGTGGTGAGAATATAATTTTTTCAAAGATATAATCCGTCAAATTACTTGGATATAGAATAATGTCAAAATCATAATTTGCAATTTCTGACGGTAGAATTTGACATTCTGTACTAAAAATATAAATAGTGATCAGAATAGCTGGGATATATGTTTTATGTGACACCATACTTATAAATGTGAGTAACTCACAAGCGTATTGAGATAACTTCTATCTTTGTTCTACTAAATCGAGTAGGGAAAGTCGGATTTGTAGTTACGAAACAAAAATAAACTTACATAAGCATCTATGAAGCATACCCAGTGAACAATTCTATAGTGTCTCGCCATTTCTGACGTGTTCTCATATTTAGTTAAAACTTTATTTATGTAAAGGTTAGTCGAACATGCTAAGAATGTACATAACATTGGATTCGATAAATAGTAGGCTTAAGACAAGATTGGCGTAACCATAATGGTTGTCCTATAAGGTTGCTTTAAGCAAAATTTTTTAATTTTCAATTTTTGTTTTCTTCGTTGTGGAGCTAAAATTGAAGAATTTAGCCCGACATAACGTATTGAATCAATAGCTATGAAAAACGGAAATAAATTATTTGGAAAAATGTAATCGTGGATAAACTTTTCTTGCGAGACAACCTTGTCACTATGAGATACACCAGTCTTGAGCTTACCATATACACTCCTATAGTACTACTATTGCCTTCCACATTGCTTTCTCTTCTGCTAGATAGAACCTAGGTAGAAATTATTAAAACATTCATGACTTTACTGGAAATCCTTCACCACCTTTCTATAGGACTAAACTCCTAAACTTCCATTTGTCTAAGCTATATAAACTTCTCATAAATATCACGGAGACAAATGAACTACTCTTTCTTGGCTACCTTTCCAGACTAGATCAAGGTTAAAACTTAGCACAAAATATTGAAATAAGCAGCAATAATAATGCTGTATGCTGATGGACATGTATTTCTTACTTTGAGGTATCCGTGAAAATGCTAGTCCCAACTAAATCATCGCCTTTCTTTACAAAAGCAAAAATGGGGAAAATTCAAAAGCACCTAAGCCATTATTTCAAGGAAAATAATAGTTTTACATCCTATAAACACATTTAGCTAATAAATATTTATTCAGACATAAGTATCATTATTCCGAACTGGTAATATACATTTGCCTTAAGTATTAATGCAGTTTACGTTTTAATACATGTAAGATTTAGTTTGTTAATATTTTATTATATTTTTTGGTTGTTATACTTTATTCGGATGCTACAGGTCAGAACCGACTCATAGCTTTCGCTATAAGTAACTGAATTTGAAATAAATGTCTTCTAAAAATCAAGTTCAATTGCTTTTAAAATTCAAATTGATAGGAATTCTAAAAGCAGGAAGTGAAACCACGCACGTCGCATTAAACACAGTCACTATGCCTTTATTGTCTGTTAATTTTGACTGACAACATCATGTTCATCGTGTGCATAGCCACAACTTCCAGGAAAGTAAACGTTGTAGATTTCTTCATGATGAAAAATGGGCCGATTGCAAATCGCATTGATCGAACTCATCTAACACTTTTGCGGACGATTTTCCTTTGGTTATTCTTCATTTCTTGGATGTACTTTGAAGATTCTGTGTTGATTAAAGCCAAGGCAGGAATAACAAGGATTTCAATGATGACAACCAAAATGGCCATGGTGGGGCAGACAATGTAGCCGCGTATTGGCATTACGCTGTACATTTTCACAGTGGCGAAATTAAACAGAATATTAAGCAAACCAGCGACAAACAAAATAGTCGGCCCAAAAGGGTACACCAGCAAATAGTTTACGTCTAGATTTATAATTTTCCATGCTCGGTAAACGTTCATTGAAGCAAATGGGTGTTCTCTGAAATATCTTTTAGTCAGGGAATAGTTCCCGACATTGCTACCACTGGATCCCCTTCCAGTAATCAATCTCAACCAAAACACAGCCGTGCTGCAATAAAACAAGGCGCAGTAAAGAATTAAAAGTACGGGGAACCATAAATGAATTATTAGAATGGTAAAAATTGGAATGGACGCCAATCGAATTGCCATTGAATCAATTTGCAGACTCCGCAGCAAATAAATTAGTGGACTGAAGTCAACTGTCGCAAGTGTAACAGATCCAAGTGCTGATATTGCTATCGCCATTGCTATTATTAGACTCAGAAATATCTTCAGCACTTGATACTCTTCAAACCTCCAAGTCTCACGCCGAGGGCGGTGCTTTTCTGCAAAATTATTTCCATTATTCATTTTTTAATGTGAACAGTTAATATTTCCAAATCTCAGTATTATTTTCTCATCTTATGAAAAATTTTACTAAAAATAGTCAGTTTTTCTGCAGAATAACACTTTATTGCTTAATTCAAAAGTTCACCATGAATTAAAAGTGTTAAAAATTTTCTGTACTCAACAAAATATTACTTTTTGAAGCTTTGAAGATTTGAAAGCATATTTAATATATTACCGTATAGATGAATATCCAAGTTCAGCAAGCAGTTGACAGTAAAGCAGAAATGTGCTTTATTTATGGATAGAATAAAATTAAGAAATTGTGATAAGGACATTGTGATCATTGACATGATCATCACGACAATTTGTTCCACACTTAGGGATGGTCTGAATATTTGCAAAATTAAAATTCGGATTACACTTAAATTCAGTAGCGTTCCGAGAAGAATGAAGAAACCCCAAACCGATAGCTTCGCTTTACTAGAATTTAAATGAAATCTTTTCGTAAGGGGACACCACTTAAAGGCTGATGCGCAGAATATGTCATTGAAGATAAAGAAAAAGGGATCCATTGGCTTAAGTAACACTGTAGTTGCCATTTTGCGAAAACGATAATTAAGATTTTAGCTTTTCAGTAAATGGATTTAGAAGTTTCGGGTTTCAGGTGAATACAAGAGAGCAGAAACCGTACTAAAGCCTAAATACAAGTAATATTTCGGACGCTATGTTGGTCAACTCAATATCTACTTTTGTCCATGTAAAGCGTTCACCTCTTTTTACTTGTATAACCACTTAGATTTTATTACTATAGCTTGTCATGCTTATTTTCTGAGAAAAAGTAAGTATTTTCCTGCTGTTTGTAGAATTTACTTATTCGGATGAATCCAATATGAGACTTTAGAGAAATAACATACAAATTGTATTAAACTAATGGTAGTGTGTAAGTATATACTATAGTATCAAGTATTTAAAGCTTTTCAAATAATATTCAGACAAATTCTCTCACTAGTACAACTAAAGGGTAAACCAACTTTTACATAAATGTACTTTAAAATATTGGAAAACTACATTTCTTCTGACCATGTCAAATTATTTATTCAGACCTAAACCCGACGTCCATTCCAAATCCACATTTGGCTATGCAAAGTATTCATACATTAAGCAACTAGAGAAGCACCATACAATATATTCTACTTACACTAATTTGAATTAAGAGTTCGCCAATTTCGCCTAGGCTTTTGCGTGCTGTTTGGTGTTGTACTTCTGTGTTAAGAAACTAAATACAGGCGATCGATCGGTCTTACTACTTATGAATATTTTGCTGACAACATTTGAAATCAAAGGCATAAGAGATGATTTAAGATTTAAAGAAAACTGAAAAACATTAATTGTCTGTGAATACAGTTAATAAGTAATAAATCAATCGAAATTTGCTTAGAATATTTTGTATTATAATAAATGGTAATGGTTGGCTATTAAGTTGCATCCATTTTTGTCTTACCTTTTCCCATGTGTAACCGTTCTAACTGCTTTTGAGAAAATTGGTACTTAAATCTTAGTATTGAATTACATGCGCATGCAAATCAACGCTTGCCCAGAGAAGGTTTGTGGGGCTTTCCACTTTTTATTCGTAATTTCTAGTGCTTTACAACGGGTTTTAGTTTTAAGCAATCTTCAGTTTATAGTAGATTGCATTGGAGCATAAAAGCAAAAGCAACAACCAAACCGTAGTAAAATATTTAAAAGCAGAAATAATTAAACGCCCAGCATTATGCATTCCTGAAGTATGTCCAAAAAGTGTAGACAGCAGTTACATTTAAAAAGAGTAAAGTCAAATATTTTTCAAGTAGAAAAATGAAAATAGGAAGAATGACCAGATATCCAAGTACAGGAAATATTGCACCGATTTTCATGTCAAAGCTGAGACTCTGAAATTCCCCTTCAGGTTGCCTTTCTTCAAAGAATCTGGATATATAAGGGTTTAAAGATTGAAGTCGTCTCCAAAGGTCTAGTAGTCCCATTTCATTCAGTTCTTGGACAACATTCAAAAGTTCATGCCGAAAACATCCATAAAACATCCTTGAAAGCGGTTCAACATTTGCATGCTCTATTGTCCGAAAACATTTCAATGAGGGAAGATATTGCTGTACTTTGTAAAACAGTAATGACTTAGAATTATAATCCTTATCTGCAAAAAATAGTTTCAATTTCGCGTCTGACAAACACGAATCGATTATATTTTTCTCTGAAGTCGCATTAATATTATTAGTATCATAAAAATACACACTTGAGTTTTCCTTGTCCATAATACCATATTGCATGAAAAGAGGATGGAAAGTTAGTTGGTAAATGTTAATGGTTGACTCTCGTCTTCGTTGCTGGCTTGGGAGTTTTCCAGTATTGTCACTGCATCCTGACCAGCCTAAAAAACCATTGAGTACGTGCTATTTCTCATTCATGGTGAATTAATCAAACAAAAGATTTTTTCATTGTACATTAATTGAACAATTAGAATTCTTCACGCTTGAATTGTCGATTAATGCACCATGAAAAAATCCTTTGTTTGATTAATTCACCATGAGGGAGAAATAGCACGTACACCGATCAATGTTTTTTAAGTTGGTCAGGAAGCAGTAACAGTACGTAGTAACTGATAATTTGGCGGTTTACAGTAGTTCTTGCACGACTTTAACAAGTATGAAAGATTAATCATTTCTTTGATTTACTTTCCTGACCTTAGTGTGACCTACTTGTTCATTCATCAATATATGACCAATTATGTTGAATTGCCACAAAAATAAAGCATAAACTTACAATTAGTTAATTACTTTATTGCAATTAAAAGATGCAAACCCTAAATCCCTGTCTAGCCAACGTTCGATCATGACGGAAGCTGCTTCCATTTTACTGTGTCAAATACAAATCATTCCACTTGTTTCACTACACGCATGACTCATAAATTGCATTATAGATACATTCGTACATACAGTGAGATTCAGCTGGATGTAACTAAGGGACTAAGCAGTGTTGTATATTGACACATTACATTCAACCAAAAAGGTCAAACGTGCTAAGATAACCCCACAATCACTGCTAATAGAAAGGTGCCAATTAGCATTTCATTAATTGCACAACACAAGATTAAACAATTTATGCTGAATAAACGTTAATACTTTGCAAATTATACTATAATATAAAATAGAATAGTTAGACAGGGACACTATGTTTCTAATGTTTGTTAATTTTGACTGACAACATCATGTTCATCGTATGCATAGCCACAACTTCCAGAAAGGTAAACATTGTAGATTTCTTCATGATGAAAAATGGACCCATTGTAAATCGCATTGCTCGAAGGTTTTTGACATTTCTGCGGACAAGTCCATTTTGGCGATTCTTCATTTCTTGGATGTACTTCGAAGATTCTGTGTTGATCAACGCCATGGTGGGAATAGCAAGGATTTCAATGATGACAACAAAAATGGCCATGATGGGGCAGACCATGTAGCCACGCATTGACATTATGCTGTACATCTTCACCGTTGCGAAATTAAAGAGAATATTCAGCAAACCAGCGACAAACAAAATAGTGGGTCCAAAAGGGTACACCACCAAATAGTTGAAATCCAGATTTATAATTTTCCAGGCTCGGTAGACGTTCATTGAAGCAAATGGGTGCTCTTTGAAATATTTTTTGGCCAGGGAATAGTTCCTGGAATTGTTGTTACTGGATCTCCTTCCAGTAATCAATCTCAACCAAAATACAGCCGTGCTGCAGTAAAATAAAGTGCAGTAAATTATTAAAATTACAGGGAACCATAAATGAATTATTAGAATGGTAAAAAATGGAATGGAAGCCATTCGAACTCCATGGAAGTCAATTTCCAAGCTCCGCAGCAAATAAATTAGTGGACTGAATTCCACTGTCGCAAGCGTAACTGCTCCAAGTGCTGATATTGTTATCGCCATTGCTATTATTAGACTCAGAAATATCTTTAGCGTTTGATATTCTTCAAACCTCCATGTCTCACGCGGAGGTCGATACTTCTCTGAAAAAATATTAGCATTGTACATTTATTAAAAGTGAACTCCTAATATTTTCCATATCAGTAATATTACGAAACTGCAATATTTTCAAAACATATTTAGTGCATTACTGTATTGCTGGACATCCAAGTTCACCAAGTAGTTGATAGTAAAGCAGAAATGTGTTTTATTTGAGGATAGAATAAAATTGTAAAATTGTGATAAGGACATTGTGATCATTGACAGAATCATCACGACAATTTGTTCGACGGTAAGGGATGGTCTGAAAATTTGCAAAATTAAAATTCTGATTACACTTAAATTCAGTAGCGTTCCGAGAAGAATAAAGATACCCCAAACCGATAGCTTCGCTTTACTGGAATTTAAATGAAATCTTTTCGTAAGGGGACACCATTTAAAAGCCGATGCGCAGAATATGTCATTAAAGATGAAGAAGAAGGAATCCATTGGCTTAAGTAACACTGTAGTTGCCATTTTGAGAAAAAATTAAGATTTTAGATTTTCAGTTAATGCATTTAGAAGTTTCGGGTTTCAGTTGAACATCAAAGAGCAGAAACCGTACTAAAGTATTTCAGGCGTTATGTTGTTCAGCTCAGGGCCAGCTGAAATCAATATCTATTTTTGTCTAATATGCAAAGCGTTCATCACTTTTTACATATATAACCACTTAGCTTTTATTAGTAGCTTGCATGCTGATTTTCTGAGAAAAAGTACGTATTATACTGCTGTTTGTAGAATATACTTATTCGAATAAATTCAATACGAGAATTTAGAGAAATAGCATACAAATTGTATTAAACTAATAGTAGTGTGTAAGTATGTAGTATAGTGTCAAATATTTAAAGCTCTTCAAATAATATTCAGATAAATTCTTGCACTACAACTAAAAGGTAAACCCACTTTTACAGAAAAGATATTTAGAATATTGGAAAACAACATTTCTTCTGACCATGTCAAATTATTTATTCAGTCCTTAAACCGATGTCCATTCCAGATCTACATTTGGCTAGGCAAAGTATTCATCATGCACATTAGGCAACAAGACAAATATATACAATAAGTCCACTTATACTAATATGAATTAAGAATTTGCCTATGTCGCGAATTTGGCTGTCACCTGCTGCTTGGTGTTGAAGAAATCCAATGCAACCGATCTGTCTTAAACTTATGCGAATATTTTGCTAACCACATTTGAAATGAAAAGCATAAGGGGTGATGTAAGATTTAAAGAAAACTGAAAAACATTTATTGTCTGCGAATAGAGTTAATAAGTAATAAATCAATGGGAATTTGTTTGGAATATTTTGAAGTCACCATAAATCGTAATGGTTGGCTAATAATTTGCACACACTTCTGTTTCAACTTCTCTCAAGTGCAACCGAATTAGAGAAAATGGTACTGAGTACTAATCTTAGTACTGAGTTCCATGCACATGCAAACCAACATTTGCCCAGAAAAGATTTACCACTTTTAGCAAAGCAAAGTTAGTGCTTTACAACGGGTTTTAAGCAACCTTCAGCTAATAGTAGATTGCATTACAGCATACAAGCAAAAGCAACAACCAAACCGTAATAAAATATTTAAAAGCGGAAATAATTAAACGCCCAACATTATGTATTACTCAAGTATGACCAGAAAGTATAGACAGCATTATATTTAGAAATAGTAAAGTCAAATATTTTTCAAGTAGAAAAATGAAAATAGGAGTAATGGCCAGATATCCAAGTACAGGAAATATTGCGCCAATTTTCATGTCAAAGTTGAGACTGAAATTCCGCTTCAGATTGCCTTTCTTTTTCAAAGAATCTGGATTTATGCGGGTTTAAAGATTGCAGTCGTCTCCAAATGTCTAGTAGTCCCATTTCATTCAGTTCTTGAACAACATTCAGAAGTTCATGCCGAAAACATCCATAAAATATCCTTGAAAGTGGTTCAACATTTGCATACTCTATTGTCCTAAAACATTTCAATGAGGGAAGATATTGTTGTGTATTGTAAAGCAGTAAAGACTCAGAATTATAATTCTTATCTGCAAAAAATAGTATCAGTTTCACATCTGACAAACACGAATCGATTATATCTTTCTGTGAAGTTACACTAATATTATTAGTATCATAAAAATACACACTTGAATTTTTCTTGTCTGTAATTCCATATTGCATGAAAAGAGGACGGACAGCATAATAGCCGTCACTTTGGGTCACTCCTCCAGTTGATTGTCCAATGACAGAAACTATTTTATAATCATTTAAAATTAGGTCACGGAAATTGTTCATTCTCTTTTTGTCCACAGGAGCAATAACTTCAGTTGTGATGTAACTTTCATACTCAGTTACAAGAATATTTAACATTAATAATAGAATTCCGTACAAGAAGATTTTCCATTGGTTGCGGTTTTGTCTGAGAAGAATGGCAATGGCGGAAAGGAAGAAGTTACTAATAGATTCAAATGTCAGTTTTTGTTTTGTAAATCGAAATATTAGTGCATTGCCTAAAAGACAACAGATTAGCAATAATAGCCAACCAATCGCGGAAGTCTTCAAAGACGCCGAGTGATGTGGCAGTATGCACGCCGCAATTCTAAAGTTCAGCACCATCGGCACGTGGAGCTTTGGTTTGCGAGGTGCTTCTAATGAGGGATATATGAGCGGGGATTCACAGACATTTGAATAAGAACTCTATGTTGCAGAAATGTAAAATCTCACTTTGATTTCACTTAGTTGACATATGAAGGACTTTAAATAAATGAATAAAAATAAATGTCATAATTTTCCTGAGGACAAAAGATGCTCACTTTCCATAGACAGAAAAGTCAAAAGCCATGGATAAGCTCGTACCAATAAAACAATTGATAGACTTTCCCATCCCATCCCAGGCTTCACATTCCACAAAGAATCCGCCTTTCTTTACAAACGCAAAAATGGGGAAAATTTAAACGCACCTGAAAAATAATCCATTACTTCGAGAAAAATAATAGTTTTACCTCATATAAATACATTTAGCTAATAAATATTTATTCAGACACAAGTATCATCATTCCGAACTGATAACATTGTTGCCTCAAGTATTAATGCAATGTTCTAATGTTTTAATACATTTACTGCAAGTTTAGTTTAGAGCATTAATTTAATCAACATACGCCATCAAATATATTTACAAAAACAAAATATGTAAGCACGACAAGCCACAAGCCACAAGTAAGCCACAAGTATGTAAGCCACAAGTAATGCTCTATTTATATACTATTATTATTTTATTTTATTATTCCTTTTATTATACCTTTTGGTTATTGCACTTTATTCAGATGTCATGGGTCAGAAACGGCGAGTAGTTTTCGCTATGAATAACAAAATTTGAAATAAAAATCTTTTAAAAATCACGTTCGACCACTTTTAAAATTCAGAGTGATGTGATTCTAAAAGCAGGGAGTGAAATCATCCACGCTGCATTACTCACGGACACGATGTTTCTAATGTCTGTTAATTTTGACTGACAACATCATGTTCATCGTGTGTATAGCCACAACTTCCAGGAATGTAAACGTTGTAGATTTCTTCATGATGAAAAATGGCCCCATTGCAAATCGCATTGATCGAACGCATCTGACACTTTTGCGGACGATCTTCTTTTGGTTATTCTTCATTTCTTGGATGTACTTCGAAGATTCTGTGTTGATTAACGCCAAGGCAGGAATAACAAGGATTTCAATGATGACAACAAAAATGGCCATAGTGGGGCAGACAAGGTAGCCGCGTATTGGCATTATGCTGTACATTTTCACCGTTACGAAATTAAAGAGAATATTAAGCAAACCAGCGACAAACAAAATAGTTGGTCCGAAAGGGTACACCAGCAAGTAGTTGACATCCAGATTTATAATTTTCCAGGCTCGGTAAACGTTCATTGAAACAAATGGGTGCTCTTTGAAATATCTTTTAGATAGGGAATAGTTCCTGATATTGCTATTACTGGATGTCCTTCCAGTAATCAATCTCAACCAAAATACAGCCGTGCTGCAGTAAAACACAGCGCAGTAAAGTATTAAAATTACGGGGAACCATAAATGAATTATTAGAATTGTGAAAATTGGAATGGACGCCAATCGAATTGCCATTGAATCAATTTGCAGACTCCGCAACAAATAAATTAGTGGACTGAATTCCACTGTCGCAAGAGTAACTGCTGCAAGTGCTGATATTGCTATCGCCATTGCTATTATTAGACTCAGAAAAATCTTTAGCGTTTGATATTCTTCAAACCTCCATGTCTCATGCCGAGGGCGATACTTTTCTGAAAAAAATATTAGCATTATACATTTATTAAAAGTGAACTCCTAATATTTTCCATATCAGTATTATTACGAAAATGCGAAATTTTGAAAACATATTTAATATATTACCGTATAACTGGACATCCAAGTTCACCAAGCAGTTGATAGTAAAACAGAAGTGTGTTTTATTTGAGGATAGAATAAAATTGTAAAATTGTGATAAGGACATTGTGATCATTGACAGAATCATCACGACAATTTGTTCGACGGTAAGGGATGGTCTGAATATTTGTAAAATTAAAATTCTGATTACACTTAAATTCAGTAGAGTTCCGAAAAGAAGGAATAAGCCCCAAACCGATAGCTTCGCTTTACTGGAATTTAACTGAAATCTTTTGGTAAGGGGACACCATTTAAAAGCTGAAGCGCAGAATATGTCATTAAAGATGAAGAAGAAGGAATCCATTGGCTTAAGTAGTACTGTAGTTGCCATTTTGAGAAAAGATAATTAAGATTTTAGTTTTTCAGTAAATGGATTTAGAAGTTTTGGGTTTAAGTTGAATTCAGGAGAGCAGAAACCGCACTACAGCTTAAATACAAGCATTTCGGACGTTATGTTGGCCAGGTCAAATAAATATCTATTTTTATCCATGCAAAGCGTTCCTTACATTTTATTAATAAGGCTGGCCATGTTTAGTTTCTGAGAAAAAGTATTTTACTGCTGTTTGTAGAATTTACTATTAATTATTCAATTCAATAATTTCAATAGAGAATGTAGAGAAATAGCATGCATATTGTATTAAGCTAATAGTAGTGTGGAACTTATATGTAGAATAGTGCCAAGTATTTAAAACTCTTCAAATAATATTCAGACAAATTCTCTCACTAGAACAACTAAAGGGTAAACCAACTTTTACAGACATGACATTTAAAATATTGGAAAACTATTCCTTCTGACCATGTCAAATTATTTATTCAGACCTAGAACTGACGTCTTTTCCACATCCACATTTGGTTTTGCAAATTATTCATGACATTAAGCAACTAGAGAAACTATTCAAACAATATTGTATTCTACTTATACTAATTTGAATTAGGAATTTGCCTTGTGTAACCGATTTGGCTGTCACCTGCTGCTTTGCGTGTCTTGTTCGTGTTAAGAAACAAATGCAGCCGATCGGTCTTACTACTTTTGCGAATATTTTGCTGATCACATTTGAAATGAAAAGCATAAGGGATTATTTAAGATTTAAAGAAAACTGAAAAACATTAATTGTCTGTGAATAGACTTAATAAGTAATAATTCTATGGGAATTTGTTTGCAATATGTTTTGCAGTTGCAATAAATGGTAATGGTTGGCTAATAATTTACATCCACTTTGTCCCGCCTTTTCCCAAGTGTAACCATTTTAATGGCTTTTGAGAAAAATGGTACTTATATCTCAGTATTGAGTCCCATGGACATACAAGCCAACATATGCCCAGAAAACTTTTGTGTGCCTTGTGAGTTTATATAATTTATTATTTCTGGCGCTTTACTTTACAACGGGTTTTAAGCAAGCTCCAGTTACTATAGTAGATTGCGTTAGAGCTTAAAGCAAAAGCAACAACCAAACCGTAGTAAAATATTTAAACGCCCAAACATTGTGTATTCCTGAAGTATGACCAGAAATTATAGACAGCAGTTCTATTTATAAAGAGTAAAGTCAAATATTTTTCAAGTAGAAAAATTAAAATAGGAAAAATGGCCAGATATCCAAGAACAGGAAATATTGCACCAATTTTCATGTCAAAGCTAAGGTTTTGAACTTCCCCTTCAGATTGCCTTTCTTTTTCAAAGAATCTGGTTACATGAGGGTTTAAAGATTGAAGTCGTCTCCAAAGGCCTAGTAGTCCCATTTCATTCAATTCTTGGACAACATTCAGAAGTTCATTCCGAAAACATCCATAAAGCATCCCTGAAAGCGGTTCAACATTTGCCTACTCTATTGTCCTAAGACATTTCAATGAGGGAAGCTGTTGTTGTACATTGTAAAGCAGTAATGACTCAGAATTACAATTCTTATCTGCAAAAAATAGTTTCAGTTTCACGTCTGACAAACACGAATCGATTATATCTTTCTCTGAAGTCACATTAATATTATTAGTACCGTAAAAATACACACTTGAGTTTTCTTTGTCCGAAATACCGTATTGCATGAAAAGAGGACGGACAGCATAATAGCCTTCACTTTGGGTCATTCCTCCACTTAGCTGTCCAATGATAGAAATTATTTTATAATTATTTTGAATTAGTTCACGGAAATTGTTCATTCTCTTTTTGTCCACAGGAGCAACAACTTCAGTTGTGATGTATTCTTCATAATGAGCTACAAGAACATTTAACACCAAGCACAGAATTCCGTAGAGAAGGATTTTGCTTTGGTTGTGGTTTTGTCTGAGAAGAATGGCAATGGCGGAAAGGAAGAAGTTACTAATAGATTCAAATGTCAGTTTTTGTTTTGAGAATCGAAATATTAGTGCATTGCCTAAAAGACAAGTGATTAGCAATAATAGCCATGTACTCACGTCCATTATGTCCACCCAAATAGACAAAGGCTTATCCTCATACGTTTCTTTGGCCACACAGTAGATGAATGTTCTTTGTCCAGGAAATGTTAAATATACGACTTTTGTCCTTTCGTACTCAAATACATTTCCATAAGTCTGTTCCGGAAGTATCGATCCGCAAAACTTATTTATGTTATTATTTCTAGTATTACTTTTGTAGGCAGCCGTAAAATTTAGATAATTAGCCATTACTTCAAAGAGTGGATATTGGACGTAATTGTCTTTCTGAAGGCATGCTTTATGCATTTTCTTATTAATCAGACCGTTGGGGACAAAGCACATTCCCGTTTACTGTCATTTTCATTGCCTACTCTACTCTACCTTTTCTTGTGTAAACTTCTCCCTTTAGTTCTTGTGATGTTGTGAAATCAATCCTTGCAAACTCTTTTGAGAATATTGACACTGTGAGCACTTCAATGTCGTCCTTAGAATTGGCCACAAGTAAGCCACAAGTATGTAAGCCACAAGTAATGCTCTATTTATATACTATTATTATTTTATTTATTATTCCTTTTATTATACCTTTTGGTTATTGCACTTTATTCAGATGTCATGGGTCAGAAACGGCGAGTAGTTTTCGCTATGAATAACAAAATTTGAAATAAAAATCTTTAAAAATCACGTTCGACCACTTTTAAAATTCAGAGTGATGTGATTCTAAAAGCAGGGAGTGAAATCATCCACGCTGCATTACTCACGGACACGATGTTTCTAATGTCTGTTAATTTTGACTGACAACATCATGTTCATCGTGTGTATAGCCACAACTTCCAGGAATGTAAACGTTGTAGATTTCTTCATGATGAAAAATGGCCCCATTGCAAATCGCATTGATCGAACGCATCTGACACTTTTGCGGACGATCTTCTTTTGGTTATTCTTCATTTCTTGGATGTACTTCGAAGATTCTGTGTTGATTAACGCCAAGGCAGGAATAACAAGGATTTCAATGATGACAACAAAAATGGCCATAGTGGGGCAGACAAGGTAGCCGCGTATTGGCATTATGCTGTACATTTTCACCGTTACGAAATTAAAGAGAATATTAAGCAAACCAGCGACAAACAAAATAGTTGGTCCGAAAGGGTACACCAGCAAGTAGTTGACATCCAGATTTATAATTTTCCAGGCTCGGTAAACGTTCATTGAAACAAATGGGTGCTCTTTGAAATATCTTTTAGATAGGGAAAAGTTCCTGATATTGCTATTACTGGATGTCCTTCCAGTAATCAATCTCAACCAAAATACAGCCGTGCTGCAGTAAAACACAGCGCAGTAAAGTATTAAAATTACGGGGAACCATAAATGAATTATTAGAATTGTGAAAATTGGAATGGACGCCAATCGAATTGCCATTGAATCAATTTGCAGACTCCGCAACAAATAAATTAGTGGACTGAATTCCACTGTCGCAAGAGTAACTGCTGCAAGTGCTGATATTGCTATCGCCATTGCTATTATTAGACTCAGAAAAATCTTTAGCGTTTGATATTCTTCAAACCTCCATGTCTCATGCCGAGGGCGATACTTTTCTGAAAAAAATATTAGCATTATACATTTATTAAAAGTGAACTCCTAATATTTTCCATATCAGTATTATTACGAAAATGCGAAATTTTGAAAACATATTTAATATATTACCGTATAACTGGACATCCAAGTTCACCAAGCAGTTGATAGTAAAACAGAAGTGTGTTTTATTTGAGGATAGAATAAAATTGTAAAATTGTGATAAGGACATTGTGATCATTGACAGAATCATCACGACAATTTGTTCGACGGTAAGGGATGGTCTGAATATTTGTAAAATTAAAATTCTGATTACACTTAAATTCAGTAGAGTTCCGAAAAGAAGGAATAAGCCCCAAACCGATAGCTTCGCTTTACTGGAATTTAACTGAAATCTTTTGGTAAGGGGACACCATTTAAAAGCTGAAGCGCAGAATATGTCATTAAAGATGAAGAAGAAGAAGATATAGATCTTAAAATATTCATGACTTTATTGGAAACCTTCAAAGACATTTCTGCTGGAGACCTAAACTTCTATTTGTCTAAGCAAATATTCCTGAAATATCATGCAGGTAAATATCTACTCTATTTTTATGTATTAAATCTTTAACTTAATTACATTAAATGCAATTAAACTGTGTTCAAGCTTATATAAGAGCTCTTGTACATGATTTAGAAAAACCATAACATTTGATGTAAGTAAATAGTAATATGTGAAAATGCGTAATTTGTATCCAACTGTTCATTTATTTTTATGCTTTAAGGAATCGTGTTCAGAAAATCATTACTACAATTTTTTATTTTATGACAAATTAATGATTTAGGTTGACAGTTTACCATATATAAACTAACTTATCCTCCTCCACTTTCTCCTCCACATCCTCCTTCACCTTCTCCTCCTCATCCTCCTCCACTTTCTCCTCCTCATCCTCCTTCACCTTCTCCTCCTCATCCTCCTCCACTTTCTCCTCCTCATCCTCCTTCACCTTCTCCTCCTCATCCTCCTCCACCTTCTCCTCCTCATCCTCCTTCACCTCCTCCTCATCCTCCTTCACCTTCTCCTCCTCATCCTCCTCCACTTTCTCCTCCTCATCCTCCTTCACCTTCTCCTCCTCATCCTCCTCCACTTTCTCCTCCTCATCCTCCTTCACCTTCTCCTCCTCATCCTCCTCCACTTTCTCCTCCTCATCCTCCTTCACCTTCTCCTCCTCATCCTCCTCCACTTTCTCCTCCTCACCCTCCTTCACCTTCTCCTCCTCATCCTCCTCCACTTTCTCCTCCTCACCCTCCTTCACCTTCTCCTCCTCATCCTCCTCCACTTTCTCCTCCTCATCCTCCTTCACCTTCTCCTCCTCATCCTCCTCCACTTTCTCCTCCTCATCCTCCTTCACCTTCTCCTCCTCATCCTCCTCCACTTTCTCCTCCTCATCCTCCTTCACCTTCTCCTCCTCATCCTCCTCCACTTTCTCCTCCTCATCCTCCTCCACTTTCTCCTCCTCATCCTCCTTCACCTTCTCCTCCTCATCCTCCTCCACTTTCTCCTCCTCATCCTCCTTCACCTTCTCCTCCTCATCCTCCTCCACTTTCTCCTCCTCATCCTCCTTCACCTTCTCCTCCTCATCCTCCTCCACTTTCTCCTCCTCATCCTCCTTCACCTTCTCCTCCTCATCCTCCTCCACTTTCTCCTCCTCATCCTCCTTCACCTTCTCCTCCTCATCCTCCTCCACTTTCTCCTCCTCATCCTCCTTAACCTTCTCCTCCACTTTCTCCTCCTCATCCTCCTTCACCTTCTCCTCATCCTCCTCCACCTCGTCTTCAACATCCTCCACCTCCTCCTCAACATCCTCCTCCTCCACCACCTCCTCAACATCCTCCTCCTCCACCACCTCTTCAACATCCTCCTCCTTGTAAGATACCTATTTCCCTACTATATTGTATAGCCTGAAGCCAAGCTTATTATTATGTTATTCTAATTGTATGAGTCAAAGTCTTTAGTCCTAACTAATACACAATTGTATACATTGTTGTTGAGGCGCGAAGCAAACCTAAAGATAGAATGTAATAAACAACTAACTCACTTCTTGTGTTATCTTCGTAAGATAAACATCGTGTTGTGTTGTGTGTAATTAATACCGGGCAAATGGAATACGGGCTTTTACTTACAGGTCAATTCCCGAGGACCGGAATCGGATCATATAATACCAAAGGGTAACTAGTGTTCTTGTGTTTTGGATTAAATACTAAACAGCTCGGATAATATTGTCCAAATCAGGTTCTTCACATAACAATCATTTAGGGAACAAGTAAAAACAGTTTTATTACATCACATTCATTGACATAACATATATTTCGTTTAGGACTCTTTGACAATAATGGACAAGAACACGACTACGACTTGACTTGTCACACACTTGAATCGTACTACTCAAAATCATTGCATCACCATGATAAATTACACATTTTGTTGATTTTATAGTTACACTTTCAAATTACCATTAGTTACTAGCTATTTTTCAACACTCCCTCTCTTGAGGTTCCAAATTTTTACAATTTTGGAAACTCAACACAATTTAAAACATAATACATTGAATTTTTAATTATGGAATACTGTTATCAACTTTAGAAATGACTTCTAAAGGGATTAATCGTTTCACTGGACGAATGCATTCTCCTTGTGATGTTTTCAATTTAACAACACGAATTTCATTGTCCTTTCCAGGAAATACTTCTATTATTTTTGCCAAAGGCCAATCCATTCTCTTTAAGTTGTCGTTTTCAACTAAAACGACTTCTCCAATTATTGGCTGTCTTATTTCTTTAATTGCAGCTCTATGTATCAATTGTCCAAGATATTCAGTTCTAAAGCGTTTTCTCAAATTTTCACGCAACTTGTGTAGGTACTTAAGTCTTCTGTTCAACTTATGCGAATCAATTTCATCTAAATCTGTAACACCGATGGTTGAGATTTCATGTAGAAACATACTCGGAGTTAATGGAACTAAATCTTTTGAATCTTCAGACATATAAGTTAATGGCCTTGAGTTTACGATTGCCTCACAATCACACAAAACTGTTAATAGTTCTTCATATGTTAAGCATGCACGTCCAAGTACTCTTCGTAACAGATTCTTGACTAAGCCAATCAGTCTTTCCCACCATCCACCAAACCAACTTGCGGTAGGAGCGTTCATAATCCATTGAATTTTTTGAACATTTGAGACTGATTCTATTTTCTCCCAATCAAGACTTTTCAGTTTATTTTCCGTTCCAACGAAGTTTGTCCCATTATCTGTATAAATTACTGATGGTCGACCACGTCTTGCAATGAATCTACGTAATGCTTCAATAAAAACTTCAGTCGACAATGACGAAACAAGTTCCAAGTGTATTGCTCGATAAATTGCACATGTAAATAATACAATCCATGATTTTTGACCATTTTTTAGATTTAAAGGTCCAGCTAAATCAATACCAGTGACTTCGAAAACTGCAGCATCCTTTATTCTGTTTTCTGGCAATGGAGCAGGCTTAGTACTCATCGGTTTTGAGACAAATCTCTTACATTTCACACAAGCTTGAATGATATTGCGTACGTATCTTCTTGAATGTATAATCCAGTAGTTTTCTCTCAAATTCGACATTGTGATTTGAGTTCCAGCATGAAATAATTCTACGTGCTTAGATTGAATTATTATGTCAACTAACGGATGATTGTACGGCAATACAGCAGGTGTTTTGAAATCTTCTTGATCATTCCTCATGATAATTTTAGTCTTTATTCGCAAAATTCCATCTGAATCTTTAAAAACTTGTAAAGTATTCAGTTCATCTGACTTTTTCGTGAATGATTCTTGCTGAATTAGTTTAACTAACTTTTTCTCTGCAGATTTTATTTCTTCTAACTTAATTCTTCCCCCTTCACGAAAAGAACCTTTCCTTGTATTATTGATAAAACGAAATAACAATGCAACCAACTTCAGTATCTTATGAAAATCAGTAGAATACTCTGAAATCCAATTTGTCTTGACAGGCTTACTAGCTGACATCAATGTAGTTACATTTCTTATCATTTCTTGAGGCCAGTCTTGTTTTTGCAGTTTCAACCACTGAGGTCCTTCCCACCACTTAGATTCGAGTAGTGTCTTAACAGTACATCCTCGTGATGGCAAATCTGCTGGATTGTCAGCTCCAGGAACGTGACTCCAATTCTCCACTTTACTTAAGGAACGTATTTCCTTTACTCTGTTCCAGACAAAAGTTTCCCATGTATCTTCATTTGTAATCCAGCATAGGGCATTCATACTATCTGTCCAATAGTAACATGGAATCTCCTCTAAACACAAATCTTTCTTGACAGTTTCAGCTAATCTTGCACCAATGAGACAAGAAAGTAATTCCAATCTTGGTATTGACACTTCTTTAAGTGGTGCTACTCTAGATTTTGTTTGAATCAAGTGCACTTCAAAAATTGACTCCTTTTCAATTCTTAAAAACACGCAAGCAGCGTAAGCTAATTTACTTGCATCCACGAAAGTGTGCAATGACCAGTTTTCCTTCTCCTTATCGTCACATCCAAACCATCTGGATATTTTGATTTCACTGACTTCAGAAAATTGTTTAATCCAGTATTTATACTTTTTCATGACATTTTCTGGTAGTTCATCATCCCATCCTACTTTCATTTCCCAAATTTCTTGTAATAACAGTTTCGGATACAGTGAAATAGGTACAGTAAAACCAATTCGATCAAATATACGATGGGCAGACGACAGAATGTTTCTCTTCGTGATTTTATCATCTTTATTTTCTTTCATTCTAGATAAATCACAGCTCAAACTGTCATCACTTAAGTCCCACTTCAGTCCTAAAACGGATACTTTCTTTTCCATGTCTGTAGGATGAGAATTAGTAATCCATCCGCGTAATTCAAACTTTCCACTAAGCATTAAAGTAACTGATTCCGAAATAAACTTTTCAATTTCATCTTCAGTTTTCAAACTAATAATACAATTATCCACATACAGCGAATTCTTCAGTTTCGTTGCAGTATCTTCATATTCAGCAGGTACAGTACTTAACATGTACTGTAAAACAGCTCCGAGTAGAAAAGGACTTGATGAAACTCCAAAGACAACTCTCCGATGTCTAAACATCTTGATATTTCCAGTTTCTTTGTCCCACCATAGAAATCTTACATAATTTCTGTCTTCGGGACGAATACTAATTTGTAAGAAAGCTTTTGTGATGTCTGAAATCACTCCATACTTGTTTATGCGAAAACGAGTTAATAACGTAGGTATTAGTTCTAATAGATTGGGTCCAGTTTCCAAACATTCGTTGAGACTGAAAAATCCAAACGACTTCTCTTCGTCAACAGGAACTTCTTCTATTATTCCCAGTCCGATCCATATTTCCAAAATATTCTGATATGCAATTTTCTGTTTTTCAGTTAACTTCTTTGTCATTGTATTAAGTCTTTTCTCAGCTAAAACTTTATTATCTTGAATAGGCGGATGACCAGAAATCCATGGCAGTGTGATCTCATAACGACCTTCCTCGTTAATTTTCACTGTTTGCAAAAAGTGTTCCATGGTATTTTCATGGTGATCTCGTTTACTTAATTTTTCAGCTGGATCTTTGATTCCAATGACATCAAGACTCCAAATATCACTTACTTTTGCTTCTTGCATAAATAGTGAATGCACTAATAGTGTAGTATTTTTTCCATTTCCACTATTTGGTAGTTTTCCAATTAAGGCCCATCCAAGGTAAGTTTCAAATGCAGCTAGTCCATTTTCCAATTGAACTTTTCTGCCAGTTTCTAACTTTCCACAGATATCTCCACCAATTAATAAATGAATTTCAGCACAATTTTCCCCAATGTCTGTAAATTGTACTCCATAGTTTTTGAATTCTTCAATCCAAGGTGCTTTTCGAATTTTTGGTATCTCTCCACAGATTACATCTTGATCCAGCACTGTAAACTTACATTTATAATCATTATTCAATGACGATACTGAAACTTCATATTTATTGTGTAGTGTGACATCTGACTCTACCCCTCCAAATAAGCTGTGAATTATTTTCTCACTGCCGATACTTTGTAATCCCAATTCTTTAGCTACTTTCTTCGTTAAATGTGTCTTCTGTGATCCTGAGTCTATTAATGCTCGAATAATTTTCTCTTTCCCATTTCCTTTAATTCGAACCATTAAAGTTTTCAAGACTACTTCAGAAGAACAAGACTGATTAGCCAAAGAACTTTCTTTTGATTCCTGTGCAATACTAATTTCTGTTGTTAACTTCTTAACTTCCTTTTTATTGCATGGTAGATCCGGACAAATGACAACGTGATGTCTGCGATCACAAATCTGACACTTTATCTTGCTTTTACACTTATTAGAAACGTGTCCTATTTTCAAACAAGAAAAACATGCTTTCTTTTGCATAATTATCTTCGTTTTTTCATCCATAGACATTTTCTTTGCAGAAAAACAGTTTTGACTTTCGTGTGGTTTATCACAGAAAATACATTCCACGGTTTTCTTCTCTTTTTCTAGATTTTGGTTTCCACTGAACAAACCTGCAGCTGTAGGAATATCTTCTACTTCTTTATTCTTGTGATAAGATTTTCCTTTTGGTTCCAGTCCAAATCCGGAGTTGGGTTGTGAGAGTGGGCAAGAGCGGACATGCTTCTTAGCTCGTCCGTTCTTAGCCCACATCTTTGTGTATTATTAATAATTACATTCATATAAAACGCGTACTTTGTGTATTGATATAATTAATGTGTAACAATCATAATAATAGTAATTCCGAAAACTAAAATGCTATTTTAAAATTTTTGTTAAAACACTACTAGAGTTGTTTACAAGTTGTATATTATTAAAAGTAAAAGTAATTTATTTTAGAAAATTCCGGAACATCAATATTTGTTCATCATCAAATTTGAAAAATGTGAACTTTAAAAAATCTCTTGGAAAACCGACCTTGATTGAAAAGTGAAGATTGAAAAGTTAATTTTGTTAGTTACATTCGAAACAATATGTTAAGCCTGCCTAATGAAAAGAAAATTTGGATTTGTAAGTAAACTCAAAGTATTCTATTATATTATTATAATGTACTATTTATGTAGAAAGCACTTGCTAAATTGTATGTAGCCACGTTCATCAAAATTTTAATAATTGTCACTTACATTACGCGATTTTCTTGAACCTATAATATCTAAAATTACTTACACGTCAGAGTTAACAGTCATCATGTCGTAAAGTAAAGGAAATGACGTGTAGACTTGGGAGGATTGGAATGTCTTAATATGTACTGAAATAGATAACATATCATGTACCTAAATATGCATAGCACAAAAAAATTGCAATAAATATTATAATGCCATGTCACAATTCTGTTCTTCAGTACGTTCTGTGCTATAATTCTACGTTTATATCTGTTTACATCAATTCTTAATATTCAGTTTCTAAACTTATTATTTTTAGCACCAATCTAAGGTTGTGAGAACAATTAGGGGTCTCACGTAAAACAGTGTCAGTAACCAATCTGAATTTGCTTGCCTACCTCTTTAAGGTTTTTTGAAAATAAATTCAATTTTTTGAGTTTAAATAGTTCAAATGTAAAACAGGATACCAGTAACCAGTCTGGCCCATCTTTGACAAAATTTATTTTGTTACAACTCTGGTCTTCCAGACTATGTCTTTGCGTGATAAAACATAATAATGATATATTGCTCTAAGCCTGTAATGATTAATGTAACGATTAATGCTTACAGAATTAAATACATACCAACAACTGTAATGTCAAGATATAATTTACCGACAAAAAATCACTGAAATAGAAGGAAATCCTGAAATAATTTAATGTAACAAAATTACTGGAGTAGAGATAATGTAATAAAATAGTTATATTCACCATAATTACGTATTTGTAAAAAATACTACACTGGAGATAATGTCATCAAATAATAATAATGTCAAGAAATAATTTATCGTGTGAAAAATAACTGTAATGGAGAAAACGGCAAAAAAATGTGTGGAAACTACTCTTATGATAAAAATGTCATGAATATAGTAACATAATTAAATGTCATAATACAGCGTCATAATTAATGTAAAAGGTAAAAATGCCAAAGGAATGGTTTAATGTGCCATAACTACTGTAATAGTAAACCTCATGAAATGGTTTAATGTGTCATAATTATCGTAATGAAAAAAATGCAATGAAATAGTTTAATATATAGAAATTACTGATAAGAATATTAGCTTTACGAATGGATTCGTTGTTTGCCTGCATATTTGCTTGTATCTGTATAATGTTTCGGTTGGATAAAAATGCCTAATAAGCTAAACTCTGTGTTTTAGGTCTGGTCAGCCTATTTAACCTTATTATCAATGTGAGATAATTACCACAGAACTTATGAGTACCAATAATCTTTCCAAAATATTATTATAAACTGAGCATATGTAACAAGTATACGTTTTTGTGTACACAGGAACATGGCAATTTATAAGATCTGTCAACGTAAACATTAGAAATAATAGTTAAAAGCCCGGCTCTCACAACCCAACTCCATTTAAAATGTAAAATGATTTACTGACTATTAACATTATTGTAAAAGATGTAAAGACCAACGGTCATATCGTCCAACAATAAAACCTTAAACCTTAACCTTAAACCAGTCCAAATCCAGCTCTGGCTAAACTTATTCTTTCTTCTCCTTCAACTTCTCTTCTAATAAAATTCATAAGTTGGGAGAGACGGTTTGTTACTTCATCATTCTGATGAAAATTACTTCTGTTTCTTTCCCATGCTCGTAAAGTATCTTCGGGAAGACTCGATTCAACTAATGGAAATAGTATGGAAGCATACTTTTCCGCTGTAACACCCAAAGATTCCAATGCTCGTAACTGGGCTTCTAATTTATCATATAGACTTGATAACAGAATCTTCTGTTTGCAGTTCATCGCATTATTCAAAACCAACTTCAACAGTTCACGAACGTACACTTCAACCAAAGTATCTTCATTTCCAAAACGACTTTTCAAGTGATTTATAGCTTTTCCATAATTTTCTGCTGACTGTGGAAAGCTTTCTACAACATCTCTCGCTTTGGAACCTTCTACTGTTGATTGATACAAGTATTGGAACTTGTCTTCTGCTGCCATGTTCTTATCTTCGTGAATCTTCTTGAAACTGTTCCAAAATGACAACCAATCTTTTATTTCACCTCCGAATTTCTTGATATCCAGCTTAGGAAGGTTGTACTTTTTCTTCTGAACATGTCCATCATTATTATTAGGTACAATGACTGGAATGTTGTTCTCTTTTTGTTCGATTGTTTCCAACATATCAATGACAGCTACTTTTGTTCTTACAAATCGCTCATTGTAAGGCAAACATGACTCGAACTCCAAAATATAATCATCTTCCGCTTCTTCTGGAATCAAATCACTGATCTTTTGATCATATTCATGAATTCTATGAATACATTCTTCCAGGCGGGTGAACAAAATTTTTAATTCAGCATTCCTGGGCTTCTCCTTTGCTAACTCAGTGTCCAAGGAATCTGCTAATCTCGTAAATAATGTCCTTTGTGGACCTCGATCTCTTCGCGTTCTTTGCATGACTCTCGATTCTTGTTTTTCTCGTCAATAAAATTTTTTCCCGGACCAAAATGACTCGTAACCGCTTCTCCCACCGAAAATGACTGCAATCTCTTCCTACGGTCGCCAAATCTTGTGTTTTGGATTAAATACTAAACAGCTCGGATAATATTGTCCAAATCAGGTTCTTCACATAACAATCATTTAGGGAACAAGTAAAAACAGTTTTATTACATCACATTCATTGACATAACATATATTTCGGTTAGGACTCTTTGACAATAATGGACAAGAACACGACTACGACTTGACTTGTCACACACTTGAATCGTACTACTCAAAATCATTGCATCACCATGATAAATTACACATTTTGTTGATTTTATAGTTACACTTTCAAATTACCATTAGTTACTAGCTATTTTTCAACAAGTGTCATACGGCCACATATTATATTAACATACATATTATTAGTATAAAGCATTTATTATTATTATCGATTGATTAAGGAGGTGTGATGGGTTCAATTTTGATGATGTCAGTGCAAGGGGCAAATGGTGTACTGTAAAAGTGAGTGGAGCCGCCGTACAAGGATCTCTGCAATTCAGTTTGTCTTTGTTTTCCCATTTGAGACTCTCCCCTGCACGCTCTTCCCTCAACCATAGAGTATTATCTTCTATGTAAAACTCCACTCGATTCTGTACTTATTTACTCCGTTGAAGGTTTTATCACATTGCCATATATTTTACTCTATGACAAGCTCCCTCACATGAAATTTGCCGACGTTTTCGGAAAGATATGATTTTGGGATTTTGAAGTAACGTACACGTTTCAAAAAAATATCAAAAAAAAGAGAAAAAAATTTAGCAGCGGTTATGAGGCCGCTTTTTTTGAATTTCAGTTTGCAACTATGTAAGAAAAATAGAAAAACAGGTTTTCAATGTATTTCCCCCACTCCAAAGAACCCCAAATATTTCCCCGTTAAAAAACATTTCCGAAAATCAAGCCCTCATAGCCGCTAGAAAAATATGCGGCGATTTCAAAAATGGCTACCCCAAAACTCTAGCTTTAGCCATTCTCCCCCAATCAGGGATTTTAAAACCCCTCACCCCTCCTTAATTGGGATCTAATGGGAGAGTAAAGGTATACAGGCTGTTAGTATAACGTAACTTACTAAGCACAAGATATACCGTTACTTCATCCTCCACCACCTCCTCAACATCCTCCTCAACATCCTCCTCCTCCGCCTCCTCCACCTCATGCCACCTTTGCCTTACTTCAACCCCTCTGATATAAATTATTTGGGAAAACAGTAATCGTGGGTTAAGTTTTCCTGTGAGACAACCTTCTAGGAGATATAAAAGCCTTGAGCTTGCCAATGTAAGCTCCTATTACACTCCTATTGCCTTTCTTTTTTTCTCTTTGGTTAGATAGAGCCTAGCTTTAAATTATTACAACATTCATGACTTCACTGGAAATCCTTCACCACCTTTCAATAAAACAAAGCGACTAAACTTATGTTCGTTAAAGCTAAACTTCTTGTAAATATCACGGAGACAAGTGAGCTACTCTTTCTTTGGTTCTTTTTCAGGCTGTACTAGTTCAGGGTTAAACATTAATATTCCAACCATTAAAGTAAGCAGCCTAAACCAGCAATTAAACTCTAAGCTGATGTACTGTACATGACTAAATGATCCTTACTTTGAGTATCCCTGAAATAAGATGTCCCAACAAAGTCATCGGAATACAAGCTAGCACTTTCTTCTCTTCAACTAACAATGAAAATGCATTTTATGGAGTCTGAATGAACGACGTGCCAAAACTATATAAGTGTTTCGCAAATTAAATGTAGAAATGAAATAGTGGAAGGATGATAGTAATTCTGTGTTTTATGTTTATTCAGGAAGGATTACATATCTTGTATTTGTCGAATATTCTAGAATTGTGTCATAGAATAGTCCACCGTTCAGGTTAATTCCAACAACTCAGAAGTATAAACAAATACATTGGCTTCTTGACTGTACAATTTTTTAGTCTCTACCGAATCGAAGATTAGTGATATTTTGACAAGCTATGTAACGCTGAAATACAACCAGAAAGTATAAACAGCACGTATGTTTTGAAGAAGCAAGTTCAAAAATATTTCCAGTAAAAAAAGTAAATGAGGAAGAATGACCATATATCCAAGTACAGGAAAAATTGCACCAATTTTCATGTCAAAACTAAGGCTCTGAACTTCCCTTTCAGATTGCTTTTGTCTTTCTCTGAATCTCATTACATGAGGTTTGAAATGTATAAGTTGTCGCCAAAGGTCGAGTAGTCCCATTTCATTCAATTCTTGGACAACATTTATAAACTCATGACGAAAACACCCAACAAAAAACCACGAAAGAGGCCAATGGTTCGCATACTCTATTGCTTTTAAACATTTCAGTAAGGGAAACCTTTGTTTTACATTGTAAATCAGCAAAGACTCAGAATTAGAATTGAATTCTTCAACAAACAGTTTTAGCTTCGTATTTGATAGGCACGATTCCAATATATTAGTATACGAAACCTCATTAATATTATCAGTATCATAAAAATATACACTTGAGTTTTCTTTGTCCATAAGGCCATACTGTTCGAAGTAAAGACGCAAAGCAGCATAGCTTTTACTTTGAGACATTACAGTAAGATGTCCAATGATAGAAACTATTTTATAATTATTTAGAATTAGTTCACGGAAATTGTTCATTCTCTTTTTGTCCACAGGAGCAACAACTTCATTTGTGATGTAACTTTCATACTGAGTTACAAAAATATTTAACACCAAACAGAGAATTCCGTAAATGAGGAGTTTCCTTTGGTTGTGGTTTTGTCTGAGAAGAATGGCAATGGCGGACAGGAAGAAGTTACTAATAGATTCAAATGTCAGTTTTTGTTTTGAGAATCGAAATATTAGTGCATTGCCTAAAAGACAACAGATGAGCAATAATAGCCACGTACTCACGTCCATTATGTCCACCCAGATAGATAGCGGCTGATCGAGATACGTTTCTTTGTCTACACAGTAGATGAATCTCCATTCCCCAGGAAATGTTAAATATGCGACTTTTGTCTTTTCGTACACAAATAAATGTGCATAACCCTGTTCCGGATATATAAAACCGCAAAAAGTATTATTAAAATTATTTCTAGCATTACTGTTGTAGAGAGCTGTGAAATTTAAATAATTAGCCATTACTTCCAAAAGTGGGTATTGCACGTAGTATTCTTTGTCTAGGCAAGTTTTATGTATTCTTTTCTTAATCAGAACGTATGGGGACGAAGCACATTCCCGTTTATTTTCTTCTTCGCTGCTTACTTTGGACGAATCCCAAACAAAGATACCTTGTTTATAAAGATTTCTCTGTAAACCTTTTCCTGTGATTTCTCTCTGTGGTTCTTGTAAAATTGTGAAATCAAACCTTGCAAACTCCTTAGTGAATAGTGACACTGTTAGTACTTCAATGTCCTTAGGAGAGTTGATGACCATAAAATAAACTGCATTCGCGAATCCCGAGCCCAATTGATCTACGAAATTGTTTTTGATTACATCGAAGTGATTCTTTGTGCTAATTATTAGAAACTTGTCACTTGGTCGATCCCATTCTCGACCATAGAAAGCTGGGAAAGCAAGGATTCCTCTAATTTCACTCTCAGGTGGTTCCACTAGTGTTAAGATATTTCCATTGGTGTTGGACAATGAACTTGGGTAGTCATGTCCTCCTTTGTAGTTGGAAATCCATTTCTTTAAATTAAAAGTTGCTTCACCAACTATGGTTCGTGGTGCGAATATAATTTTTTCAAAAACATAATCCGTTAAATTACCTGGATATAAAATAATGTCCAAACCATAATTTGCAATTGGAGAAGATGGAATTTGACATTCTGTATTGAAAATATTAACAGTGAGCAGAATAGCCGCGATAAATTCTTTATGTGGCACCATAACTGTAAGTAACTCACAAACGTATTGAGATAACTTCGATCAAACGTGTTCTACTAAATTGAGTGTTTGTTTTCAAAATCAGCTTTACAAGCCTGTGTGTATCAATAAGAAAAACTTCCACTTGTAGCAACCACTGCATGTAAGATATCCATAAAGATTATTACAATTACAGTGCTCTTTTGCCCGTAATATGGTATATATTCTATGAAATTAAGCACTTTATCTGCAGTACTATTAAGCCTATGAGTCTACTATTAAATTCCCACTTATCGTATAAGCAAAGCACTTATGCCACTTTATTTCAGAAAATTGTACTTTAATTGTTACTTTAGAGTTTTGTTCCAGAGAGTGTTTTTGAGAGAAAAACTTCTTTCAGACGCCAGGTCAAAGAGACGAAAGTCGAGTTAGTAGTTAGTAGCAAAATAAAAGAAAACTTGTATAAGTATATATATACCCAATGAACAGTTCTATATATAGTGTCTCACCATTTCTGACGTGTTCTCCTATTTACTTAAAAATTGATTTATGTAAAGGTAAGTCGAGCAAACTAAGAACTTGAATCGATTGGATTTGAAAAATAGTAGGGTTACAACAAGGCTGGTGTAAATATGCTAGTTGTTCCACAAGGTTGCCTTAAGGAAAAGTTTTTAATTTAAAATTTCAGTTTTCTTCGTTGTGGAACTAAATTTGAAAAATGTAACCCGGCATAGCGTATTGAATCAATAACTATGGAAATCTGAAATAAATTATTTGAAAAAACAGTAATCGTGGGTTAAGTTTTCGTGTGAGGCAACCTTATAGGAGATACATGTGCCTTGGGCTTACCATATACACTCCTATTGTGCTCCTATTGCCTGCTATAGTTTTCTCTTTTGCTAGATAGAACTTATTGATAGAAATTATTAAAACATTCATGACTTTACTGGAAATCTTTCACCACCTTTCTGTAGAACTAAACTTCTAAAATTCTACTTTATTCGACACTTATTCTTACTTTGAGGTATCCGTGAAATTGCTAATCCCAACCAAATCATCGGAATAGCACTTTCTTCTCTTCAACTAACAATGAGGATGCACTTTATAAAACATGAATGAACGACGTGATAAAATTAGAAGATGAGTATTTGCAAATTAAATGTAGAAATAAATTAGCGGGAGGATTATACTAATTCTGCATTTTATGTTTATTCAGGAAGGATTACATAGGTATTCTTACCCAGTTTATTTTTCTACCCCTGCTTTTCTTAACACAGTTTACTTTTGGTCAGACCCTGCTAAAACAGGAGTTAAATAATAATAATGAAATTCAAAATAATAATCAGAATTATTAATCTATTCTTTATCTGCACCAGAAAACTGTAAGACGCCACCTCAAAGAGACAAAAGTAGAGTTTCGTAGTTGCGAAACAAAAACAGACTTATATAAGTGTTCCATTGGACTACTCTATGGAGTCTCACAATTTCTGACGTATTTTGCTTAAAGCTTTTATGTACACGTAAGTCGAACAAATTGCGAACTTAGTTAGACTGGTTTCAAAGCATATAGTAGGGTTATCATGTATTGTTCAAGTACTTTTAGACATTTGCTTTGTTTTCTTTGGTGTTAGATACAACCTAGATATAGATCATGAAATATTCATGACTTTACTGGAAACCTTCATAGACCTTACTGCTGGAGAACTAAACTTCTATTTGTCCAAGCAAATATTCCTGATAACACGCAGACAAATTTTCTACTACATTTGTATGTATTAAATGTTTAACCTAGTTATACTAAACGCAATTAAGTTTGTATAATTCAAGCTTGTATAACCTCATGTACATGATTTACAAAAACCATGAGATTGGATGTAAATAAATTGTAAAATGATGAAAACGTGTAGATTGTAGTCAACTGTTTATTTTTATGCTTTAAGGAATGTGTTAAGGAAATCATTTTTAGAATTCTTTATTTTAATATAAATTATTAATTTTAGGGTTAGAGTTTACCATAAGCTACTGAAATAGAGTCAATTTTTTGTTGGAGTTGGTTTAATAAATCTAACATTGAAATAGCTTAGTGATTTCGAAGATACACACTTTTTGACCTTTCACCCCCGAGAAAGAATTCGGAACCCTAAAACCAAACAGCCCCTACGATCGGAATAACGAGACTGCTTGGCCCCGAATCCATTTTGATTAGCCTTTAGATTAGAGTTTTTTCCAGAAGTCATTGGTCAGATTTGAGCCTAATAAGCAACCTGGTCATTCTTAAGAATCGAGACAATACAAGAATAGGAAATATTGACAATTTTACATACATGAATGACAGTAGTAGTGAAGCAGCACAATAATTTGAAACCGGAAGCTATATACTTACGTATTTCCTCAAACTACCCCTGCTTTTCCTAACACACTTTACTATTTTGTTCTGCCCTGCTAAAAAAAGTTAAAAATAATACTAATCAATTCAGAATAATATTCAGAATTAATCTATTCTTTATCTATACCAGAAACCTGTAAGACGCCATAGATCAAAGAGACAAAAGTCGATTTTCTTAGTTTGCGAAACAAAAGCAACCTTATACTACACTATTTGGACAATATGGAGTCTTACCTTCTCTGACGTAATTAACTTAAAACTTTGATGAACAGGTAAGTCGAACAAATTGCGAAGTTAGCTAGACTGCTTTGGAAGCATATATGAGGGCTATCATATATTCTCCCAGTCCTTCTATGGACTTCTGCTTTGTTTTCTTTGGTGTTCGATACAACCTAGATACAGACCTTGAAATATTCATGACTTTACTGGAAACTTTCTAAGACATTACTGCTTGAGAACTAGACTTCTATTTGTCTAAGCAAATATTCCTGATAATATCACGCAGGTAAATGTTCTACTCTATTTTTATGTATTAAATGTTTAACCAAATTACATTAAACACAACTGTGTTCAATCCAAGCTTATAAAAGATCATGTGGAGGACAATTTAGGAAAAACATGAGATTGGATGTAAATAAGTAGTAAAATGATGAAGAGGACAATAATAAAACAGTGACAGAATTTTTCTGGAATTTTCATTAGCTACTTGAAATCTTCATCCAAACTTTCCACATTGTCCCTGAAGGTAATTCTTTTGACGGTCTTAAAACCGAAATCCTCAATTTTAGCACTGCTGGTTAGAACACGGTTGATGTCAATTCCAACAACCCAGAAGGATAAATAAATACTTTGGTTTCTGGATTATACAATTTTGTTGTCTTTACCAAACCGAATTATCGAAGATAATACGTTTACTATGTAAATTAGTGCTATTTACAAGTTATGTAACGCTGAAATGCAACCAGAAAATATAGAAAGTACGTATGCTTTGAAGGAGCAAGTTCAAAAAGATTTCCAGTAAAAAAATTAAACAAGGAGGAATGATCAGATATCCAAATACAGGAAAAATTGCACCAATTTTCATTTCAAAGCTAAGGCTCTGGACTTCCCCTTCAGATAGCTTTTGTCTTTCTCTGAATCTCGCTACATGAGGTCTAAAATGTACAAGTTGTCGCCAAAGGTCGAGTAGTCCTATTTCATTCAATTCTTGGACAAAATTCAGAAACTCATGACGGAAACATCCAAGAAACACCCAAGAAAGAGGAACACGGTTTGCATACTCTTTTGCTTTTACACATTTCAATAAGGGAAACCTTTGTTGAACATTGTAAATCAGCAATGATTCAGAATTAGAATTCAATTCTTGAACAAACAGTTTTAGCTTCGTATCTGATAAGCACGATTCCATTATATTACTATATGAAGCATCATTAACGTTATCAGTGTCATAATAATAAACACTTGAGTTTTCTTTTTCCATAATTCCATACTGTACGAAATAAGGACGCAATGCAGAAAAACCTTCCCCTTGAGACAAATGAGTTAGATATCCAATAATAGAAACTATTTTATAATTATTTTGAATTAGTTCGCGGAAATTGTTCATTCTCTTTTTGTCCACAGGAGCAATAACTTCATTTGTGATGTAACTCTCATAATCAGTTGCAAGAATAGTATTTAACACCAAACAGAGAATTCCATAGATTAGGAGTTTCCTTTGGTTGTGGTTTTGTCTGAGAAGAATGGCAATGGCGGAAAGGAAGAAGTTACTAATACATTCAAATGTCAGTTTTTGTTTTGAGAATCGAAATATTAGTGCATTGCCTAAAAGACAACAGATTAGCAATAATAGCCACGTACCCACGTCCATAATGTCCACCCAGATAGACAGGGGCTTATCGTGATACGTCTCTTTGTCTACACAATAGATGAATCGCCATTCCCCAGGAAATGTTGAGTATATGACTTTTGTCTTTTCGTACATAAATAAATGCGCATAACTCTGTTCCGGATATATCAGGCCGCAAAAAGGTTATAGTAATGCAAGTTATTTCTTGCATTACTATTGTAGACAACCGTGAAATTTAAATAATTAGCCATTACTTTCAAAAGTGGATATTGCACATAATTGTCTTTGTCAAGGCATGCTTTATATATTCTCTTTTTAATCAGATCGTATGGGGACGAAGCACATTCTCGTTTACTTTCATTTTCATTGCCTTCCATTGATGAATCCCAAGCAAAGACACCTTGTTTATAAAGATTTTTTTGTAACCCTTTTCTTGTGATTCCTCTTTGTAGTTCTTGTGATGTTGTGAAATCAATGCTTGTAAACTTTTTAGTGAATAGTGACACTATTAGTACTTTAATTCCACCCTTAGAATTGATGACCATAAAATAAATTGCATCCGTCAATGTCCATTTCAACTGATCCACGAAATTGTTTTTGATTTCATCGAAGTGATTCTTTGTACTAATTATTAAATACTTGTCATTAGGTCGAGCCCATTCTCTACCAAATATAGCAGGCAAAATTGTAATTCTTTTAATGTCACTCTCAGATGGTTCCACTAGTGTTAAGATATTTTCGTTTGTGTTTGACAATGAACTTGGATATTCAAATGCCATTTTTGAGCTAGCAAACCATTTCGTTGTATTAAGAGTTGTAGCAAGTATTATGGTTCGTGGTGAGAGTATAATTTTTTCAAAAACATAATCCGTCAAATTACCTGGATATAAAACAATGTCCAAACCACAATTTGCAAGAGGTGACGATTGAATTTGACATTCTGTACTGAAAATATAAACAGTGAGCAGAATAGCAGTGATACATTCTTTATGTGACACCATACTTATAAATGTGAGTAACTCACAGGTGTATTGAGATAACTTCGATCAAACGTGTTCTATTAAATCTGGTACGGAAGTTGCTTAAAATGAACATCAAATATGAAAGATTTCGACATAAAACAACGATTGCAGAAGCTGAATGTAAAAAATCCAAAAAGATGATTATGATTAGTGTTCAGTTGCTTATAATTTGGCATATGTTTTTGAAATTAATAAGTTTATCTGTTGCACCATTGCGCTTATCAGTCTACTATTCAATTCCCACTTATCAAATAAGAAAAACACTTACGCCACGTTATATCAGAGAATTCGTACTTTGTTACTTTAGAGTTTTGTTCCAGGTGTACTTGAGAGAAAGGATTGTGATATAATATTCCGTAAGTCGCCAGTTCAAAGAGACAAAAGTCGGGTTTCTTAGTTGCGAAACAAAAGCAAACTTATATAAGAATACCAAAGGAACAATTCTATAGTGTCTCACCATTTCTGAAGTGTTCTTTTCCTATTTACGTAAGACTTGATTTATGTAGAGGTAAAAGGAACGAACTATAAGAACTTACATCAGATTTGATTCGAAAAATAGTTGGCTTACCACAAGGCTGGAGTAACCATAGCAGTTGTCCTATGAGGTTGCCTTATGCAAAAATTTTTAATTTCAAATTTCAGTTTTCTGATGCAAAAATTTGAAGAATTTGCCCCACGTAGCGTATGGAATCAGTAGCTGTGGAAATCTGGAATAAATTATTTGGAAAACAGTAATCTTGGGCTAAGTTTTTGTTTGAGACAACCTTATAGGAGATATACCAGCCTTGGGCTTACCATATACACTCCTATTGTGCTTCTATTGCCTTCTACATTTTGTTTTCTCTTTTTCTAGATAGAACCTAGACAAAATTATTAAAACATTCATGACTTTACTGGAAATCCTTAGCCACCGTTCTATGGAACTAAACGGCTAAACTTCTATTTGTCTAAGCTAAAATTCTTGTAAATATCACGAAGGCAAATGAGCTACTCTTTCTTGGTTCTCAGGTTATAGTTCAAGGCTAAAAGTTAACATTTCAAACATTAAAGCAGCTTAAGCCCACAATTAAATTCTGTAAGCTGATGTGCACAACAAACTGATTCTTACTTTGAGGTATCCCTGAAATATGATGTCCCAACAAAGTCCACGGAATACATGCTAGCGCTTTCGTCTTGTCAACTAACCAACTAACAATGGAAATGCGTTGTATGGAGTCTGAATGAACGACGTGATTAAATTAGATGAATATTTCGCAAATGAAATGCAAAATAAAATAGTGATTCCGTATTTTATGTATATTGTTCAATGTTCTATGTTTATTCAAATGCCAATTATATACATTACAAAAAGAATTCTGAGATGATTTAAGATTTAAAGAAAACTGATAAACATTAGTTGCCTCTAAATAGAGTTAATAAGTAATAAATGTATGGGAATTTATTTAGAATGTTTTGGAGTTACAATAAATGGTAATGGTTGACTAACAATTTGCATGCCCTTTTGTCTCACTTTCTCTCAAGTGTAACCGTTTTAATGGCTTTTAAGAAAATTGGTACTTAAGTCTTAGCATTCAGTTCCATGGACATGCAAACCAATATTAGCAATTTTTAGTGGTTTTCAAAGGGGTTTTAGACAACCTTTAGTTTATAGTAGATTTCATTAGAGCATAAAGCGAAAGCAACACCCAAACAGTAGCAAAATATTTAAACGCATAAATATTTAAACGCCCAAACGTTATGTATCCCTACCGTTTGACCAGAAAGTATAGGCAGCAGTTATATTTTGAAAGAGTAAAGTCAAATATTTTTCAAGTAGAAAAATAAGAATAGGAAGAATGACCAGATATCCAAGAACAGGAAAAATTGCACCAATTTTCATGTCGAAGCTGAGACTCTGAAATTCCGCTTCAGATTGCCTTTCTTTTTCAAAGAATCTGGATACATGAGGATTCAAAGATTGAAATCGTCTCCAAAGGTCGAGTAGTCCCATTTCATTGAGTTCTTGGACAACATTCAGAAGCTCATGTCGAAAACATCCAAAAAACATCCTTGAAAGAGGTTCAACATTTGCATGCTCTATTGTCCTAAAACATTTCAATGAGGGAAAATTTTGTTGCACATTGTAAAACAGTAATGACTCAGAATTATAATTCTTATCTCCCAGAAAGAGTTTCAGTTTCGCGTCTGACAAACATGAATCAATTATATCTTTCTCTGAAGTCACATTTATATTATTAGTATCAAAGAAATATACACTTGAGTTTTCCTTGTCTGCAATACCATATTGCATGAAATAAGAACGGACAGTAGAATAGCCATCAGTTTGGGTTAATCCAGTTACGTTTCCAATAACAGAAACTATTTTATAATTATTTTGAATTAGTTCACGAAAATTGTTCATTCTCTTTTTGTCCACAGGAGCAACAACTTCATTTGTGATATAACTTTCATACTCAGTTAAAAGAATATTTAACACCAAACAGAGAATTCCGTAGATGAGGAGTTTCCTTTGGTTGTGGTTTTGTCTGAGAAGAATGGCAATGGCGGAAAGGAAGAAGTTACTAATAGATTCAAATGTCAGTTTTTGTTTTGTAAATCGAAATATTAGTGCATTGCCTAAAAGACAACAGATTAGCAATAATAGCCACGTCCTCATGTCCATTATGTCCATCCAGATGGACAGCGGCTTATCCTCATACGTTTCTTTGTCTACACAGTAGATAAATCTATATTCCCCAGGATATGTTAAATATATAACTTTTGTCCACTCGTAATCAAACAAATCTACATAACTCTGTTCCGGAAATATAGAGCCGCAATAAGGATTACGATAATTATTTCTAGAATTACTTTTGTAGACAGCCGTAAAATTTAGATACTTAGCCATTACTTCAAAGAGTGGATATTGCACGTAATTATCTTTGTGAAGGCATGCCTTATGTATTCTCTTTTTAATCAGACCGTATGGAGACGAGGCACATTTCTGTTGATTTTCATTTTCATTGCCTGCTCTAGACGAATCCCAAACAGAGATACCCTTTTTATGAAGATTTCTATGTAAACCTTTTCTTGTGACTCCACTCTGTAGTTCTTGTGATGTTGTGATATCAATCGTTGCAAACTCTTTGGTGAATAGTGACACTGTTAGTACTTCAATGTCGTCCTTAGAATTGATAACCATAAAATAAATTGTTGTCGTCAATCTCCAGCTCAAATGATCCAAGAAATTAATTTTAATTTCATCAAAATTATTCTTTGTGCTAATTATTAGAAACTTGTCGTTTGGTCGATCCCATTCTCGACCAAATAGAGCTGGGAAGGTTGTGATTCTTTTAATTTCCCTCTCAGGTGGTTCCACTACTGTTAAGATGTTTCCATTTGTGCTGGACAGAGAACTTGGGTATTTCAATCCTCCTTTGTAATTGGAAATCCATTTCATTGTATTTAAAGTTGCTACCGCAATTATGGTTCGTGGTGAGAATATAATTTTTTCAAAAACATAATCCATCAAATTACTTCGATATAATACAATGTCAAAATCGTAATTTGCAATTTGTGGCGATAGAATTTGACATTCTGCACTGAGAATAAAAACAGTGAGCAGAATAGCGGGGATATATTCTTTATGTGATACCATACTAATAAATTTGAGTAACTCACAAGCGTATTGGAGATAACTTCGTTCAAAAGTGTTTTATTAAATCGAGTATGGAAATTGTGTGCTTCAAAATCAGCATTAAAAGTTTGTGTATATGTCAATCAATATTTAAGATTTAAACATATGACACAGATTACAGCACTGAATGTAAAACATCCAAAAAGATGATTATTACTACAGAATTCTATTTCTTGTAATTTGGTATTGAATTAAAATCAAACACTTTATAAGCTGCGCTATTACGGTCATCAATCTATTATCCAAATACTAACACTTATCACTTAAGAAAAACTCTTACGTCACGTTATATGAAAAATTCATATTTTGTTACTTTAGATTTTTGTTCCAGAGAGTGTATTTGAGAGAAAAGCTTGTGAAATAATATTCTGTAAAACAAAGTTGTTCAAGAGACAAAAGTCCAGTTTCGTAGTTGCGGAAGAACAAAACAAACTTACATAACAACACCCAATGAGCAGTTCTATATATTCTCACCATTTCTGACGTGTTTCTTTATTTGCTTATTTAATTTGTGTACCTATAGAGGTAAGTGGAACAAACTATGAACTACTTGGATTCGTAAAATAGAAGGCTTACTACAAGACTAGTGTAACCCTTGTAGTTCTCCTATAGGATTGCCTTAAGCAATAATTTTAAATTTTTTTTTCGTTGTGGAGCTAAATTTGATGAACTTTGCCCGACATAACGTATGAAATGATTAACTATGGAAATCAGAAATAGATTATTTGGAAAAGGAGTAATCTTGGGTTCAGTTTTCGTGTGAGACAACCTTATAAGAGTTACACCAGCCTTGGGATTACTAATTAAACTCCTAGTATGCTCCTAATGCCGTCTACATTGTTTTCTCATTTTCTAGATAGAATCTAGATATTTAATAAAGCATTCATGACTTTACTGCTGAAAATCTTTAAACACCTTGCTATAGAACTAAACCACTAAACTTTATTTGTCTAAGCTGACATTCTTGTAAATATCACGCAGGCAAATGAGTTACTTTTACTTTGATATTTTTTCAGGCTATAGTTCACGGTTAAAAGTTAATTAACATACTAACATTAAAAAACAGCTTAAACACATAATTAAATTTTGTAGGTTTGTTCACTTAAGTTTGTTTATTCAAAAATTGTTCATTTTGTTAACTTTTTTAACTTAAATACAAATAACATTTTTGTGACAGCTATATAGGGGATGAAATTTACTGAAAGTATTTATTACATCAACATTGATTTATGTTCCAAATTTCAGATTGTTAAGTACAATAGGAAGAAAGTTATTAACATTAAAATATACACCGCGTCCCATCAAAGACTGCGTCCTCTCAAAGACTGCGTCCTCTCAAAGACTACGACATATATACTCCTATTGCCTACTGCTTTGCTTCCTCCTTTGTTACATAAAACACGATATATAAATTATTACAACATTCCTGATTCTACTGGAAGTCTTTATTGATCTTTCTGTAGAACTCAACGACTAAACTTCTATTTGTCTTGTAGATATCACGCAGGCAAATAAGCTATACTCTTTATTTGTTAATTTTTAAGATTAGTTCTATGTGTTTAAAGTTAACATTCCAATCTTTAAAATAATCAGTTTAAACACGCAAATTAAACTCTGTAAGCTGATGTACATGACAAACTGATTCTTAATTTGCAAAGAATAGCTATACAAAATTTCGCGTTGTTGGCATAATAATCGTCTTCTAAACTGTGCAGGAGATTCTCCAGAAAAAATATTTTGTTCTAAAAAATTCTTAAAACCCAAACTTATAAAATCCAAACCTAGCCTAACCTCTCTTTACTTTCATAAACCTGAACTCAAAAGTTGACCCGGACCTAAAATGATCCCAACGTCACGATCGAAAATCGGGTAGATTTTCAAAGGGTCCCGTTTACTTTAAGCCAACTCCAAACTTAAATTCGGATACTCTTGAATTAAAGCAATGCTGGAGGTATTGGAACGCTGTTGTGAGCAAAAATGAAATCAGCTGAATTACCGCGCAGAATATCCTTAACCATTGTATAACCCTTTGATTCCACAAATTCTCTTAATGCATCTTTTCCTTCAGGTATATGATTCCATTCAATACAGAAAATCTGAAAGACAAGAAAGTTTGTCAATAGGTAGAAGAAACTAAATGCTATTTTAGAATGAGAAAATATTATATGCACCTCAAAAAAATTGATTTACCTCATTAAAAACAATCGCTTTACCTTTTATAAAGGAATTTAGCAAATAAATATTTATCCAGTCTCGTTTTATTACTCCGAACTGCTAATATAACTTTGCCTCAAGTTTTAATGCAATTTGCTAATGTTTTAGTACATTTACCTCAAGTAGAGTATAAAATCTTTGCTGCAATACTGGAGAGCTAAATGCACCAAAACATTAGCAAAGTGCATTAAAACTTGAAGCAATGGTAAAGTGATAATTTTTCTTGAGGAAAACCGATTATTTTTGAGGTACACTTAAATACAACCGTTTTGAAATTTTAATCATTACCTTAATTAAAATGCTGTCGAAAGGAATGGTTCTTAGTATCTCCATTTCAAATCCTTCAATATCCAGAGTGAAAAAGTCCACTATGGTGACTTGTAAAGCGGACAATATGGAAAACACAGGGAAGCAAAGTACTGCATTACGGATTACCGAACTTCCATTAGCTCTTCTAATCTCACTACGTGCTGGATATGTCCAAGTGTTGTTGTAATTACTTTCAACTGCCTCAAACTCTTGGAAGTCCACCTAGATCAAAGAAATTAAATAAATTATTAAATAGGAGCATAATTAAAAATTAATTGGGATTTATAAAAATGAAATTACAATCATTAATAAAATCATGAAAATCAAAGAAGGAAAAATGTTCCATTTTCTCAATATCAATTTGCCAAAAAATGTTGACGTATTATTGATTTTCATTCGCCAAATTAAAAATTGTCATCAAATTATATTTAAGTCACATAAGTCAATTTTATAATCATTTTCAAATGTAAGGAAAACAGTTAAAATTTAAGTATGGGAAAACTTTATTTTATTTACCTACGGGAAAATGATTATTCTTGCATTGAGTGACGATTCTTATGGTAAAATAATAAATTAATGGTAAATTGATGGAAAATGATGATTTTTGTTTATGGAAAACTCACAATAATAGGATGACTGACAGGGGATAAACAAACATTGGCTTTCCAAGCCTTTCTGTTCTTCGACATAAGAGCTGAAAAGCTTTTAGAGTTCGGCTCCACGAGAAGACCTTTCCATTGATAATCTCGTTCCAATACTAAAGTAGTTGATAGCTTCTCGCCATCCCAGGCTCCACATTCCACAAAGTATCCACCTTTCTGTACAAACAAAATTTAATTGGAAAACTTTAAAAGCACCTCAAAAATCATCGATTTTCCTCAAGAAAAAGAATTAATTTACGTGATATAAGTACATTTAGTTAATAATTATTTATCCAGTCTCAAGTATCATTACTCCAAACCGATAAAATTCCTTTGTCTCAACTTTTTATGCCTGTTTTAACACACTTACCTCAAATATAGTGAGGATTTTGTACTTTAATTGAGGTAAATGTACTAAGACATTAAAAATTCCATTAAGACTTGAGACAAAGGTAATTTATCTGTTCGGAGTAATGATACTTGAGACTGGACAAACATTTATTAGCGAAATGTATTTACATTCGGTAAAATGGTAATTTTTCTTGAAGTAACTCGATTATTATTGAGGTACATTTAAATACAAGCCAATTAAAATTGCATTCGGGTAATAGATTAGTAGTAATAATAGCCGAAGCGAAAAACCAACCAGATTGTTCAATATTTGCAAGACGTATTTGTTTTGCCCTTCCTTTTCTGAAGGGTCGCCTTTAGGATCAACCAAGTTGTAAGGTTCTTCCGAAGGAGGAATCAAATGAAATCTCCTTATATACTCCAAAAGTCTAGAATCATTTTGGGTCAATGGAAATGATTCATTAAAAATCTCGTCATCAGATAAATAACCAATGCAAATGTCGCCTTGAAGATATTTCTGTTGGTGATAAGCAAAGTTAGGATAGCAAATCAACATTTGCATCTAATAAGTATTCATAAAAATATACAATTAAGAACAAACAACTCTTACCACTGTGCAGAACAACAAGAAACCAATCAATGATAAAAACAAGACAAGACCGCCTTTTGAAAATAAGTTTGAGTGACGATACCGTCGAAAAGACCACAGAATAAGCTTCCTTTAAAAATCAAAGTAAAGTGACATAATCTTAAAAGTGTAGATCATGCATAAAACAATATAGTTAAGTGTAGCAGTAACTTACAGCATAATTATTAAAGTGTTACAGTTCTTCGGTTATGATTTCCAGTGTTGAGGTTCTACTTTTAAAAAAATTACAAAGAAAATTTAGGTATTTAGATAGCCAAACTAGACGGGAGTGAGCAAAAGATATAGTAAGTTTAGTTTTAGAGTGATTTGAGAAGACATAACAAATATCGGAAAGTGAAACATCACAGATTCTGTAAACAATTACTTTACACTAGGTTAACTGAAGTCCCAAAGTTACAAGGTAGTATAAAAACTACTCTTTAGGTGCATTTTTTAATGGAACAAAACAATACAAGGGCAGAATCATCAAAATCAGACAAATACTTTTATACAGTACAATGTATGTATGCAGAAATAAATCATTATGCATGTGCACGCAGAAGTTCATGTACAAATACTGGAAATCCTCGTTATATCCAAAAATGTACATATCTGATAGTTGAATGTCAGACGTAAACCACTGCCCTTAGCCTAGATACCACTTTTCAAAAATTACCATTTTAGAAATGGCATGGACCGCCAAAAATGACCATCGAAATGCATGCTAGCATTATCTATTGCACAACTAATAATAAAAATATAAAAATTAGTAGTTTAATTACTAAATACACTAATGACTTTAGAAGCCAAAGTTTTACCACAATTTTAGTAGGTTCCTAAGATACTTAGATAACATTTTCAGATCTTTTGGCCCTCATGAGTGCACACTGTAGCGCTTTTATTGAAAAATTGACATATTTTTGCCTTCACAGAATTTAAAAAACCACAAACGAAGTTTTTTGAAAAATTCCATTCCATATTATTGGTTGACGACCTTTTTGGCAAAACCCCGTTTGGCAAGTCCCGATTGGCAAAAAAGAGAGCGACCCGTTTGGCAAAAGTTGTGAAATAATTTTTTCAAAATCCCATTTTGCCAAACGGGTCGTGTGTGCGACCCGTTTGGCAAAATGTAGTAATAATATAGTAATGCAGCACGTAATAACGTAATATGCATTAAGCAGTATGCAGCTTCCATCATTAGTAAGAAAAGTCTACCTACTTATGTAAATTATGTTTTAATCACCTTTATACCTCAGTATTCATCGACAGTCTCAGTATTCTTCTATCAATGGCCGATATAGCACTGAAATACATTTCGTGTATTTTTAATTAACTCATTTTAATATTAATAAATGAATAACAACATACACATGATTCACTTCTCAGAGTCGACAGTGGGCGATTGCCTTATAAACAAAGGGCTAAACATGTTAACTTAACAACGGAGTACAAAAATCTGTCAGAAATTACGAGAAAAAATGCATGTCTATTTCTAAATTCTAAAGAATACTTAATACTTGCCCACAATTTGAAGTGAACTGATTGTCTTTTGACTACACCCTGCTTGAAGTCAACTATTATCAGTACTACACATGACAATAAATACTACTTTTTACTGCTAGCAATACATAAAGCTTATAACAGTAATTTGATTTCACATTTTGCCAAACGGGCCACCTTTTTGGCCTGTTTGGCAAAACTAAGGTCACGGCAACTTTTGCCAAACGGGTCGTCCACTTCTTGGGAACCCGTTTTTGCCAAACGGGGTTTTGCCAAAAAGGTAGTGATTCATATTATTAAAGAGGGTGGTGTGGAAAAAATGTATCCTAAATATCTGTTCAAGCAAGCAGGTTCATTTGAGATGAACATTTGACATTATCAAGAATACTTGCTTAGGCAGAATGAAGATTAGTTCTCCAGAAAGATCTTTAAAGGTTTCCTTTTTAGTCATGAATATTTTAATGACCTATATCTAGGTTGTATCTAACACCAAAGAAAAGAAACAAAAGTCCATAAGCACTTGAAGAATATATCTTCATCTTTCTTCTAAAGTACGCTGTACCATTCTCTCATTTTACTAAAATCCAATAAATCATTTCTATCATTTTTCGAAAATCCGCTATACTAAACTTCATTTTTTTATTTTTTATTTCTAATATTTTCTGAAATCCGCTATTTATCAAATTGTTAATGAATACATGAGAGAAACATGAACATTTACCCAGGTGTTAAAAGTAGAATTACTAAATGTATTTTTACTAGAGTAGAAGACATGGCGGATGCGAAAAATGGCTTGTCGTTTTTTTTGAAATATGATAGAATTGGCTTAACGGGTATTGGAAAAATTATAACTTTGATATAGCGAGTTTTGGAAAAGGTGATAGATTGGTATAGCGCGGCTTTGAAAAATGATAGGATTGGTTTATCCGGTTTCAGAAGAAAGACGGCGATATGGTGAAAATATTTTGAAACAAGTCTTACTATGTTCGCCATTTGTTCGACTTACCACTACATAAATTAAGTTTTAAGTAAATAATAGAACACGCTAGAAATCGTAAGACTGTAAAGAAGTCCAATTTGTATACTTATCTAAGTTTGTTTTTGTTTCGCAACTAAGAAACGCGACTTTTGACTCTTTGAACTGGAGTCTTAAAGAATATTATATCGCATAAGCTATTCTTTCAAATATTGCCTGTAGAGTGTTTAGGCAGTTTAGTAAAATGTTTAGTACCGTGAACTTTAAAAACCCAAAACAGATTTTTAACTAAGTACCAAAAATCCTGCCATTTCGCAGTTTTAACATTTAATGGCTGTCAATACAGATATAATAAAAATAAAAGGTGGATTGGAATTGTCGGCCCACAAATATAGACATGATAGTTTTGGAAACTATCTTAGTTCATTTTCATAGTGTTATACAAAATTACAGTTATGGTTCTACATGTAAAATTTTTCACGTCATTTCTGCTCACTCTTTTCATTTTCAGTACGGAATGTCAAATTCTACCGTCCCCCTTTGCTAATAATGATCATGACATTGTTTTATTTCCAAGTAATTTGACGGATTATGTCTTTGAAAAAATAATTTTCTCACCACGAACAATAATTGTTACTACGACTTTTGATCCGTCGAAATGGTATGCAAATTCCAAAGGAGGAGAAGAATACCCTAGTTCACTGTCAAACACAAATGGAAAAATATTAACAGTAGTGGAACCACCTGAGAAGGCAATTAAGAGTATTGCAACATTCCCAACGCAATTTGGTCGAGAAATGGGTCGATCAAATGATAAAGTTCTAATAATCAGCACAAAGAATAATTTTGACGAAATCAAAGACAATTTCGTGGATCAATTGGACTGGAGATTGACGACTGCAGTTTATTTTATGGTCATCAATTCTAAGGACGATATTGAAGTACTAACAGTGTCACTATTCACCAAAGAGTGGACAAGGATTCATTTCACAACATCACAAGAACTACAGAGAGGAATGGTAAGAAAAGGTTTACATACAAATCTTCACGAAAAAAACATTCTTTTTGAAATAGTAAGTACAACGTACGAAAGAAGACGGGAATGTGCTTCGTCGGCCTATGTTCTTACTAAGAAAAGAATATTCCAAGAATGTCTTAACAGTATTGCCCAGTATCCACTCTTAGAAGTAATGGCTGACTATTAAAATTTCACGTCTGTCTACGGACCACTCACTTGGGACTGGGACTATACAAAGTATTTTTGCGGTTGGATAAAACCAGAAGGCTCTCACGTAAATCAATTTGAGTACAAGAGGACAACAGTAATATATTTAACATATCCTGGACAATGGAGATTCATTTACTGTGTAGACAAAGAAACGTACCACGATAAGCCTTTGTCTATCTGGATATCGATAATGGACATGAGTTCATGGCTATTATTGCTAATCTGTTGTCTTTTAGGCAATGCACTAATATTTCGATTCTCAAAACAAAAACTGACATTTGAATCTATTAGTAACTTCTTCCTTTCCGCCATTGCCATTCTTCTACAACAACATCACAACCAAAGGAAACTCATTTTGTACACAATTCTATCATTAATGTTAAATGTTCTTGTAACTCATTATGAAGAATACATCACAACTGAAGTTGTTGCTCCTGTGGACAAAAAGATAATGAACAATTTCCATGAACTAATTCTAAATAATTATAAAATAGTTGTCGTCATTGGACATAAAAGTGGAGAAATGACTGAAAGTTATGGCTATTATGGTGTTTATCCGTTTTTCTCACAATACGGTATTACGGACAAAAAAAACACAAGTGTTTATTTCCATGATACTGATGAAGCTAATGTTACTTCATATTATTCTTGGGAACCATGTTTGTCACAAACAAAGCGTAAACTCTTTGTTCCAGAACGAAAGTTTAGTCCTGAGTCATCGCTGCTTCACTATATTCAACAAGAATTTCCCTTATTGAAATGTGAAAGTACACGCGAGCATGCAAATGCTGATCCCCTTTCAACTTTGTTTGATGGATGTTTTCGGCATGAACTTCTGAATGTTGTCCAAGAACTGAATGAAATGGGACTACTCGACCTTTGGAGACGACTGACATATTTCACCCCTGAGGTATCCAGATTCTTTGAAAAAGAAAAGCAATCTGAAGGGGAAGTTCGGAGTCTTAGCTTTGACATGAAAATTGGTGCAATTTTTCCTGTACTTGGATATCTGGTCATTCTTCCCATTTTTATTTTTCTACTGGAAAATTTATACTTATTGGTCAAATTTCTGCAAAACATGGTTTGTAGATATCGTCTACCAGATGATAAAATATGATCGTAAGTGACTACCAGATGATAAAATATTATACAGTTGCAGTATTAAATTAACGTGGAAAGAACGGTAAGCTGGATGTCGCTGATGTTACTTCATTAACACCAGCTAGTCCAAAAAATCCGTTTCTTGTTTTTCTAACAACACAGTGCAAGCAAATAAAGATAGTATTGGGTTATTATTTGTTCTCTGATAAATGGCCAGTGACCAACACTCAAGAATGCATCATATTTGCTTTTCACTGATTTATGTTCACAATTTGACATTTATCTGAGGGATATAACATAACTTTTATTCAACTAACAAGATATGCTCTGAACATTACTAGTAATTTAGGCTTTGGCTGTCCGTTAAAAAGATAAATCGACGGTTTACTTTAAATAAACAATTTAATCTCTTCCAAAGATATAAAAATTTGCAAATGATTTTATTAGGTAACGACCGGGGTTAATACACTTATGTTTACCCGTTCTGTTTTACTTCCGCAGCTTTTTAAGTTTACTGCTTAGCAAGGATAGTGTGTTAAATCAATAAATGTTTCAATGCAGTAAATTATTTTCAAATGGTTTTGAAGCATTAAAATTAAAATTAATTTTAATATTTAGATAACATTTAAGGAGCATTGAATTTTTGGAAATTTAATTTATAAAACCAAAATGTGCTAATATCCATTAAGCATTTTGTGGCCGTTCAATTCACAATACTAGTAGCCGTATTGCATTTTTACATTGATATTCTTAGCTGTATTGGTAATTTGGCTCTTATAAATGATTTTTCAGGTCTTGCACTAGACAAAACTTTTAATCTTGTAAACATTTTGATGTCAATAATTGAAACCCTGATTAAGTGCATATTATGCCGTTATTGTTTGCTTAACATAAAGCTAAATATGTAAACATAAAGTAAACATAACGAAAGTCCATGAAAATGCAACCCCTATATAAGTCAAAAGTTTTGCTTTAGTATTCGACTAAAATTTTGTCAGCTATCCTATCCTATCCCCAAATTTATATTTCATTTAAGTAATTTTTTGGTTTTTATTTTACTTTGTTTTTGTTATGCTTAAACTTTTTGGCATGGATATGTCACCCTTTAAAATGAGGCTCACGATTTCAGAAATCTCAATTGAGTACAGAGATTTTATTATATTTAGCATCCGCCCGGCGGATATATTAGCTGCACTGCGGCTTTTACGATCCCTGTATAACCAATATAGGGATCGGTATGGAAATCCATCTGGTGCTGAAGGCACACAAGAACAGACAGATTCGATGGTTTAATTGGAGAGTAATTAAGACTACCCAAAGATCTTGAAAACTCAATTAAAACTCAAAGAATATCATTCTGAAAAGATGGAATCTCTATAGTTTATCAAAAGTGACTGACTTTACCTAAATAAAAGTAACTCATTTATATCGAAACGTAAAAACAGGTCCGCATTTTGATATGACACAAATAACATTGCGATAAAACATTTTCTTCCTCTTATATTGAACTTATCAAAATATACTAAACACAACAAAGCACACAGAATATGTTTTCAGAGAAAGGTTTATTTCAGGAAAATATTACGTTTTATGAAATTATCTGTTGTCAATACTAATAATAATGATATATAATATAAATAATAATGAATACTACAGCAACTCATCATTTCTACATTAATATCTACTGAGAGAAAAATCCTGACTTCTGTTAATAATATATAATATGATCAATTCAGATATCTGTCTGAGAGCTGTTCCCGGTCGAACAGTAGCATGTGCTACTGCGATTGGGTTCAGCTATATTAATCGCCCAAGGCACTGTTTTGGCATTTTAAAATAGATTGTCGAATAGCCAATGGCGAACAAAAAATACAATAATAAATTCTACTACCATTTTGATAGCAAATTAAAGACGGCTCAATAATAATGGCGTTAAAGTAAATAATAAATGTAATATTTAGCTACTAACCAGAAGTACTCAGTACTCTTATATGTGAAATATGCATTTAAGAACAAATCATGCATTATTTTACCCTATGCATGTGAGAATTCTTTAATTGCGATGTATGCGCCTTTGTAGCCCATTATTTAAAGTATTTAAAAACGTTGTGCTATATGCAGTTCAGGAACGAACACTGAGAATTCTGTTATTATTTAGTGTTGGAAGCCGAACTACTTCATCTGAATTTAAAAATATGAAAAATGTATCAACCATCCATTTAATGTGAAAAACTAACAGCGAGCCGTAACAGAAGCGAGCCAGAGTACAAAATTAGTCTCAGTTATAATTTCGTAATTTAAATTATGGTCATTAAACTTCTCCCAAGCAGCATATAATTAGCACCGGAGTTTTTCACCATGCCATAGATATTAAAGCTTTATGGTTAGTGCAACGAAAGAATCAATGGTGCAAAATGTGTTTTCTAATATTAAATATTCTACACCAGTCACCAAAAAGTGTAATTTTTATATTTATCTAGTGTATATTTATGTACAAATTATTAAAGCATTCATGACTTTACTGTCAATGGAAATGATTCATTGAAAATCTCGTTCTCAGAAAAATATTCATAGTAAATGTCGCCTTGAATATATTTCGGTAAGCAAAGATAGGATCGATAACAGAATTTTTCGAAAACAGAAAAATTTGCATGACCTTAATTCACATCACTTTCACAAAGTTTTTGAACAATTTTTACGTTTGTTTTGTATCTAGTGACCTCTTCGATAATTTCACTAGAATCTCTTGATTGGTGCAAACGGACGTCACTATTTCTAATATTTGCATACATTTCATAAATGAGTTTCGGATGTTCTTTTGCAAGATTTTCAAAAGCTGCCTGCCCATTTTTGCTGAAAAAAATATAATTACATGTTTTGCTATTAATGAAAGCGATGGCTTTAGACTTCAATTCCGGAGCGTTGTACATATCCCCTAAAATCAAAAGTTCAGTAACATTTACAACGGATATTTTCAAAATTGCTACGTTAATGCAAGCCGTTTTTAATTCTCCGAGTTGATATTTCTCTGCAATTTTGAGTAATTCTACGAAATTATCCTCAACAATTTCCATATTTTCGAAGTAAATAAACTCGAGCATTCCTTTGACAGTCTTGATATTGAAATCTTCGATTATAATAATGTTGGTTGAAGATTCGGACATGTCGTTCTGGAACATTGCCTCGAAAACTGAACTGCGGCATGCCAAAATACCCTTATACGCTTTCAATTTTAAATCTTCTACAACAATGGTCACATCTGAATATTTCGATGACTCTAGCAACTGACTGAAATCTTTGTGAAGTGGACATGTAATCTGCTTCCTGGATGCATCTGCATTTATTTCGTCATGAAAAATCCTGACTTTTATTTGAATTCGTAGAATATCGTCATCCAAACAACCATTTTTATCATCCAGCAATTTAGAATGGGTTACCAGTGTATTAAATCCCCAAGCGATATATTTTCCTCCTAATTCACGCTCAATCGTCTCATCATAACTTCTCCAAGTAATTAATTTTTCTTGATTTCTGTTTAGCAGGTTCATTTGATACTTGGCTTTTATAACTCGATTATTTTGGTGCAAGTCCTCCCTCGTCATTAAACAAGCACCCAAGTCTTTTCCCACAGAGTTGTCATCTATTCCTTTGGGGAATACCATTATCTCCCAGAAACTATTCGGTTCGTCAGACGATTTTCCAACGTATACTGGCGATACCCAACGTCCACCGTCGCTTGTCTTTTCAAAAGCTTCTTTAAAATTCGAAATGTTCCATTCAAAAATATTTAAATCTCCTTTCGGCTCCAAATTGTCGTTCGGATTTCTTAATTCAGCCAGCTTTTTCGATACCTCAAGTGACATTTTAATTCTGGATCTGCATGAAAAGTTAAAAATAAAGTCGTTCATGGATTATTTTCATAAAGTAGAAAGTAGCAGTGGAAAGAATTTTTTAAATGCATTGCTAGAACAGAAAATACAAATTACCATTTTGTCAAATCTGACAAAATATGAATTTTGATAGTTAATTTTTACTAACCTTTGTTACTTATCCTCAAATTTCTTAAGACCTCCTTTCTTTTAATTTTTCTTCACGCAAGATTCAAGTAGCACGGCCAGGACATGTAAAATATCGAGTAATTGAGAGAAACTGTAAAGAACACAAATCATAGTTTTAGTTGAACTATAAAATGTACTTTCATAACAAGAAAATAAATATTTACTTTCTGACCACTCTTAACGTATTTCATGTCAAAGTAAGTAAATCTTTCTCGAATTTGCATTCGAAGTTCAAAGAATGTTAAAAATACAAACAGTGATTTTAAATTATTTCTTACCACTTAATTCAATAAATATAAGCTTTAAAATCCAGATATCCAAAAATTCTGTCTTCTATTACTGCTCTTATCCAAAATGCAAATTACTCTACATAAATCTTTGTAAGATAGGATTTTAAAGAAACGAAAAAGATTTTGGGGGACAAAGTTATTTTTCAATTTATCTGAGGACTCAAGTAGCAAGACAATAACAATAACAAATACAACAAGGTACTGCCCTTCTGTCTCTGCTGAACGTACTTTTTATTACTTGCAAGTAGACATTAACCATTACTGAGAATCGTGTGGACTTTATTTATGGATCAGTCCCTCTTAAAAAAGGGACAGGATCTATTATTGACAAATCTACATAAGTACTAGAACGAAAGCAACGTATGGTATTATAAAGCACCCTTTGTCAAGATTTCTTGGTAACAAACTCCTAATTGAAGAGGAAAGCTATATTTCCCAGTAATTACCTTCGAATTAAGAACGTTCTGTTGTGTAAAACGTTCTGGTAAATGGAAATGCTAAAGCTACCTGCTAAAGAACGTACTTAGGCTTTGTATTGAGAACGTACATTAGAGACTGTATTAAGGACGCTCGTATTTTGTACTTTAAAATGCCTAATAAATTTTTTTGCCTTTTTAACTAATAAAGGACTATAATTAACTATATTTGCCTTTATTGGTAATCTTGTACTGCTTAATAAATTAGCAAATTGATTTAAATAGCTTAACTAACAAAAATTAGCTGAAATAAAAATGTAGCGCAGCCAATTGAATCCACAACTTTTAATTTTATAATAAATTCCTGTTCTAAGTGCTATAAACCGAAATATAAATATTGGTAAATGGTATAGAATAAATAATCTTGGCTAAATTCTCGTGGAACGAGGTGGAAAGGTTAGAAACTCCTTTTAATTCATCAATGAAAGAATTCTAAAAATACTATCGATTATTATAGTGTATCCAAACATTGAGTAAGTTGTACTAAGCTACATTCACAAACATTGTTTGCTCATGCACGCAAGCAAACGCTGATAAATGCTGACCAGCTGTTGGTTATGTAAACGGTGACCCGAAAATATTAGGAACAAGTTTCGACCTCTATCCTGGACAAAATTAAAGTCACTGTAAAACTTTTATTGAATAACTGGCAATTTTTTGCCTGCACAGAATTTTAAACGCCCTATTAAATAAACATTTTTGAAAAATTCCTTTCCATATTTTCAAAGAGGGTGATGTGAAAAAATTTCCTGTAAATATCTATTGAATCTAAAAAAGTTCATGCTCTGACATTTCCTGGAAACTTTCATAAAAACCAAAGAAGTTGTTTTAAATCATTTCGGGACACCCTGTAGATTGCATTAGTGAAGTGAGATATTACTCACCTTTGATAAATAATACATAATAAAACATTTAGGGAAATTACTAAATTTCCATTACAACAGCTTTTGAAACATCGATAATAAATTTAGGTTTAGTTATTCAACCTACATCATTTGTATCTGAGAAAACCGATTATTTTGAGGGACTTGGTTAAAGTATTAATACTTTTCTTTCAAAAAATGCATCCGTGGACCAGCGACACAGTGGAATCTAATTTAATTGATTTGGGGACTTGGCAGATTTTCAGCATGAGGTTTTTAGGGCATTTTCCAGTTACTGTAACAAAATTTGAATCCTCATTACGAGTTCTTACTTTTAGTATAAAAAGTCTTGCAGTGTTTTACACGATTTGTCTCCTAATTAGCGATTTGGCAGTTAATGGTTACTATTTGGTAGATGGGAGTGCCTTTTCCTTTCTAAGAGCGTTACATCACAATCAAATGTTTGCACTTACAATGATGACATATTCACTACTTCTAAGTGCTCTTTTCTTTAAAACGATTGGAATTATAAGTGGGGAAAAATCCCTTGCCGTATGGAAAGGATTAATCAAAATGTACGAAGGATTAATCAATATCGGTGTGGATTTAAACGGTGAATTTTCTGCACAAGAATTTCTCAGGATTAAATCAAATGCAAGGAAAATCCAAATTTTGAGTATTATTTTGGGAGCAGTGTACATAACAGGAACTTTGATTGTTCACTTTAAACGATTTGTAAATGATGTAAAAGATTCGGAGTACGGAAAAGCGCTTTGGCTAATTTATTCCATGGGTTCGTTAACTTTTGGAGCTGCTTTTCGCGTTTTTCAATTCCAATGGCTGTCATTTTACATGAATCTCTATTCCGCTGCATTTAAATGTATAGGGAATAAAATACAAAATTTTGTAAACACTGAAAATGGAAAAGATTCGCCTCTAAAGTCAAAACATCGTGATCTGTTCGAGAATTTCGAAGAAATTGTGAAAGTAAAACCATTTTTCGTTATTCCTCGTCATCAGGAACCCAACAATAAGTTTCCAATTCAAAGGAATGCAGAAAAACGCAATAATCTGAACGAACTTTTAGACTTTTATTATGAAATTGAGCAAGAAATTGAAAATTTCACTTCATTTTATGGAAAATATATTATAATAGACATGGGGATTGGAATGACAATTTTATTGGCCTCTGGATTTTTACTGTTAACTAATTGGCAAATTGGAAACATTGTGCAATTAGGAAGCAATACAGCACGTCTATTATCATATTGCCTAAACTTTTATGTTTTGCTGGAAAGTGGTTCTTATATTTCAAAATCTGTCAAAACCACATTACCCCTTTTGAGGCGAATTTCTACAATGCCGAGTGCAAATGCTGATTTGCAAGTCAAGGTTAGTAATAAATAATTACTCTGAGTAAAAGTCTCGATTATAGCAATTACATTTCTCACAACGTAAATATGAAAACTTTTTATGTATTTTTCGGATTATTTTACAATGAAAACTTAAAGATTTTTAAAGATTCGCATTTTCATTCTTAGGTGTTCATTTTAACTGGAAAATTGACGAATGATCCACCGAAAGTTTCTCCATTTGGGATGTTTACAGTTGGCCGACACTTAATTGTGCCCGTAAGTTAAATTACCGGTCTAATTTGAATTTACAGAAATTTTCCAAAGTTTTTTGCAACTTATTCATAATTAATGCACTACTGATACAATGACAAATTAATTACCTTTCAAATTTGCAGATTTTGAGTACAATGCTGACTTATTTTATTGTACTACTCCAAATGACCTAAAAATCGTAAATATGAATTGAAAAATCACGAAATCATGAAATCGTTAAACTAAATATTCCTCGAGTCAAGTAAATAAATAAATAAATAATAATAATACTAACCATTTCATCAAGTATCACAACAGAAGCTATATGTATCTGTATTATTTTCATTATTTATTTGTAATATTTTTGCTGTTTTACATGCCAAATAAAATTGCTTAGTCTGTAATCAGTTAATGGCTATGTTCGTTTACTTTCATTTATGTATAATTTAAGTCAGATATTTTCTAGAATGCAGATCAATAACTTACTATGAATAATTTACTCCTATATACTTACTATAATCATACCCAAGGCAAACAAATTGGAAATGTACAAATGTAATACTTTCGTAAGTATTACATTTGTACATTAATATATAAATATAAATATATATAATATATATAATATAAATAAATATAATAAATATATAAGTAATATTATCGTAATAATATTATTTATAAGTTTATCATTCCTCAAAGACAATCATTTATTAAACCAATACTCGTTTTAGAATTCTGTTTTCTATTTTGTGATGTTTTTTACTTAGTTTTCTTCTGTGAAATTCCCAATGTTCCACACATAAATGTTCAAATCTCCTTTTGGGTCCAGAGTGCCCATTTTCTGTTTTCTTAATCCATCCGTCATTTCTTAAATCCGGCTACCTACAAGAGTTTTTCAATACACTATTGTTCAAAACCACGTAATAAAATACCAATTTCAATTAACCTTTGCAAAATAAATATTGCTTTCCTTTTTTCCTTACGCAAGAGCTCAATCTTAAAAAAATCCTTACAACTTAAAATAATTAACACAAGTATTAGTATATCGGATGTAATAATTCGTACCATTAAAGGCTTATCCATAAATAGTAACAATTACAAATTTACTAGAATGAAATAGAAATGTGAATTAAAAATTGTTTCGTGATTGTTCAATGTTCATTTTAGTTTTACTATTTTATTCTAAACGTACTTTCTTATACATGAGTTGTCCAATGGGTAGTTCGTAGTGAACATCACTGTATATTACCAATAGCACACAGTGTATTCCCTACTAATAGTGTTATAAAGTAATATTTATATCCCAGAGAATGCTATTATAACGGTCGGGGAACAGAAACTAATTAATTCCACATTTATTGCATCTAAACATTGAATTTTTCGAAACAATTCTAGTGTTTTACATTTTTGTTGTCAATCTAATCGAAGCCTTTGCTTTAAAGGACTTACCCCAAAGAATGAAAATGAACTAGCTTAGATATTTTACTATTTTTCCTTTAATTCGTAAGATTTGCACTTACATAAACCCATGAGTGTAGTTTTATTTTATTAATACCGTTAATTTTCCTCAAAAACTACATGTAAATTATTTATGTAAGTCATTGATGCGTAAAAGCATTTTGATTAAATAAATTAGAAGGGCAGATACAGTAAAAGACAGTAGTGTTGATGAACTACGTCTAATTGCACTTAATTGACATGACAATAAAATAAAAGTTTCAATTTGATGCTGTTTTTAGCGTTTATTTGGGAAGTACATAGTACTGGCATTGCCATCCTAGAAGCTAGAATATAATTTCCAGATTGCAGATATTAATTAACTCCAAGATTCGTGTAACCATGGAGATTCTCCTGTAAGGTTCTCTCAAGCGAGAATTTTTAATTCCAACATTTTAATTTTTCTGTATTATTTGCTAGGGGATACATTGCGTGTATTTTCAGATTTCCACTTCTATTGTTTTGTACCCTATGGAGCTAAAATCCCCAAATTTAGCTCCAGAACGAAAAAAACCGAAATTCTAAATTAAAAATTCTCGCTTGAGAGAACCTTATAGGAGAATCCCCATGGTTACACGAATCTTGAATTAACTCTAACTCTGCATAAGTATTATATTTGTAGTAGACCACTTTTCGAAACTATTTTAACAACCTACATTCGTTGCATACCTAGTGGTTCCTTCGATATCTTTTTCGAACATTATGGTTCGTCATAAGAGCAATATCGTCCTTCCTCAAATTTTTAAGATGCACTATTTTCATTTCCCGGAGAAAACATCGGATTATCTTTGTTGCTATTGATGAAATTCATAGACAAAATATATTCTGGGATACACTGTACATGACAAGCTGATTCCTATTCAGAGGAAATACGCGAAATTCGTGCAATTCGCCAATAGTGAAGATTCATTTTAGAATGATGATAATGTGCAGCTATTGTATATTGTCCTTATAATTAATTATAATTTATGCTTAATGCAAATTTTTCTGTTGAAAATATGTGAAAAGGTA